>OZ010635.1:372799-1572799 GCA_963932165.1 Pimpla rufipes
TTGAAACCACCCGTCAACGGCGACGCGGCCCGCCACCCTCAGGATTATAACTTTGGGACTTCCGTTTCGCGCACGAGGGAAACTATTACTTGTAATGTGCCCGGCCGTATGCATATCCCTCGTCAAACGGAGCGCCGTTTAGTTTGTCACTATATACCGCCGGTATTATACTTCAATCCTGATTATCACTGTCAGTTTTCGTCGTGTTTTTTTATTGCTATTATTAAAAAATACTGGTGTATTCTTGTAAACTCTGAGGTGAGAATAAAGTGGGTATTCAGATCTAGCGCGCACCTGCTGTCGGGATGTGGACAGTTTGATCCTGATTATCCCTGGTGGTTTTCGTCGTGTTTTTTATTGCTATTATAAAAAAATATTGGTGTATTCTTGTAAACTCTAAGGTGAGAATAACGTGTCTATTAAGATCAGATAGACCCGCTTTTGAGACGTGCATCGTTTAATATTTTTCATATCCGTTGGTTGTTGCCGTTTTTTTGTATTGCGAATATTCAACAATGATACTGCACTGCAAACAATTTCTGTTTGAAAATTCATAATTTGTATATGAAGTTTTATACATATATGGTACATAAAATTTACTATACTATTGTGTCTAATTCTTAACACACGGTATATGAAATTTTAATACACAGTATATTAAAATTAATTCATTTAGTGTTAAACTTAGAAAATCATTTAACTGAAAGAAAATACTTTTAATTATCGCCAAACAGCTTAATTACGCACTGCTATCTAGTATTTTATAGGTAAAAGATAAATATTCGTGAAAAAAAAAATTTCTCTACGAATACTTATTGTTGTTAACAATCGCCTGGGTTGGAACTTGAGCTACCGACCCTAGAATTACTCTCCTTACCTATGCCTACCTAAGACGCTACCCATTACGCTATTGCCTACTTGCCAATTTCGTTTATTCAAATGCCCTTATATAGATCGCACTGAAATTATAGGTGAAAGACGAACATCATTCGAAAATTCGTCGTACGGCAGTTATGCAAGTGATAGATTTCACCCGGTATCAACAAAATGTCACTGTGTAAGAAAAAAAATAGGTTGTATTAATATACAGATATTGTAATTTTCATTCACCTTATATGAAATTCAATTACTTGTATAGTAAATGTCACTTTAATACATCAGTTTCTTAATATTCAATACCGATTATAGTAAATTCAATAGACATACTATATTTAATATGAAAATATAAGAAACGTCAAACATTGTATATTAATAACAAATTTCAGTTACTGTTATTGTAAATTTCAAATACACTTGTATGTTAAACATGTTGTAAATTTACAAACGTTTTTAACAGTGTGGTGAATTGTTAATGCTATGCGATGAGAAAAAGGTGTCTGTTCGGGTTAATAAGAGACATTTTGTTTCTAGGTGTGCGGAGTGGACAGTGCGAAGGGGTATAAAAACAACGGAAGCCCTTACACGCACGATGTAAAATAAAGCTCGGAAGGTCGCAACACGTCGGTGTGGCCCTCGACCCGCGGTAACACGTGTGCGCCTCTCGTCGACGCCTCTATTTTTGCCAGGCTTCGAAGAGCTTCTTTGGCTTCGTCGGTTGAGACGCAGTACCGAGAGCCAAGTGGTGAAAAGGGCGTTTGCCGAAAATGCAACGTATCCGATGCCTAACGCGATTAAAGAGGAACGAGAATAGTTGACGTGAAGATTCCGAAATGAAATGGCCATCAATAAAGCCGATTACCAGGCTGATGCAATTAACTTTGTGCATATAGTGATACACGAAGAAAAGGGATTGGTAAGGCCGACAAAATCCTATAGACACGGATTTAGCTAAATAAGTATTTGCTCAGCACGGCCGCATTTTTGCTCACCTCGAACGTTGCTCGGTTGAATCAATGATTTGAAATATATATAAAAAATGAAAGAAGTATTCGTTGCGTCTACGAGACATTTATTTGACTGCTCGCGTTTGCCGGATTTAGTTGGGCCAATCTCTTTTCTCAGTGCCGAAGACAGCGAAGAATATATTAGGTTGAAAATGGTGGATAAAAAGAAAAAAAAAGAAAAGGATCTAAGCTCTATTTAAGGAGTTGCGTGATAAGTTACATTCCGAGGATACGAGCAGCATCACGAATCACCCCGGGGAGCAGTTTCGCGGTCTCGCTACTTCACCATGGTACTGTATAGTGTCTGTATAAAGTATACCCGGCAGTCGCGGTTGGCGAAGCAAAAGGAAAACTAGTTGGCGAGAGTATAGAGGGAGGAAAAGCGGAGGAGTATATTGTACGGCAGCAGCAGCAGCAGCGGCGTCGGCTAAACCCACCGTCGTCTCTCGCAGAGTTCTTGGAAAATTATTTTATATTGCCGCGCGCACCCGGCTAACTTTTCCACTACTGGCTTCGCTTTATCATCTTCCGGCGTAGAGAGGAAGAGGAAGAGGGGCAGGAAAGGGTGCTGCTAACCTACGGGGACTCGCGCGACGCATCCCGGGAGTCAAAGTTCGAGGTCGTTGGTTACTATGGATGTTTAGTTCGTTGTTTCACCCCTCTCGTGTCTACCCCGAGGCAACTTGACTCGATCCTCCACAGGGATCCTCGAAAATTCAGTAGAAAACGATACGCCACGTGGAACGGGCGAAATACTGTGGCGCTCCCGGTGTCCCGGAATGGTAGGTATATATTCACTTATCAGGGGGAGACTGCAGAAATGTTTCAACTTTCTGCATCTGTCGAATTGTTTGCATCACTATTGCAATGCTTTTTTAGATTAGTTTAAATTGCTATGAGTCAATTTCACAGCGTTTATCGTATTATTTAACGTGATAGTGGGGGGAGGGGAGGACCAATAAAACGGATTTGACAGAGAGCTGAATCTAAGTTCTTCTGTCGAATACTGGTTTTATACATTTACCGGGTTTAAAAATCTAATCTTCTCTCATTCTTTGCTGGTGGCAACGATGCTTTTAAAGTACGCAGTCGCGAAATGACTAATCAGTACATAGGAATATATGATGGGCGAATTAAGACAGGAAACAGTTACACAGATAACTTAAGCCAAATTCAAAATGTAAAGCAGTTCTCATGCAAATAGCTCGGCAGATGGAAAAAGTTGGAAATATCTCAGTAGTCCCACCTGAAATATAATACCTTCTGAGACCGGTGACTTCGCAGTCACGAGGTTGACCCGGGAACCCAATTACTTTGTTTTCAAACTATCCCTCATTCTCCGGTTTATGAACTCATTTCCCCCAGGAATACCCCCCCCCCCCCCCCCCCCCCCCCCCCAGGAGTTGCGCGGTCTCCGCAATTATAGATAAAAAATGCGATTTTCGTAAAAGCAAATGCAAATTCGTCCGCAGAAATAACTCATCTTTTTTCGTCGTCGTCGCTGGTATTTCAGTAAAGGTTGCAAAATCCCGAGGGAATGCGAGTTACGCGTTAAACTTGAAGGTAAATGTTGTAGATTCTGAGCTTGAAATCGGCTCGAATCTCGAGTCACGCGTGATGAACGTGGCGGAGCGTCGCCGTCGCTACTGCGTTACCGCTGGTAATTCTCGTGCATTCTCGCGTGATAGAGAGTGGAAATTCTTTCTCTTCCCTTCCACGAGTGCCTAATGGATCCTCTACACTGATAGCTCCGCGTCTTGGGCGCCCGCACGTACTATTATACTCGCAAGAGGTGAGCAAAAAATGCTGCGAGGAATGTGGCTCTCGCGGCCTAGCGAGAAATTCCTCAGGCCCGAGGGGGCCAAGAGCCGCCACGAGAATGCTGATCTTCCGCAATTAAAAATGAGAACTATGCAATAATTAATAGAATATTTCGATAGCTCTTGATTGTCTCGATACAGTCAGTTCACTCTTAATCCTCGATAAAAGCTCGTCTCTTTCGGAATGAGATACGAAAATTGATGACGTAACCAGACAGAAAAATACACCGCGTGCACGTTTCACTGCCTCTCACTCTCAGTCCTTTGGGCTCTCTTATTCGATTTTTATACACTGTATTTCTCTTTATTTTAGAAAAGTAACTTGTAACGTTCTTTTTTGGTGAGCGTTAGGGTAGAAGTACCGGTTGTGGCCACTCTAAGCGCTTTCACATATTGAAATGAATCGAATTCGGAATAATAAATCATAAAATGGATTCGTCATTATACCTTGCCCATCGTAAATAGTTATAAATTAAATCCTATGCGATATAAAACTTTAGTGATTTTGAGAAAAAAAGAAAAAAAATCGAAAATGAATGTGCCGATGCTCCAGTTGTGGCCATACTTGTACCGATTCCGGCCAGTTAATGCCCCGGATGTGGGCACATCTTCAAATTAATTTATCATATATCTTTGGGAATGAAATATAAATTGACATCAATCTTTGTTATTTTAATACATACAGTATTAGGAACTCGAAAAGAAAAATTACATTGCTTCACGTCCGAGAAGGCATCTACGCTTACGAGAAGACGCTAAAACTTCGTTCTCTTTCTTTCTCATAGCGCGTTTCCTCATAGCCGGTTTCTTCGTAGTAGACGGTGGCTTCTTAGAGGGTTTCTTAACAAAATTGTATTTTGGATTTGATTGGAAATAATTACAATACTGTAAAATTGTTATTTCATGGCAAAATATTTACTAAATGTGCAATATTCTGTCAAGAAATAAAAAGTTACAATAACGAGGCCACAACTGGTACAACATGGTAATTTCATGTACCAGTTTTGGCCACAGTATATTTATATTCGTCGGTATTGTGGTGAATAAGGGTATGGGGCCGGATGGAGTACCTCCTGTGCTCGTCAAGGAGTGCGCGAGTGTCTTGGCCGGTCCATTAACGCGGTTGTTTAACTGGTCGCTGTCTTCGGGTATTTTTCCGTCTGCCTGGCTTGTCTCCTTCGTCACGCCTATACACAAACAGGGCGATGTGGAAGATGTGCGCAATTATCGACCGATTGCGATTCAGTTGTGCATTCCGAAGGTTATGGACGCCTTGGTTGCTGATGCCTTGGCGAGTGCGTCTGTGCGGCATGTTATTGAGGAGCAGCATGGTTTTTGTAAAGGGCGATCCACTGTCACAAATCTGCTGGTTTATACACAGTTTATTACGCGAGAGATCGAGGGCGGTCTCCAGGTTGACAGCGTTTATACTGATTTGGCGAAGGCGTTTGACACTGTGGACCATGCAATTCTTATTAATAAACTCGAGAACTTTGGTATCAGTGGGGTTTTGTTACAGTGGATCGCCTCGTATCTGGCGGAGAGACGATACGTTGCGAGAGTTCGAGGTTATCACTCTGAAGCATTTATGGCTCTTTCGGGTGTGCCGCAGGGCTCGCACTTGGGGCCCTTGCTTTTCACGTTGTTTATTAATGATATTAAAAGATGCTTTGTGCACTCCCGATTTCTGTTGTATGCTGATGATCTTAAAATCTTTAGGGAGATTTCACGGCCGGAGGACTCATACTTGCTTCAGAGTGACCTTGATAGGGTGTCCGAGTGGTGTGTGCGCAATAAGCTCTCACTCAATTTATCCAAATGCCTTGTCATTTCTTTTTATCGGACCAAGCGACCATTGTTTGTTGACTACGCGCTTAACGGCAGTATGCTTCACCGTCGGTCGCTCGTGAAGGACCTAGGTGTTTACCTGACCCCAACTTTGTGCTACAGGTATCACATATCGGATGCGTGCAATCGGGCATTGCGGTTGCTCGGGTTCATTAGGCGTGCAACTGAGGATTTTCGAAATCCGCGCTCGATTAGGGCCTTGTTTTGTGCGTTGGTTCGCCCCATCTTGGAGTATGCGTCTATCATCTGGTCACCCTATTATTTGTGTTATATTGATGCTGTGGAGCGTGTCCAGCGTAGATTTGTTCGTTTTTTGTGGTACAAATATGGGGTGACCGACGGGGCGTACCTGTCCTATTTGCACTCCGAGCTGGGGATGCAAACGCTCGCGTCTCGCCGGCTGAGGGCGGAGCTGATTTTTTTGTATAAAATTATACACAGTTTTGTTGACTGCCCTGAGCTTTTGGCGTCGGTTACAGTGTCAGTGCCATTGCGGAATGTCCGGAATCATGTTATTTTTTTCGTGCGGGGCCATAGGACCCGTTACGGCCTTAATGAGTCGCTCACCCGGATGTTCCGCAATGGCAACCTTGCGTCTGCGTTTGTGGATTTTTTTGCTGTCCATTTTCGGCGTTTGAAAGGGCCGTAAATACTTATGTATCGAGCGTTGAGCCTGCATAGTTTGTAGTTTATGATTAAGTTATAATTATATCTATATTTTTTTCATACTGTTATTTTCTTTATTTTTGCATTATTTTTGTATTTTCTTTATTTTTGTATTATTTTTGCATATTTTCTGTCCGGCTGGCTTACTCTTTTGCCATTTTATTGTAATATTTTTGTCAAGGGGCTTGCCCCGTTCACTGAATAAAATAAAATAAAATAAAATATATATATACTCAATTCTTTTTTAATAAAGCGGTACTCGGTTCAAAGAAACATTTTAAAACCGAACCCAATCAATCAATTACATGACCTAAAAATTAGATTTCCCATACATCAGAGTCTCGTCGATTTTCGTTAGAGTTTAAGCGTTGCACATTGACGCACGGCGGTCTTGCACTTCGGTGTATGTTTTTTCGATTAACGTGGACGAATTCGCGTAATTCCAACGATAATAGTTGCTGGAATAATCAAGGATACCGACAATTTCCGTTGCGTAGAGTCCTTCCAACTTCTTAGACACGAAACCAGCAAAATCTAGGACACGTGGCCACAACCGGTACTTCTATCTTACATCAAGCTCGTATAGCCGCTTTGGTTTTTGGCGCTGTGGTCGCCGACCTTTTTTATGTAATTCGTCGCCACGCCCGAAATCCTGCAGAGAGCGCGGCGTCGCCGAGTAATTTCGTTTCCGCTGGCCGAAATATTCGCTTCCAGGAAGCCAGCAAGTCATCGTACACGCACGAGACGGACGATGTCGCCGAGACGAAGAGAGACACAGCGACAACAGCGGGCGAGCGAACTCCGACTCGTCGTCGCGCGTATTCGGGCACCATCGGCATGTATCGCAACCGAGCGCTATTATTTTGCATCTCTCTCGCGTCATTCTCGCATAATTCCGACTTATCCTTGCTTCGATTTTTCCACATCTTTCTCGATTAACTCCGCCTTATGCTTGTCTCAATTTTTCCACCTTTTTCGCGACGGGCTGATCTCCGCTAGAACGAACACGTCACGCCGATGTTTGAGCCGCATTAATTGCTCGAATTCCCGGTAGATTTCCCATCGTCGGTCGTCACCGAAATTGTATTGTTCCCGATTATTGCAATAGCAGGCGAGCGCTTTCCGGGGACATTCAAAGCCGTCGGTCGCGTCTTGCTGTCCGTTCGTCGCCCGAACTGATAGGTCGCGGTGAGCGGGGTAATTTTGCCTGCCCGCGCTTAGCCGATTTCGGCCGGTTGAGGGAAAGTGGGAGAAAGGACCGGTGAACGAGAAGCGAGAAATTCCAACGTCTTCTTGTCATTGTTCGTTGGCGCTGTGTCGTGTGAGGTTGGTGGCTGCTGTCGCGGGGAACAGGGGCGGCGCATTTCTCGGCCTTTGAGGAATTAGGAGACACGCGGAGAAAGGTAGGATCCCTCCCTGTGGGTTGTTTGTAGACAAGTGTTCGGGTGAGCTCATGCGCCATTTTTTCGCGATGGTTTCACGGCCGTGTTGTCATCTTCCCGGAGTGCGGACGATTTTAATTCCTGTTGTTCCTGGACTCGTGCGGGAGTCCAGCCTCCGAGATCGCGACGAGAGTGCCCGGGCGCGAACGGTCCCCGGGATCGCCGGTATCCACTGTTTTGGTGAGAAACGCACTGTCGTCAATACAACCCCCGGGAAATAACGTGCGCGTGACCGCGTGTTTTTTGTGGTACGTTATTTGTTTTTTTTTGTGTTGTTTTTTTCTCGCGTGCGTTTCGTCGGTCGCGGCGTGCGACCGCTGGTAGGGTCTCCTCTGCACGGGAAGAAAGAATTAGCTGTAGGAAATCAATGGTTTTGTTTGCCTCAGCGACAATCAATGACAATTTGAGGCGATTAGCTGCACGGAGTAAAGTCTCTCATTTGCTGTTCAATTTTTCCCTTCTAGCCACCTGTCTTGACCTTACATGTCTAGGGACCTTGGCTGTAGCTAGCCGCCCAACACCCCCTCCCACCTTCTCGTCGAACATCTTTTTCCAGTTGGGTCACGCTTTGCGCGTGGCTGGCGCCCCGGACAAGATTGTTTAAATCAGCTGAGGATGGGTTTTTGGAGCTCCCTGGGCTCGTTACCCGGGGCGGTAACAAACTATATGTAATGATTAATAAAATACTTGGAAGGTTCCTAATCTTTTCGATGCAGTAAATTCTCTGTTGGACTTTATGGAAAAACGGCTGTCTCTCAGAAGGAAAGACGGGGGAGCCGGTGACGGCAGACACAATAAAGATTCACCGAGGGCTCGTTTCGCTATCTCTCGGTCCCTGTCCTTCCGCGTTCTCTTATTCGATCCTTATATACTTTGTATTTCTCTCGGGTCGTCGCGAGGCATCGTCGGGGGGTGGTGGCCGCCCCGAGAAAACGATCGAGGATCGCACGAGGCGCCGAAACGCCCGGAAGGTTCTTCGCTCCGCACCACCCAACGCAGCCTCCAATAATATAATATCCAATATAGCTTTTGCGAGATACCATCGCGCGCGCCATTTCCACGAGCGATCGAAAATCAATGCGCGACGACGACTACACGAAATGGCCAGGGTCGCGGCTGTGTCTGGGAAAGAGCGAAGAGGTTTCGGCTGTACAGTTGTATATATACAGCGCGAGATGGAGAGAGAGGAGAAGGAGCAACAGACGGAGGTGAGGATACGACGGCGTCGATTCTCTCGCCGTCGGCGAAATAATAATTCGTCTTGGCAGCTGAATTCCCCGGTTGAATTCCCGGCGCTGCGGCGGATCGGCCGAACACGAGTCGTCTCCGTCGTCGTTTCATCGAATCCGAACTACTACCAGTGTTAACCTCGGATGACTTACGAGAGCCCACAAAGTAGCGCGGCAGCAGCAGCAACAGCAGCAGCAGCAGCAGCAGCAGCAGCGGTAGCGGTAGCCGGCCGACCGCCACCGGAATTTCCGGAAGCCGTTTCGAAGATAACGCTCGTCAGTTCTGACGATCATCAATTTTTCCCCGGGTTCATACTCCGCGTTCGCATCCCTCTTAGACGTTCTTTATTTTCCCAAGGAACAGTACCGCTTCCACTCGCCCACACATGGCTTTCCTTCTGCACGTTGGCGATCTCTTCGTCTTCCTTATTCTCAGCGATACGTCGACGCATCCGACGTGCGGAGTACGATCGTACATTTTTATACTCCACTGATATAGCACCGTCGCTATATAACTGTGTACGATGACGGCCGCGCATGTATGCTGGATCGAAGACAACTCGATATCGAGTGCAATATCTTCGATTATTTTATCTGCTGTACGGCTGAGTACAATGAGATCTGACGAAATAAAAATACACGAGATATAGACGAAGAAAAACATTCGGACAAATGCGAGTTGAGAGGTATTCTCTGTCAATTCAGAAACATTTTAATATATATGTTAGGGTGTGTCAAAAAGAAAAAAATGATTTAATGTTTATTATTTTTACTGCAAAAGTATGTGTTCTGACCTCAATATACATCTCCTATACTGAAAACGCGCCTAAATTTCAATTTTTTTTATTTAAGATTTGTTGCAATAAAAGACCTCGATTGAAGCACCTCTAAATATAATTTGTCAGCGAATTCCTTTGATACAATTGATTGTTAGGTCAACTTCTCGAACTTAAGCCGCATGAAGTCCACAAACATATGCGACAGTACGCAGATAGAAACGGAAATTAAGAAGAAAAGAAATTCTCAATTTGTCATTATTTTTATTTTCTCTTAATTTCCGTTTCTATCTGCGTACAGTCGCATTTTTTATCTTCATGGCTTAAGCCCAAAAAGTTGACCTAACAATCAATTGTGTCAAAGGAATTCGCTGACAAATAATATTTAGAGGTGCCTCAATCGAGGTCTTTTATTGCAACAAACCACAAATAAAAAACAAATTTTTTAATGTTAGGCGTGTTTTCGGTATAGGACGTGAATATTGAGGTCAAAACACATACTATTGCGGTAAAAAAATTAAAATTAAATCATTTTTTACACACCATAATATATATATACTACCCTATGCGAATTTGTTCGTATGGTGTGTTTTTTTTTATCGAAGGTTGCAAATTCTTCAATATCCGAGGGCTCAAGAAAAAAGTGGTTGAATCGACGGAGAACGCTCTGATATATACTGAAAGAAAAGTGTATTCGGGTTAAAATGCGAAGGAGCAGGAGGTGAGAAGGGCAAGTGAGAAAAGTTAGGTACTTACCGGACTCCGAGACGGACGGGCTGCCGGCAGACCTGTCGGAATTTCTGGAGCTGGCGGTGGAGCCCGTCGAAGAGGCCGTTGCTACCGAGCACTCGGAAACGCTTCGCCTCTTGGATAGGAGCGACGCAGCCGTTGAGCCGCACGAGGATCCGGTCGGTGCGCTCGAGCTTAGACCGTGCAAGCCCGCGTGCAAACCATGGTGTAGACCCGTCTGGGTCGTTAGTTGCTCCAGCCGCCGCTTCAGGAACCTGTGCTCCCGCGACAGCTGCTCCTTGTGCACCGCGTGCTTTCGCTCCCGCTCCTCCAAACTCTGCATAGCCAACAAACAAACACGGACCTGCGGTTCAGTTGCGATTCACACTTGGGCATTATTCCTATACTAATTGTCCTTCTTACATGACAATATTTAGTTAACAAACTGCACAATGCGGTGCGGTACGGTGGTCCAGTTATCAACAATTCTGAGGCTGAGGGCGGAGCTGATTTTTTTGTATAAAATTATACACAGTTTTGTTGACTGCCTTGAGCTTTTGGCGTCGGTTACAGTGTCAGTGCCATTGCGGAATGTCCGGAATCATGTTATTTTTTTCGTGCGGGGCCATAGGACCCGTTACGGCCTTAATGAGTCGCTCACCCGGATGTTCCGCAATGGCAACCTTGCGTCTGCGTTTGTGGATTTTTTTGGCTGTCCATTTTCGGCGTTTGAAAGGGCCGTAAATACTTATGTATCGAGCGTTGAGCCTGCATAGTTTGTAGTTTATGATTAAGTTATAATTATATCTATATTTTTTTCATACTGTTATTTTCTTTATTTTTGCATTATTTTTGTATTTTCTTTATTTTTGTATTATTTTTGCATATTTTCTGGCCGGCTGGCTTACTCTTTTGCCATTTTATTGTAATATTTTTGTCAAGGGGCTTGCCCCGTTCACTGAATAAAATAAAATAAAATAAAATAAAATTCCTGTCGCCAACTCCCCGATGACAATACCGTTATATCAGGTGTTGCAGTCATTTTAGGATAATTATCACGATGCTTAAATTTGAGAAGTTATTGGTTGAGACTCGGAAATGAAGGATCATCTAATCGCAACAAACGATGGCGTCTACTCCTTCCATTCCAGATTTGGAATGTTCAGGTTTTTCTGATAATGGATTTTCATTTTTCGATTTAAATAAATGGGTTTTTGAAAATGACTGCAGTACTGTTAAAAAAACCGACAGTAAAAGTATGAAAACACGAAAATCTTTTCAACATGATTTGAATCCATTGCTAAATGTCTCATTCAATCTGCAATGTCCTCGGTAACTGCAGAAATCATTTCACTATGAGGCCAGTAAACATCTATGGACATTCGATATGCGCATCGAAAATCAAGCTCCCGCATATTTAATAATATAATTTTACCTCATCGATTTGCCGCTGAGGCTATGTGAGCGAGGAAAAGACGCGGTAGAATGAATATCAAGAGTGATAGAGATAGAGACCGCGCGTTCGCGATGAGTCTGAACCGTGCAAGGACGGAAGAAAGAGGAAGCAGGAAGCATCAGGCAGGCGGATGGACCGCGGGCGGGCAAGGGCATCACCGGAGACCGGAGAATCGATTGACCTGGCCTGCTGGTTCTACCGTCGGTGCTTTCGCTCCGGGAGTAGTAGCTTCTGGCTATGTGGCTTTCGCCACGGCGAGCGGCCAAACTTACTTGCTACTCAGTGAAGCGAGGGGGTTAGACGCGAGAATCGGGGATGAAGCTTTCGCGTTCAACTTGGTCTTGTCGCGGTTCTCCTTCGATCTTGGCCCCCTTCCACTCTCTCTCTCTCTCTCTCTCACCCTCTCTTATCCCGCTTTTCCACTCGCTCTACCGGTTCGCTTTATCGCGGGGATTATTAATACGTTCACCTTGGCCTATGCAATCCTTTGAGATCCCAATATTTGTGTATCGCGAGGATTTGAACGAGAACCTAGACGAGAAGACATTATGACACGATGCAAAAGTGGCGAGATTTGTGGTATATCCTCGATATATGCGGGAAAGCCGGGCTCGAAGATTAAGGATGAAAAAGAGGAAGCACGAGAGGATAGAAAACAGACGGTTCACGCGGTATCTTTATACCTGCAGCTTCCTCGCTGCCTTGCGCTCTGTTCATCTTTCTCTCCTTCGCTCTTGGCTCATATCAACAACGGCGTTCGAGATAAATCGCCTCGAAGTTGCTGCTTCTGCCGCTAGTGGGTTCGCTAGACGGCGGTAGAAGAGGGATCCCCTGGAGCTGAGTTCGGCGGAGAGACCCGACCGACTTATCGGAAGGAGATTAATCTCGAACGAGCTCTTAACGCGCGCCCGCGCGTTCGGTTTACCAAGACAAACATTCGCCCTGACAGTCCACACTGTTCGCTCACCAACTCGGTGTATGGAATCGTCATGTGTGTGCGTGTTGTACCTACGAAAATGGAGGACGCATTGAGGGAGGCTTCGAACTTCAAAACTAAGTCAAGATTCATCCAGTTTGCTAGGTTGTCTTGATTTATCGGTGTGCAAAAGGGATTCTCATTAGGAAAATTTGAAAGAGGAATTGAGGGAGGAGTGATGACAATACATGCCTGGTCTTAGATATAGACGAACGTCGAACCATAACAAATGGTGATACAAATGATAAATGAGTAAATCGACGTTTTCGTCCTGGTTTCAATTGGGCAAAGAGATTTTTGAGTACAGCTATCATTTTGCAAAACGCTAATTGGAATGATACTATTTACAAACATATTTATTAGCTACAATGTTACTTACAGCGAACAATGCGATGCTAGTAGGTGAAATCAGAGTTTACAAATTACGAAAGCGTTCGGAGTCTGGACAACGAATACGGGAGATAGAAGTCCTAGAGTGCAGCTCTTGTTAACACGGCCGAGGAAACTGCAGAGCTACTCTTCGCATTGTTGGGTTCACGGTGAGACCCCTTGGGAAGTTGAAGTTAGTCCGATACAGATACAATAATGTTGCAATGAAAACAGAATTGCGCTTCAGCGAGAGAGTCAGCAAACTAGTTGACGCTGGGAAATATTGAAGAACGGATTACCGTGTTCATCGGGGAGTAAGCCACCGTCTCATTTTTTTCCTCGCATTTCATTTTCGTGCGCCTGTAAACCCAACGACGTAGTGTAAAATGTAATATTCTTGTTCACACGAATTACCGACACAAACGCCACAGGGATTTGCGAAAACGGGAACAGCATTTGAAAACGCTACAGGGTTGCCTTTGATTAAATCAACTATTCGAATTAATTCCTCGACTATACAGCTCACCCCAGTAGCGCGTGCAATTCTCACGGAGTTCGCGATCGTCAATCGCCCTCGGCAGCAATTATCTCGAAGGCGTTAGCGATAATTGCTTTCCTTAGGATTACAGCGCAATCGAGGGGGTGGGGGGGAGGTAGTGTACCATTTCACGAGAATCTCTATGTACATGAACCGATTAATGCAGTCCGCGAAGAAAGCGCAAGGGACGTTCGATCCGAGCCACTCGTAACCCAGATCATGCTCGTGTCACATGTATCCAGCTGATGGGGAGGCGAGAGCGAGCGGACGATGAGTAACGAAGTGACATAACGTATAACAGCGCTGTAGCTACACGTACAGTGTGTAACGGTGAAAGCTCTGTATCCGAATTGGCGTTCCCCCCGGTCCTTTCGCTTTCGAAGTTAATGGCACAACACGTTGCAGCTGCGTCTACCAACGGATCCACGTGCTCTTTCACTCCACGTGGATCATCTGGGTTACGTGTGTAAGTATAACGGATATATACAATAAAACGAGGGCAGAAACGAGTGGGAGGAGGGCGAGGAGGAGCCAGTGTCCCCAGGGGACGAAGGGATGATGCTACGTGGCGCTGCTTACGTTGCGCGAATTTACGTACCTCGCGGGGTATATCTATACGATAACTATACTCGTAACTGCGCACATACAGAGCAAAAGTGCGGGGGGTATACGGTGAAAGAGGAACCGGCTAGACGTGTGTAAGTATATATTTCCCTGGACTCGTTGAAAAGTTCTCGCCGGCTCCCAGCTCGTATACCTTCGGAGAGCGCGCGCGCGCTCGGCTCGATATGAGTTTACAACGGAGATAAGGGTATTAAAGCGACCGAGCCGCGGGATATATATGTATACCGCGCTACAAGCGCGCGGGTAGACTCCTCGTAAACTTCTTCCGCCATTCTTCCTCTCACTCTCGACGCGAGTTAAACTTTCTCTCGCCGTATTCTTCTCTTTCTCTCGCTCTTATTTCTCCCGTGTGGCACGGGAGGAAAGCTTAATCGAGAGCGGCGCACCGTCTCTCGGTTGTACCATGCAATCCACGCGCTCTGCACGGGCTGCCGGCGCGGACACTCAGGAAATAAATAAAAATGTTTTTCGAAGACAAGACACTGGATTCGTCGGCGATGAGGGCAGAGAGGGCGACGCGCAGCTTCGAGTTTTCGAGAGCAATTCGAATCAATCGACGAACGTCGTTGCTCTCCTCGGGAACAGTCGTTCAAGATATACTCCGACTTCGGTGCCCGAGTTGCGGCTCGATACGTTGGATATAGAGCGGAGTGGGGTGATTTGACGCAAGGTCTTGTAACGTTGCAATTTAAACGTTTAAAAAATTACGTGGCGTAAAAAACTATATTGTTTATGGATAAAAGAAGACTTTTCGCCCTCCTCGCGAAGTCCGGTAACTCTTTTCATTTTGACGTAATTAGAGTTTTCAAGTTTTCTGCACTTTTAATTTTCCTTCGTCATGAAAAGACACGCCGATTAAGCGAAGCAAATTTTTTACGCTGAAAGCAGAGTTTGTTTACAGTAACATGGCTCGTAGAACTTTGCCTCTTTTATTAATATTTCCTCCGCTCACCTGATGTCTTCTTATGACGAGCAGGGAATGAAACTTTACGTGGCTCAATCCGCCTCGCTGTTTATGCTAAATCATGCGCGGAATACAAAAACTGTGAACTGTAGTTACGCCGGAAATAAAGAAGTTGCCAGACTCTCAGGCAAGGCAAAACATTCTGTTTACGCAAATGAACACTATAGTTGGTTAGTCATTTTTCAAGTTCTTCCGCAGATTCTTTTTACAAAGGAGACTTCATTTACCGTTTCGCCCCCATTGTCCATGTACACGTTGCAGTCGCTGGTCCGTCATACGCCTTCAACTGTTCCTGGATCACCCACTAGACCCTGTTATTTGACTGTAGACTGCAAACAGATACGCCGGGAGCTCTTGAGGGAACTTGTTAAATTAGTTTTATATCGAAGAACAGAGATGTTCGCTTTTATTCCGGCGATTCAATGTCGTGTCCATGGTAACGGACAGGTGGTAGAACAAGATCGAAGAAGCGAGGGACACAAGACAGCGGGAGGACAATTTCCAACAGCTCGTACTACAGTCGCAATAAAATCTTGGCGAAGCGAGAATGGCATTAGAACTCGGCGCCCAAGTCGATCGAGCTCTACGTCATAAACTGTAGCGTCGTATCTGCACAGATCGGTACTACGACGGTTTATACGCCCAGGCACTCGGGGACCCCGCGCGTCGTCGAGAAACTTTACTCGCACACGCCGCAACCAACGGGTTCTTCATTGACCAGAGAGAGAATTACGATCGCGTGGAGAACGATCGATCTGCGCGCGTAATTCTCCTGTCGCTAAGCCCGATGTCCAGACGTTTAATTATCCTGGCGCATAGGAGAAGCGTCGTCCTGCTGCGTTTTACGAGACGTCAGGGTCGACGGACGGCCAACGGACGCGAACGAATCGTTGAACCCCACGTAGGAGAGATCAAGACAAAGCTGGACGCAGTATGGTTAATACAGCTCAAGTCATGCTGAACTCAATTAATTCCAACCTAATGAGTCTGGATTCAGTTTGATTTGTATGTAAAAATAAAGGGGTGAAGTGTGATCTTAGCTTTGCAACGAGTATATAAAGTTCATCACACTATTCGCAGATAGGTTTCGTCTGTTTTCGTCGTTTCGTCTGTTTTGTTTTGCTTGCCATATGAGTAATGACGAATCTCGATCGTTTGAATCGCAGTAATTTGAGTGCCAGCAGAAGTCAACGTGTCGTTGACCATCGGTTTCATGGGATAGACAGGAGAAATATTAATGGACGTACAGCCTCATCCACCGAATGAGTCAATAAACTGGTCAAAGGTCCAAGTGCCTTCGACACGCGGAATCTTCAAGGGTGAAACAAAGATATATCAAGAGTTTTTCTCGGCATCCCCGACACACGCTCCACGCGTTGGAGTCCAGAATCCGGCTGCATTTTTATTCGTGTACAACACGAATGCCAGGGTGCTCCGTGTAATACATACTTATGTGAAGGTGCGAAAAGTATGTACAACTTCTGAGCAAAGTATTCGCACAGGCTATGGAGGGGGTGTGGAGTGTGGCGAGCTGGGGAAAATATACAGCCGCGGAGGTGGAACTACCAAGCGCAGCTCTGAAACATCCTGCAAGAAAACTTTTCGTGTATTTTCACGGAAATAGCTGCGGGAATGTCGGGCGGGAGGGTGCGGGGAGGACAGTTGTTTTCAGCCACTGTCCAAACAGAGTATAAACTCTGAATCTCCCTCGCTCGCCTCTCACTTCTTTCGTTCCGTCTCTTTCGCTCTCATTTTCAGTGGAGGAAGGAATACAAGAATTATGATAACTTTAATTCTCGCTCTTGTCCGCCTTACAGGAGGCAAAATCCGGCGCTACCGGAGGTTCATGTAAAACCAGCTAGGGTCCTCTGGCGTGGGGAACCTTATTGCAGCGCCCTGCGAGGTGCGAGCGGGTTGCTGCCGGCTGTAGACCGGGAAATGTTGCCTGCGAACTGTGGAGCGCGAGAGTCAGGGGGAACGTTTTGTGTCATCGTGGACGTTGCTCTGCGGCGTGAGTAGTGGCCACTGTGTCGGGAGTGTACAGCAATGAAGAGTAAGGTGTTGCTGCAAACAGTGAGGTGCAGTAGCGAGGGACAATAGATGCACAGTTAGTAAATTATAGACTGTCTTGACAATGGTGTGTGCAGGAGCGCCGAGAGAAAGTGTGTGTGTGTGAGAGAGAGAGAGTTGAAGAGAATGCGAGGGAGACAAGAAGCGTGGGTGCAGGGGAACGAAGCTGAACGCGCTACGGTCCGGCGCTACGGCAAATCCTAGCGCTACGATGCGGATCCATGGAGAGTTCGCGCGCGTGGCTTATTGTTTACCCAACTCGCAGAGGCAGCGGGAGATACAACAAGGAGAATCCATCGCAGCACGATGGATGAAGGAAGCTCCTGGCTATGACGAGTTAGATTATCAACATATACTAAGCGACGTTGCCGTGGATGTATTAGACACTGCCATTAATACTGGATGAAGGTCTGTACAGCGATCCTCTTCGTGGCACAGGATACCGTGTATCAGGCGTTTTGGGCCAAGTCTGCAGAGTATTGTGAATCTCGTGTTTATTGCTTTCTTCTTTATACTACAATGATTCATTATTGCGGGTTCAAATAAAACAACATATATAACAGTAGTTGAGCAGCTTTTCCGAAAATTGGTTTGGTAATTATCGAAAATGTTAATTACTTAAAGATGGTCATGAATAAATATACTAGACATGTCTGGTATTAGGAGTGTTTGAGAGGCTCCTAAAAATCTAACAATTAATATCAAGTGCTTCTTGCCTGCTCACGGTACAGGAAAAGTAAATAACGAGATAGTGAATAAATACGAGGATCACGATCCAGTCGTTTTAGCTTGGAACGCCCCATGTATACGTACAGACGAATAAGAGCCCCGCGCAATTACACCACGCGCGTGCGGCGAACAAAATTGGAGTGCTACCCCGAGAGCATATTCGATTGAGGCGCCAAGCGCAGGTAAATATCCATAGATATACCTCGGAGCATCGCCTCGGTGCATGTCGAATGTGTAATAACACGTCTCGACGGAAAAGAAGCACGAGTCTTCCGTCGTGAATATTTACAAATAGAACTAAAAGCACGAAGAAAAATCTGCCGGTGAAAAATGCTCAAGATGGAAAAAAGATGTACAGGAGGCGAGGGACGTTAGTCGTTGGTGTCGGAGGTGCGCGCCGCGAGAGGGCGCGATGCAACTGCATCGTCGCGCGAGAGAGAGAGGATGGCTGAAGCTCGTATTCGCTTCTGCCGTATATATTTTCAAGCGCTCGACACCCGAGAACAAGAGGAATGAGCCTGAGCCACCGGCAGCCCACGCGAAGGGGTGGCTTGGTACCCTCTCTCTTTCCCTCTCTCTTCCTCGCTGCACATCGCGCGGATGGTAATCTTTCATTTGTCCGCCGTCGGATCTTTCCGTCGGCGTCGAGGAGCGCCGCTGCCGCCGTTGCCGGGTTTTACGCGATTCTTTTCACACTCGCACCCGCTGGTAGGCAGACATCTTTTCCACTATCTTCCTCGCTAATTACACGACCCGTTTTTCAACGGTTCTCAAACCGCTGATGCGCTTCCTCTCCCTTCGTCCTCATCTCACATTCACCCCCGCCAACGGCTTCAGGGTAGTTTCAGACGCCTCGACGTCTTCTTCTTCTTCTTCTTCGCACTCGGGGCAAGTCGAGGCGAGACAAAGCGCGATGCCCGCTCTATATACCTGTATATAGATGAGCCCGTAGTATTGAAGAGAGCACGAGGATTCCGCGTGTTCGCGGAAACGACATGAAATATTCAAGCGGCTGGGCCTTCGGCTTCATGGCCTTTCCTATCTCCATCCAACGCCTCTCTTCGCCGCTTTGTGCTATACTGTTATTCGTGGTGCTTGGTGGCCCCGCGGGACGGGAGTGCGAGGAGGAAGCAACCGCGTTGTTTCACTCCGTCGCCCGCGTCGCGACCTACGATCATTCATTCGCTCTTCCTCCCACGATCTTTCCGTCACTCTCTCGCTTCGCGAAAAATTCTTTCACGCTCGCTATTTCGGCTCCACCGGGCGCTTGTTTGCATACGCACTTTGTATTGACTAGAAATATACGAGATAAAAAGGATCAATATATTTCTCGAACCAATTTACAGTATAATTTCGAAATTTGCGAAGCACGTTTGAGTACGGAATAATTTGTTTGTTCTGGATACTGCAAATTGTGAATTTCAATGACATGATGACTGTGTCATAAAATACAACGCTATTACTGGTGCTATTGTACATATTATATTTCGTTTTACACTGTAAAAAATCGGTGTTAATATTAACACCGTTTTAACGCCGCAACAGTGTCTATATAGGTCCATCAATATTGTGTAAACCTAGTACACTGTCATAGTGTAAACGGTCGGTGTAAAATGACAGTGCAAATTTCACTTAACACCGTAGAATGAACACCAATTTTTATTTACAGTATCTGGTGTACGACAAGAAAAATAACCTAATAAAAGAGCGTAACTTTTTACACTATGTGAATCTATAGGAATCGTATCAGACTATTTATTAACACACGATTAATGTGTTCTGAAACATTACTATTAACAACTTTAGTTTGCTAGTAAAAAATATGTTTCGACTCGAGAATTACTTCTTGAGACATGGGTAATTGTTTCCGCCGAAGAAAATGTTCCTGCCTATACTGGGGTTTGGACCTACGACCTGCCTATTTGCCTACCTAACTTCTGAACAACGCTGATGCTACCGACTGCGATACTGATTATTTGGTAATTCAGGATATCGAAATGGCATAACAGTTATAATAAAATTGTCAGTAGTTTTTGACAAGTTGAATGAAAAATTAAAGCCCGTGGCATTCCCTTATTACTAGATAAAGAGGTTTTTATATATTCAATGCTTTATATCTAGAGCTGTTGCGTTTTTTTATTTGCTGGCTTCATTTTAACACTGAGTAGTGTTAAAGTGATATTGCAGTAATACACCGATCGGAATTTCTTCTTCCAGTGTTAAATGCCCATTGGGCTATCTGTCTCGTACGTAACCTCAGTTTCCGGTCTTTCAATTCTCTTAAACAAACGGCATTGAGTATTATTGAGAAGCCGGAAGCTTAGCTCATTTCTGCAATACCATTGCAGTTTCTCCCAAAATTTGAGCTCAATCTAGCTAGTAACTCAGGAAAACATAGGTTTCAAAAATGTCAGTTGTTGGCGTGTAAGTAGCGCTGCCTTTTAACACCGTATAAATGGACCTATATGTACACCGGCAGTAGTGTTAACATTGTATTCTTTTTAACACCGAATTGATGGACCTATGCGTACACCGATAGCAGTGTTAAGATTGTGCTATTTTCCTCACTGAATTGTAACAATGCTACATCTGTATGGTGTTGATTCACATTAAATCCATACAGTGTTTCTTGTAGCAAAGTAACACCGGATCTTCTTTTACACATTACACCGAGTACATTTTACTGTATAATGGTGTTGTAAATAACACCGTAGATTTCGACCCCGCACACCGTGACATTTTACACCGATCGATTTTTTACAGTGTAGTATCGATAAATCGATAGTTACCTTGATAAAACGCTTGGCTTTGGTCAAGAGACCGAGCGTTGTGTGCCTCGAAGTTTCCGGCCCGAGTGGTACCAGCACTTTCAGCTTTTCGAGGCAGTTCCTGAGGTGCGCTCTCCTGTAATCATTAAAAAAATTCCATTGGTTAGAAATCAGTTATAGAGAAAGTAATTATTTAATTAATTAATTGCAAAAAATTCATCTTTTTCTGTCGACTACTTCGTCTCTCTGGCCTCACGCCTCTATTTTAACGAATATAATCACCATCTTTAGGTCGAAAACATTTGACAGAAACTCGAAAATATTTTTCTTTTTTTAAACTTAATTCATTGGTCACACATATATGACATGACTTATATCCATCGCTAGGTGTTTTAGGCTTCGAGCTTCAATAAAGAAAACATTTTTTCCCCTGCTTCCCATCGGAAGCTCGCGAGTTATAAATGAGAAAACGTCGTCCGTTGCAGCAAGCAAGCAAGCAAGCAAGCAAGCAAGCAAGCAAGCGCGCAGACCGTTCGAGGCCTTAATATCTTGACGGACGATAAATTTCGGTCGGCCCTCATTCCCCCGACACGCGATATACTCTTCTCTCGTCCACACTCCAGCCTGGAATATCGATATTCCTCTCCGACTACGCACTCACGATCCCGTTGCGCTTCCACCATCCAGAGGAGATGAGACATCCTCTGTCTGCTACCTGCTGGTACGCGTGGGGCCGTAAATTATTCCGCGCGAGCCTTCGAACGTCCCGCGTGCCACGGTGAAACCCCGCGTCTCGCTCGAATATTCCATTGTAAAGTCTTCGCGCGATCTTAAAACCGGTCTGTATAACAAAAATACTGACAAACGCGGCGGAAAATAATGAGCTGTCAAGTTGAATTGCGCCGTCGTGCACGGACGTCCAGCGCGATAAGCTAATCGGAGTCTATAAAAGAAGGAAACAATTAGAATGAGTCGCGCGCGTTATCGCACAATGCACTCGACCTGGCACGAATGGTATGCCGAGATACGGCGAAATATGCTAGCTCGCGCTATCCGAGCGAGCCTGCGCGTGATTTCGTCATACGTGCGCGACAAAATCGTTACCGAGTGCCTTTCGAACGTGTAGGTACACGCGATTAATCTTCCCCGAGCTGGCTGGCCACGTTGTTCAGCGCCATCGAACGCCCTGCCGCACGAAACCCGCCTCATCGTTCGCTCCCTCGTGGATTCAAATTTCGCCAAGTCCGACGAAAGAGCGGCGAGTGCCGGAGTGAGGGCCTTCCGAATTCCACTGAGAATTCGACGAGGTTCGGAGAGAGAGAGAGAGAGAGTTACAAGCTTTCGGTCTCGCGAGAATATACAACACACGAGAGAACCAGAGAGTTCGCAGCAGCAGCGGCTACAGGAGGCTTTGCCGCACAAGGGCTCTGGCAACGCGCGGGTGAGGTAGAAAAGGGACCGGTTGGACGCGCCAAGGGTGTGAAACGGTGCGAAAGCCCGCGCGAGAACCTTTACAAATTGTCTCTGGTCTCCTGACTCCGCGGAATTTAGAGCTTTGCCCGGCGAGCACTGCACCAAATCCCTGTGTAACGCCCGCCGCCCTGCTCGCTGTGAGATTCATCGCGTGGCGACACCGTTGCGCACGCGGATGATGCAAGTGCCAGCCAGTAGATTCTCTGTTCATAGCACTTCTAATCGCGCGCGAGCAAAGGCAGACCTCGAGCTCCTTTCCATATTTCTGCGTCTTCACAGCACCGGACCCAGCGGCGCAGCAGTAACGCGCCGGATTCCGTCGCTTTGAAGGCGAAACCGTCCTACACGGATAGCTATGCAATTCCCGGATGGTCTTTGTGCGCGCGGAAAAACGAATTTTCATACTGTCTATACACGTAATATCGTAGCCGCACGTATACCGTGTACTTTAAACGAATTTTGCGGACGCGAGATTCCTGTCTAACGGCGAAATATTCAGCAGCCCAGTTGAACCATCTGAATATTTAGGGCCCTGTAATGTCTGAATATTTAGCGGGATATCAGCTCTCGGTGCACTGCGAAAAATATGCCATTGATTCCAGTGTGAGTATCCGAAAATCCATCATACTTGGAAGAATTCTTTTATTTAGTTAAAACTAACTAAAAAGTTCTTCCAAAAAAATCTTTGAATCTTGGTATGATGGAAAAAATAAATGAATGTTTTTTTTTAATTAGTTAAAACTAATTATAAAAATTATTCCATAACCGATGGATTTTCGGATACTTTTTTCGGAAATTATTCCATAACCGATGGATTTTCGGATACTCGTTTTTCATTTTTCCCGATATAATTATTAAATACATTCCACCTCTCGATTATTCCACAGGCAAATGAAAATATCGTCCAGCTATCGGGGTCCAGTGGGAGCTCGTCAGCCACACACGCGAGACCGGCCTACGGTGCATCTTCGCGGCCGGAGATCGAGTGGGTATATGAAAATTAAAGAGGAGGACGAGGAGGCGGCGGCGAAGCTCGCGGGAATAATTTCGAAATGATACCAGCAGCCGAGGCAGGGGGGGGGGAGAAGAGCATGGACCAGCAGAACTGCGAGAGGCCTCCCATATTTCAGGGGTATTTATCGGGGGGCCGCGACGGTGGCGGGACTGGTAGCGGCGCTGGTGGCGGGCAAGAGCCGACCAGAGGGGAGCGAGGAGGGGGTATCGAACGGGCTGGGAGTATTCACGCGCCTAATGGCCCGTGATCGCGTCGATAACCTCGTGGGATCGTATCGTTCTTCCGGCGCTTTTCCCTCCCCGCTCGGCTCCGCGCGCTTCGCCCTCTGCCCCCTCGCTCGACCCAGTCCCTCCTCTCCCGCCCCCCCCCCCCCCCGTTTCCTTCCTTCATTCCGCCACACTAACCCTTGCCAAGGGTGCTAGCGGATGTCGAGTTCGTTTATCGACGATTCCCATCCTCTCTCGCGTCGAATCCCCCTCGTCCCATTGCGCGCGAGCATCTTTGGCTTCGAGGTCGCGACTACTTTTGCGGCGTTTCGCGGGAGGAGGAAGGAGGAGATGCGAGCTGACGCGGGATGAGTGCGGAGCTGCGGAGTCTCGTGGACCTGGATTGCATCGCGCAGCCAACGGGCTGCATATGCAAGGAAGCGAATCCTCTAGGGATGTGTAATGCGGAAATTTGTAGCAAGCCCGTGCATGCATCACCAGTGAAAGGAGACCCTGTGGCCGGTCTGTAATACCGTGCATGGTTTATCATACAAGTCATAGGAGTTCTCGTCAGCGTGTATAAAAAAC
This sequence comes from Pimpla rufipes, assembly GCA_963932165.1. Classification (NCBI taxonomy): domain Eukaryota; kingdom Metazoa; phylum Arthropoda; class Insecta; order Hymenoptera; family Ichneumonidae; genus Pimpla; species Pimpla rufipes. Next base: position 396,969 of record OZ010635.1, read on the forward strand.
GTGTCTGCGGAAAAGGGTGCAGGAATTCAGAGACGTCGTCTCTCGTTTCGCTTGGGTGGAAAAGGATTGCAGGAAAGTTTCTCGTAATATCCAGCGTTGCCCGTGTTATCATCGTTGCTCGGAGGATTTTTTGGACCAATCGAGCTTATCGATGTTGCCAGTTTTCTGAAGCCGTCTGCTCACTCGACGTTTCGCACGGGGGAAGAGGAAAAGATGCGAGCTGAGCCGGAGGTACGTGAGAATCTGGGGAAAAAACGGCTCACCACAAAGGATTACAGGACCCTCGACGATGGACACAAGGGGCAAGTGGTCCACCCTGCGAACAAATGCAAATGCCGAGGAACGTGTAACGCGAAAATGATCGCGAACACGTGAGGTAAATCGGAAGCGAGAGGACGAGCTTTCGCTTCAGCTTCGCAGCACAATAAAATGTCTACGGTTTATCACACACAAGCGACAAAAAGCTTCACTCAGCGTGTCTAAAAGTGTCCGCTGTACAAGGATGTAATGACATCTTCATCTCTCATTGCGATTTCTCGTTTCCGGAAGAAAAAAGTATCGCACGGAGATTCTCGTCGAGTGTATCGTTGATTCAGAGGAACACGCGGGGCGCCGACGTCAGCGCTCGGAGTGCAGAGTGAAGAGGTAGAGAGATATTCAGCGGTGCAAGCTCACGTTATTATTGTTGCTCGGGGGGATTTTTCGAGGCTTCCCGGTGTATCACGGAAATAACGGGGGGCGGTGAGGAGGAGGAGGAAGGAGAGGATCCTCTCGCCGAGCTCTGGGAATAATGCTGAAGTGGCGAGAGTGGACGAAGTGGGTTTCTCTTCCGCCCATTCGCCCCTTGACAATGTACGAATGCTATCTCTATCCTACGCTACTTCTTCTACTCCATCCGCCGTATCTGCGCGCGGATACCACGGGACAACCGCGCCGCTTCCACCTCTCCTCGCGCGCGGCATCCTTCGGTTCGTTTCGTCCCACGAAAGCCTCTCGATGACTCTCAACGTCAGCACTCCCGCGAGAGAACCGGATGCGCCGAAAAGTGGCAACTGTTCACCCTCCCTCTCGCCGCGGTGCTGCGCGCCCCATCCAGAACCGATACGAGCCACCCCCTCGCGCCGCCGACATTGTTATTACGAAAATACGTGGACGGAAGCTTCAACACGTATACCGCAACTTCTGCTCCCCGGTAAATTGTTTGTAATGTTTGAAATTAAATGGAATACCTTTGTTGCAAACTCCGCAAATGATTTTTGTCAACTTAAAATGGTAAAATTACATCGCTGGGAAGTCGAGGATGTGACGCGGCAAATGCAACGTCGGTATCTCGATTTTATAAAACTCGATAAAACGTTGATGGCCTAAGTGCAACAAAAATAAGCGAGGTTGATCTCGAGTACGATTTTTCTTTCACAAAACAACAACAAAAATATACGTGATTCGCGAAGCAGACATTTCCATAACCACGACTGTCCTGCAGCCCTGAAATCACGAAAGATGCTTCTCCCTCCGACAACGCAGAAGCCAACGTATAAATATCCTTCGACCAATACAAATAGCAACAAAACAACGGCAACAAAAAAGTCGCGAATTTTTACAATGAAAAAATATATGAGAAAAGAAAATAGGAAAAAGACAGTAGATATAAAGAAAAGGGCTGAAGGACCACGGTCGATGGCCTATTGGCAATAGGCAACAAACACCTACGATGTAATTATAGATGTAAAGCTGTAACCTGTTTTCTATTGTCAATAAATATACTACTACCACTATAAAGAAAAGTCTCACGACTTTTCATCACGAATCACGACTATCCACAAACGCCAAAATTGTGATAAACGTTGATCATCGCCGTCGGGTCGTATTTCCCCGACGCGCGTAATTCCCCATCAGAAGCTTGCGGCAACCACTATTCAATTTTGAGATAGCAATCGCGTATCCTTTCGTCATGGTGGCGGCGGCGGCGGCGGCGGCGGCGGCGGTGTGTATAAACATCGTGATAGCCGCGCTCGAACGCTCGGGAAACGAGGGAATCGCCGCGAGAGAGCGAGAGAGCAGTGGCTCGAACACGCGCCATTAGAGGTATTTAATTTTAAGTTTATGTTGCAGTTTATTGCCCGGCTCGTGCGGGCCAGAAACGACGGGGCACACAACACAGCATCCATATACGCGACGGCGGCGTCTCGCGTGGCGGCGTCTCGGTTCTGCGAGCGGTACAGAGGCGGTGCGCGGTGAACGTGCCGAGACCTCGGAGGTCGTGGGGCGTGCGCGAGTTATGTGTCCGCGCGCGCGCGCGCGCACGCGGCGCGTATATACACAACGAGCACGTGCGCGCGATATCCACAATCCACGGAAACACATACAACCGCGGCTGGCTGGCTGGCTGGCTGGCTGGTTGGGCGAGAGAGCAACATGGAGGACGTGGCTCGCCGCCGGCGAGAAGGGACCGCATGTAGCGGCGAGCACGCCCGCAAACCTTTTACGAGAAACAATAAGCCGGCTTGCGCTTAATGACGTCATGAAACGGTATTATGCCGCACTAGCCATAGAGTGGACACTCCATGCGTCTCGCGCGCGCTATACGCGCGCGCGGACATGTGTCACGGGTGCTCGCAGACTGGCAGACTCTCGCGGTCTCGTTTTCCATAAGCTACGCACGTATATATGCAATCCCTATATTACCAATATCAAGTTGCGCACGTAGCTCTCGCGAGATGGAGATATTCAGGAGTCAGAGAGACTGCGGAACGCCGGGTGACAGAAGTCTCGGGGGAATAGTTGAAAATTAGTCTGTAATTTGTCCTCCTCCCCCCCCCCCCCCCCGCCCCCTCCTCTCCTCACCCAAGTTTCTCGAGGCTGAAACGCGGCGCACGTTGACGTGAGCAAGAGATATTGTGAGAAAAGCCGGAGGAAAATATATAGGTGGAAATGTGACGCGCATAGTCTAGCGAAATATCGCAGTATTCCGGGGACGATACGACAACTGTGTAGTCTGGCTCTCGGTCCCGTTTCTCGAGCTACACGCGGAGAGGAGACGATGCGGGTGGCACACGGAGCGTTCTACGCGATGTGCGAATAGCAAAGTACCGGTTGTCTCGCGATCCACCCCTAACAGATCCAGAGTTCAGGATTTCGAGTTAGTCGGGTTAGTTGCCGCGGCGCCTTGGAATACCCGGGAGACAGGATGCTTAGAGGGAGAGCCGAGATAGGCGGAGTTGGGCTAAGTATGATATGTAGAATAGGGATAACGCGGCAAGACGGCGAACTATCTTGACATAACTTGATAGAAGAGTCGCGAGCTTTCGGAGCAAACTATGAGAGTCACTTCGTGCGGAAGGAGCTGAGACAGCAATGCGGTACTCGTGATGCTCATATGCGACGCGGAATCCACTCCGGTGGACTGATTTGGCGTATGAATCTACCGGCTACCTCTATGATGAAGTATGTTGATCGATTTTGGCTTCTTGATAGAAGAAGCTTAGTTAAAAGTGAAAAATACTGAGGAAGCAATTTGCAAGGTTCTACTTTGCAGGATTTTTCAGATGTTTTTTTTTTTTTAAATAAATCAAATTGTTGTAAAATTTGTACCGCTCCACCGATTTGTGTCAAATTTGTACCCAACTCTTGTTTCATGGTAGTCGCTGTGCGGACCAAATTAGAACCTGATATCTCGTAATCTGCACGAGCCAGCGCAAGAACGAGATTTTTTTTTAAATGCCATAACATTTGATCAGCTGGACAGACCTGCATCCAATTTGAACGCAAACCTTAGTCCATGGATGACCATATGTGAACCAATTTTGAGATAATTCTGCAAAAATTGTTTTCGTCTTTTTTTTCGTGACGGAATTTTTTTTTTCTTTTTCACGCAGCAAAATCGAAATTTACCGATGTAACGACCATTTCCTTGACGAAATTCATCATTAATAGTCAGTAAACGTAAATACATGTTGAAAATTGCAGACGCATATCTCAGAATTTACAGGAGCTAAAGTACTTACAGACACCAGAAAAAAAATTAAATTGCAAATCGATTAGAAGCACTCTACCGATTCTCGCCAAATTTGGTATAGATCATGGTTTGATGGTAGTCCATTTACGTAGAAAACGTCAGCGTATAGCGTGAAAACGATTTTTTCAAAATTTTCAAAATGCTGTGAAATCTGAATTTCCTAAGCGATTCGTATGAACTACAATCCCAAATGTTGTTCTACGTTAGCCGATTTACGTCCCAAATTTGAAGAACATTCATCGAAAATTACGGCAGTTATCGTGTAAATCACGAAATCTGCAGATACACACCGACATTTCGTACAAACCACTTTTCTCGACGTTTTGGACCATTCTGAGTGTACTGACATGAACAATTCGAAAAAAAAAATTCACGAAAATAAAGCTTTCTCTATGAGGAAGCAAAACATTATTTTAAACATACATAAATAATGCTATAACATTGATCTAACTATCGAAATTAGCGACGATGAAAAGAAATTTACAGAATTATTTTTGGCGGTTAATCTAATCTCAAAATGCATACATCCTATATTAACCAAGTAGGGCTATCTGGCTGGTTGCAAAATAACCTTCAAAAAGTTGGAACCCCTCGGTAACTATTGGGATCCACCATGCCCGTGAAGTATCAGAAGTCACAAATTACAGAATTACTTTTCGCGGTTATTCTAATCTCGAAACGCATATATCGCTATTAGCCAACTGGGGCTATCTGGCTGGTTGTTAACATTCCAGTCCTGGCTCAGGACTGGGCCAAACGTAGGCGTGGACGTCTCTATAGCTTCGGGCGACACTTGAAGCTTGGCCCAGTCTTGCACATGTGTTGAGATTTTAACAACTAGCCAAGCAAATCCACCTGCCTATTGATCGGGAATAAATAAAAAAATTGGAAATATAGAAATGATTTAGCTCGTGGTCGTCAAATAAAACAAGACAACTTGAGCACAGCCGGTATGGCTGTGCTGGTCCATTCGCGCGGTCATAATCTCCATAAGTGAAACCTTATGCGCACACAGCACCGCACCGCCTTCGAGACCACTATTGGTGGGAATATCGCGAATACAATCGTAGCGGGCAAAGTTTCGTTCCACGCATCCCCCAGCAGAGCAATGAACATCGGGGTTTTGGTGTCCACGACTCCGGTAGGAGCGCCGTACATCGCTGCGGCGAGAGAACTCGCGCAGTTCGACGGCTTTCAACTTGGCGGCTAATGTTGCAAACTCGAGTAAGATACCACCGAGCACCGCGCCGACTCTCGCTCAGCCGCGCTGCGGTATTGCGACAAAGGGACATTGTGGATTATGGACTGAACCAAAGGGAAATTGTCCGGGGTAAACGGGGCCGTGGTGCGGGTATGAGGTACGTCTTTGCGGTGGGCTGTATGTCGCTGTACATCGCCGTTACGAGCCCGAGGTTTTTTTCAAAATAAAGAAAGCGACGAGAGAAGTTAAGAAGGACCTCGCGAGGGGGAACAAAAGATTGAGTAATACGAGAATCCGCTGTATTCGAGAGACCGGGGGCAAAAAAAAATGCCGAGACTTTATGAATATAGATATAAGAGAGAAAATTCCAAGACGAGGACACGGAGAGATATTATGCGAATACGACTCGGTGGTGGCACTCGATACCCTCGCCGTATCCCGGGCAAAAGACGGATAGGAAAAACAGAGTGGAAGTCGGTGTATATAGGAGGCCTTCGCAAATGAGATCAAAGCCCGAAGGAATTTTCGTGCTCCCCGCAACCAGCCCCAACCGGGAGGAAGAGAAAAGAGAGAGAGAGAGAGAGAGAGAGAGAGAGAGACGAAAGTAAATCGTGGCGCGCGTTGCATGTTGCTGATGTTCCGGGGCCGGTCGTATGCGAGAGCCGATGTGTATGCTCGACGGCTCGGGCGGGCCGCCCGAGACTACGTGAGGAGCGTGTAAATATAAACTCGATTCTCGATCTTCCCGCAACGGGTCCGCGCGTCCCATCGGACATCGGCGATGCCGCTCGTCCTCGACGTCCGAGCGCTTGCGCCACACCAGGATCCTGGAGAGACTGCTGGAAGCACCTCGATGGATATAGGAAAATCCAGACAGACGTAGGGTAGACCGACCACTGACTGAACAGTTAAGCCAATGATTCATCACTTGGTTACTAAGTTTTTTTCGAAAGCTTTCGAATATTAGGAGATGAACTGATATAACAGAACGGTGTTTTATATTATGGTGAAACTAAACAAAGTTTTATTTCGATGTATTAGTTCATATGTATAAGAAAATATATCATTTTGTTCATTCATTGGTAGGTGTTCACTCACTGGCCGGTTCAAATAATTGTAATCGTTTAATATTTTGTTCATTCAATTTATAAGGTTATTTTGATAAATTGTGTAATATTTTGTTTAAGTTTGCCAACAAACAAAAAAGTTTTTATTTAAATAATACGATTCGACTAATGATAAGTGTCGAATTTTACATTGATTTTATCAGGATTTTTGCGTCACTGTTTACCGGTCTCTTCTTTACCAACACAAGTAAATTGAGCCACCAAACCTACTTCCTTCCTTTACGTTTGGCCAAAATAATTGTACTTATGGTAATCTCTCCTATTGGTTGCAATAATCATCCTCAACATTAAACAGCATTTTCTCGTGATCACGAGCTCGCATATCCCCGTAATACTAGAGACAGTTGCCCACATCTAAGGATTTATTTATACGTGCTTGCTCTTTGATTTTTGCACAAATGTTGCCCACCATCCATATAATTTTAAGAGTAACCAATCCCGAGTAGGAAATCTGTAGCGTTACATTCGGCCCTGATCAGGGCTTGGTTTTCTACTTGGGATATTGCTATGCTTAGAAGTAAGTAATAATAGGTAAGTGAGTGGCAAAGACTTTGACCAGTCTGTGTATTTCTAGGCTAATTATTTTTCTTTTTCAGGTGACCATTTCTCCAATGGCAGCAGCCTTTCCCTTTGTAATGAGAGACACCTGTGCCGGGTCTCTGTACCATATTGCAATTGTACCCGATTAGAAATCTGGTGGGGCAGCCCTGACGTCACATATGGGCGTACATAAGGTTGACCTGATAAAGTTTACCTTCTAAGGACCAGATCAGGCATAGGGAAGGTTGACCTGATAAGACATTCCTTATTGAGGGCCAGATCTGACGAAGCTAAGGTGGACCTGTTAAGGTATGCCTTATTCAGGGCCAGATCAGGGAAAGATAAGGCAAACCTGATAAGGTATACCATATTCAGATCCAGATCTGGCATACATAAGGTGAACCTGATCAGATTTTCCTCCTTCAGGTCCGGATTGGGCCAAGTTAAGGTAGATATGATAAAATATACCTCGCATTGTTGTCTAGATCCGACTATTGTTAGTTTATACTGATGTAAAATAAAACAAAATTCAATCCCACATTTCAGGTCTGGTAAGTACGAGGATCGAAGGTTTTAGTATACATCAAATAGACAATAAAAATATAAACTTTCTAAGATGTCAATGGCCGAGTGAACTAAGGCGCAGAACAGACACCCGGAGGATCCAGGACCGATCCCCACTAACGGAAAATAAATTTACATGTGTATTTTCAGTAATTAATATGGACTAAACGACTAAATAACTTCGAATCTCTAATTGGATTTGTAAAATAAATCGAATTCGATGTGTAAAAATAATTATTTTGTAATTAAATTTTCGTATTTTTTATAGAGGCTTAGTAGGGCAACCTTTATCAGGCCCTGATGTTACACCCTTCATCAGGACCGTATCAGGTTGCCAGACAGGGGCCTTAGATTTAGAATCAGGCAACCACGTCAGAGCCTGATGTTGCCCTTAACTGAATTTCTGTTCGGGTATATATCGGCCAAAAGTTCTACTATATCTGGTATATAGTAGAACTATATATAGCTATACATTTTCATGTGATACATCTGAGATATATCTTAAATAGATAAAAATATGTTTATTATATATATATTTCGGCCAAAAATTCTGTATCTCTTATATATTTTCAAATATACTTTATTTCCATGGGCGACCCAACGAACCGGCAGGTGGATATGCACGCGCTACCGATGCGCTGTATCCGGTGGCCTCGCGATGGGAGCAGCCTGAAAGCGCCACGAGCCCTACGTACTCATTGATCCGCGGACTCCGGAGGGCTCTGCGCCTCGAATTCTGCGTTTCACCGCGCCACATCTCTCCAACAGCGTTGGCTTCGCACTCTCCGTCTGGACTCTCGCATGGCAGCCCTAACTAACCTAATTTCCCGCGGCCGGGTACTCAGGTATGCCATGCATCACGAGCTACGTCTCAGTGCCGCGTACATATATATCTGGCATCGTGCGCCGCTCCGAGGAGCTGCCACACTAGACCACTAAACGTGGCAGGACGCGACATGAGTGCGTTTCGCCGGACCAGCAGCTAATACGGGATGAGAAACGCGTGCGTGCTGCTCTGGCCTCTGGTTATACGCGATATGCGCACCATTCTGCGATGAAGGAGTTTATCCGCGTGTCCCCGTGTGGGTGGTTTGTGTGTACGAGGAGGGAGTACGGTGGATACGGCGAGAGCGAGAGAAAGCGGGGAATGAAAGAGGGACGTGGAATTTCAAGAAAGAGGGACGATGCAGGGTTCGTGAGTCACGGGAGGCTTACGGGACACTGGCGATGCTGCTGCTGATGCTCGTGCCGCGCTGCATCTGTGGGAGCCGCAGAGAGAATGAGCGAGGCGAACGGAGACAGCGAACGGCGAGGTGGAGAGAGAGGAGAGGGTTTTACCAAGTAAAGTTACGAGGTTGTTTACAGGCGGCTGTTAAAGCGATCTAACTCATGGCCGGCCAATGCACCCGGCGTTGCCAAGCTTGGCTTACGGCGACTGCCGCCGTCGCCGCCGCTACGCCGTGCAACGCGACTACGCACGTCTACCATTCGTTGCTCGGACTCTCTAGTAGCGGCGACGAGGCGACGACCAAGATTGCCAGTAGGCGCGCACCTTATACAGGTTGTCCCAGAAAATGCCTGATTGCTTTTTCTTGACAGTCATGGAGAATCACGAGCTACGCGCGCAGCTAAAGAGAGCAGGTGCTTGACAGAGAAAACAAATTTGTTGCCTCAAAAATTAAAGTTGTCTGACGCTCGAGTGATTACAAGTGACCTCATTTTTAGGTGGATTCAAACCGATTTGGGAAAAGCAACGGTGCTTTTCGGAACCAGCGCGGAATTTCCCATAGGATAGGGTTTTTAAACTTTACGAAATCAAACAACAAAAAATCGCAAAAAACGCAAGGAACATTTTTTTCACGAATTTTTTTTTTTTTTTTTTCGATTTGGTAAAGTTTGAAGACCCTATCCAATGGGAAATTCCGCGCTGATTCCGAAAAGCATCGTTGTTTGCCCGAAAAATAGAAAATGCGACGAAGAAAACGCGAAAAGTGTTTTCGTAGTTTTTTCATCGCATCAAAAAATTGGTGTTACTTTTGTTTGGATTGATTGCACCTGGATTTTCTTATTGCATTCGAGAGAAAAGAAAAACGAAATCAACGCCGCAAGGCGGAATGCGATATCTTGATTTCTGAAGTTTTCCGAGAATTTCAAAACTAGACCTCCAAAAATCGCAAAAAAACGCAAGGGAAACGCAAAGGAAGATTTGCGTTTTTTGAGGGTCCATCTTTTTCGAGTTTTTTTCGAACTAAAGAAGAAAACCGAGGTTCGTTCGATCAATAAAAAAGTAACCTCAATTTTAGTCAAGGTACGAAATTTCGAAACAAAGTGCGAAATTGTTTTGCGCGTTTTTTTTCATCGAATTTTCAATTTTTGGGGCAAACAGCGGTGCTTTTCTGAATCAGCAGGAAGTTTCCCATCGGATAGGGTTCTCAAACTTTACGAAATGGAAAAAAAATCGCGAAAAACTCAAAGCTACTTTCGGCTTTAAAATTCTGTGAATAATTCAGAAATCAAGATATCGCCTTGCGTCTTGCCGCATTCTTTTCGTTATAGCGTTTTCTCTCGAACGAAGAATGAAAACCCAGGTTCGATCGATAAAAAAATGTAACCTCGCTTTTAGTGAAGTGACAACTCGGTTAGCGCGCTAGACGCGCCTACGGCCTAGTGTCTTACATTGGCGTGCGACACACTAATTTTCTTCGGAAAATAAATGGTTTTAAATGAAGACAAGATCGTGTTTTATAGCGTTTGTCCAAAAGGCTATAACAATCGGTTCATTGTTAATGAAACTAAATGTCAGCAAATATGTTTCAACTGCCTCTACCGCAAAGAGTGAACTTAAGACTGAGAAGTGTTCCGCCTATATAAGCAGCTCGCGAAGGGTGGACAATACGCTCGACGTGTTCGCAACGTTATCAATCTTTTATAGTATGCGCAGTATGCACGTACCACTGTGATTCCATAGCCACTGGCGAGGTTTACCCTCCGCGTCCAAGATTGTACGCACGCAAGTGCGTGTCCAAGTTTATGAGGAAAGTTTCGAGGAAAGCTTATTACACACCGCTAGGCAAATACGTACATGGCCGTCACTACGGCACAACCTACGTGAGATCGACTTCCCTACACGGGCTTTTTATTTTTCTTCCTCCGGAAAGTCCGAGTGATGCAGTCGCTGATACTTCATAACGATAAATCTCAGTGCTTTATTGCGCCGCGTACTCCACAAGTCCAGGGTACAATATTACCTTCGCTTTAGATATGCACCGGGAGGCCGGTAGTTGATTAGAGATTGTTTTTACTGCCGCGCGAAGGAAAAAGAGAGCTGAATTGGAATTACCACTGTATATTCAGGAGGGGCCAAGATAAACGAGGTAACCGGCAGTTTCCCTTTAAGGCGGAGGTCCTGGGAGAAAGCGAGAGAGAAAAAGAGAGAGGGGGAGAGAGAGGAGAGAGAGAGAGGGGGAGAGAGAGAGAAGGAGAGACAGAGGGAGAGAGGGAGAGAGAGAACAACGGAGGGGTATCTTTAAGCCCTGGGAAAAAAGGTATATCGACCACGCGAAACATCCGAGTCCCCGAGTCTCTTCCAGCTGACTTATGGTAAACAAAGGAAAAGCCGAGGCTACCCCGGGATCCCATTGACTTCTGGTCGGTCTTCTTTGAGAGAGAGATAAACAGAACTGACTACAAGCGCTTGCAACCACCGAGGTGGCTTGACTTACCCTGAAGGATTTGCATAAAGAATCCCCATCCTCGATGCGCAGGAGACGTATGAAAGTGAAGAACGAGGAAGGAAGGTGCTCCAGCCGAGGATCCTCCAACCCCGGACACACAACACGCCTTGCGATAAACCCACGCAGCTGGACGTACGGTTGGCCCAACATGAAATTGCGGTGTCGCGTGGTTGCGCCGCGACCCCACGATGCTGACTTTATTATAGCGAGAGCGAGGGAAAGCCCTGCTAAATGAGAGAGGAAAATGGAATGTGGAAGAGAGGAGACAGACCAGCGCTCCACCGGACGAACGGTGGAGCTCCACGGGACCTGCAATGATCCAAGACGGGATCCAAGAGCCAGACTGCCATATGCCTTTCCAATGCTACCGGGTGCTTCATCCGCATTTAACATTTGTATGAATGAATGCGCGCCGCGCGGAGTATTGGTAAGGGATGGACGAAACAGACGCGTGTACCAGGTTTGTCTCTACAGCCGCGTGCAGCGATGTTACGGCAACAGACTACGGCTGCTTACGCATTGGTGTGCGCGTAGGCGCCTCTCGTACTCGAAGCCGTGCGCTTCTGTACGTGTCTCTATAGCACAGTCAACTACCATTGCTACGTAGACCTTCGGTTTCGCTTAATTAAACTATGTCTAGCTAGTGCAGCAGCGGCAGCAGCAGCAGCAGTAACGCCTGGCGAGACCTGGCCTTGTACGCCATCGCAATCGCCACCGACCCGGCGTGCTGCTGTGCACCGCTGGATACAACGACAACGACAACGGTATACAGCCCGCAACAGTTACCGAGCAGCAGCAACATCAGCAGCAGCGGCAGCGGCGACCGGGAGAACCGGACGCGCGTGCCTTCATTAAGACTTAGTCGGTTCCTCTACGTAATCCAAAACAACGATGCCAGAGTTAGAGGTGCGCGAGACGGATGCGGAGCTGCGCCGGAAAGGTGAGCCCGGAATATCCGCGAGGCGGGAGAGGGAGAGAGAAAGACGGACACAAAGCCAGCGAGGATGAGGAGAATCCGCGAGTCAACGGCGAAAGAGAGAAGACTAACTTCGTTTATGGGACTCGTGCGCTTCCATCCTGCAGGAGTCAGAAGAGAAGAGCCTGGATAGGTGTAAACCAGTGGTGGCTGAGTTCAACTCCCCGAGCATCATCTCCCTCCGCACCTTCGCCGCATCCAGGGTTACAAAGCGCGGCAGCGATCCGGTGATTCACCGGTTGGTTCGCTCGGTGAACTTGGAAAATTCACTGGGCACGTATGCCGGAAACGCGAAAAGTTCCGACGCGACCAATTACAGCGGCTACTCCAGCATTGCCACCTCTCGTGCCGTCAGACGTGTCGGGCTTTGGGTGTGGTGCTTACGGGGAAGGAGCGTATCAGCCGCACGCTATTTCAACTTTGACGCTCTATCCTCAGTATTTTTTTCTTCGTTCAGTCTATATTGTCTTGTGCTTGTATGCCATCAAACGATCCATGTCCTGCGTCATCCGCATATTTTATTACGAAAACAAGTGAGCAAAGTTGTCGGTGTCATTTATTATTTGCCTATTGCTCTTATTGTATGAGCTTTATGCGTACCAGAGGCTAGACAGTCGAATTCGATGCCGATTAATTGCTGTCGTGCGGGAGAGAGCGTCCAATTACGATTTATCGAGAGCCTCAATCGCTTCTCACTCTCTCTGTCTCCTTCTCTCACTCTTTCCGTCTCTCTCTGTAATGCTCGCTGTATCGGAGTATCGGACGAACTCTCTGTGGCGCGATTATACATCGATGTATAGATGCACCCCGGCCATCCTCCCAGCTTCCACGGTGTTCACCCCCGGCCGGTTTCCCCATTCCGATATTTATGCGATACTGGTAGATGTGCAAACGCGTCGCCATTAATCCGAGTATACTCGGCGGTTGGCTCGTTGCAAATATACGACTTGCACACTAATTTACAGTGGTTACAGTCGACTTTCCGTAAAATCACCTCAGGGAGTCATGGATACAGCGGGGACAGCCACGTATTCGACCTACGTGGCTACGGGTCCGGGTGAACTTACATATTGAACGCCGTCGGACGGAGGGGTCGCTCACTCATTTGCCTAACGCGAGGCGCATTTCGGTCTTAGTATCTTCGGGAATCGTATTACCGTCACGAAATTCGCAAATTCGTAACGTCCAAGCACCGTTCTAGCGGCGTCCGTTTGAATATTAAATTTGGATGGAAGTAAACAAGTAAATTGAACCGCCGTAATAACCCAATAACGTCTTCTATTTTTTCCCTTCGTTCTTGATGTCCTTATTATTATCGTTATCTTGAATTATATTTGTTTGCGTGCAAAATTGTCAATGCAGTTTGAAGAAATTTCAACTCTGTTATCTGTTATTGAAAAAAATGTTGCGGTATATCCGTCCGGTGAGTTTGCAGAAATTACACCGCACTGGACAATTCTAGGCTAAACATAGATTCCGGAGTTAGCATTGGAAGATTATAAATCTACGAAGCAAGGCAAGTATGAAACTATAGGCACTTTGTGCGGACTTATAGTCTTCTAATGCCGTATTATTAATCTAGTATCTGGCAAATATAGTAAATATACAATCGCCCGCCACCGATTATTTCCTGTAGCCTCAACGAATAGATATCGGCTCTATCATAGTCATTGTTGTTTTTTATGGGTTAGAAAGAAGTGTTTCATCTAATAGATGGGATCGAGTTGGTCGAACAGGTGTGCTTCGACGGTGCAGCACACCCATGGAGTGGAGTGCACCCGGTGGAGTTCACGGTAATATATTAATCGTTTTGATAACTGCATCTTAGTTACCATAACTAGAAAAATAGTTGCTGTATTTATAAAAAATAATTGCCCCTTCGTGGTTGTCACTTTATCGTTGCCAATACTAGATTTTTCTCTGAGTGCAATTTTCGAATGTATAGGAAGAATTTGCGGTATATCAGTGCTGTCTTCATACGTGCAAACACGGAATGTCGAAACGCAAAGAACGTCTGCTAGCACTTGCGTAATCTACACAAGAGGTGAAACGAAGAATCGTGAAACTTTGAGAAAATTGCGAGGAAACAGAAGTGCCGGTGTGAAGAGCCGCAAGTGTACAGTGTAACAACAGGAGAGTGCGTTGGCCGAGAGGCGCACTAGAGTTGGGCGGGCTTTCACTCGCTACGGCAGAGCCACAGGGTTCGATGCACTCTCGTCCTGCTCACACTGGTTACCGCATTGTGCAAACGATTCATGTAACGTCTGTGTATAACCAAGTCCACGCGAATGAGCGTCGACATACAATTAACATTAACCAGTCGTTTGTTCCGAGAATCGACGTTTCAAATAAGATGTTAGGTTCATTTTTCCTTCCGTCGCCGGATAATCGTTTGAATGACATTTTCGTGAAAAAAGTGACAAAAATAAGTTTCAAACTGACCAGGGTAAATTGAAAAAAAAAAAAAATACAAAATACAAAATCGAATGTTCTTGAAATTTTACCGGGTCGTCGAGAAATCACGGTCGTTGACCGAATGTCAGGATGCGGCATCAAAGTTACTGAAAAACGTACGGTACTTACACGTGGCGTTTTTTAAAACAAAATAGTATATTGCGAGATAAAGCGACCGTAATACGCTGTGGCGTGATGTTGTCGTATGTGCCACAGCAGCACTCGCCTTCGACTCGTGCTGTTGGGGTATTCGTGCTGCTCATGCGAAACTTCACGCCGCAGCGTATAATATTTGCTTTACCTCACGAGTATCGCATACTATTTTTTGTAACAAGTGTATCTAAAATACACCAATAAAGAAAACAAGAACACCGCAACGGGCTCCAGGGGCGAAACCCCGGAGGGGTCAAGGGGCGAAGGCCCTGTGGGGAGTTGGAGGGTGGAGCCTCCAAAATAAAAAAAAACAATGATTTAAACGAATAATAGTACTTTATTTTTATCTCCTGTTAACACTTATAATGAACACTTTTTCCCTTAATTTGTAGTGAAGTATAAAAAACAAACTTGAACACCTCAAAGTCCGAAACCTCATTCTAACGTTCGACTATAAACGCGAAAACAAAACTTTCGCATAGATGAAAAAAAGTTTCTTATCAATTGAACACCAACGTTGTATAGAACAAAAAGAAAAAGAAAATTAAATTTGAGAAATAAAGCATGGTTCTTTTCGGTTCTCTGAACTTGAAAAAAAAAAAAAAAAAAAAAAAAAATTACGATGGAAAAATAAGAAACAGTTTGTTAAACATTTTAAGTTGGTTACAATAATAATACTTAATGATCAGTATTATTATCAGTTTCGTTAATGGAACTGACTTTTATAGTAAATTTTTTATATAAAATAATAAAGCTTGTTTTGGACTGTTCAGAGTCTGAGATCTGTTTTAATGTTAGATTTTGAACTCGAAGAAAAAAGCGTTTACGAAGTTGACATTAAGGTAAACGGCCCAGTTTCGGTCACCGTCCCAGTTTCGGTCATCGACCTTCCATTTATATTAATAATAAATGTATTTTATGGAAAAAAAATTAATGCCATTTTAAAGAGCGTTTTTTACACTACATTATTGTCGAAATGCGATTTTTTTCATGAAATTTGTCATCAAAAAAAGTTAGAGTGAGTGGCGCTGCGCGTGCATCTGTCCTTTCGAGCAGCAACTGTTGTCCGAGCGTGCTTGCCGAAGGGTCTCGGAAAACATCGAGTTTAATCATCTGTAAGTATTAAGAGGTATAAATACTATATGGGTAGCTTCGTAATGAATCACGTAAGAGATTAGTGTAGTCAGAATATGATTTACGAAAAATGATTACATTAAAGTTGCGGTGTCCGTTACTGCGTACGCAAATTAGGTTAGGTTGCAGTTTCGGGCACTTGTTCCACGAATCACATCTGCAGTCGTCTTTATGTCCAATTAAACTGTTTTTATAATAAAAACGCAGATAAAAACGTAGAAAGCGCAGCTAAAAAAACAGGAGCAAGAAAGAGTTAAGGCGGCAAGAATTGCGTGGAAAGAAGAAATAGAAGCTGCGAAAATTGCGACAAGGGTTCGACAAGCAGAAGCACGTGCGGCGAAACGAATAAAAAAGGAATCATTGAATATCCTGGAAGGAAAATATAAATAAGAATCATTGGATATCCTGGAAGGAAAATATAAATAAGAATACACAAAGTAATTATTAAATATGGATACTGTTTTGTTTTAGAGCACTTATAACGTAGATTTTGTACCGAAGCAATATATAATATTTTTAATAAAGTTAATTTACTTAGTTTTTTGTTCATTGGGCTGACTGAAATTAAGGTAATAATTAAGATTATAAATTAAAAGTTATTGCTTTAATTAGTCGTTCAGTTCCGCCCGTTTCGTCTGTGACATCGTAAAGTATAAGCAAGTGACCGAAACTAGGTCCGCCGGGTGACCGAAACTGGTACTCGCGAGGTGTCCGAAACTGCGACATGGAGGTTGGAATGTGCCCAAAACTCCGGCAGCCGAGCGTCGTCAATAAAACGTTAATTCATATATCATAACCTAATAATTCAAAGTAAACAATTAATTGACTATGTTTAGAAAGGTTTATTGCATAAGTAAGAAAAGTTCGTTTTCGAAATTTTAATAAAATCCTTTCAGAATCAGCGGAAAACATGCGCCCAGGCTCTAAAGATGCCCGAAACTGGGCCGTTTACCTTAAAACGAAATTGTCGTTTTTTTATGAACGCACCATCGTTTATCAAAGTAAAGTCGTTTTATCAACGACTTAAATACTATGATTTAACTAACTTATTTGGTAAAGTTGAAAGTGACGTTGCAATTATGCAATTGCGCTGCAACATTCCGTGTAAAAAGAATTAGTACGTGAGGGACCCCTCTGGGATTCATATTTCGTCCGTGAAAAGTACATCTTTTGAGCCGATCCGGGCTCAAAAGAAAACTACGGAGCATTAGTCCTGGACACCAGAAATTATGAAGAGATCGCCCTCGACCCCGAAAACCATGGAGTAATCAACTTAGACATCGAAAACTATGGAGCGATAGTGGTGTTAGGCCATCATCTACTGGACCATTGACATAGTGCGAGAAAAGCATTACATATTCATCCTGATGCTAAAAAGTGCCTTATTGTACGCGAGGAATTAGTAGCGATCGATTCTTTGAATACAAAAAAAGTTACTCCCTTAAAAGTCCCAGATAGGCTCAAAAGATGTTCTTTTCGAGGACGAAATATGGATCCCGGAGGAAAGTCTCACGTACTAATTTTTTAACACAGGTTTCTTGTCTCGAGTCACTATTGGTAAGTGAGTAGAGTTTTCTTTGTCGTCGACTGGAGCCTCTCCGTTCTATGATGGGTAGGTGTCGTCGATCATATCCGTTGGCTTCTTTTTTTGTGGCGATCTCGGCTTTGTCTCCGATGTGATGGGTTTTTGACGATTCAAATTCACAGAACTGCAAACTTGTCTAGAAATGTTCTTGTTGTTAGTCAAGTCCTCAACGTATCCCGTGGCGACTTTATCGGATTTCCATCCACCGTGACGCTTTAGTGTCATGAGATCCGCGCCTGCGTCAGCCAGCATCGTTGCGGAGGTATGACGGAAAGAGTGCCCTGTGTACTTCTACGGTTGACGAAGGTTCAGGTATTCGGCTACAATTTTCGACATTGCGCCGAAGGTGTTGATTTCGATTACTTGCTGCGTGCACTTGCCGTCTCGAAGACACAAGAAGAATTGGTCGCTGACGAGTTTCTCTGGGCGCAGAGCTGCCGCAATGTGGCGACCGATTCGTCGTTCTTCGTGCGAGGAATCTTCGCGAAGATCATGTTATTATGATGCTCAATGTCGTGAATTGTTATATTCTTCAACTCAACCAAGGATCAGAGCAACCTGAACGCAATTTTTCTAATGTAGTCCGGATACAACACTAGATAATCGCTGATAAATTGATTAACGATTATAACAAACAACAATAATTGATGAAACTCACCTCGATAGCCAAATATTGATTGTCCGGAGTTTCTATCAGAAATCTCTCAATGTCTTCCGGTTGAAGAATCTTGGATTCTGTCGAAGTAAAACCCTCGCTGTTTTTTTTCAGCAGTGCAAACAATTGACTGTACTTGCCGATATCCACCTGTCGAAAATTTCGGATCGTACTCTTCAACATTGAAAATTTCGACCACTGACGTGGGCTTGAACGACTTCGACAATTCGTTAAAGTACACGAGCATCGTTTCTTCTATGACCGATGTCGGTACGTTGTGTGGTACTTGTTCTGCCATTCGACGAATTGATGGCAGCACTGTGTATATATCACTCCCGACTTAGTCGGCAATAAATCTCTGACAACCAATTGTGCCGCTTTCTTTACTTCGCTCGGCGGATTCTCGTGATCGGACATTTTGAACAATTTAGAGGTTATTTCGATATTTCACTATCGTCGTATTTGACGCGTTCTCGGCAGATTTACGTTGGTACGATGGCCGTAATTAAACAAATTTATTACCAAAAACGAAAAAATACTGACGGCGATATTAGCAGGCTTAAACACGACCCGCGTCGCCTCACACATGGCACAGATACAGAAAATACGTTATTCATGCAGGATCGACACAGAGAGACTCAGTGCTATTATGAGGAGAAAGAAGCAGTCCCGCGAATCGGTCGCCACATTGCGGCAACTTTGATTCATCGCCCGGCATTGGGTGCCATTACGGAGTTTTCTCGTGAACGTATTAATCGCCGACGTTAAGCGAATACGGAGTCGAACGAAAGAGAGATAGAACCAGTGGAAGGAGTCGGGGCTTGCACGTCAGCGAAGGAAAGAGAATTACAGAATTTCAGTTGGCGGGAGAGGTAAAGCGGGGGCCTCCCGTCCGCATTGCACCCGCGTCAGCCGAAACAAAGAGGGAGACTGTGTTCCGCGAGAACGCAGAGACGATCTCGCGTTTTCGTTCAAAACTCCAGTGCAGACGTGGCTGCTGCTGCTGCTGCCAGCAGCCCACGGAAACTATGCACACGCGGAGTTGTATACATGCGGTATCACTCGGTTTCTCCGACCGGGTTCTCCATTAATAATAAATTACGACTGAACGGTGCGCTACAGTCGTGCTATAGATACCCGACATGATTTATCGATTGTTCAATTATTGCCAGTACAATATAGCGATATAACTGTTACACGATGAACAATAAATCGAGAAGGGTTATGATGAATCGCTATTACCACGCAGTAACATTATTATTATGCGTGATAGTTTAGATAACGATGAAACATAGAGAGAATTATGAAGAGAGTTGATATAGTTCTTTCTGTCCTCTTTCGTTTCTTGTCTCTCTCCCTCTCTCACCCCATCATCAGAGGCGAAACGCTAAACTCGTGGAAAAGTTTCGGGCGTTTTTTAGTGCACGGGAGCACGAGGTTTTCTCGCGGAGGATATTATATACTGGGGAACGAGAGGACGCGGCCCGGTACAGCGACGTGGATGATAAAGCGTGCTGGATTGAGCGGTAAACAAGGAGATCGGAAGCTCCGGGAGAAAGTTCGGTGTATGCGGCAAACGTAAAGCTAGGAAACGCGGAAGGGGCGAAGGCGCGGAGGAAAAAGAGGAACAGAGGGCGGAGGGTGAAAGGACGAGGTTGTGATCTCCGTGCGAGACAGAGCCCCGCCGCTCGGAGGAACGTGCTCTCTTTAAGAAGCGGATCACGAAGAAGCGTTTAAGTTTTTCTTACGCTCGATAAAACGGCTCTAGTCTCCGCGAGGCGAGTATCAGGGCTGCCTCGCTGTAATATTGGCCGCCGCACGTATAGACGGACGGCTTGCTCTCTTCTCTCAATGCGCTCGGCTCGCACACCGAAGGTCAGCATCGACGTATAGACGATGCAAAAGAAAAGCGGCTTGGCGAAAACGACTCGGTTAAACCGATTGGTTACCGGAATCTCATCGCATTATTGTCGCCTATTGCCGGCCACTAAACGGTATTCCCAGGCTTTCGACACCGGGAGCGACTGCTCCGACGCGTCGGGCATCGCGAGGAGGAAAATAAATACTAATGGCTTGTGAAATTGTCACCACGTGGTACGGCATTATCCGTCAATTACCATTTTTGTCGCGACGATTAACGATCAAATTACGATAAATCGACGATTTTGCAACTTTGTCTATGCGACACTGAGAAAACTACGTAATTGAATTGATTAAATATCCAGATTTAATTGATTAAGTCAATGAAATCATTGCGTTGCTATTTTTCAAAAAGGATGTTTATCTGAATCAACGATAATTAAGTATATTTATTTTAACTATAGTACCTTCAATAAAATATTATGGCATTTTAACAAAATACCAACGTTGGTGGCCAAGAGGTCAGGTACTAGCCCAGTACTGCCGGCGACTCGGAAGTTCGGGTTCGATTCCCGCCGAGTGCAAAAATGTTTTTTTCGAGCAGCAACGCGTCGGGTATACAGTGTGTACTGCCATAAGCCGCGTCACGCTGTTCAAGTAAACATTGGAGCTCGGCGAAGAATTAATCTAGCTGGCTTCACTCGACGTAGGTTTTCTGTGATTTCCCTACGTGTTGGACCGGTGCCGGTCGTTTGATCGGCAATCGTTTGACCGATAAATCATTTGGACGACGACATTTGGCCGACAGGTACATTTGACCGACAGGTACGGATCGCCGACAAATCATTTGACCGACAGGTACGGTTGACCGACAGGTACGGATCGCCGACAGATCATTTGGCCGACAGGTACGGATCGCCGACAGATCTCTTGGCCGACAGGTACACTTAGCCGACACATTATTTGATCGACAAGTACACTTGGCCGACAGCAGGTACACTTGGTCGACTGGTATACTTGACCGACAGGTACACTTGACCGACAGGCACACTTGACCGACAGATCGAACGATTTTGTTTGGAATTATTGTGTCTTCGCCTTCGACCGTACACTTTTCATTTTTAGACCAATATTAGTATATTATGCCACTAGTGCGTAAAACGCACGCACTTGTTACATACAATAGTTGACATAGTATGCGTAAAATTCGTGCCCCTAAATAGAAACTTACTATAAAAAAGTAATGTACGTTATGTGGACAGGTAATGGAAGCAGTTGGGCGGACGGAGCGGGTCCAGGGCCGCAGACCCTGGCGGGGAGCCAGGGGACGAAGCCCCCGGCTGGGGAAAGGATTGGGGAGGGGGGGGGGGGGCAAGCCACCCCCGTTGAAGAAAATACTTTTCTTTAAATGATTTTCGATCTCGATTTCAAATATACCTGCCGACCAAGCGTACCTGTCGGCCAGGTATATCTGCCGGCCAAGTGTACCTGTCGGCCGAGTGTCGTACTAGTCGGCCAAGTGTACCGGTCGGCTAAGTGTACCTGTCGACCAAGTGTACTTGTCGGTGAAATAATGTGTCGGCTAAGTGTACCTGTCGGCCAAATGGTGTCGGCCAAATGATTTGTCGGTTAAACAATTTTCGGCCAAACGTACCAGACCCCTAACGAAAACGTAGAGCTGTTTATATGTTTTGTATTTCATTTCTGCGGTGCTTTTTTCTTTGTTTAAAATAATTTGTTTAATTCTCTTTTAAATTCAAAGTATAAAGCTCTATTTAAAAACATTATTTACTCAATTCGATGCCCGATAACGTATCTCGGAATTCCTCGCAAATAAAAGATGAATACTCAAACTACAAGATATAAAATATTCGGGCGCATCTAATGACTTTGCCTTCGTGTGATAACTACCTTAATCACACTAATATTGTTGTGACCACACAATTTTTACCGTCACGCGATAATGACAGTTCAACACACTCGAGCAACGCCGACTTGGCAACAATACAAAACCAATAATTGCAATCATTTTTCCGCCCGCGGCATCCGAACTGTCGCCAATAATTTTTCTGCGCGCGAGCGTCGTTTAAACTAATGGGATAAATGTCGAAGGACTCTATCGTGGATCAGGGTCCAAAAGGAGCGCGGTAAAAAAAAAAGCGAGGCAGAGGGTGCAGAGATAGGAAAGAATGGGATCGACGAGAGTGCAGAGTAAACGCGCGTAACGGCGCCGCACCGCGAATCGACAGGCCACTGCGGGCCGCGAGCCGGCGAGTCAGTTGGACAAGATCGATGTGCGTTTTCACGGGTTCAGTGGCGGCGGCCGCGAGGGCTCGCGCGACTGGTATATTCCCTGTTCGCGTATACAGGAGCGTGCAAACCGCGCGGTGGTCCCGATCACGCCCGAAGTTGAACCCTCGGCCGCCGCCGCCGACGATCAATTATCGACTATCGGATCGCACGTCGGTTTTGATCGGGTCGGGCATCAATCGCCCTGTCTGGCGGTTCGAAAGCGCGCATCGAACCGCCCCCGACATGCCGGGGCATGGAAATTATAAAAAATATGTATCACCTTTGTTTTTCTTCCGTTCTTTCGACGGTTCGCGCGCGGCGCGGCACAGCCCTCGACGCGCGCTCGAGCCCTATCGCCGGGGACAGGCCCGTCGTCCGCTGACAGCCACGAAATTCCCCAAACGGTGAGTATAACGGATGCACCGGCGGCACGTCGGCCGACGGGCGATTCGCGGGGAAATATGAGAAAGAAAAACACTCGGCGTTGCCGGACGCGCACGGACCAGTCGGGACGATAGGGCGACCCCCGAGGACGGAAAAGAAGTATATACGAAAATGTATCTGGAATATACAACTTTCCGTACGATAATATGATAAATTAGTACATTACGTTACAAGGGAGGAAAGTACAACTTTTCACCGAGTGTGAAGTTTAATGTCTGAGCTAAGCGCGGGCAGAAATTCACACGAGGTGAAAAGTTGCACTCCTGCCATGTAGCGTACTATATTTTTCTCCCGATTTCGCTAAAAAATAACCACATTTCGTGTGTGCAACGAGGACGGAAAATAAGCTCATTTTTTACAAATGACGACACATACGGTTTCCATTACTCCCGCGCGAGCAGGAATGAACTGATTACCTCCCTAGGGAGGTAATGAAACCGGACTGCGCATGCGTGAGTCAGTTGTCAAAAAATGAGCGATTTTCCGCCCGCGTTGCGGACACGAAATGGGGTTATTTTAGCGGACTCAGGAGAAAAATACATTTTGAATATATCTCAGATTTATTTTTTGCTCGCATAGATTTCATATATATCCTAGAATAAATCCGACATGTACAACTTTTCGGAAAAATGGATCTTTTATATCTGTAATAGATCTTTTATATATTTCGCATATACTTTATTTCCATATAGGGAGATACGGCGCGATGTGCGTTGTCTTCACGAGCTTTTGAGAGACCCGGATCGGGGCGATTATTATTCTTGCTCTACGCCATATAAGATCTTCCACGCCTCGCGGGCCGCTCGGCCGGGCGTCCGGAGCGAATTTCCGATTCCGCGGCACACCGTCGATCGACCTTTTGGCACTGGAGAAAAATTTAGATCTCCGTGCCAACAACTCTCCCCCTCGCAGGGATACCACTCGATTCTTCTTCCTTTTATTCATTTTATTTCTATTCGCGGAGTCGCGCGGAGCTTGAGGGATGGTCATTCCATTACCGTGGTTACCGCAGTGACTTTTTCCACCGTGGAGAAAAAAATAGCAATTCTACGGAATATGTTACGACCGTGAATTGCTCCAAAGATTGAACTCCGGTAACATGGTTAATAAATTTCACAATGAAAATTGGAAGACAGCAGATAGCATTTGGCAAATGGGATACTCATCAATATTGAACAGATCTGTCTCTCGCAATTACAAATTTACCTAATATTTCGGATGAAACTGGGCAGCGACAGTTCGACTGAAAGCATTCGACCCGCTTTTCACCAAATCACACTTTTTAGAAGACTAAGAATTAACGAACCTCACTATCGCATTAAGTGGATGTAATATTGCCACATGGTACGAATACTTGACACCAACTGAGACACATTTTCGAAAATTTCGTTTCGAGAAGAATTTATGAGAAATGTTTAGCTCTCTTCCTCGAACGTGTGACACTCAGTTGATAATGGGCCTTCACGAATAAGACAATGTAAAGCATATCCTCAGTATTTTTCTCACACTTCGCTGTGAGCGCCGTCAGTTCCATCTCTTTCGCACTCAAACATGTGGCGATATATTGCCGCGCCGCAACTGAAGTGGGCAACTTCGGTACTACAGTCGATGCTATTTCTCTCACTTAAAGTATCGATTTCCCAACTGAGATTCCGCGAGCCAGCACTTCGCGGTAGCTACACGCTCAGCCGAAGCAACAGTTCGAGTTCGCCAGGGGACTTTGCAAAATTGGCGAATGACAGAGAGACCCGGCCAATGCTTAAACACGGTACTTCAATAATGCATCATGCCCCGCGCGCCTATCAATGGAAATACGAACTTATGGATTCGCGCAACGAGCGAATGGCAGGGAAGCACGAAGCGGCGAACGAAGCGAGGCTTCGCGATCCGGCAATCGATCCGATGATGGAAAACCCGTGAGGAACGACTGGCATCTGAATTACCCACGAAGCGCCCGATGCGATGCTTCCCGAAGCCCGCCCAAACCCGCAATCGATGTAACAAATTGAATCCAAAGTGCGAGTTATACTCTGGCGGTAAAACTTCCCCCTCGTGGATTCAATTTCGCGCGAGCAATTTCAGAATTGTTATGAGCCGAAAAAACGGGTAAGAGGAGAGAAAAGCGAAAGAGCGAGTTTGTGTATTGAGGTCTTTACCACAATTTCTTCTTCCCGCATGAAACTTTTCGTGTGAAATATGATTTGCGCTGTATACACAGTCATTTTTGTATCAATGCACCTTTTCCTGGAGTTTAAGTAAAGAATTACGGCGTTAATGGATCCGATGAAAGTAAACCAGTGAAGAACGGGTACTGAATGACTACTGAATAACACGCGTACCAGCGGAATTGCGAAGCTTCCTGAAGCACAAAATCCCAATCGGCGTAACAAATTAAATCCAAAGTGCGAATTATACTACGCTTCATGAATCCAGTTTCGTGCGAGTAATTTCGAATTTGTCATTAGTGAGTACAAAGTGCAAGACGAAAAGAAAAGCGAAACAGTAATTCTTACATAAACCCAACTTTTGCCGGCGTTGAAAACAAACAAGCAACCCGTAGTCCCGAAGGGGCGCTGAGTTTCCAGTTGGGGGTGTAACGGCTGGGCCGAGAATTCGGGGATGTGTGCAGGATGGTCGTGCGGATGAATTGGCGAAGTTTCGAAGAGAGAAAAGATATGGTGATCTGCCCGGGACTCGAATCCGGAATGTTCATTCCTTAGTCAGAGCGCTAACCACTGCGCTAATGTCACCTATACTTTTCTCTCATTCGAATCGTCTTCTTATATGAAGGGCCGTTACAGGGATTTCGTCCCCCGAATGCCCAATTGGGGATTGAATGATGCCCCTTTGGGACATTTTCCCTTTGGCCAGTTTTGAGGCGATCACTTAGACGTCGCGCTTGGCGCTCCGTACGGTTTTGACGTCGTGCTTGGCGCTCCGTACATTTTGGACGTCGCGCTTCGCGCTCCGTACGGGTCGCTATGAAGTACCCTAATGGATTTCAAGGTATTTTTCATTACAGCCTATTTCACAAAACGCCCCTCGCCATCGCTGAAGAGCGTAATTGATACACCGTGATCGGCGGTTCTTAAATAACGCTGGTCAGCGATAATGAAAGGCGTTTTGTGAAAAAGACAGTAATGAAAAATACCTACAAATGCATTCGGGTACTTCATAGCGATCTGCTCCGTATGGTTTGAACGTCGCGCTTCGAGCGTCGGTTTGAAGGTCGGCTTTGAGCTCTGTTGTGCTTTGTGCGCTTATCTTGTTCGGTTTATTCAATACAGAGCTACTGATTGTTCGCACGTCCGAGTAACACAAGATTTTCTCTCAACATTAAATATACTTAATAATTAAATTTCTGTATTCTGATACAACAAGAATATGTATTTCACCGTGTGTAAGAAATGTCCGGCGCAGAAAAAAATAATCCCGGAGGAACTCCCGGACGGAGTCCAGGCGGGAGTCCAGGCGGGAGTCCTGCTAGTCCGGACGGGAGTCCCGACAAACTTCGGCATCGGACCAAATGCCGAAGTTTGTCGGGACTCTGTCGGGACTAAAAAAGACACAGTCGACGAGACCAATGATGGAAAACCAGGCAGAAATGGGTACAGCTATGGAATTACAAACGAAGCAGCAGAAGTGCGAAGCTTCCTGAAACGCATACTCACAATCGATGCAACAAATTGAATCCAAACTGCGAGTTACACTCCGGGCAGAAGTAAGACTTCGCTTTCGTGGATCCAATTTCGTGCAAGCAATCTCGTGTTTGTTATCACTCAAAGAAGTGTGGGAAGAAAGGAGGGGAGAGGTGAGGGAGTGAGTTTGCGAATTGAGGAAAAGAGGCGAGAAGTTGGTCTCGTCTATGTGGTTCGCGCTCTGTGGATACCGCGATGGGAAGCTCAAAGTAGTTGCGGAGGCGAGTAAGAGGGCAACCGGTGCGCCGCAGCGCCGCTTACGTCTCGTCAAATTTTTCGCACGTTCCGGCGAAACCAGGCGAAATATAGTGGTATGGTGTACGTGGGAGAGCCCGGGCCATACCTAATGCCCATCTGTGTGGAAGTGCCTGTTACACGCTCCCTTCATACACTGTTCTTTCTACATCCGTGGCGCACATTCATATTTAAATTCAATTTCGTCTAGACGTACGTGTGGTGCAAACGGTGCCCGCTGCGCGCCCCGCGAGTCTCAACGAGCCCTCAAGAGGCTGTCAAACATACCGGAAACACCCGAAGCGCGTAATCCTAATTCGCGCTATGCATACATGGAGATACGCAACTCCGATAAATAGTGACGAGATGCAACTTAAGAATACCATTTCACGACTGTCACTATAGAAACTCTGTTATTTTAATTCTGCTTCTAATTCATACCTCCACAGTGTTTAGAAACCGGTGTAAAAAAGTCGATGCTACGAGACTAAACATTCGGTAACTGGTATCAGTATGAATTTGAGTTAGCTGCCGATTCTCTTTGAAAATTGTCTACTAATCGGAACATCGTCGAAAGACTTTCAGAAAAAGCTGCTTAAGATGTATTACGATTAACTGTAATATTGTGTCAAGGAGTGATAGTTGAGGTCATCTTTCCGAAAGTCAATCGACTGTCGTAAAGATGTCGTTAGTGTACGAAGTTGAATGTATTACCTGCATTTTTCCGTAGCGAACGGCGTGCAGGTGTGTAGAAGAAGCAATCCCACGACGTCAGACGTCATTCATACAGAAGGGAATAACGATGCGATTTCCGCGCTGCGTCACTTCGGATTGTCAGCGATTTTTCAAAGTCGAGATCCGACGACTACAGCGCGGCAAACCCGCGAGCTCGATTTCCAGTCGCCAAGTTGCGAATTTCCGTGAAGTTCACAAATTGGCGTTATCATCCTACTTCTTCCGCGGACTTGAATAATCAAAGTTATAGAGTCGACGCCCCGAATGATGTTCACCCGCTTTCATCCCGCATTTCTTTCTGCGCGAAAGCGCATTTCAAAGCGCGCTATTTCGGCACACGAATACACCGAGAACCGAGCAAAGAGTATGGAAACTCGGTGTTCGGAAGGGAAGCGACGGAGACACCGGGGATAAAAGGAACGAGCCGCACGGCAGTCAAAGAGCGGAGGAAGTCGAAGATCGCGAGTCACGAGGCTGAATAAGGAATCTGTATTGAAGGAGAAAAGTTTTTCGTCCGCAAGCACAGCGGCAAATATCTCCATTGACCAGCAGCGACGACGAGCAGCGGGTCTGTAAAGTTAGCGACGCGCTATGTGCCGTTTCCACGTGCAACGCGCTACCGCAGCCAGCGTCGTTTTTTGGGTCGCAATCCGAGCTCGCCTCACCCGGGATTCGATCGCCGTGCGCCGTATATGGCCGCGCGGCCACTTTCCGCGCGACTACTTACGGAAAGTATAGCGCGGAGAAAGCCTCGGGCAAATATGACCCTACAAATAGGAAAATGGTTCTACCGGCGCTGTAAGTAGCTGCGCGCTATACATATATCCCGACAAACAACTAGCTCGTTTATAACTCTAAAGTAAGCCCTGGGTAAAATGTAGCGGCGGAGAGGATGAGGGGGGGATGGCGGAGATCCGAGAGGTGGGGATGGCGAAGCAGCAGCCGAGTCACCAGAGCCTCGGGGTGTTTCGTCCTAGTAGTACCGACTATATTTGTTGTCCGTAGCGCCGCTGAGAGTCCGCCAAGGGAATCTTACGGTACGCAGCAGCCTCTCCTTCCCTCTTTCCGTCCTTTCGCGCGCGCCGCTCGTTGGCTTGGAGAGCGAGAGCTGCAGCCGTAGCTGTGTGAGTTAAGAAAAACTTTCTCAGCCTTTGCCTCGCGCACTTCCTCGGTACCTTCACGGCGTACTTTATAATGAAAAAATATATGAAGTTAAGAGAGATCGAGGGACACGGAAGAGGGGGGGATAGCGGCGAGCCAGAAGGGACGCAGGGACGAGGCGCGAGAGTCGAGGATGCTGCGGAAAACTGCGCGTCGCCTCGCTCGCCTCTCCCCGGGAACGTTACTAATTTATTACAAGATCTATCGTTGCCCCGAGCACGCCCGGTACCTCGCAATGCATCACCCCGAAGCTTTAACTGTGTATCCGCGAGGGGTGGCGGCGGTCGCCACCGCTGCCGAGTCGACGCCACGCGCTTTGGCGATGGTAGACCGCGCGCGCGCTTTCGATGCTGCGTCGGCTACAGATTATTCCTTTTATACCCGGAAAACCGGGCTCCCTTCAGCATCGCCGCGCGGCCGCCCGAGTCGTCTCCCGGTTCACCGCCCTCGACAAACGATGATAGACTCGCCAAACTGCCAATAATGAATGGGCAATAAAGACATAACGTCGGGAGTAATAAAGTCCAAATAAGCGATGGCGTTATCGCTGCCCGCGTCCCTTCTGTTCTGCGGAGCTGCAGGTCGTCACCACGATGTACAGGGTCAACCACGTTTCTTTAACTTTTACGCTGCATTCTCAGTAAAGTTCAATGGCATGTTTATGTAACTCGATACAGAGTCATTATAAGCATTACAAATTTCAATGAATGAACCTGCAATTAGTGCCCTCAAAGCACTCCCGTCGTCTGAAAAATAAATCCTTCTAATAGGTCAATTTTTTGTCAAAGTTACAATGAAATTACTATTGGTAATTCATTTAAAAAAGGCTGAATAATTTGACTCGGACACAATCGCGGTTGTCGCCCGCTAAAAGGTCGAAAAATGATTGTGAAATCATCCAGTATACGCGGTACAGACAGCTATGGTAGTCATAGTAGCAGTTGCAGTAGTGAATAGTGGATAGTAGCTATACGAGCACAGGTTGTGGATGGACGACGAGGTCGGCCGTTCCGCAAAGTGCCTCCTTAAATCAGCCCTCGATTCGGACTTCCGGATGGAAAATGGCTCTTCCCACGGGACAGCCAGGATCCACCGTCCCGCCCCGCTCGCTCTCGAGCAAGGCCAAGCGCGCGAGAGTTCCCCGCGCTGTCTCTCGGGCTCGGCAGGCGCGTCTTGGCTGCCCGTGAGAATCCGTAATGTCATAACGAAGTGGCCACTTTGCCCGGCGCGGCTACGCAGCGCGCGCGACGTCCGCAACGAACTCGCGCAACAGCGGAGGCACGACGAGATGATCCTTCACCGAAAGCAAGACGAGAC
Organism: Pimpla rufipes; assembly: GCA_963932165.1. Classification (NCBI taxonomy): domain Eukaryota; kingdom Metazoa; phylum Arthropoda; class Insecta; order Hymenoptera; family Ichneumonidae; genus Pimpla; species Pimpla rufipes. The sequence continues at coordinate 426,848 of OZ010635.1, forward strand.
AGCATCGGAGACGTGGAACTAAAAGAGGATAAAAATATATTTCGTCTCGGGATTTCCGGCTCGAGGGGCGACAAAAAAAAGCGAACAAACGAAAAAGAAGAGGAAAAAGAGAGGGCGTGATCGAGCGAAACGCGAATAAGTTTCAGAATTCCACGAAGCAACGTGCCGAGGTGGAAGCGAACGTCGAGTATTATGTGCCGGGAAGAAGAGTCGCGGAACAGCGAAGCGATGACGGGGACGAGTGCAGCGAAAGGGAGGGCGACGGGTAAGCACGTTTTGTCGTGGAATTGGAGCGGCGAGTAACGCGATTCGCTCGAGCGGAAGTCACTCGATCGAGCGACGTCCAGCGAGCGACGTATAGGAAGAGAGAGAGAGAGAGGAAGGCTAAGAGCGCGTATAGCGCCCGGCCATAGGGTGCAAGCGGAGAGACATCGATGCGGCAAAGTCGTTCGCTCGTAAAATGGTTGTTTCGACTGTACACGCCCAGGCGGTTGATCATATTTCTTCGGACTGTTGGGTATAATGCCCGCTGTACTTGCGATCATTGTCCATTGCGCTCGGTAAACGGGGCGACGTCCAACGACCGATATCCTAAACGCTCGTAAATGAGGTCGTGCGCGAATCTTGTTCGCGCGCCTCGATTCTCGTCTCTCGTCTCCCTCTCTCTCTCTCTCTCTCTCTCTCTCTCTCTCTCTCTCTCTCTCTCTCTCTCTCTCTCTCTCTCTCTCTCTCTCTCTCTCTCTCTCTCTTTCTCTCACTCACTCTCTTTCTCTCCCCCGCACACTCTGCGCACTTAATTCGTCGAGACCGCAAACTGCACTCGTCGTAACGGGACGATAAACCACGGGATGGAGGCAACTCTGCGATGCATTATACTTCATGGATGAAGAGGGGTTTGCGAGGAGGTCGCAGCGACACATCCAATCAAGCACTGGACCGTTTCGCTCGTATGCAGCTTCAGCCGTGTCCGTGAGTCCGCAGAGTCATATACGTCAGAGGCTCCCAGCTATCAGTGTACAACTCATTTGCAGTCTTTAGAGAACAAAAAAATTTGCGTTTTTCTCGAAGAATTTTCTATTTTTGGGCAAGGAACGGTGCTTTTCAGACTCAGCGCAAAATTTCCCGCCGGATAGGTTTTTCAAACTTTACGAAATTGAAAAAAAAAACAAAATTTTCGGAAAAAATGCAAGGAGTACATTTCACGCAAAAAAAAAGGGAAATCTCTTGCTGATTCCGAAAAGCACCGTTGTTTGCCCGAAAAATAGAAAATTCGATGATGAAAACGCGAAAAACGATTTCGCATTTTTTCGAAATTTTGTCACTTGAAAAAATAGGGTTACTTTTTTTTATCAATCGAACCTGGATTTACTTTTGTTGCGTTCGAGAGAAAACTCTATAACGAAAAGAATCCCGCAAGGCGGAACGCGATATCTTGATTTCTGAATCTTTCACAGAATTTTAAAGCCAGACTCGCAAAAAAAAACGCAAGCCCTTCTAGAAATTAGCGATCTTTGTGGGTATGACTTCAAAATTCTGTAAAAAATTCAGGAATGAAGATATCGCGTTTCGCGTTGGGGCATTCTCTTCGTTATTGAGGTTTCTTTTGAACTAAGGAACAAAATCCAGATTCGAACGATCCAATAGAAGTAACTTCAATTTTAGTGAAGTGACGAAATTTCGAAAAAAAAGTGCGAAATCGTTTTTCGCCTTTTTAGGTGATAGATAGGATTTTCAAACCATCAGATATGATTCTCAAACCATCAGATAGGATTTTCAAACCATCAGATAGGATTTTCATACTTTACGAAATCGAAATGTTTGTTTTTTTTTCGCAAAACACGCAGAGCAACTTTCAGCTTTAAAATTCTGTGAAAAGTTCCGTAATCAAATGACTATATCACCTCTCTGCGCGATATGTACGCCAGGATGTTTATTAGCGCATCGTCGTGTCAAGCTAAGCTATCGAGTGTCGGAGCCGCAAACGTCTTTACGATTATTGCGCGCCGAAATCGCGCTGTGTGTTGTTGTACTTGTCCCGGTGGTGACGGCTTCATGGGTTCTCTCACTCTCTCTCTCTCTCTGTCTCTCTGTCCCATCGTCGTCGACGTCGTCATCGTCGCGACGTAGATACGACAACTTCGCTCCTCCTTAACTACTCGCAGCGAGTTTTGCAACACCTCGCGATTCCGCAGTCGAGCAGCGCGAGCGTGCAACGAGCAGCAGATGAGCCGCGGGGGCTTCCTTCTTCCACGTCGCCCGCGAGTCGACGTCTCAACCGCGAGACACTAGAAGGGGACTCTCGTAAAGTGAAACGATTCCTAGAAGCAATTAGGAAATCGCGAGCGTTCGCGTTCCGCGCTCGCTTCGCTCCTTGGGACTCGCTCGCGCGGTATTAGTGAACGCGCGCCGCGCGGAGGAGCCGAGCGGCGAGAAGTTTTGTTGCCACTGGGTGTGATGAGATTGAAGTTTTTCTCGACTGTCGCCCGACGCACAAACCGCACCGCGGGACGACGAGTAATTCCGTCTCCATCACCCCCCGCCCCCGTTCTCCTCGGTCTGTCCACTCGCCGGCCGGGAGAAAAAAGAAACGATGTCTCGGCTATTTTCCGATTAAGTGTGTACAGCGCGACCGGCAACTATCGCGGGCCACAGTAACTCGGTTTATTCTTTTCGATTAAAGAAAATTGCTGGCCTCGACGTAACATCGAAATCATGGAAAACGAGTGCAATTTAATTACCCCGCGGCGGCGGCGGCGGCGGCGGCGGAAATAAAATTTTAATTACAATTGTTTAACGAATCGGTGAATATACCGCAGCGTCGACAAATTCGCGGCAAGGAATCGATCCCGCTCGAATGTGCACACAGAGCTCGTAATTAGGAGTCGCGTCGCATGCCCAGGGCCACGGGTCACCTGATGCTGCAGCGTCGATTAATGATGCAAATGATTAACGAATCAGTGATTTACTCACAGAGTCAATCACCGAGTCAATTCGAGGAATTAAAATTGAAACGACACTGCAACTCTTCGATTCGACTAAACAACGGGCTCGATTGTATCTACATTGAGAGAAAATTCTTCCGATGGCTTGTTGTAGACAGCAGAATTAAAAAATCCTCGACTGCATTTCACAGGCAACCTTTAATATTTCTTAAAAGTTGATTTTATTTCATTTTTTATGCAAACCTATAAACCGATAATTAATACCTGTCATCGTTGCCAGGGCCGACGCGATTTCGCCGAGCGCACGAAAAATTGTAACACAAACAGTTGCATATATCTACAGATCGCGTTATTAAAATTCGACACGTGAACGAGGTTATATCGCGGATTGATTGACACGTAGAAAGCGAGTACACTTCGATTCATGGCCAACACAGGACGGAAAAAAATCAACTGCAGCGGTGACGGAATGGCGAGAGATCCATAATAAAAATTGGCGAAAAGAAAGCGCGTCTACATGCGGCTATCTACAGAGCACGTAATCGCGATTCGAGTCATGCATGAGGCTGGAGTCCATTCTAGATTCAGCGCCGATTAATGATGCAAATGAGTGGCGAACGAGGGTGACGCATCGCGATTTAATCGTAGCGATATAATATAATATCGCACGACTAAATCACATAGACAAAATATCACAATGGAAAAACGATCACACACTGAGAAAAAGGTTTGGTAATATCAACTATGTATATTTAGTTGGGGCCATTTTGCTTGAAGCAACCTAATTTTACTCGTATGAAATACAATTCGATTCAAGTGACAAGGGCAGTTTAGTTGAAACAACTAAATTGTCATGTAAAAATAACAATATCCACCTGTTCATATAATCGGGTTGATTAAGGAGGTTGGAGCGCTACGAAATTTTTAATATTGTGGAGTAAAATTAAAACACGTAGTCAAGGACCAAATATATCAGGAAAAAAATCAATAAAAAATATTGACCGTTTGAATGCCGAGATATATGTAAATTAATAACCGATGTTTTGTGGATTTTGTAGCAACTTCATCAATACGGACATAACCTTGCCTGTAGAAGCAATTTTTGTTCTTAAAATAGTACGAAAGTTTACCTAAACATATAGAAGGTTTTTTCAATAAAAACCATCGGGAAAATACACTGAAATACGAAAATAGGGATCTAGTCTTGTGTATTGTTATTATTACATTCACGTGCAATGCCAATTCTCGCAAGTATTACGAAAAGATTGGATAAATTGAAACTGTCTTCATTATACAGGATACCGTAACGAATAGGTTGATTGGAAAGAAGTCGTGTGACCGTGTAACAACTGAGAAAATCGAACCTAGTCAGTGAAAATCGGAAAAAAGGACTCAAAACTGAATGGCCGCCGTTAACAGATGATACGTCTGGCAACGTTGCAGCACTATACATATAAGCGGTTTGAAATACTCCGCGAAGAGGCTGCCAGTCGGCAAAGTATCGAATACACTCAAATAAACGAAAGAAGATATAATAAGGTTTATCGTGAATAATTTAGTTCTATATATAGTGAAAGAGACATAATTGAATACATGGCGATGACATATTATTTTATTGGAGTTTTTAGGCACTCACGTTTTGCAAAAACGCACAGGAGTGCCTATTAAATTCGGGAAGTTTTCGCCTAAATTAACTGTTTATGCGAAAGTGTTAATATAATTTGAATGTATTGATTTTTATAGCCCATTTCTTAAGCACGGTGAAATACATATTCTTGGTGTAACAGAAAACAGAAATTTCATTATTAAGTATTTCTTATTGTGGAGACAACATTTTTGGTCCTACCATGACGTCCGTATCAGAATGTAACTTTGTACAGAATCGACCGAACAAGCTGAAACTTGTAACATGTCTTCATCTAGTATTGAGAACTATGCCCAAATATTATCAGAATTTTTCAAATTCTTTATCTAGGCATTTACCTTAAAAATTTGGGCACAACTTACAGCATAATCATATTTTACATTTTTTCAGATACACTTTTTTTGCTTTACCCTTAGATAATTCTAAAGTGGTGATTACCTACCGCGTTTAAATTCAACTATCTAATTTTAATTAATTCAACACTTGCGACAGATCACGTACTTTTTTCCGTGGAAACTCATTACTACATATTATATGAGGTATTCCATACAAAAACGAACCGTAAAAAACCCGACCAAAATATTTAAAATATTTAAAACTTTTTTACCATTTAGTACTCGATGAAAGACACATATGCACATTTTTTCAAATTTTTATTTCCAATAATTTTAAAGTCATGAATAAATTTTAAAAACGCTCCTATTACTGTTCCAATTGCCATATCTTAGAAAATGTGATTTACAAAAAAAATGCTTAAGACATAAAAGTTGCCGTTTTTAACAATCTTTCAAAATAAAAAAATAAAAATATTTTTTCAAATTAATTTGCGTGAACAATCGTTAGAAATAAATGAAAATATATTTGTTTGCTAATTATGTCACCTTCGAAAATTCTGAAATTTGCATAGATTATTCTCTCATTGTTGCTCAATATCTCCAGTTTTTTTTAATGGGCCGAGCTGACGTTTTAATGCTACGGTTCGTTTTATATCGTTATTTGTGGGATCATTTTAGTAAGCTACATATTTCTTTTTCAAAAGTCGATGGGTGGCAAACAATATCGTTTACAATTTTATGGTACCGTCGAGATTTCGAATGATACACTGTTGCTTGAGTGTTTCTACAATAATAAGCTATTTATTTTTTGGAGTATCGGTTTTTGTTTAGAGTATTAACCTCGCACACGCTATTCGATGAGAAGTTGGTAGACAATAAAGTATCAGGGACCTCGCATAGCTTAACTAGAAAAAGAACTTAGAAGAAATGTCGGGTGTTGGCTTCCCACATTTAACTAAGTCCAAATGATTGCTCAGAAAACTTAGAAGTTTTCAGCTTACCACTCGTTTTATAACTAGGCTTCGGTAGATGTTGTCAGCAGTTTTTAAATGTTGCGACTGACTTAAAATACAAAATCCGCGCTCTTAAATACTATCGATTTCGGCTTCTAGTGTTACGCATGGTTGGGAGAGGGCGTTTTCTTAGTTTCTAATTGGCTGGAAAAATTCTCGTCTCTGACTTCCTTAAAGATTTTCGTAGTCTTAAGAGGCAGTGATACTGCGCTCGGAACTTCGTCACCCAATGTTAAAAGGCCTATACGGCTGTCTCTCTCGCACCTAGCGCAGTCTCTCTCGCACCTTTTAGTTTTTCGAATCTCCTGAACAAATGGCTACAAGTATCGAGAAGCCAGAAGTTCAGCCCAATTCTGCAATGCTTCCGCACATTCTCTTAAAATCTGAGCTCTATCTGCAGAGTATTTTGGGAGAAAATAGACTTCGAAATTTTATCTTAAGAGGCAGTAACACTTCCCCCACCCCAGATCGAATTTTTGAAAGCTATTTTCTCCTAAACTATGCGACAGATAGAGCTCACATTTGGATAGAATGAGCGGAAGTTTTGCAGAATTGGGCTAAGCTTCGGGCTCCTCGATAGATCAAGCCGTTTGGTCAGGAGACTCGATAAACAAAAGGTGCGAGGGAGAGAGCTAGGTGCGAGAAAGACAGCGCTATAGGCGTTTAGCATTGGGCGAAGAAGTTCCGAACGAAGTATCACTGTCTCTTAAAGCTAGTGAGTATAAATTGTAGGGGTAAAAGTGGGCGAAGTTCGGACTGCACATTGGCTAGCATCCGCCGTCTCCCACTACCCTGACGTTGTGTGGGGTATCCCTTCAGCGTCGGACTAGCGGAGGGCCTCACACCCCTCCTTCGCAACTAACCCCATCTATGCGCCTTACGCAACAGGTCCCATTTTCCCTTTTTATCGACCACCGACTCCAGGGCCCTTTTTCGGGGCATGCAGCGGTGCTCGGAGGGTCCCGTCGTTTACGCACCTATTTAGTTGGGACGTAACACTCCCGCAAAAGTTAAGAACGTAAGACAAAAACTTATACCTAAACAAGATGAGATACAACGGTGTTTGTTAGTGTTTTTTGTTACATTCTCGTAACATGTTCTTCGTATGAATAATGTAAAAAAGTTGCAAAGTATAATTATGCACATTGCTTCCTGATTAATTTTCGTTTGTCGCAAAGCTTCCTCTATAAGGAAGCCAAAAATGACAAACAAGCTTCTTCATCGAGGTGGCTTTGTGAAAAACGAAAATTAATGAGGAAGCCATGTGTAAAGTTCTACTTTGCAATTTTTTTTGTGGTGCCAAACGTTTTTCTTGCAATAAATTTCATATTTATGTATTCTAGATCAAGATATTCGGTCGTGTTGAGATGGTCATTGGCAAATTGGTCGTTAATTAATTCGCGAAAAATGTGATTTAAGAAAAAAGTTCGGACGCACAAAAATTCAGCTGACTGTAATCCGCAAGTTCGTGGGCAAGAAAACTCCTACAGGTGCCTCGCCGTGGCGTTATTAGGACTCGAGTCATGCACATCAAGGTTAGGCTCGATTCGAGGCTCGATTCGCGGTGTTACAACCCGCTCGCCGCACCTCGAGAGCCGCAATCTGTTAGTACACGAAAGATCGTGGCTCGCGCTCGCATACAGCAGCGGCACATGCAGTTTCGTTTCTCGCTCCAACTCTTATCTTAACGGTCTAGACGTCTTGTTTTCTCGGGCGGATAATAGTTGCCGCGCGGCCGCCGCCTCGTTCGCTTCTCGCCCTGTGCTATAGGGTCGACCCGCCACAGTAGCGGTAGCGCCGAAGCAACGAGCGGCCCGACGCTACCGCATGCAGATACGCAGCCAACTAGACGGGGGTTGAGCCCGGTGCACGAGGGACAAAGACAGGATGTGCATGTTACTCGGGCAGAGCACACTAACGCAGACACTTGCAATGCAAAAAAGGGTTGTACAGGAATGACGTTATAAAGCCGGAAGTAAGGTGGAAAGACTTCAAGGTGCAAGCGGTAACCCGTTTACTTGGCGAACCAGAGTGAGAGGGGGGCGAAAGGGAAGGGATGATACAGGAAGGAGATTTCTCGAGTGTACATCGCGAGGTGTATGGTACACCCCCGCGAACGTTTGGCCCCGTGCCAAACGGCCGGTAGCGCGCGCGCGCGTATCGCACTTATTTATTTTAATTTGCAAAGTGGACGGGCAATCCGTCCAGATTGCGTTTATTCATGTCGGTGAAGTTTGAAACGTTTCAAAGTTGAAACGGTTTTCCCAGCTCCCGGCTCCCGAAAAACAAAAGAATATGTCATGCCGAAACGGCGTTGAATCGGGCACAGCATATGATTATGTATTTATTTTCAGTAAAAATAAATTATTATTACCATGAACAATGATTGTTTAAGAAAGAACAGGTTTTTATTTATTTATTGGGAAAATCATACGACCGTACGATCCGCGGAAGCCTGTCAATTACGCAACGTTCCCGGAGTATGGTCGTGATCGCTCCTGACATTTTCATGAATTTTTTCAAGTACACAGACACGCTTGAGCTGTGCAACTACGACGGATTAGGGAAAAGCGAATTTGCTTTTATTTATTCGCAAATTCTCGACCGTCTAGGTCCTCCGGAACACCACCGTTTCACTGAAAAATTGCCGCGTCTCCCGGAGTAGGGTTATGGCCGCTCCTGACATTTTCATAATTTTTTTCAAGTACACAGACACGCTTGAGCTGTGCAACTAAGACGGATTAGGGAAAAGCGAATTTGCTTTTATTTATTCGCAAATTCTCAACCGTCTAGGTCCTCCGGAACACCACCGTTTCACTGAAAAATTGCAGCGTCTCCCGGAGTAGAGTGACGCGTATCACCGATTTTTTAATGAATTATTTCAGGGACACAGACATGCTTGAGCTGTGCAACTAAGACGGATTAGGGAAAAGCGAATTTGCTTTTATTTATTCGCAAATTCTCGATCGTCTAGGTCCTCCGGAACACCACCGTTTCACTGAAAAATTGCCGCGTCTCCCGGAGTAGAGTGACGCGTATCACCGATTTTTTAATGAATTATTTCAGGGACACAGACATGCTTGAGCTGTGCAACTAAGACGGATTAGGGAAAAGCGAATTTGCTTTTATTTATTCGCAAATTCTCGACCGTCTAGGTCCTCCGGAACACCACCGTTTCACTGAAAAATTGCCGCGTCTCCCGGAGTAGGGTTGTGAACGCTCCTGACATTTTCATGAATTTTTTCAAGTACACAGACACGCTTGAGCTGTGCAACTACGACGGATTAGGGAAAAGCGAATTTGCTTTTATTTATTCGCAAATTCTCGACCGTCTAGGTCCTCCGGAACACCACTGTTTCACTGAAAAATTGCCGCGTCTCCCGGAGTAGGGTTATGGCCGCTCCTGACATTTTCATAATTTTTTTCAAGTACACAGACACGCTTGAGCTGTGCAACTAAGACGGATTAGGGAAAAGCGAATTTGCTTTTATTTATTCGCAAATTCTCAACCGTCTAGGTCCTCCGGAACACCACCGTTTCACTGAAAAATTGCAGCGTCTCCCGGAGTAGAGTGACGCGTATCACCGATTTTTTAATGAATTATTTCAGGGACACAGACATGCTTGAGCTGTGCAACTAAGACGGATTAGGGAAAAGCGAATTTGCTTTTATTTATTCGCAAATTCTCGACCGTCTAGGTCCTCCGGAACACCACCGTTTCTCAGAAAAATTGCAGCGTCTCCTGGAGTAGGGTTGTGAACGCTCCTGACATTTTCATGAATTTTTTCAAGTACACAGACACGCTTGACCTGTGCAACTACGACGGATTAGGGAAAAGCGAATTTGCTTTTATTTATTCGCAAATTCTCGACCGTCTAGGTCCTCCGGAACACCACCGTTTCACTGAAAAATTGCAGCGTCTCCCGGAGTAGAGTGACGCGTATCACCGATTTTTTAATGAATTATTTCAGGCACACAGACATGCTTGAGCTGTGCAACTAAGACGGATTAGGGAAAAGCGAATTTGCTTTTATTTATTCGCAAATTCTCGACCGTCTAGGTCCTCCGGAACAAATAAAATAAAATAAAATAAATAAATAAAATAAAATAAAATAAAAGCAAATTCGCTTTTCCCTAATCCGTCTTAGTTGCACAGCTCAAGCGTGTCTGTGTACTTGAAAAAAATTATGAAAATGTCAGGAGCGGCCATAACCCTACTCCGGGAGACGCTGCAATTTTTCAGTGAAACGGTGGTGTTCCGGAGGACCTAGACGGTCGAGAATTTGCGAATAAATAAAAGCAAATTCGCTTTTTCCTAATCCGTCGTAGTTGCACAGCTCAAGCGTGTCTGTGTACTTGAAAAAATTCATGAAAATGTCAGGAGCGATCACGACCATACTCCGGGAGACGCTGCAATTTTTCTGAGAAACGGTGGTGTTCCGGAGGACCTAGACGGTCGAGAATTTGCGAATAAATAAAAGCAAATTCGCTTTTCCCTAATCCGTCTTAGTTGCACAGCTCAAGCATGTCTGTGTCCCTGAAATAATTCATTAAAAAATCGGTGATACGCGTCACTCTACTCCGGGAGACGCTGCAATTTTTCAGTGAAACGGTGGTGTTCCGGAGGACCTAGACGGTTGAGAATTTGCGAATAAATAAAAGCAAATTCGCTTTTCCCTAATCCGTCTTAGTTGCACAGCTCAAGCGTGTCTGTGTACTTGAAAAAAATTATGAAAATGTCAGGAGCGGCCATAACCCTACTCCGGGAGACGCGGCAATTTTTCAGTGAAACGGTGGTGTTCCGGAGGACCTAGACGGTCGAGAATTTGCGAATAAATAAAAGCAAATTCGCTTTTCCCTAATCCGTCGTAGTTGCACAGCTCAAGCGTGTCTGTGTACTTGAAAAAATTCATGAAAATGTCAGGAGCGTTCACAACCCTACTCCGGGAGACGCGGCAATTTTTCAGTGAAACGGTGGTGTTCCGGAGGACCTAGACGGTCGAGAATTTGCGAATAAATAAAAGCAAATTCGCTTTTCCCTAATCCGTCTTAGTTGCACAGCTCAAGCATGTCTGTGTCCCTGAAATAATTCATTAAAAAATCGGTGATACGCGTCACTCTACTCCGGGAGACACTGCAATTTTTCAGTGAAACGGTGGTGTTCCGGAGGACCTAGACGATCGAGAATTTGCGAATAAATAAAAGCAAATTCGCTTTTCCCTAATCCGTCTTAGTTGCACAGCTCAAGCATGTCTGTGTCCCTGAAATAATTCATTAAAAAATCGGTGATACGCGTCACTCTACTCCGGGAGACGCTGCAATTTTTCAGTGAAACGGTGGTGTTCCGGAGGACCTAGACGGTTGAGAATTTGCGAATAAATAAAAGCAAATTCGCTTTTCCCTAATCCGTCTTAGTTGCACAGCTCAAGCGTGTCTGTGTACTTGAAAAAAATTATGAAAATGTCAGGAGCGGCCATAACCCTACTCCGGGAGACGCGGAAATTTTTCAGTGAAACGGTGGTGTTCCGGAGGACCTAGACGGTCGAGAATTTGCGAATAAATAAAAGCAAATTCGCTTTTCCCTAATCCGTCTTAGTTGCACAGCTCAAGCATGTCTGTGTCCCTGAAATAATTCATTAAAAAATCGGTGATACGCGTCACTCTACTCCGGGAGACGCGGCAATTTTTCAGTGAAACGGTGGTGTTCCGGAGGACCTAGACGGTCGAGAATTTGCGAATAAATAAAAGCAAATTCGCTTTTCCCTAATCCGTCTTAGTTGCACAGCTCAAGCATGTATGTGTCCCTGAAATAATTCATTAAAAAATCGGTGATACGCGTCACTCTACTCCGGGAGACGCGGCAATTTTTCAGTGAAACGGTGGTGTTCCGGAGGACCTAGACGATCGAGAATTTGCGAATAAATAAAAGCAAATTCGCTTTTCCCTAATCCGTCTTAGTTGCACAGCTCAAGCATGTCTGTGTCCCTGAAATAATTCATTAAAAAATCGGTGATACGCGTCACTCTACTCCGGGAGACGCGGCAATTTTTCAGTGAAACGGTGGTGTTCCGGAGGACCTAGACGATCGAGAATTTGCGAATAAATAAAAGCAAATTCGCTTTTCCCTAATCCGTCTTAGTTGCACAGCTCAAGCATGTCTGTGTCCCTGAAATAATTCATTAAAAAATCGGTGATACGCGTCACTCTACTCCGGGAGACGCTGCAATTTTTCAGTGAAACGGTGGTGTTCCGGAGGACCTAGACGGTTGAGAATTTGCGAATAAATAAAAGCAAATTCGCTTTTCCCTAATCCGTCTTAGTTGCACAGCTCAAGCGTGTCTGTGTACTTGAAAAAAATTATGAAAATGTCAGGAGCGGCCATAACCCTACTCCGGGAGACGCGGCAATTTTTCAGTGAAACGGTGGTGTTCCGGAGGACCTAGACGGTCGAGAATTTGCGAATAAATAAAAGCAAATTCGCTTTTCCCTAATCCGTCTTAGTTGCACAGCTCAAGCATGTCTGTGTCCCTGAAATAATTCATTAAAAAATCGGTGATACGCGTCACTCTACTCCGGGAGACGCGGCAATTTTTCAGTGAAACGGTGGTGTTCCGGAGGATCTAGACGATCGAGAATTTGCGAATAAATAAAAGCAAATTCGCTTTTCCCTAATCCGTCTTAGTTGCACAGCTCAAGCATGTCTGTGTCCCTGAAATAATTCATTAAAAAATCGGTGATACGCGTCACTCTACTCCGGGAGACGCTGCAATTTTTCAGTGAAACGGTGGTGTTCCGGAGGACCTAGACGGTTGAGAATTTGCGAATAAATAAAAGCAAATTCGCTTTTCCCTAATCCGTCTTAGTTGCACAGCTCAAGCGTGTCTGTGTACTTGAAAAAAATTATGAAAATGTCAGGAGCGGCCATAACCCTACTCCGGGAGACGCGGCAATTTTTCAGTGAAACGGTGGTGTTCCGGAGGACCTAGACGGTCGAGAATTTGCGAATAAATAAAAGCAAATTCGCTTTTCCCTAATCCGTCTTAGTTGCACAGCTCAAGCATGTCTGTGTCCCTGAAATAATTCATTAAAAAATCGGTGATACGCGTCACTCTACTCCGGGAGACGCGGCAATTTTTCAGTGAAACGGTGGTGTTCCGGAGGACCTAGACGGTCGAGAATTTGCGAATAAATAAAAGCAAATTCGCTTTTCCCTAATCCGTCGTAGTTGCACAGCTCAAGCGTGTCTGTGTACTTGAAAAAATTCATGAAAATGTCAGGAGCGATCACGACCATACTCCGGGAACGTTGCGTAATTGACAGGCTTCCGCGGATCGTACGGTCGTATGATTTTCCCAATAAATAAATAAAAACCTGTTCTTTCTTAAACAATCATTGTTCATGGTAATAATAATTTATTTTTACTGAAAATAAATACATAATCATATGCTGTGCCCGATTCAACGCCGTTTCGGCATGACATATTCTTTTGTTTTTCGGGAGCCGGGAGCTGGGAAAACCGTTTCAACTTTGAAACGTTTCAAACTTCACCGACATGTTTATTCCGGTGGTTATTTCCACCGACACCGAGGGGGAGAAACAGCTCCCGCTGTGGGATTACACGGGGTATACACGCAATAGCTGCGCGTGCATTTCGCGGGCTTCTACGTATTCGTCGTGCAAGAAATGTGAACGGAGATGCGGAAGAGTCTGGCAAGAATTAGCAGACAGTATGGCCAGGGACAGAGGAACGCAAGGGGTATTTCGTAAAGTTTAAAGCCTCTATCCGACGGGAGATTTCCTGCTGATTACGAAAAGCAACGTTGTTTGCCCGAAAAATAGAAAATTCAACGATAAAAACGCGTATAACGATTTCGCATTTTTTTTTTTTTTTCAGAATTTTGTTACTTAAAAAAAGTTGGGTTTAATTTTGTTGGTTCGATCAAACCTGGATTTTCTCTATGCGTTCGAGAGAAAACTCTATAACGAAAAGAATGTCGGAAAGCGGAACGCGATATTTTGATTACTGTCGATTTTCATTCGAACTAAGGAAAAATCCTGATTCGATCGATTTAAAAAAAAAGTAATCTTTATTTTAGTGAAGGGAGAAAATTTCGAAAAAGGTGCGAAATCGTTTTTCGCGTTTTTCTCGTCGAATTTTCTATTTGTCGGGCAAACAACGGTGCTTTTCGGAATCAACGGGAAATTACCCACATCGTATAGGGTTTTCAAACTTTACGCGAAAAACGCAAGGCAACTTTCGTCTTTAAAATTCCGTGAAAAATTCCGAAATCATGATATCGCGTTTGTCCTTGCGGTATTCTCTTCGTTATAGAGTTTCCTCACGAACGTAGGAAGAAAATTCAGGTTCGATCGATCCAAAAAAAAGTAACCTCGATTTTAGTGAAGTGTCATTCGGGTAAGTGCGCGAAGCACGTGTATTTGCTAGTGTCTAATAAAAAAATAATTACGTGGAAATAAATTACTTGGTCGGTTTAGGCCAATTAACGACTTAGTTTTCATACGCACGAACCAGAGCTGCACAGTCGTTTCCACAACCCAGACGAATGATCATTTTTAGGTACTCAAATGTGAGTTTCGGGGATAATTTTGAACACTTCTCGATGAGATAACAATCTGAAAAAAATCAAGCATGTAGAAGGTGCTTAGAAGATTGATTTTGCATTATAATTATTCCAAAATGTTATTGACAAATTAAGGAAAAAATGAAATGGTCAACAATTTACCCGGCAACCCAACTTTTTGTGATGGTAATTATTCATTCATTTTTCTGAATACGTATGCATTTTTTCAGAATTTTGTCTAATTTTTACAAATTGTAAATTGTTTTTGCCAATCGTTTTGGTGCTGATTACCTACCACAATAAACTAAAAATATTTTTGCCTTTAAAAAATTAGTCCGCATTTCATATTGTGGTGTGGGGGTTCATCACAGTCAAGAAAAACTGAATGTTTATTTCGCTCGACGTGTCTCAAGCAACCACAGCAAGCAAATACATATTTTTCTTCTAGTAAGGGACGTACACAATGAAAATGTTTACGTTTAAAGTAAGAGCTACTTTTTTCCTCACCGATGAAAAATTATTAAAAAAAGGCTATCCTTTTACGATTGCAGTAAAGGATTTTTTTACCCTGGACCCAGCGGATGGGTCATTCACTTGCTTCGAAACCAGAAATATGGGTTTTTCACTATTTATGCAGTCCAGAGAAAACCAATACAGAATTGACCTCCACTATGACTCAATCTCTTCACAGTCACATTTCCTATTGATTAATTATACAGATTTTTTATGATTCTTAAACCCAAGTTACAGAATAAATAATCAAAAGTGACGATAAAGTTAGCATCAATGATTGGATGTTTTAAAGTATTAACTTTTAAAAAATCCGTGTAATTAATCTATAGGAAATATGATTGCGAACAGAATGAGCCCTAGCGGAGGCCATCCTATGGTTGGTTTTCTTTGAACTACATGCAAAAGTAAAACACATATTTCTGGTTTCGATGCAACCGGTTAACCCAACTGATGGGTTTAGTGACAAAAAAATCCTTTGCTGTGATCCTAAAAGAATAGAATTATTCCCAATTTTTTTCATCGGTAAGTAAAAACGTAACGCTTATAATAAAAATAAACATTCTTCTCTAACTTGGTCCACTTAAATTAATTTAACACTTATGACTATTGATTGACTTTTGACTGTAAAAAATCATTACGTACACTTAACACATGACAAAACAAGAATTATCACTTCCACAACGTTTTTAAACATCCATGTTTTGAAAAAACGCATAAAATGCCTATTGGATTTGGTCTACATGTATGTACATTAACTTTTTATGGGAAAATGTTATTATTATTGGTATTAACAATTTGTTTTTACAGCACATTCTTGAAACATAGTCACATAGATATCCTTGGTGTAACGGAATACAGGAATTTAATTATTAAGTCTTTTTAATGTTGAGACAAGATCTTGTGTTGTCCGGACTTGCGAATACTCAGTACCTCTGTATGGAATAGACCGAACAAAATAAGCGTAGGAAGCACAACAGAGCACAAAGCCGACCTTCAAACCGACGCGAACGCGAAGAGCGACGTCCAAACCGTACACAGCGCGATGCGCGACGATCAAACCGCATGGAGCGCGAAGTGCGACGTCCCAACCGTACGGAACGTGAAGCGCAACGTCCAAACCGTATAGAGCGCGATGCGCGATGCTCAAACCGTGCGGAACGTGAAGCGCGACGTCCAAACCGTATAGAGCGCGAAGCGCAACGTCCAAGTGAGTGTCCAAGTCAACTCGTCGGTGCAATTCGCGGGAGACAAGACGCGAACGGAAATGACACGGCGGGCTTGCGTCGGGCTCGCCGGAAGTGTGCGTTAACGTCTGTGTCCCCGGTGTTTCCACGAGGAAATCGAGACGAGCGACTCGAGGAGACAACGCAGCGAGACAGACGCGCGTCCGGTCCGCGGACGAAGTTTCCCCCGTGCGACGAGGTGCATAGGATGAGAGTTTAGTTTGCCGTGTTCGCCACGTACGGAGTCCAAAGCTGTGCTCCAGCTTTTTGAAACGAGGTGCGAGAGGCCGAGGGAGGAAAGAACGAGACGACTAGTTTAATTGGATTCGAAGCGTCGCGACGACCGAGAAAAGGATGTGAGCGGCGAAGAATATCGCGCGCGGCGAAGGGACGAAGACACGAGGAAGGACGGGAGACAGAATAGGTAACGAGGATGCAGCGAGAGTGGGAAACATATATGTATATAACTAAGGGGGGGGGGGGCGAAGTAACCCCCTGCGCGCTTCGCGCGCCAACCCCGGGGGTTGCTTCGCCCGTCCCGTGTGCTTCGCGCGCTCCCCCACCCACTCTTTCCAAAGTGAGATATTATCGATTCCACACCACTAAGTAGATAAGGGTCCATGGGTCCCTCGACTTATGGACCCTTATCTGCGTCTTAGTGATGTGGAATCGATAATAACACATAATATCATCCCTTGAGGGACTTAGAATATTTCAGGCCCAATGAGGCCCTTGAGGAACTTAGCGAAATTCAGGCCCAAGGGGGCCCTTTTGATATGGAATGCTCTACACGGCAGCGGCGGCGGCGAGACCTTTTTATAATATCGAGAGATACATAATGCATCTATATATTTATAATGTACACACGTACATATCCGCGATGTCGATGAAACTCGCTGTCTCGCGGTGACAATTCTCCAGGCTGCTTCTTCGGCTAAGGCAGACAAGACAAACACGCCGCGGAAAAAGCTGCGGAAAACCGTGTGGGAAAAGTGAGAGGCTGAGGAATAAAAAAAAAGGTGGAAGAAGCGACGAGCGATGAATGCAGACGTATAGAAGACGCAGATGACGTCATCGGGGAGGGAGGGGGAGAAGGAGGGGGGAGAGAGGGAGAGAGAGAGAGAGAGTCGGCAGCCAGGGAGGAAACGCCCCGGAGACACCTGCACTCGAATAAGAGTGAGCCTCTTCAGTCGAAAGCCCAATTTGTAGCGCGAAATTTATCGTAGACCGAATTTACGTAGCGCGGCAATTCGTGGGAGTCCTCGACGCGATGCAAGAAAGAAAAAGGCCGCTGGCGATGGGGCGACGGAACAGGGGTGAGCCGAAGCAGCGACGAGAATTCCGCTGGGGTTCGGGGTTGCTGTGTCGTGCAACGGTAGCGACGCACGTCTCGTGGTATAAAAAGGCCACGGAAATGCTCGAAGAAAGGCACGTAGTCCTTCGAGTGGTTACCTGTCGCTCGCTCGCTCGCTCGCTCGCACTCTCGATGTCCTCGGCTCCCGTGCGGTATTAGCGGTTGTGCCGCGGAAAGGGAACGACGAAAGGACCCCAGTCGCGCGCCTATTATGCAGTTACTTGCATCCGTTTCATCGTGAAGTAGCAGCCGCGCCGCCACTCGAGAGCTTTTATTGAAATGTACTTTCAGAAGCGGGAATTATACACGACGCGAAGCGACACTGTGATGGGGTCGCGCACAACGGGATTTCGCCTAGAAAATTCGTCACTCCTGTTGACAATTCGCTGGGGTCGCGAACACTTTTCAATCATTATCCAAAAATGTAAAATATTTCGTTTTCGCTCCGTGCAAGTGCTGCAATTACACGAGTTAGAAGAAGTGTTTCGCATGAGGGGTGTACGATATTTTTTGTAACGCATGCATCAGAAGTGCTACTTCTCGTGCCTGCCGCCCGCGACGTGAGTTGCGCTTTATAGCCAATGATGCAATTTTACTTCTCGCACGCATTTCTCGCACGCACTTTTCGCACACACTTTTCGCACGCACTTCTCGCACGCGCGCGATTCGTGCTGCTGTGATACTCGTGACGCTCGTGCGATCAACTTCCCAACCTCCGTATAATGGTCCCTTTCTCGTCCTTGTATCGCAAAGTACTATTATATCACAAGGTGCGTAAATAACGGTTTTCCGCACGAGCAGCGGGACGAAAAGGTGGCCGTTTCCGCCTGCAGTGACATAATTAGTACATTACGTTACAAGGGAGGAAAGTGCAACTTTTCGCCGTGTGTGAAGCTTGATGCCCGAGCGAAGCAAGGGCAGAAATTCACACGAGGTGAAAAGTTGCACTCTTCCCACTTTTCTCCTGATTTCGCTAAAAAATAACTACATTTCGTGTATGCAACGAGGACGGAAAATAAGCTAATTTTTTACAAATGACTTACGCATGCGCAGTCCGCTTTCATTACCTCTCTAGGGAGATAATCAGCTCATTCCCGCCCGTGCGGGAGTAATAAAACCCGTACTACGCATGCGTTCTCGTCACAGGTTAAAAATGAGTTTATTTTCCGTCCTCGTTGCACACACGAAATGTGGTTATTTTACGATGACGATGAAAATGCGAAAATGTCACGACTAAAATTTCTCAAGTTTTTCTGTTATTCACAATATCGCTTCGCAGTGTAATAAAGTCCGCAGTCGAGGGAAAAAATGTCTGGCCGAAGAAATTCCATAACGCCATTACATAATGCCGTGATCGAGCCCCCACGAGTTCAACCCCTACGAGTATATTCGCGTTCGCGTACGACGGGCTGTCATCAGCCCGCCACGTACCACTTACTCGAACGCAGAGATTTGCGGTGGTGAATGCCGGGAATACGGGCGAGAATACCGCTGGCAATAATTCGATCCGAGGTGAAGCGGGAAACAGCTGTCCGCGCCACGGGTGCTGAATGCGCGAGAGCCCCGAGCGGCGGGAGCGACGGGAGCAAAAAGGTAGAATACAAGAAGAACAGAGAGCGAGATACGAGTTCCGTAGCGCGAGGAGACTAGGAATATGCGGAAAGAAATGTGAACGACGAATAAGAAACGATCGAGAGCGAGAAGTCGATTCTACTCTCGTTGCAGGCGGCCACCGAGGATGTGCGGCGAGCGCGCGCGGTTTTTCCTACGCTGGCCTCTGACCTTTTTTCCACCCTCTCGTGCAGCTCTCGAGAATCTGACGACCGACGTCTGCCGAGCCACACCGAACCGATGTGTGTTGGATACCATAATTTATAGACCGCGAACCTTGCGTTTTCTTCCTCTCGCAATACGCCCTTTCCGCCCGGTTTTTCTTCCATTCCCAGCCGCAGCTGCCAATTTTCTTGCCTCACTGGCAACGTGTGCGCACGGCGAAATCGACACGAGTTCTCATCGTTTTCGATACTTTGACTTCTCGCGACCCGTCGCTCTTTCTTATCTCCGCAGTCGCCTTGAGACACAGACGCGCAATCAATTGTTTTCACTGATTGGCGCTTTAACGCTCCATAATTGCAACGCAACTCTCGACCGTCCCGTATTTCTTCATTCGTCTGTTTTGTCCCCGCGCCACCGAGGTCGCTGCAGCTTCGATACGAGCTTTTGTATCAAATTATTATGTACTTTCCTTACCCTAGGCGATTAGGGGAGGCGCGGCGATAACCTCCGTTATGCGCTGCTGAACTTTTATTTGTTTTTTTTTTCTTCACATTTTTTTTAAGCACACTCACGAAGCTCTTTGCTCGTCGCTCACTCTCGGCGTAGCAGGGCTTCTCCCGTGACACGGTTATGACCCGCTGTGTATGCGCACTCTTGAGAGGCTGGTAGCCCGCGGGAGCGAGACCAAGCGAGGAGCCGAACGCGAGATGAAAATACCGAGCGGGAGAGACGGAGAGAGAGAGAGAGAGAGAGAGAGAGAGAGAGAGAAGAAGGGTGCGCAGCATTTTTCTCGCCCGGACTTGACGTATTGCCCGGGTATCTTGGGCCGCGGATCAGCGCATACATGCATCGCTAATGCCATCGGGCTTACCCAAGCTCACCCGCTGTATCCTCCATCCCCGAGCGAGCGCGCACCACACGACGCGAGTTAGCCCGGCAGAAACGATGCCCGCTATTCCCTGCTCCCAACAGCAGTGGCGCGGTTGACGAATTGCTCTGGTTCTGGCTCGGGCATGAGCGAGAGAGAGAGAGAGAGAACGCGCGCGAGCGGCGAAAAGAATTTCGCGGCTGCGGGTCGATGCCAAGTATAAGCGAGGAAAAAAAAATACGACGGGGACAAGTGAGCGAAAAAGAAATAACGCGAGTCGACCGCGACTGCAAAAGACGCGGTGTAGGCGGAAAACTCGAAAATCTCGGGGGTAAAAAAGTTTGCACCGAACTTTGCGCTCGCGGCGGGTGTTGCGGCCAAAAATTCGCGTGTGCCGGTTACTATTTCATTCCGAAGTGAGTGGAGGCTGAAAAAATAATGCAGTGTTGGAAAAAATCAGAAGAAAATTGACTGTAAGATTAATAAAGGTAAGGTAAATATGATTTCAAGGACTTTGGGTAAAAAAGCAAAAAAAAAAAAAAAAATAAAGAACAACAACAAATAAAGCTTATTATGCTTCATGGTTTTCTTAGCTCGAGTGCTTCTTTTTTGTTTCTGGTTGGAAAACATTCTACGAGTTCATAGGCGATATAAATAGCTAAGAAGGTCGAGGCAGATCGAAATATTTAAAAACCGGATTCGTTTTCGTACGTTACGTAAGGTCAGTTTCCCGATAACTACGCATGAGAAAAGTCATAACTCAGCAGAAAATAGCAGAGAAAAAATAGCAGAGTTCCGAAATATAGTTTGTATGACATTACAAAAAGATCACGTGAAAAATGCTATTAAACAAGTCCGTAAAATATTTACTAAACATATTAGTCACGGTTTCCCTGAAACCAAAGTGATAGAAAAAAGAAGCAAAACTATTATTTGAAAGAGGAGCGTTTGAGGTTCACCTAGAGCGAGCAATTCTGGACAGAAATTGAAACAATGGAGTGGCTTAAAATAAATCCACAAGAAAATATGTGAAAAATTTGTGAGCATGAAAAATGTAAAATAAGTACGAAATCATAGTTTGCACTTTTGCAGGCAGGCCACGCCGGCTGAGCTCTTTCAAAATAAATACAGTTAATTGTGCTGCAGTGGAATAACGATAATAGCTGTTATTGAGATAATTCGGTATCACAATCGGGAGTGGAGCGGCGTCACCGTCGAATTTATTATCCGCGAAGGGGCGACGGAGCGAGAGAAAGAGGGAGACCGTCGATGGCATCGAGACGGCTCGTCCGGTTGTTGATGCGGGTCGAGGTGTGGAGTTTCTCGATGTAGATATCGCGAGCGTCGTTCGCGAAGCGTCGCGCCGCCGCTGTTGACTTTGATAAAGTTATAAATAAATGCGCGTTCCATACGCGCGATGACTCGTGCGAGGCGGCTTACGTGCGCGTCCAGTTCGAGTCTCGGCACACACACACACACGCACACACGCACTGCGTATACGTGTAGGATAAGCCGGTGCGATACCGTGCGCGAGTACGAAATACATATACAGTATTGCGTACAGCAGCAGTGGGCGCGAATCGTTATGAAAATAAGCTGGAAATCGTTGCGCTTGCCTGGCCGGGAATGATATGCATATTGACGAAGCGCGCCGTGCTATAAAGCGCGACCAGTATAAACTGCGCTCTGGAGCCTCGCGACGCGCTTCGTTGATGATAAAATAAATTTTCAAAGCAAATATAATGGGAACCCCATCGATAAAGCCGCTCGTAAATAAATGAGCAAATGAAACGCCGGAAGGTCCACGGGAAAAATGCAGCAAACGTTAATGCGCGAGGAGAACGACGGCTGAAGTTGAGTCGAATTGGTTGTAGCAGTTAAGAAGATCGATAAGGCACAATAACAAGCATTTACCCGTATAGAGCTTCACAATGGGTCCAACCCTGGACGAGTGCTGGTGATCAGTCTTCTGGTAACGGCGCGGAAATAGCAACCAGTACTGGCGCAGTACTGGCATGACTGGTGGATGATAACTTTGGTCCAGTACTTGTAGCTGTATATATTGTGCCAGCGCTAGGGGCCAATGCTAGGCCAGGAATGGTATGACACACGGCCAGTTCCCGGTAAACAACGGCCGTAAATGTTCAGTTTATTCAATTTGGCAATTATTATAATTAAAAAAATATAACGGGGTGTCCTTCAGTCGTTTTAATCATGTTAATCCATTATTAGTAAAAAAAGAAACCTCAGACCTAGTCGACTTACCTAACTACCTGACGATGACGGTAACCACTGGACCAAACCGACTACATGAAGTCCTCATACTTTAAATCCGTAATAGTTACATGTAGGACAACAGCCACATGGTTATCAGATGGATTTGAATTAAATTCGGTACTCGAACATTTTTCAGGCCGCTCATTAGAAAACTCAACTCTGAATTAATAAATAAGGAATGGCGAATCCAATGTAGCAACCAAAATGCGAAATGTGACGCCATTTTTATAAAGTGTACTCTGGGTTCTTAAGACAACTCATTGCCAATCTCGCATTTCCATATATTTGTATATTGACCGTCGCTGACATGTCGATGGTGCGAGTTACTGAGGTCATGTTAATCATTGGCATCAGAACGACGGCCCAGTACTAGCATACTGCTGGCAGCCTTTACTCAGCCAGTGAACACTTGCCAATGCTGGGAGTCAGCACTGGTTCGGAGTTGGGCCAGTACTAGCAGCCAATCGCGCACGATACGGCGCTAAAAAATCGTGGGTATGGATGATCGATAAGTCGTATTACATGCAGTCAGGTAGCTGAGACGTGAAGCCCAGCGACGAGGCGGAGATCAGGGGCTGCGGCGGGGACCTCGGGGGAAGGAAACGCATCGCAACGGTAATTGGAGGCCCTCGTTATGTCCGGACAATCGATCGATTCTGCCCTTAAAAGCGCGCGGCACCGAGAGAAAAGCGAGTGCAATCGATGTGGGAGTATGATGCAGGCATTGCGATATGTCTTCCCGCGGCTCGTGCACAGCCGACCGCGCGGAACATCCATCAGGCATTCTCTGATACTTAATACGACCGCAGTTTTTTCCCGACTCTCGTTTTTTTTTTTTTTCTCATGTAAACATTTTACCTTTCACTTTTTTCCTTCGCTATTGCAAATTGCATTCGCTATTGTAAATTTTGTAAAATAAAATTCATTGGCATAACTATAAAATAATTTGTTAATACTGATTTTAAGGTAAACTGAAGTAAAGTAAAATAAAGTAAAGCAAAGTAAAGTAAAGTAAAGTAAAGTACATAATAAAGCTGCATGAAAATGTGTATTTTCATTCTCCTCACAGCCAAACTTAATAGCGCAAAGACAACAACACAATTTAGCGTACGCAGATGTATATTCTTTCGCACCCCCGTGTGAGTCGTCACGCAAGCCGTTCCTTATACACCACACCAGCCCATATTCCTCGGAATTGCACTGTCAATCGATACAGGTACCAATTCCAGATTGTTCATTCCGAACACCAGTCAAAACATGACCGACTGTTAAAAAAAATCCAAAGAACCAAAGGAAACGGTACATATGTCGCTACGTGGATCGAGGCTGCACACGTGTATTGAAAAAGGAGAAAGACGGAGGGAAAATATGTGTGGAGCATCGGCGAAGTAACACCTTTCCGGATTTACGAGGATGGAGGGTGAGCGGGTGGCGAGAGAGTGTCGAATCTATACCGAGCTCCCTCCCCCATCCCCCCGCAACGACCCGTCCATCAGCTTCGCCCGGCGAGAGTCTCGTTTCTTCCCTCTGTTCACGTCCCTCGTATCCCGCTCACAGAGCCTTCTCATACTCCCTCAGACCCTGCGCGCGCGTGCCCTTTCTCCCGGCGGAGCCGGGAGCCCGAGTGGGAGTAGTTGCTTAGCCTTGACGTGTTGGCTGCAATCACTTAGCTCGCTTTTAC
This sequence comes from Pimpla rufipes, assembly GCA_963932165.1. Lineage (NCBI taxonomy): Eukaryota > Metazoa > Arthropoda > Insecta > Hymenoptera > Ichneumonidae > Pimpla > Pimpla rufipes. The sequence continues at coordinate 451,057 of OZ010635.1, forward strand.
GATTAGTTTATTGCGGCCTCCTCGTCCCCTTCCTCCCTCGCCCGCCCGCGCCGGCTTCGTCGTCACGCCCGTCGTCGTCTTTGTTGCCGGTTGGTCGTGGTGGAGCGAAACCGAAAAGGGAGCAGCGGCAGCGGCAGAAGGACCCACATCACAGAAACGTTGAGTTTCCAAAATGTGTGTAGAGAGCGCGAGATGAGGCAGTGGGAAGTTTACGAAACGAAGGGTAAGTGGAAAATACTGGTTCACGCGGGTGTAACGAGGACGCTTCGGGTGAAATCTTCGAGGAGCCGCGAGGCTTCCGCTCGTTCCTCTTATTCGCGCGCCTCCTTCGCCTTTTCTCCCCGCACACTATACGCTCTCTTTGCACGATAGGCTACGAATAATTCGAGGTCGAAGTGAGCTATAAGTTTCGAGACGTGGCTCGCGTCTCGCGGGAGGCGCGAGCAGCCAGAGGGAAGGGGCAAACAGGCGCCCCGCTATATCCTCTCGCGCGAACCAGAAGCGCGCGCGGGGCAATGCGCGTCGGACGCGCGCGTACACACGGCAAGTGTGCCTCTCGCGCGCCTTTATGCCCCGTAGCGGCGTGCATTGAATAAGTCATGAACAACGCCATGATAAACACACGATTCTATCGGGGCAAAACTATGGCTGCGCGCGCGAGGGACGCCCCGAGAACCTCGCGCGGAATATGCTCCGCGCAGGAGAAGCCCCGGGTTCAACAAACCAGAGGCGAGCGCAAACATCCCGCTGCCCTCCGCCTTCCTCTTTAGCTCCTCGCTTGCTGTTCTTCTTCTTCGTCTTCGTCTTCTTCTTCTTCTTCTTCCTCTTCTTCTTCTTCTTCCTCTTCTTCTTCTTCTTCTTCTTCTTCTTCTTCTTCTCTTTCCTTCCACCCATCCTTCGCACCGTTCTCACCGCCTCCCCCTCACACCATTCCATCTTCTATATCTCTTATCTTTTTCTTATTTTCCTTGGACTCCTTCCACCATGCTTCGCCACTCCATCACCATCGTTGCCTTTTCCAGCTCTCGGCCTCCAGCTTCTCTAGGGTTTCATTTCAGACTCTCATGTCTCATGTTCAGACCCGAGTTCGAAGACATCGTTGCTTCCTTTTTGTACAATTTTTTGTTCGTTACGTTATCGTAATTATTGGCGGGGGGGGGGGGGATACAGTTATTTCGGTGAAAAAGACACTTTTTCAAAAATGTTGTTACAAGATACGGGCAATGTATTTTAAATTCAATGATTACGGTATTGTAGAATAACATTTCAAGAACATTTTCTGAAAATTTCAGCAGAAAATATAAAAAAACTAAGCCATTGGCAGCTAATCTCCGAAGACGTCTCAAAAAAGTTGTTTTGTGGTGATGGTTGTAACTCATCACTCGATCATCTGATATCAAAAAGTTGCAAAGTAGAACTTTGCACACTGCTTCCTCATTAATTCCCATTTTTCACAAAGCCACCTCTATGAAGAAGCTTATTTATTAACTTTGGCTTCCTCATAGAGGAAGCTTTGTGAAAAATGGGAATTAATGAGGAAGCAGTGTGCAAAGTTCTACTTTGCAACTTTTTTTTAATTTGAACAAATCTTTGCACTTTTTTTAAATTTGAACAAAAAAAAACTCCGTTACAAACACCGTTACATCTAATTTTGATTAGATACAAAGTTTTGACTTACTTTAATAACTTTTCTATAAGTTACAGCGAAAATCTTAATTTTTTCAAAAATTCATAACAGCGTAAAATCCGAACGACTTTACCGATCGTCACCAAATTTTATACGTGGCAGCGCTGTATGTTATTTTTTGACTGTTGAATATTTTGGTTCAGTTGATGAGATTCGACGTGATATAGAGCAAAATTTATTTTTTTCGAGAAATTCAAAATTCTATAAAACCGGAACCGCTTTACCGATTTCGCTGAAATTCAATACCAAACAACATTGAACGTGTCTTTACTTATGACGAAGTATATAGCTGAGTCGTCGAACTTTTACGAAAGTTAGAGCGATCACGCCATTTTTTTGAAAAATTAAAAATTCGATAAAATTTGTATACATGGATATATTTAATTTTAAAAAGATGTGAATTACAGAGGATTTAATACTCTACTTCCGTGCCAATTTTTAGCTCGATCCACCATGCCATTCCTGCGTTATGAACAATTGAATGTTCGGTGCCTGGACCATACATACATACACACACACACACACACACACACATACACACATACACACATATTTTCTAGACCACTTTTCTCGACGTTTTAGGTGATTCTAAGTATGTTAACATGAAAATCTCGAAAAAAAAAAATTTCACGAAAACAAAGCTTCCTCTATGAGGAAGCAAATAACAACAACTTTCTTATAACTCGACAGCGTTACCTCATGAATTATAAAGAGAAAGAGTGTACCAAGTTTGACAAGGATCGGTGCGATATATTTTAAACTACAGCCGTCACCGACTTTGAAAACGTGCCCCCATGGAAAAAAGTATATTTAAAGTATATTCAAAAGTATATTTTTGAGTATAATAAATATACTTTTTACGAAAAATTAGTTATGTCGAATACATTTTTGAATATACTTGAAAAGTATACTTGAAGTATATTGCGAAGTATATTGCGAAGTATGTGCAAAATATATATTCCATCTAAGCAATGTACATCTGTAAAATTTTTCATACATACGACGATGTAGTATATACATATACTTTGCTGTATGTGTGAAGTATACTCATAATGTATATATTATATATTTTACATGGACGGCACATATACCCCTGAAATATACTTTTCTACGAAACACTAGTTATTGCACATATACTTGATATATACTTCCCATGTATTTAAAATACATAATAAATATAAAAGATATATTTCAAGTATACTTAGAATATACTTTTTCAATACATTGAAAAGTATATTTTTAATTATACTTTTTTTCCATGGGGGTGATGTGTGCGAAAATGGCTTTAAAGTGTATACTTATTTACGGAGCGACTCAGAACCTCGGATGGTTCAAATTCCACGTCTCTGTTAGTTTTGCTTCAATTGCTCTAAAAATTTGATACAACATGCTTGAGACGTTGTGCATTCATAAAATAAAATAAAAAATGTAAAAAAAAGTTTGAAGGTCATACCCCCCCCCCCCCCTCCGAAATTATGAAATGGGGCTTCTGAAAAATTGTTAACATTTTTGTGGCGATTTGCGGAAAATTCGTCGAATAACAATTCATCGAATGACAATTCGGCGTTAATAACGAATCGTTATTCGTCGAAAACATTCGTCGAATTTTTATACTATAGTGGAAATCATCCGTTGATAGAAGAAAGAATAAAATATCTTTTCAACGAATTGTGTTCGACGAATTGTTTTCGACGAATTGTTTCGGCGAATTGTTTTCAACGAATTTTCCGCGAACGGAATATTGTGGCTATTGCACGATAAATATTTACTGAATTAAATTATGGAGATTTACAACCCGCTTCCTTCTTACCCCTCCGGCTCTTCGCGTCGTCCTCGCCGCCTTTCGCACCATTCTCACCACTTTCTCTCACCCCCTCGCTGTATCTCATGGCTATATTTTTCTTATTTTCCTTCGCCTCCTTCGCCAATCCATCGCCATCGTCGCCTTTTCCCGCGGCCAGGCTGCATCGTTCTCCCGGGTGTTCTCCCGTTGGCATAACAACTTATGCGCACACGAGACGGAACGACGAACAAGAACAAGAACATCGCGGCGAGAGCAGAGGCAGAGCCGTCGGTGAGTCGAGCCCCGAAGCGCTCCGGACGTCGCGACGCGACGAGGGCCGCGCGGGAGGGGACGTCGACCTAAGCGAGATTACGATCGCTCGAGGCCATTGAGATAAAAATCGAAGGACGCGCGTTCTCCGCTCGTCTCCCGCCGCGCCGAATAACTCTCGACTTCGTCGACGAGCGAGAGATTAAAAATTGCATCGCCCGTAATATCGGCGCCTCGCACGCAAATATTGTCTTCTTTTTTCTCATCCTCTCTGTGACAGGAAAATTGTATTTCGTTGCCTCGACGTCGGAAGCCCGAACGGATTCCTCGACAATATTCGCGGCGAACCAAATTACTGTACGTCTGAATTTTGACCGTTTTCCGAGACGCCCGAATCGACTAATCATACCGGCACCGCGAACTGTCGACGCATCGATACCCCCTCGCATCTTTTCGACACCTTCGACCACGTAGCGAAGACGCTGGATGCGACAGCGCACCACGACGAAATAGATCGCCGATATCGACCAATTAGGGCGAAGGGTCGGGTCGAAGCGTGTTACGCGTATAACAGGCAGCGTCGCGCGATCGAAGCTGTCCTGCGGGCCTGTCACAGGCCGTCAGCGTAAAGATCCTCAAACAGTCTCGCTCTATTTTGTCGACCATATCTAATTGAGATTAATTAATAAACTTTTGTGATTCTCGACGATTGTAGTTCGTCAATATTTTGTGAGACTGTGAAAATCGTGAACCATCGATATCCAGGGTGGAAGAGATTCGACAACCGCGTCGAGCGGACTGGTTGATTCGTCAAATAAACCAGCAACAGTGAGTCATAAATTTGTTAACTGAGTTTCTTTTCTTTCGCTCACACTTGTGGATTTTCCCGCGGGTCCTCCATCGAAACCTCGTGCGAACCGCGGCTAGCCGAAATAACATTGTCAATAATATTTTGTTGGTTTCGAAAAACAACCGGCGCTCAACAACCAATTTATATTCTTAATTTTTCGTCAAACTAGAGCCCCGGCAGCCCACACCGAGAGAAAAAGTTTCCTTGATTCAATGAAATTTCCTTGAAATCTCAACCTATGAAACATTTCTTTGAGGTCAATGAAATAATATCCTTAAGTTAATATTATATTTTCTTTGAATGATGTCATCAACCAAATTATAGGTTATGTTCACCAAGTATTTGGTTGCGTACCATAGTACTTAGATATGTTCACCAATAACTTCGATGGTTTAACCAATGATTATCTTCTTGATTTGACTTGACTTAACTATAACATAACAGATCAGCTTGCGCGAGAAGCACCAATACGACTTATCGCGAATGAGCCAAACGTTGACAGACCGGGTGCCGTCAGGCATATCGTTTCTTTAAAGCAAGGAGATCATGTCTTTGAAATTCAAAGAAATATTTCATTGAAATCAATGAAAAAAATGCAATCCACCCATTTCTTTGGAATCAAGGAATTTTTTTCTCTCGGTGCATGACCCAGGCCGCGCCGGGTGGAATGCTTCAATTTGTTTGAAATAAAAGTATTCGGTCTCATCTCTAAGATAATGTTTTTAACATAGCCGGCCGAAAACAAGGGGCCTCGCGCGTCTGACTTTCGAGTCAAAAGTTATCGCTTTGTTTTGGGCATTCTCGAAACGCTGAAAACCGACGAAAAGAACGCAATATATTCCGCAGATGCGGAATGCGCGGAATATTGAGCCACGTAATTTTAGCCTGGCTGCTCGGCGAGTCGTTCAACCGTGAGTTCATGAAACTTGGCTTGGTCGTGATTCGTGACGAACAAAAAATACCAACTTGCGAATATACAAATATCCGAGTCTCGTGTCATCGCGGCTGCTCTCTGCGGGATTTCGAACCAGTTCGTAAAATCGGAAAAAATAACAAAACAGTAACGAATTTTCGTCTTCTAAACAGGCGTAAATTTGTCGTATTTACATTTTTTTTTTTTTTTTTATTGTAAATATCCGCCGTGACGTTCAACGCAAGATATTGGCCACCCTGACGAACACTTTTGCAGTCTGTTTTTTGTCTCGTAGTGTCGATAAAAATATTTCTGAATGACTATCGAAACTCGTACTTCGATTTCATGTGTATCAAACACTTATTTCTTTCAAGCCACCGATTCGTCTTCCAGTGTTGTTTTTCTCAACGTCTCGCTGAAATCCGATAACATCGCGCACTTTTATCTCCTCCGCGTAACAACGAATTTAGAGCGATTGCGTTCATATACAGGACGCTTAATCTCACGGCAAGCATCTGCGTATTTATTCGGTGCACATTGTACAACATCCCACGGTGTGCACACGGCGTCCTTGGACCTCGTATCTCTTGAACCGCCCGTACAATGTATAACAACGTCGTTCGGCACACAAGTCGACCTGCTGCTATTCATGTGTGCGCAGTTTTGTACGTCGACTGTCGCTCGCTCTGTTTGCTCGAGATACATTTCTCATTCGTTCGATGCACACCTATTTGACTGTAACTTCGCCGAAAGGGTTACAGCTTTATAGGAGGCACACCGAGGATATTACGCCATCTATATGTATAGTATAGGCGGTCGGCCGACCGTGTGTTGCCCGGGTCTCGACGTGAGAATCGTTAACACGGATACGCGCGAGTGTCGCGCGCGTTCGACGCTGATAAACGACGCGAGCGAGAACGCGAGCCGCGCGACTGGCGCGCGCTGCTGACTTTGAAATATTCGACCCCCCATAGACGACGCGCGTTTTGTTTTCGTCCGGAGTGAGCTGCGGACGTGTGCGGACGCTCCTGGGGTGCGTGTGAGGGCATCGTAGGTGAGGAGTGCAGAATTCATGCCGAGGCGATCGAGTGCTGTGTGCGGCGCCGGCCTCGACCTAGCTCAATTTATACGTACCCACGTGTGCGTATATGTATATCTTGCACGTGTACAAAAGTGCTGTGCTCATGCAGCACGATTCGTCGCTCCGGGCGCGTTTTTTTTATCGAGAACCACGACGAGAACGCCACCCTCTCGCTGAGGCGAACCCCACGGCCGTCAACAGAGTGAATAATAAACGTTCCGAGCGTGACCGGAGCTCTGTCCGGACTGGACGATGTGGATAAGGCGTTGGAATATACCTCGACCTGCACCGAGCCAGTCAAATCGGTGGTGCCGAATATGTTCAACCTGCGCAAGAATTTGGGGATGATCTGTTTCCCGGTAGTTCACAGATCTTGGCGGACGCACACACAGAATGATAATGCTCGCAGATTTTCATTATCTCGAAAAATGGCCGATTTGTCTTAAACGCAATCTTTGGTGTCCGCCATGTTTGACCCCCTTAAGATACAAACGAATCTCTCGATGGTACAAACGGGTTCGAATGACGGGGAAACCCGACTCTGCTCATAGATTTTCATTATCTGGAAAAATTGCTCATTTGATGAGATTGCATAAAAATCCTTCTGCAACTGATTACCGTATCATATTGGAAATAGTACCAAAAAATAATTAATTATTCCTATATAAAAAGGGAACAGTTTCATACATATACGAATAAGTACAATCTCAGCAGGTAACATTACTATACGAATAATAAGTTTAGTACAAAAGCCTAATCGGAACGATTACTATACACATTTCAAATGCTTCCATGTGCATCAAAACAAGAACGATAAGCCCCATGTGTCACCATGCTACTATAATTATAGGAATTAAGAACAGAAACCCTCGTATCTGCTCGCAGACTTTTCTCTCCGTGTACGTACCAAATATAACTTGTTAATTTTTGCAATAATTGTTGAAGTTTAAAAATATATAATTTGTTGTGTGTGTAACCCAAGTGTAACATCACTCTCCTCCAACTAGCTGCATAAGATTAAGTTGGCATGCGGCAGTATCAAAGGCGACGTCTCTAGGCACAAGAGTAGCGGGCTTTACAACCTCGTAGATTTGAACGCGAATCGCGGTGCCGACGGTACAACGTTTTAATCGATAAATTTTATAGGCAAATATTAGATCACGTCGTGCGATATTTTATCTCATGGTGGTATTCTTTTTTTTTGTCCTGTTTCGTTGGTCATTATATCATATACGTGACTCCAGGAGAATATGGGTTCTGGTGTCGGAAGATCGAGGCGCGCGCTCGGTAATCGAGCGAGAAACATCGAGGAGGCAGCGCAGCGCAGCGCAGAACTCACACGATCTAGCGGGGGTGGATAGTGGTAATAAACGTTCGGAGCGTGACTGGCGAGGTTGGGTGGTTGAAACCCGCGCGGACTAAAGCCGGGTTATAATTCGAAGGGCTTAGAGCGAGAGCGAGAGCGAGACGATGCGGGCTGCTGCTGCACGCGTTGCTCCGCTTCCCGAGACCCGATGGGTAGTAGTTCAGCTATATACACTCCGTGCAGGAGAAGATAGCCGACGATTTAATCCACTTTTTCTCAACCACACGTATCCAACGACCCACCTACCTCCCGCTTCATTTATAACCGGGCATGGCGTCGTTTTATGTATAGATGTGGAAATAGCCTTGAACGTTATATGGCACTTATATATACAATATTGATATTGCAGAGGCAAACAGCGTGTAACGATTTCCATGGCTCGTCGTAGCTTATACAAGATGATTCAGAATGATCTTTCAATTTTTTTTAAATACAGTTCATCGTTACCTGACTAAAGCTACTTAATGGTATTTTGTTATTTGCAACAGTTATTTAATTCCCAACACTATAAGTTTCAATAAACTTTCAAGTCAGATCGTCTTAGGTCTCGATTGGGAGCAATGGTATATTGTGCAACAAGGGTCGAAAGTTGGCGGTTGCGACGAGTGTAAAGTTTGCTGCCCGAGCGAAGCGAGGGCTGCAATCACACGAGTCGCAATTGCCAACTTTCAACCCGTGTTGCACATCATACTTTTTGTAACGAGTGCACGAATCTGCGGCACTTGGAATGGCAGTCGCGCGAGACGAACACTGAAAAGTGAGGTTATGATTCAAGGGACGAAAGTGAACGACAGAAACTCCCAAGGGACGAAAGTGAAGGAAATGCGAACTGCGCATGCGCGTCTCTGTCATTTCACCACAGGTTCGCGACTGACAGGCAAACGGCCACTTTCGGCTTGCAAGGCTGCCATGGAAAGTGCCGCGATTCGTCCCCGTGTTACAAAAAATATTAAAAGCAATATCACCTTTTTTTTGCTAACATCGAATTTAATGATGCAAACAATGGTGTCTTTGTACAAAAGAAATGTCTATCGGAAATATTTAAAAAATACGCCATTGAGTTTGATACATTTTTAGGTTAGGTGTATTTATTCAAATTCATAACGCTTATAATGATAACCCCATCGCAAATTTACAAAAATAGCTATAAATTACTTTTTTCAAGGTCCGACAAGCCATGCGCCAAGAACTTGAAAAATAATTCTGAATCACCCTGTGCACCGAGGTAAAATCAAATTCGCAGGGTCTCTCCGACGCATGTTACAAGATGAAAGTATTTATATTGTACAGAGAGTGTATTGTGCAAACATATCTCGCGAGGGGACGTAAGTATGGAAGGGAGGAGGGGAGGGGGGAGTGGATGGAATGGAGTACAAATCGTCGAGATATCGATAAGACGATAGAGAAAGGTTGAAAGTAAGAGTGAGCAAGACTGGAAATTCCGGTCATAGATCTTCCACATATTTTCGATTCGCCGTCCGTGCTACGACAATTTCCTCGCATTTGTGAATTTCGTTATGCCGGAAGCCCGGCGGCAGCGTCGGCGTCGTCGTCGCCATCGTCGTCGTCGTCGTCCTTTTCCTCTTTCCCCATACAGCTCTGCCAATCCCTGCGACGTGTGCGTATATATATATATACATATACACACAACGGCGCGGCCACCACCACCACCACCCCCCATAGCCGTGTAGCATTGCTCGCTGCTGCTGCGCTCTCCCATCGTATACGTCACACGCGACGCCGCGCGGCGCGCTCGAGGCGCCGAAATCACTTCCACCGTTTCCGAGCGTCGACTATAAACGTACGACACACCAGCGCGCCAAGCGGTGGTCGTGGACCAATGCGCTGAGCGCGCGGCACTTTTCTTCTTATTCGGTTACCCCTTTTCCGGTTTCTCCTCGCACTTTCCCTCTGCCTCCCTTCCCCTCTCCCTCCCTCACCCTCTCTCTCTCTCCCTCTCCCGCTAAAAAATAAATGGAGTGACAGAAAAACCGGAAAACGAGGTGAGAACAGCGTGAAATACCTCGACACACGAATGAACCCCGCGACATTCACGGGTTTTCGACGTTCTCGAGTGGCAAAGGAGATTTAAAAATATATATATCGCATAAATATTCATGAAACGAAAAGGTGCAAGAAGCTGTGCGGAAATGAAAAATCGAGCAACCTCTGTGAGAGTAATTCCTCGTAACAGGAGGAGACTCGAAGTGCACGCGGCGCCGCACAAACGAGGCTACACTGTACATCTCCTATGGTGGGGCCGAGCGAAAAAGTTTCAAACGCGAGAAACTCGAGAGCAGTCAGCGTGTATATATACAGCACGCACTGCCCGGCTGTCGCGATTTTCCTCTTCACTCATATCTGCCGCCCTGCCGCGTCGACGTTCGCGTTGTCCCTCAGAATCCGTCGCAGCCTGCCGAAGGGGAGGGGGACGCACAGGCTGAAAACGTAGGGCCTTCAATTATTCATGAAACGCCACTCGACTTTAATTTGCGTCGTATACGCTGCCCCATTCACATCCGCCTTCCATGATGCTTCTCGTCGCATCGCGCTATAGCTGAGGTACAACTAATACTCCCAGGCTCGACGCGGAATATGAAACTTGAGGCTCGTGTTGTTTTATTCTGGTTTATGTGGCACGCGCGCTTTGAATCTTGCGTACAAGGTGTACTTTTCCAGAATGCTTTCCTGCTCGCACAGTTACCCCCCACCCCCTTCAATGTGCGTGAAAACGTGTAATGCGCGCGTCATCCACGTGCTCCAGGGACAAAAGTCGCGTAAAAAGGGTTAAGGGGCGGCCAGTGACGAACGGCTGGAAAGAGATATTCAACGAAAAAAAACTTGTTTTACGGCACGACATTTCCGGAGTGAGTGCCGAAAGAGGGGGGGGGGGGGGCGGCGGCTCAAGGATGAGGACCTCAGCTCGTTTCACTTTTCCACGTATATTGCTTTGAAGAATGCACCGCCGCGCCGGTGCATCGTGGCGCGGCTTGCATATGATATAACTGACGTGTGTATGGGTCATTCCATGCCTACGAGATGAATTTTCGAAAGATTGAATCTTTTTTTATGCTTTAATATTTGGTGTTGATATTTTTTGTTTTTATATTTGGTTTTAATATTTTTAATACCTTTATAAAAAGTTTTAACATTTGTATATTTTTTTCATTGAATTCTTTCTTACGTCGCTTCTCGAAGAAACATTTACGATTTTTTGTTCACAAATTTTCTATTTAATTTGTTGTCGAGTTAAAACATCGAAAATTTAAGAATATCAACAACACGAGAACACTGAGGGAAAAACACATAGTTGAAACGACAATACTATATTTTTACTATACAGTTTAATTCCCAGGGGAAACGTTTATATTTTATAGTTACGATAATGACAAAAAATAATAGCTGCAAACATAATAATAGCTCAACTAATGAAATACATAGTATCCAGTACCAATCGATATGATCGTTCCTCCTGTGAATTATATCGGTATAGCTCGACCAACTATTCTACTATATTTTTCTCCGAGTGAATGAGCTGAAAAATCTGTAAAAATGTTGGACGAGAAATGCATCGATTTGACGCGAAATACCCCATGGAATATACATACAAGTACGAAAAGAGCGGCGTCACTTTATGCTCTTTGCCTCGCTCTTCCTTTCCATCCGTCTACAAACTTTACGTTCTTCTGTGCTGATTCCCCCCCGCCTATATACACGTCGGGCGTAATAACACCCAAGTTCGAAATAAACGATATTGGAAAGGCAAAGTGTCGCCGTAACCTTCTTTGATATAATCCATTTCGCTCATTCTTCTATCAATATCATATCCCACGCGAATGCTCGCCTCGCGGGCGATTATTATCTCTCGTCGTTGAGCGGGAGGCGCGCGGTGACGGAGATTTCTAGATTTCCGCGAGTTGCGGCAGGGGCAACAGCGCTAAGCCACGGATGCGCGCGCGCGCGCGGCGCCCTCTACGCAAAGGGGATAGCGCCGAGTGATTTAGGAAACGCCGGGCCGAGCAAAGCCCAACTTTTCTTCCGGCAGAACGAGTAATCCTGCAGTTTGCGGTCGTACCCGGGCGATCTCGAGGAAGAAGCAGTTTCGCGTCGCGAAAACTCACGGGAGAGAGCACGGCGGGAGTCCGACGTAGCTCGCGCGCCCGAGGAGTATAAGGACCAGGGACCGTCGCGTCGAGTGTATATCGCATGGAATGCTCGCTAAACGGTTTAACCGTTAAATCCCTCGTGGTCCCGTAGGGTAGTCATGCCTGGTCCCCAGCAGCCTTTCGAATTTCGAATCTTCCATCCTCCCGACCTCGTGGGATATCCCCCGGAGAGTTTCCCATTACGACGTAGAAGCCAACGAGAGAACGGACTCTGTGTGAGTCCCGCTTCTCTCCTCTATCTCCCTGTGTATAGCGCGCTTATCCTATCTCCCTCTCCTCTTCCGCTGTATATCCCACACCATTTCGATTTATCGACTATGCGAAATTGCCCGACGCTCGCCCTGCAACGCGATTGCGACTCCGAGCGACGCTATGGCGTCGAAATACAGCGACACTCGATGATATTCTTTTTTCTTTTACTTTCTTTAATGATCGTGCGCTTAACTCGGTGCATTTCGGGCGAGTTATCTGTCTCGTTAAAGACTGAGAAGACTGACGAGTAACAAGTCGCGCGCGTTCTTTGAAAAATACATCGTCGTGTCAGGCCTGAATACGAGTCGGCGATAACGAAAATACTGTCGCGATTATTTTCAGAAGAGAAGGAAGATATTGTTTGTTTAAAATTGGGAAGCTTCCTTTGTCGATTTCCGAATGTTTTCAAGCGCAACTTTTGAACCCGAATAATTTCTAACCGTATGATTGTAATTTGAGACAACATGTATGATTGTAATTTAAGAAGTGACGTACGTAATTAACATTTCACTGGAATTTTTATACATTCAGAAAAATTCCGGGACGGCTCTGCCGTACAGATATTTAAAAAAAATATTAACACTTTAACCAGTGATTATATATCACGGCTCAAGTGTAACTATTCACCTATTTCTCGATGTACAAAAAGGATTGAAATGTCATCGATCGCGGAATAAGTAGTGTACATTCTGTAGACCGAACGACGACGCGAAAAGATGCCATCCAAGTAATTTACGTCCGAGATATCGCGCGTGTTACTTGAACCCGGGTGACCGCACGAGATATTCAACCCTCAATCCGCAGCCTCGACGAGCAAACGCCGACGAAGCGTCCGCGGATGCCGGAGCGGCGAGCATCCGCGGCTAAATTTGTTGTGAATAAACGTGCTTTTTACCTCCGGTAAACGTGAATTTGTCGGAGAAAGAGATCGCTCGTCGAGCGCGCTGAAAGAGAACATTAGTTCCAGGTCGCGTGAGCTCTTAAGTCGCTCGGCGAAACTCAACCATCTAGATACACCTATACTTTAGTGTACGGCATAATGTTGGAGTATATTTCATAGTGAGAAGAGACGAGACGAGAGGAGGAGTAGGAGGAGTGAGGAGAGCACAGCAGCCACGCGAGAGACATGCACAGCGAGGGAGCAGGTGAGGGTGTTGGCCGTTTTGCGCTCCGGCGAGTGACGTACGAAAAAGGAGGTGAGCTGACACGTTTTCGCTCATACAGCTCGCGCTCCCTTCATCTAAATCATCCTCTCGCTTCCATATACAGTCGAGACCACCGCTTTTCTCATCCTTTCATTCTTCCGTTTTCCCCGCCTTTTTTGCCCTCTCGCACTGGGGGCAGCACCATCGTTTCTTCGCCCTCTCGCTCTCCTCCTCCTCCGCCTCTTTTCGCCGGTTCTCCTCTTCCTAGCCCATCGTCATGGCGGTACACGCAACAAAGAGAAAACGAGCACGAGCATCGGAAACAGCAGCAGCGCGTCTCTCGAAATATACACTCCGTTACATAGCCTATAGGTTGCAAGCACGCGCACAGAGACGAGTTGAACCGTTCTATACCCGCGTCGCAGAAGCGAATTCTGCAACAAGAGCTTCCAGGCTGAGGGATCGAACGCGTGAAAACGTGAACCTTCCTGGTCGCTCTCGTCTCCTCCGTCGTCGTCGTCGTCGTCGTCGTCGTCGTAGTCGTCGTAGTCGTCCCCGCTTCTTCCGCCTCGTTCCCGTGTCTGGGTTTTATGCTTTGCAGTTGCTTTTCATGACTCCGAGGGGCGCGCAACGCTCTTTCCTCCGTCTTGGCTGCGCTTCCTTCTCTCCGGCCCTCCGCCGCCGTACACTCGGGCCCCGGTTTACGTTCACGACCGACGCCACCGGAGAGAGGACCTTCTCTCATTTTTGCCACTCCCGTCGGCAGACACGCGACCCAAAGTATATAGCCCGCCGCTGGTGTATCTCGTGTTTGTCCTTATGGTATACCCGGTACAACGGCCGGCGAGGGATACTCGAGAGTCTCGCGGTTCAAAATATCGTGACAAAAGATAAAGAACGGAAAATTAAGGTAACTATATAGAGGCGCGGACGATGGAAAAGTGGAGAGACGCAATTGCCGAGTGTAAGCCACATTTATCGTCTCGACAAACCACAGCGCACTGAGTTACATTCTTCGGTTCTCCTAACGACGACTCGACTCGGCCGCGAACCTCCTTTCTTTCGTTCCGCGCTTCCTCCGCACCTCGTTCCGCAGTGACGTTTTCTCCGGGACTTTCCCCAGCGGGGGAGTAACGTGTCTTTATCTCGTGCGGCTACGCCCGATTTTACATTTTACCTCCGACCGCGCGACGAGGAACTCGAGGGGCCGACGATGGCTGGGGCTCCAGTCAAATCAGTGGCAAATGGTCTTTACTCTAATGCACAACTTTGGAACAATTGTTAATATTTAGCGCTGATTTGACTAAGCGAGAAGCACTCCAACCTCCTTCTCGCTTTTTTGTTACTTCTGCAGGGTCTTCAGATCAAATCTTATTCAATCAAAATCTCGTAGGAATTAATCCTCTTTTTAATTAAAAGAAAATGACTCACCATTGGTCCATGCTAATATGATCACCATATTAGCATGGATATAATATTAGACTGTGTCTATGAAGAAAAAAAGACTTTTTAACAAAGGTCAATCAAAAGAATTGCATTAAATGGTGCGACGTTTCCGTATATATAAAAAAACAAGAATTCTACCAATATTCATACAAAGAAGAATAATAAGTTATCTTAGCCAACTTGCATGGTTAAGCAGGCCCCGGGCGAACAAATTGGTTGAGCCAATGCAGGTGAGCTGGTTAAGATACGAACATTGATTGCTTGCCAACGAATTAATTGGTTGGCATTAATTGACCCAACCAATTTGATAGCCCGCGAAGCGTATCTGCCCAAATATTGTTCTCCGTGCATGTTTGAGTGGCTACCCCCGCTTTTTTCAGCTCGTTTTTAGACGCAGGCGCGACTAGTTCCGCGGTGACATCGTCGGTGAGTCATTATTTCGGAATCGGGTTAAGGAGTAATCTTGAATCGTCAGTACAACGTAGCGAGGGAAACTGGGCGGTCCGGGCTGAATGAGGATACAGAGAAAGTGGACAGAACGACGACGGCGACGACGACGACGACGACGACGAAGACGTCGACGACGTCGTCGTCGTCGTAGTCGTAGTTCTGGTGCGGAATCTCGCTGAAACTGATTGTATGAATAATTCATAATTCATTCGCGGTGATGCATCGTCGAGGGATTCGCTCGGTACCTCGAGCGAGTGCAGCACAGACTCTTCTCCGCATGCGTGGCTCTACCTTGCAGAAGCACCAGGAGGTTTGTAGATCGGAAAGCATCGGTGGATATCCAGACAGCGAAATACATTGGAAAGCAGATTAAACACAGTGCGGAAAGCACAAGAGACAAAACTCGCAGCACCTATATGAGCTGGTGTATATCCTGTAAATTTAGCCAATCTTCTGAAATATCATGAATAAATTTCGAATCCCAAATTGAACCAATCGAAACACGTTTGCGTACAAGAGCAAAAACATCTCACTTCTCTTCTTGGCTGAATGAACAAAGGATGACTTAAAAATAACAAGAAACTACTATATACAAAAAGGTAATAAGGAAAAAAAATGTTGTTTAGAAATCCGAAAAAGTCACAGAAATTACTTTCAAGTCGTAATCGCAGTTCCAGTAGTAAAATCTCGATAATTCTGGAAAAATATCAGTCGGACACAAAAGTAATTGAACAAATAGCCACAAAACACCTTGCATGTCTACAGAATTCCCGCACGACCTCGAAGTTATAAGAAAATCTACAAATCTGCGCAAGCACAAAGCTTCGCAACGTTCACTCGCGCGTACAAACGAAAACGCAATGGTAATTTCCGCATGCGTCGTTGCCCGCGAGCCTCGTATACGTCCTCCTACGTATGACCACCGAGGGTGCGCGAAGTGCAGAATTCGCAATTGCTCGTTGCGATAGCGAAAACGCGCGGTACGAAGCGGTGGATATCCGCGAGTGCGGTGGGTGGAGTGGGGGTGAAAAGTAGAAATATAAGGGCTGCCGGTTCGCTGGTTGGATAAGCCTGCTTCTATGTATATACCAAATATATCTCTATTCCTAGCTGGCAGCGAGAGAGAGAGAGGGGGGGGGGAGGGGGGGAAGAGTGAGAACACGCGATTCGGACGTTTCGAGCGGCTATTGCTGCGCTCGGGGGCTGCGGTGGCTGCAGTTATTTCCGCAAGGATCACGGTCTCGCGCTCGGCCATTCTACGGATTTGGAGATTCGTTGAAGCTCTCGCCGTGGGCCAGCGAGAGAGCTCTTTCCCCATCGCTCGGCCACCCGCATACGCGTACATAGAGCAAAGCGCGCCCACGATTAATTCAAATGTGGCGAGAGAGCGAGCGGACCGACGGGCACACGGTTTTCTGCGCTCTTGCCCGATCCTCACGCTTGAAAATACACCCCCACCTCCGCGATATTCCCATTGTCCGTGTAGCGCGTGTGCAAACCGCCGAAACTCCGGAACGCGCCAATCTCTCCGCATCTCTGCGTGTTTGCGGAGGAAAGTCCTGCAGGACGCAGGACGGTGGAGAGGGGGAAGAGGGCGTCGAGCCGAGGGCGAGGCGCCCCCGAAATCTTTGGTAAAAGGTGGAATCAAGGTCGAAGTGGATCGCGAGCGTTTATTACCGGTATCGGTGCCCAGGGGCTGGTAATAATTATCGTCCGCCGGCTATAATCTCGCAGGAAGACAACTCCGGAAAGAGGGAGGCTTAATGAAATTAAAAAGACTCCGGGGGTAGGAAGAGTGGAAATAAAGAGCCCGGGAGTCCTGCGCACGACATTTAATAAAACGGCGCTTTCACATTTAATTTTTACGGATCATGATTTTGTAGTAGTTTCCTATTTTTGGAAAAATAGATACATGAAATGCATCGATGATTTATAGACGATGACTTTATTCACCTATGTCTTCGAGTATGGCGAATAGTTGCGAGTAATAATGTCAACTGTTTCGTTCTTTACTGAGACGAAAGCCTTCAAGAATTATACGCTTGACATAGGAACGCTAGGTACTGTTCAGGCCCTGATCGTGGCCGTGTTATCCCTGCCAAAGCCCCAGCAGTGCCCAACTTAACTTGGACCGGATGTAACGCCAAAAATGTCCAACCGGGAACTCGACGCAAATTGAATAAAAGGGCAATATTTTCCGATATCCCGGTCACGTCAGTTTTCCAAAACTTCATGACGAACGCAATAGTGACAGCACCTGCGTTTCGTGCGCCAAAGAATCTTGAAATTGGCAAAGCGGAGCGAGACACGTGACTAACCGAGGATATATCGTGGAACTACTGCGTTTTTTCGCCCCCCCCCCCTCACCCCTCTCCAGAAAGACATGTGCATGTGAAAGAGGTTTTTTCCCCGCTAATGGGAAAAGGGTGCGCGTTCCTGTTTTATTGGCTTCCGCAGGATTTATAAACTCGCGTGAGTAGGGTGCGCGCATCGCTCGTCTCTCGCATTACTCGGTACCACGATGGTGTAGTGTCGGTGCTGGGTGCTGCTGATGCTGCCGGTGTAATCTAATGAAGTGAGGTAGGTTGGAAAGATACAGAGAACGCGGGGGTTGCGACGCAGCGCCGCGACGGGCCGCATACACTCGAATCCGCGCGACCACATACAGACGTCAAAGTGCGTGTATACACAGCTGCACAGCCGCGGACATGTGTGAAGGATACAGCACCGTAGCCTCCTCCGTCGGCACGTTCCGAAAGGCCCTCTTGTTTCTTTATAATTGTATTAGCAAGAGGGCCGGGTGGGGGCGACGGCCAATAAAACTCCGAGGGAAGAGTGGAAAATTCAACGCCGCACGCAGAGCGCGCATGAGAGATACGACGACGAAACTGAGTTACCTCTTCATTTCGCGTTCCGCCCCCCACACCGCGATGTGTCTACCCGGGAGCTTCCTCCGGGTGCGCGGCACATCCCTCTCCTCACGTGATTTTCCATCGTTTCCTCTTTACACCCCCCTCGAGTGTACCCTATTTCCGCATTTTATTTTACGGCCCTTGAACCTCACGCGACCCCCCCTCCTCGTGAGTATAGGATGATTGAAAAATATCGGCCAGACAACGAGCAGAATTTTCACTCGGAATAAACGGGGCACGGCAAAGTCAGGTTACGAAAACTCGAGACACACGTATAGTCTGATCGAGGTTATCATTTTTCCGCTTGAGTAGAACGAAATTCTGGAAAACGAATATGGATTTGACTTGACAATACTTTCGCGATGAGGTGAAGATGTGAAATTGATTACAGGATTTTTTCACTTGCCGTGAAACATTCGTGTATAATATCCCGGGTAAAAAAAAGTATTAAAAGAGTATGATAATGGTATGAAGGTGGAAGTATGAGAAGTATGTCGTATTGGACGAAATCATACTCAAATTATACTCTACCAATTATTTATCGGAGTATGAAGTATGAAAGTACTATACAATCAGATACTCCAATATGAGATACTTCTCATACTTTCCATCTCCATACCATTATCATACCCTTTTAATACTTTTTTTTTAGATATCTCATATCCTCGTATAGGAAATGCCAGCAGTAACTACTGGACCAATGCTTGGCCGAGTAATGGCTACGCAGTTACGTTGGCTGCGCACTTCTGGCCCAACTCGGAACCAGTTCTGGCCTACTCGGAACCAGCACTGGCCTAGTCATGGCTACGAACCGTTGGTTGCCACTACTGGCACAACACCGAACCAGTACTGGCTCCCAGCATTAGATAGTGTTCACTGGTTGAGTAAAGGCCGCCAACAGTACGCCAGCACTGGCTCTCAGCATTGACGCCAATGGTTAACATAACCTCACCATCTCGCACGGTCGGCACGTCAGCAACGGACAGAATACTCTTACTTATATGTGATGTTGAGATTAATAATTAGTCGTTTAAGAACCTAGTGTACTACTTTTTATAAAAATGAAGTTACTTTGTATTTTGATTTCTACATCGGATTCGCCATTTTGAAATCACTAATTCAGAGTTGAGTTTTATAATCAGCCGCCTCAAAAACTTCCGTATACCAAATTTGATACAAATCCATCTGACAGTTCTGTAGCTGTTACCCTAGACGCAACTATTAAGGACTAAAAATATGAGGACTTTACGTAGTCGGTTTGGTTTAGTGGTTAGCGCGCTTGTTAGGTAGTTTAGGTTTTAGGTAGGTCGTATAGGTCTTAGGTTCGAATCCCGCTGTTGTCACTTTTCCAAGAGCGATTGAAGAAATTGTACCCGTGTACGATTTCCTTTTTTATTGATTATTTCTTACTAATAATGGAATTATATTATTAAAATGACTGCAGGACGCACCTTTATATTTAAAAACTGAATAATTAATAGGAAATTGATTAAACTGAATATCTACGGCCGTTGCTTACCCGCTACTGGCCGTGTTAGATACCATTGCTGGGCAGCATGGCCCCCAGCACTGGGCGATGTACAACTACCAGTGCTGGACCGAAGTTATCATCCAGCAGTCATGCCACACGGAAAAAATGACTTGGTTAGATTAACGAGAAAAGTAGTTGGACCCAGCCAAGCGACTTAGTGCTCTGAGAGACAGACGATTTATTGGTTCGGTCAACTATTTCCAGTTGGCTGGCCATGTATCGTTGCTCGAACTAACTACTTAGTTCGAGCAACGACTAGCGACATTGTTCGGTTAACCATGTTCCGTACTACCCGAAATTCTCAAGTATTATTAGGGAAATCGTATTAGCAAGTCAGCAGAGACTTTAAAGTCAGCAGCTTGTAGTACAATTTTTATTCGAGTTCAAGAACTTTTATAGTAGTAATGCACAGAAGATATTTAATCTTTAATTAGGAAAGCACAGAATAAGATGCACAGAGACCTTACACTGATAAATTTGATATCTCATAAGTTATAACATCAAGCAGGACGATTAGCTGAAAAAAATTCTAAGTGAAATTATAAATTTGTCGACAAATTTTATATTTGTTGCTGCAAGGTTTGAGCTTTGAAGTCTGGACCTTCCATTCGACAAATTTGATATCAAATTTTTTAGTCAGGACCTTGCGTGGACAAATATAAAATTTGACTCAGCTTCGCAGTCTGGTCCTTCCATTGACCAAATTTCATATGAAACTTGGCGAAGAGAAGGATCCGACTGCGAAGCCAAGTCAAATTTTATATTTGTCCCTTACGTGGACAAATATAAAATTTGACTCAGCGTCGCAGTCTGGTCCTTCCATTGACTGCGGTCCTTCCATTGACTGCCAAATTTCCACGTAAGGGACAAATATAAAATTTGACTTGGCTTCGCAGTCTGATCCTTCTCTTCGCCAAGTTTCATATGAAATTTGGTCAATGGAAGGACCAGACTGCGAAGCTGAGTCAAATTTTATATTTGTCCACGCAAGGTCCCTAACCTAAGACTAAGAAATTTGATATCAAATTTGTCAAACGGAAGGTCCAGACTTCAACATGAAAGTTCATGAAACATGAAAGAACATGAAAGTTCTTTCATTTAAAACAAAACAAAAAACCACAATGGCGGATAACGCGCGAATTGGCACGGCAACGATTTTTCGTGGTTATGCGTCATGCGCGCCACCGTTCGTTGGTTCCAACTATTTTACTTAGTTGGAATAGGGATCGAATTCGTTGCGTGAACTATTTAAGTCAACTAACTCGAAATAGTAAACGAAACTAAAACCACGTAGTTACACCGACCAACCCGATGGTTGTGACAAGCAATTTCCACTCAACTAATAAAAAATTAGTTGGCCCAGCTACACTGTTTTTTCCGTGCATTACTGCGCCAGCACTGGTTGCCATTACTGCGCCAGTACTGGAAGACTGGCCGCCAGCACTCGTCCAGTGCTGAGCCCAGTGCTGGTATTTGATTGCATAGTACTTTCATACTTCATACTCCGATAAAAAATTGGTAGAGTATAATATGAGTATGATTTCGTCTGATACGACATACTTCTCATACTTCCATCTCCATACCATTATCATACTCTTTTAATACTTTTTTGCGCGGGATACTATGACTAATTGATTTCTGGATTATAAGTTTTCCGAAATTCATTGAAAGAAAATGTATCGTGAAGAAATGACAAAACATTCTGGTTTTGCATGAAGGCCTGTCTATAAATACCTATGACAATCCGAATAGCATTTACATTGTTCTTAAGTCTATGCCTATATACTCAGTCTAAATATTCCATTTTCCCGTCGTCTATTTTATCCCTCGGTTTTAGAAGTTCATAGAGGGGAAGACGAGCCCACAGCGAATTTCATCGGGAGGTGACGACGAGGCTCTCGCTTAATCCTCGACTCGCACGACGAGGGATCGCCGAATTCATTGATCAGCGAATTTTAATAAAGGTGCGCCGGTGCTGCGTGGTGGTTGTCGTTCCCGCGCCGTGGAGGGTGAATACCGGAAGGGCGTGTGTGCCCGACGTTCGCGTCCCATAGAGACCACGATTCTTATCTTTATTTAGCAGGGTCGACAAGCCGTGGTGATCGAGCGCGCCCGTACGGATCGTTATTTCCTCTCCCTTCACGAGAACTCACGTTTCTGTATAGGATGCATACACAGATAATACGTATATCGACAACCCCCCCCCCATATCCTTCTTCTTTTTCGACATAACGAGAAGTAGGTAATAAAAGGAAAATATATCGTCAACTATACTCCTCGCTTTATTCACAAAACATTATCCACCTCCCGACGATCGTTCATCGATAAAGAAAAATATGGGATAAGAATAAGGAATGAATATAATACCTTATATCTTGGGAACCTAAATCATAAAGTTTTTGTAAAACTCGCTGGTACCGTGAACCGACGGTCTGGCGGACTTTTCTTTTTTCTTTTCGGAATCGGCGCGAAATTTCCCATCGAATAGGGTTTACAAACTTTACGAAATCGAAAGAAAAATAAATGAGGATAATGGGGAAGCACCGTGCAATGCTCTCCTTTGCATCCTTTTTTGCTTTTCGTTGATATCGCAATTCCACCCGTCAATTTCCAGTCATATTCAAGGTACAAAGGCGAAATTTAATTATTCATTTTCCCTTTACAGAAAGGTTTTCATTGAATTTACAAAAAATGCGCATAACGTTCGCTGTACGCATACGAATGGTTCGACGCTGTACGCGTATGGATTCGCAATTGTAGGTATACTATGTATGTGGAAGATAAACCTATATCGGCGAAACACGGAAGCTTAAAGCTGCAGCCCTATTAGCGAGCCGGAACTGTACATACTCGGCGAGCGCGAATTTCGAATGGAATAATTGCCCGATAGCGAAAACTGGATAGCTACGTACAGTTGATACCGGGAGGAGCGAGAGAGTATCGAGCAGGTCGCTGCCGCGTATTAACTCCGATGGGACACACACACAGTCGCGGAGAATTTGCATCCATATACTCGTGAGTATACAATATGCATGTATGCGTACACGACATACAATACAAATGTGCTATGTTGCAAGGTCTCTTCGAGTCTCAACCGCTCGCCAGCTTCTGTAATGTGGCTGGGGATTCGAGAATTGAACGCACTCAGTCGTTCATCGACGACTATATCGCTTCTATTCCTCTGCCGGCGAAGAGCCCGAATCTATGAAACTCCCTGGCTCGGTGTCTGCATTGAAACTGATTACGATCACAGTAATCACAACGTAATAGAACTGCTATTACAAAACTGAGTCTCCGGGGGATGAGCATCGGAGTAATTGACACACCAATAAGCTCCGCATTCATCGCGAGTAATATTTGGGGATATCTTAATTAAGAAGCGGAGCTACGAATATTGAATAGACTTCAAATTCTATCATTTGACTATTCTCATATTTTCATTAATAACAATTTTATTTACCCACGTCTTTTCACCTGTAATTTGCAGTTTTAACTCTTTATATTTAATTAAACTAGTCCATGCGCGAGGCTAGTTTAAATAAATAAAATAAAATACAGCTAGAAAAAAAAATTACAGGGCATCGCAAACTCACCTACATATTTTACAATTTCTTAGCGAAAACTTTATTGGAGTTTCCACGCGTGGAGGTAGAAGTTATGCAACTAAAAAGCCCTCAAACCGAGCCCTCTTCTCGCCCGTTTCTCATTTCTCTGTTTCGCTACGTCTGAGCATAATTTAGGGAATCCGTAAAAGCCCATTCGATACATGATAGAAGCCCCACATGCTTAGGCATTAGCAACACCCCGGAGCTCGTGTCAATGGGGAAAAAACGCGTAGGTGTACGGATAACGTGTGCCCTGTATACATCAGTGCGAGGTTCTCACTGACATAGGGGATGGTTTGGCACGGGGTGAGGGTATCGCTGGAAGCTGTCTGCCGCGACTCGCGGCACCGACGCAACCGTTACGCAACGAAGCGTCTGGAGAAGCAAGAATTTCGAGGGACCGCAGCGTTTCTTTCCGCCAGTGTTTGCCCCCCGCGCGCTTTCGTTCGCTGCATTCGTGACACGAAGACAAAAGATAAAGAGAGCGATGATGAGGGAAGGAGACTCAGGAGCCCAGGAGCGAACGGTATAGAGAAGCGGACCGGCAACTACACGCTCGTCGACGAATCCGCGACGACAACGGGAATAAAAGGAATAGCGACCAGGATAAGGTCAGGCAGCCCACGGCTCTTTCCCTGATTGTCATTGCGTCGCGATGCTGTACACAAGCCCCTCGTGCATTTGTGTAGGTTTGATACAGTTTCAACGCACACGAGAGTAAAGCGCAAGAGAGTAGAGCGACGGAGCCGGCGGAAGGGAACAAGCTGCTCGCTGTCGCTGCTGTTGCTACGGCTGCTGGTGCTGGTGCTGGTGCTGTTGATGTTGGTGGAAACGGTCGAATCTCTTCGTCGTCTCGTCCTAATACCCTCAGGGCATTGGGGGACGCTGCTTTTCTCTTCTTCGCGAAATAAAAGAAGTTGCAAAGTAAAACCTTGCACATTGCTTCCCCATTTTTTTTGCTCCACAGTACACACAGCCTCCTCCATGAGAAATTACGTTGCTCAATGTTGGCTCGCTTGGAGATGAAGTTTTGTGCACTATGGACCAGACAAGAAGTATCCGAATGATAACGTATTCAAAATACTTTCTCAGTTTGAACAAGCGTGAGTAATTACGCGAGTGCTGACATAATAATGTTATACCTCAGAAGGAAAGGTAATTCTTTTGTAAACAATTATTCAGCTTCCCTAACTCAAAAAATGTTGAAAACATTTTTATTCAAATACACCCCTTCCATAAAAAAAGAAAACAGACAGAAAAAGAACTGAAAGAAAAGATGTGAACGACTTGCAGATGCAGGAAGCGAGGAGACAACGAGAAAAAGCAGAAGTAGCGTGGAATATCAGTGACACACGACGAAGAAAGTGGTGTTGTTTCTCAGTCAGGAAATTTCGCAACCACTTTGATACACACACGCCGTGTGCAATAAGCGTACACACGAAATGCGGCCATTAGATAAAACAAGCGGAAAGCCAGCGGCGAATAGCGCCACGTATGCGCGTTTATAGACAGTGCGACTGTACGGGAGTCGTAATTTCGAAATCGCGACACGATCGCGCCAAGATTTTCTTCTCAATCCGCACGAGGGTCATCCGCCCGGCAAAGGGGAACGTACGACAACGTCGAGCTGCTGCTAGCCGACGTCCCGCGCACCGGATAATTCTCGGCGAATTACCAGATTTTCTTTTTCGGGTTCTCTCTCGCCGAAATCGTTTTGCCAAAAGGTTTTGCTCCCTGGCTTTTGCCTCTCTGCCTTGAATACAAGTGGATACGGCAGCATGGTTGTGTTGGTTCTGTACTGTATATGAATCTACGATGGGTTTGGGTGAGCGGCGATGGTCGGCCGTGCGAGAGAATACCGAGTCCCTCTTATCCGGTGGTGGCGCACGGACTGCCAAATTGTTTTTGGAAAACGTACCGAGCTTCGTTCCAGCAACGGTCAATGCTCCGTCGCTAAGAGAAATGTACTATCCTTGCACTAGTGTATCAACGGTTCTTTACACGAGACAGAACACGGTGAGGCTGGAGAGAGGAAGAAGAAATAGTCAGAATTTAAATGCTCTAGAAACTGATGGTGGTCTCGGCAACTATAGATAACGAAATATTATTTAGTAACAGGTTTTTCCCTTAGCGTTAAACAGCGAATTTTTTTAATAATGACTCACTAATTGATTTGTCAATAGCTACGATTAAATGAAGTTACGTAAATTATCGTAACAATCTCATAGTATATGCAATTGTAAATGTAATCGCAACTAGATCTACCATGTTTATTTAAGTTTACTGTAAAATTCATGTAGACAGCATACTGAAGCTTGCAATGCGTTACGTTAAAAGTAGAAACATCAAAGCAAAACACGCGGCACTATTCCGTCAACGATTTGGTATACTTGCGAAGCCAATATCGAAGAAACTGAAGGTTCCGTAAACGAGCAAAACGAGCCGACGAGGAATGCGAGGAACAGAAGGCGCGACGGGCACAAAGACCGAGGGAAGATAGTGCGAAGAGCACAGAGTGATCCTCGTGTCGTCTTCAGCGTAGCCGGGCGGGGCGGAGCGAGGGATTCTGAAAATTCCAATATCTCTATAAGGAAGCCGGCGCTATGCTGGTAGCGACGGAATCCCTGAGGATTCAGGCGCAGAGCGAGGAGACGCTGAATGGCAAAGCGCCGGGGCTCGACGGGAACGAACCAAGGTAAAAAGGGGGGTGAAAACGGGAACGCGCACTGCGGCGTAGAAAAACGTAAGCTAACCGTCCGGGCTGCCATCGTTTCGTTAAGGCAATCGTCGTCGGGAGGAAGAAAAATAGAAACGTAACCATTCTCTGCTTCTGGCACTGCGGAGGACACGAGATAAGTGAATACTGTCGACGTGGGACTCTTTCTGGAGTTCCGGTGGCGGCGTGTAGCAGCGGTGGTGACACTCCCTTGCGCACGAATCCTTCCTCTTCCGTATGTAGACGAAAGACAGAGGTAAAAATGGCGGGGAAGAAAGAAGCCAACTCGCTGGCTATGTGGCGCATCAAATACAGTGTATTTGTCTGTTTCAGCGCGAGCATGGCTACGTGTATAGCTGTACGGTTGAGCCTCGGGTTCGGGCACTCGGGGAAACGTATCAGCGAATTTGAGAATGAAAGGGGACCATCAGGAGACTCTGTCCTTTGCAAGGAAAGGCGAAGACGACGGTGTGTCCTGCGCGGAGAACATGCGAGCCCCCGCAAATACTGTTTCAACTGGATGGCTCTCAAGCCACGCGGTATACACGCCCGGCCCAGCAAGGTTGCCTTCCTGCCTCCCGCTGTTTCCGCGCACATTCGCAGAGTATGAGGAGCGGGCAAAAATATCGAAAGGGAGTTGGACAGGAGCTCGAGAAATCGAGTTTCACTGGTGCTCGATATAACCCAGGAAGTTATCAACGGAGCACAAGCTTCGCCGCACTCCATGCATCGGGGAAGCCCGAGTTGGTTGGTTTTTTTTTAAGGCCGAAAGTCACTCGGAGGCACAGCCCTCGTTCATACCATCGGCTCGGGATTGTTTGCGAGGGAGGGAAAAAAATTGCGAAAGGTTTTCCAAGAGTTTCCCGAAGGCGGAGGCTCCGAGTATCAATATTTATTGTTGTCGCGCTCGATCAACTTCCAAGATCTCGACCTGGTTGTAAACTCGAACTCTCCGCACTTCACGGACCTCCCGGTCGAGACTCGCAGCCTCAACCGCACCAAGTAAAAGTTGCAGATTTCACCTCGATATTCCCCGAGGTGGAGTAACCTTGGCTTCTTGTTCCTCGTTTTTTTCTTCTTCTTCTTCTTCCTCGCCTCTCCTGTATTTCAGCTCGTGACTCGAGCGCCGGCGAGGGATATCACGAAAAAAATCGGTAATTACACTGCCAGTCAGTGTGTACCGCAATTTTGTACTGGACAACCTCGGCCAAGTCCGATCGTGCCGAGAACGCACCGCTGCACTCTGGTACCTCGCGCACGGTTGACCTCGAGAGGATGCAGTTTGTTGTGTCGGGAAAGAACGATTTACTCTCAACTTCGCGCTGTTATCCTATCACCAAGTCTCACGCCTGACCTCTATCAGCGGACCACGCGTCGCGCTTGAGAATTTCTTTGAACGGATCCTACTAAGTAAGATGTTGATACTGAAACGAAATGCTGAGTATTTTCACAATCATTACCTGCGCAGGACGCCGTTAATAATTGCCTCGAATTTTCGTGCCGCGGTACAAAAGTGTAATCGAAACAACTACAACATACTGTAATGACCGAGCAAATAAATTATACGGATGTTTGGTTTTGGGGCGGATATTATTAATTACAACGTTAGCTGAATATCTCGAGCGTAATGTCATACGTCTGCTCTCTACGAACGTGACTTAAAGACTCTCCTTCATCGATCGCGCGTCGATCGTCCGTTCGTTCTTCGAGCGTCAAACCTTTGTAATATCGTGTCCCTACGAATAGTTATCATGACCTTCAAAATGTCTGCATCTGCAGAAATGAACTTTGTCAAAGTGTAGCGCCGTAACTTATAGTCGGAGCGGACAATGTCTGAAAACTTTTTTTTCCTTTTTGAATTCCCCGATTGCGCCTATTTGAAAAAAAAAATTGTGTAAAATGAAGATGATTTTTGCAAATTGAAAACTTTATCACGCTGTATCTTTTTAGTTGTAGCTCGGAAAGAAAAAGTGTAACAGATGTTCTTTGTTCACTCATTTTGATGTGGCGACAATTTTTTATTTCCAGTTTCATCACGCGCTAGTGGTACTTTTTGGGCTTTTGTCTTTGTCAGCCTGTCGTGTCCAGAATATTGATCGAATGCAAAAGTGCCAAAGGACTTTTTCTCCCGACTCCGCTAAAATAACCCCATTTCGTGTCCGCAACGCGGGCGGAAAATCGCTCATTTTTTGATAACCGACTCACGCATGCGCAGTCCGGTTTCATTACCTCCCTAGGGAGGAAATCAGCTCATTTCTGCCCGCGCGGGAGTAATGAAAACCGTACTACGCATGCGTGTCGTCATTTGTCAAAAATGAGCTTATTTTCCGTCCTCGTTGCACACAAGAAATGTGGTTATTTTTAGCGAAATCGGGAGAAAAGTATAGTACCTCGTGTGAATTTCTGCCCTCGTTTCGCTCGGGCATGAAACTTCACACTCGGTGAAAAGTTGCACTTTCCTCCCTTGTAACGTAATGCACTATTTTTCCCTGTTTTAAAACTTTGTCCAGCGATATCTTTGCCGGATGACTTCCCAAGAAAAAACTATACTACACTTTTTTCTTCCTTTTTCGATTATCTAGTGGCGCCTTCTCCCCGATCTTATATTAAAAAGTCCGTAATTCGCGCCAACGTGACTATTGTTGTCAATCTATTCGGGCTCTGATCGGTCCCGGACCGTGACGACCAGCAGTCGTTGTTTAATAGCGCGAAATTTGACAGTTTGTCGCAATTTGACATAAGCGTTGCAGCGCAGCTAAACTGTCCGCGCGCGTGAGCGCGCGTTATTGTTCCCCTAGTTTTTTTTTAAATGCGTGGAAATATACTTTTTTGCCGTTTTAAGGCTTTTTCCAGCGTTATGTTTGCCGGAACAACTCCCAAGATAAAACGATATTAGACGTTTTTGTTCCTTTTTCGATTATCTAGTGGCGCCTTCTTCCCGATTAAAAAAAAAATGTGTGGAAATATATTTTTTCGCCGTTTTAAGGCTTTGTTCAGCGGTATCTTTGCCGGATCAACTCCCAAGATAAAACGATATTAGACTTCTTTGTTCCTTTTTCGATTATCTAGTGGCGCCTTTTGACGGAACAGACATTTTATTTACAGAAAATAGCAAGTAATTTTAAGTGTCCGTGATTCCCCCGTTCTCCCCCATCTTTTAAATTCTTCTATGTACAGAAAAACAACAATCATAAATCCCAATTGTCACCCAACTATAATTATAGAAACTAAAAACGGAAACTCGTAACTGTTAGCAGACACTTCTCTCCGTGTTGCAGCACGGTCGGCGTGGATAAAGCATCCACTTTTTTATTGGGCATCGTAGAACATTCGCTCGTCTTACCTGAAACAGAAAAAAAAGAACCCGTTAGTTATGTGAATGTAAAGAATGAGGAAATCTTTCTTTTTTGCGATGTGTGCACAGAGTGCAATGGCTCGATTGCACGCCAAAAACAGTAATTATCTTATCGGCCTTATCTTGCGTCAATGTTGAAGATAACAGAGTTCCGGTCGTTTAAAATACTTCGCGGATGCAACGCGTAATTTCAAAAAATGTATGTCCGTGAGCGCCGATCTGGATTCTGTGTCATTCACCTGTTGGTAGAACATGCATTGCTGAATATTTATAATACTAACGTTAATTTACTGCTTAATAGCGTGCGAAAATTTTAGACGCTCATGTTTTGCAAAAACGCACCGGAGTGCGTATTAAATTCGAGTAAATTTCGCTTAAATTACCTTTTTATGCGACAATATTAATATAATTTGAATGTATCCATTTTTACAACACGTTTCTTAAGGGGGGAGGGGGGGGGGATGGTTTTAAAACTTTTTTTTGCATTTTTTAAATTTTATTTTATGAATGCACATCATCTATGTAGTATCAAAATTTCAGAACAATTGGAGCAAAACTAACGGAGATATGGAATTTTAATCATCCGAGGCTTTGAATCACTCCGTATATAAGTATTCACTTTAAAGCGATTTTCCCACATTTCACGTTTTCAAAGTCGGTGACGGCTATAACTTAAAATCTATTGCACCGATCCTTTTCAAACTTTGTACACTCTTTGTCTGTATAATTCATGAGGTAACGCTGTCAAGTTTTTCTTAAATTTGTTCTTACTTTTTTTACAATAACAAATTTGTCGATTTTTTAGGTTAAGACCGCGTTTTTTACATTTCAGCGTTGCGAAAAATCGAAAAATGAAAACAAAAAAAAAACTCGACAGCGTTACCTGGGGAAACTCATAAACTAATAAAATCAATTTGATTTTTTTATATCAGGTGATTGAGTGATGAGTTACAACCGTCACCGCAATAGAACTTTTTTTGGAGACGTCTCCGCAGATTTGCTGCCAACGGCTTAGTTTTTATTATTTCCGCTGTAATTTGCAGAAAATATTCTTGAAATGTTATTCTACAATACTGTAATCATTGAATTTAAAATACATTGCCCGTATCTTGTAACAACATTTTTTAAAGTGTCTTTTTTCACCAAATTAACCGCCCCCACCCCCTGCCTCTTAAACATGGTAAAATACACATTCTTGATGTAACGGAATACATAAATTTCATTATTAAGTATTTCTTATTACAGTGGACTCTCCGATAAGTTAAGTTCCGAAAAGTAACGACACTCCGATAAGTTAAGGATTAACGCTCGGGTAAGTTAAGATCAAACCTTTTCTGAGCTCTTTCTACCTGCTGGCGGGGAAGCGAATTAGGTACCCTTTCAACTTCACACTACCTCCGATCGAACGCATTGCTTCTGCAAGAGTGACAAAGAGGTAACGCGGCAGCTAGTTTCGTGCGAGACAAGGACCGGTGAAAGACCCCACTGTACTTTTTTCGCCTCTTGTCGTTTCGGGCGCCCGGGAACGGTTTGCGCAAGTAGTGGGGATCTTAACTTATCGAAATGGCCTAATCGGCTTTCGGTCCCGCGATCTTAACTTATCGGAGAGTCCACTGTATAACTTTGGACAGAATGGGCCGAACATGCTGAGATTTGTAACATGTCTTCATGTAGTATTGAGCAATACGCCCAAATATTATTACAAAATTTCAATTTGTTTATGCAAGAATTTACCTTTAAAAAAATTGTACTTTTCAGGTGTGCTAACATGTACGGGTGACTTCTTCGCACTTCATAAATTAATTTGGCTACAACTTACAGCCTACTCATATTTCACATTTTTTCAGATACACCTTTTTAGGCACTCACGTTTTGCAAAAATGCACAGAAGTGCCTATTACATTCGGTCAGATTTCGCCTAAATTACCTTTTTATACGAAAAAGTTAATATAATTCGAAATTATCAATTTTTTTTACGGCACGTTTCTCAAACTTAGTGAAATACATATTCTTGGTGTACCAGAATACAATTTTCATTATTTAGTATTTTGTAATGTGGAAACAAGATTTGGTTGTACCCGGACGTCCGTAACCCATGGTATATTTACACTGAAGGGACCGAACAAGCTGAAATTTGCAATGTCTCTTATTATAGTATTGAGCAGTGTGATAAGTAATAACTGTGATAACTTACAGCATACTTATATTTTACATTTTTTCAGATACACTTTTTTTTGTTTTACCCTTAGATACTTCTAAAGTGGTGCTTACCTACCACGCTTAAATACAAATATTCAATTTCAATTAATTTAACACTTGCCACAGTTCATGTACTTTTTTCTGTGGAAAATCATTACATACTGCATATTATGTATATCACAAAATGAAAATTAATTCCAAAACATATTTTTTAAATTTTGTTATTCATTCATCATATTTGTACAATTTAATTATAACGATAGTTTATTATTAATGTAAAAAATGAGGAATTAGTGAACATAAGCTACACACAGATTAATAAAACGTATTAATTACTGACTTTCACCGTACTTGCGGAACTAACAGCTTAATATGTATATTTTCTACTAGACTTTTTTATTTTAACTTTACTAACACACATGACTGTATTTGCAATTACTTTGTTATCGGTTATAAATTTGAACCTGTCAACAAGCGATACTACAAGCGGGACCACAGACGATCAGACTGCGGTATCGCCGGAAAAGCGCCTAGTCGTCTGCTCGGCCGTCGCCGTGTCAGAGTTTTCAAGATATTTTTGTTTTGCTCTTAGATAATTCTAAAGTGTTGATTGCCCAACACAACAAATTAAAAATATTTGTCTTTAAAAATCAGTCCGCACTACATATTATGATCTGGGGGTTCATGGCAGTAAAAACTCTCAGCATTTTTACTTTGCTCAGTGTGTCTCAACTAACCACAACAAGAACACATTTTTTGCTTCTAGTAAGGTAACAAATCAAACAAAATGTTTATGTTTAACGTAATGACTACATTTTTCCTCACTGATAAAAAATATGAAATAATTATATTCGCTTAGGATTGCAGCAAAGGTTTTTTTGCACTGGATTCGGTGGTAGGGTCAATCACTTGCTTCGAAACCAGAAATATGGGTTTTTCACTTTATTCACAATTCAGAGAAAACCAATATAGAATTGGCCTCCGCTTTGGCTCAACCTCTTCACAGTCACATTTTCTATTGATTAAAAATATAGGGATTTTTTTATAATTCTTAAACCGAAGTTACAGAATAATTTATCAAAAATGATGATATAGTTGGCATTAGTGACTTGGATTTTAAAAAGTATTAACTTAAAAAAATACCTACAAATAATCTACAGGAAATATGATTGCGAAGAGTATGAGCCCTAGCAGAGACCAATCTTACGGTTGGTTTTCTCGGAACTACACGCAGAAGTAAAAACCCATATTTGAGATTGTGAAGCAAGTGTTTGACCCAACCACCGGATCCAGTGTAAAAAAACCTTTGCTGCAATCCTAAGCGAATATAATAATTTCATATTTTTCATGTGCCTTACAAATAGCCTAAGGCAAAAATGGACATTCCCGGGTCAATTTTTCATTCCCGGGTCACAAATCCGGCGAATCTTCGGGGTGGTGGGTTGATCGTTATATTTGCATTGAATTGTTCCATTATTTTTTGGTAGACAATCAAATTTGCAAAATCATAAATTATGAAACAAGTAAATGTCGTTTCTTTCGTTTTTAGTGTGAAAGAGAAAGTATTGGTAGAATTATAACGGTGCTGATTTTGCGTGCAAAACATTATCAGTCCAGCTTACAACTTTTCGCTGTAATAAAAAAAAAGCTTTAAACAGGATTTTGTGCCTTAAAGCTTTTAGCTACTACGACACATCGAAATTGAATTTCTTGCCGGTCGACGAACTTTCATTGTGGATCTGACGCATCGTCGCAAAACAGCGAGAGGCCAAGCGATCCCCAACTTCGCGAAGACTACCAACTTTTTCTCTTAGCTCGCCTGGAAAAACGAAGACCGTCGAGAGATTCGAAGCGCACACGCGAGTAACACGCAGGGTATCCATATACTTTCTTGGCACCGTTTTCGATTTGTACTTCCTCCGCATCTACACCCTGTTCACTGTATTTTTCTCACATCCAAATATCCACTACATTCTTTGTGCAACGTAATTTCATATCCTCCGAGAATAGACGACGCACAATAATAGAGTTCGTACATTTAACGCCCACTGTGAAATGTGCATCGATCTCTTTCGTTCGACCATATTTCAACATCTTCATTCTC
The DNA here is from genome assembly GCA_963932165.1 of Pimpla rufipes. Lineage (NCBI taxonomy): Eukaryota > Metazoa > Arthropoda > Insecta > Hymenoptera > Ichneumonidae > Pimpla > Pimpla rufipes. The sequence goes on from OZ010635.1 coordinate 484,888, forward strand.
CTGTTTTTCTGAAAACACCGGATTATCGTATCGTTATAGAAAGCCAAACGCGAAGTAAAAGCTATCAGTACGATTTATGAAATGAAAACAAAGGCAGAATCCCGGTTTACGAATAAAAAACATGCGAAAATATTCTGAGTAATGATTCGGCTTGAAAAAAATCTGAACAACAGCGACCCAACCTCAATTCGGCGACTCGAACGTATACGCAACCTAGTATAAACCACCTACAATCCACGCAACGCACTTTTATATCAGAAAACTGGCATCACACCGATTACAAATATACAACGATCGTTATACACCACACCCAGACACACAACAGACCACAAACGAAACCATAGAAGAGATGCACGCGATGAAAACTATTGTAAAATCTCTCTCAACGCTATGAATATCCATGTCATTGGACATAAATTGAAGCATCATATCTACACAGCAGAAAACCTCGAGCTGAAGACTGCGGTTGATTCGTTAGTTCGTCATTTCAGTATTAGTAATTATTATTATGTATAACTAGCAGGATGCGAAGGCTCGCGCGCGTCGCACGCTCACGGAACTTGTTTCGTTCCATTAATGACTTGGGACAGACAAGCAACAAAGGGGCAGTAGCTGCAGCTTGGGGCCCATGGGGGACTCCAGGCATTAATAGCTTGGGCCAAAAAAGCAGACAAACAGACAAACAACTTTCCAAAATATACATATACATATAAGAAGATAACGAGCAGATTGTCGTAACTCGCACGTTTCGCACGCACGCAAAATGCTCGAATCAAAATTAGATTGTTAATGAAAGTAACGCGGATTTAAAATTAATAGATTTCTAATTTTCTGACAGACTTGAATTAAGGGGGGCAAGGCTTTATTATTTAGGGCAGACTAAATAGTGGGGATGGGACAGACAAACAGACAAACAACTTTCCAAAATATATATGATTACAATAAAATCTGAAGTCTCTGTTCGCCATAAAAAATACGCTTGATTTTCATTTTCACTTTCTCTCCACTTGTTTTGCGGTTCTTTGAAAGAGGCGCAAACCAACCTGGGAATCACACATGTCGTAGAGCGTGAAAAAGAGATCGTTTTGCAGGCTTTAATATGGTCATTTGTTTGGCAAACCACAGCCTTCAAAGGCTTGACTGCTCGCCAGATCGATATGCAGCTCGGAGACTTTCAGTCCTTGGCAAGAGAATCCAATGTTTTACAGTGGATAAACGCGAAGGCGTTCGGAGGCGACGCGATTTTATCAGGCACGGAAAGTAGATCGAACGAGGGTTGATGTCACAGAGGAACTCGATGCCCTTCCAGCAAGTGGTGTGCAGTTCGTTAGAACTTGGAGAGCGGACTCGGGGAGCACGAGAAATCTAATACCAGCTAGGAATCTGATACTCGATTAGCATTCGATTCCGGTAGAGTCTCACCGGGGTCCTAAAACGTCTGCGAGATAATTTCTGGTAGTCGGGGGGAATCGATTTACCTCGGCAGCTGCGAGAGACACGGAAGATCGTCTGCTCGTTCGCCTGTGGTTCGTTAAAGAAGAAAGAAGAAAAAAATCTCCAAGTCGCAAAAACCGAGAGCTGAAAAGCAACGAAAGAGAAGATAAATTGAAGTGGAAAACTAAAGCGGGTGCGAAGGGCACAGCTCCAAAAAATCTTTTCACCAAACTCATCGTTCATCCAACATAAATTTGCATACGCGATTAAGGGGGTAGCACTGAAATTCAGCTGGAGTCTTTCCAGATTCTGCTGAAACCCTGTTTCAAGAACACGGTCGAAATCTTCTTACACCAATAAACTGTACGGAAACACGAGAAACAAAAGCCTCCTATGATTCCTTCTGATGCAGTAAAGTAAACGAGCAGATAAAATGAAATAAAAATACTTTGCTTCAGAATTAAGCATTTCTGGCATTTTCCAAGTCACGTGCTTCACCGACTTGAGTACCTGCGTTATCATTTTTTTCGTTCGTTGTGACAGGCAATTACAAAAAAATATGTGACACAATAATTATATGCAAACGGGTTTAATGCCCCATTATCAAATTAAATGATCAAAACCTGCATCGAGAGTACGACTTTTCATGCTTCTAATACAACCGTAAAAATACATTGATTCACCCGCGCAGAATTTTCTAAAAAAATCAGCTTCAAAGGTATTGCGTACTGGCCATTTTTCCCATATTATAATTTAGTAGCAGAACTTTAGAGCATTTTAAGAATCAATGTCAGCACCTTCAGTGCATTGAAAATGTCTGCCAGGGCTCGGCGACCGAGGAAGGCGATTGCCGTCAGCAAAACTTAAATCATGCCACGGCCCCCCATCCGGTGCGTTGGCGCATCGGATCGCCTAAATCATTCACTCCTGAATCATGTCTTGAACGATCAATATAAAATAATAATTCGCTAATATTAAGTGGATTTAATTGAAATAGTAATTATTCTTCCTTCAATCTGTTCAGATCTAAATCTTTAACTAGTGCTTTTAAGTGTAGCGTTAGACTGAAACATTTTTCTAGTTAAATCTCCGTAAGTTTGATAGTAATTAATTTCCGGATTTCGCGTTGTTATTTCACATTTGTTATCATTTATTCTCGTTTAACTTGCTTTATTCTTAATCCATTTTGCAATAAATTATTAAGTCCGGATGAACTCCCGTTCCAACCGTTAATGTGCACTAAACCTACCCACAATTCTTAGTTAATTCGTAACAGAAGGATAACCCGCCGCAATACATTACGAAAGGTCAAGACCGTTGTAGGCGAACAAGTGGTGGACGCCAGGCGAGCAAAAGGGACGTGCAGGCAGCGCGGCTAAGGACAAGTTGATGCCGAGAGAAAGTGCGCGAGTGAAACCAAGTGAATGGACGACGAGGAAGATGAGGAGCGAACAGGATACAGTGTAGTTCGTAGCTTGGTGAACCTAGCTAACCCGCCCCGTGGGTTCAGACCAACGGAGACGGCAGCAGAGAACGTACGGGCGACATCTTCGGTGTGTGTACCCTGGTACGCAGGGATAAGAAAATAAAATGGCGCGTTGCCAATGCACGTGTGTTCGGAGGCTAACTGAAGCTGGCGTTCGTTGGGCCTGCGGCTGCATCACGATTTTCTTGGGGATGCCCGGGATCAGTTTGTTTTATTGTCCCACGTCGTATCGCTCCATCCTGAGTTTTTCGTGTATCGCGACAGCGAGACGAGGCATTTTGTTAGATTTTTTGCTGATACCGCAATGAGAGTTCACAGTGTCCCGAATGTACAGGATGCAAAACTGGGAGGAGATGAGACGTTTAAATATTTTTTAACTATTTTTAAAGATTTTCTCAAGTTTGGTGAAAACACGTTTGGTGAAAGTGCTACCCTACCGTGTACAGCGACGGGACAAAGGTCGATGACAACAATTGAGTAGAATATAAAGTCAAGGGTTACAGCAGGATAGAGAGATAGGAAAGGCAAAAGAGTTGCCGGCACGAGAACTGCGGCTGCACGGTACCAGCAGCAGGAGAGACTTATCGATACCGTTCCTGGGGTACCAGCCGGCACGACCTATCGAACGACCAGTCTCGACGATATCGTGTTGCTCCACGCCACTGGTCCTTCGTCGATCCTCGTGAGACAACGTAAGACGAACTGATGCGTGGCTTATCAGGCAAAGGCGACAAAATGAGACTCACAGCCTGGTATAATGACGCGAAAATATTCTTCGCCGGATTATCGAGACTAACATCAGTCCGTCGTGCAGGGACGACACGAGAGCGTAAGCTCGCCGTAACTAATGAAAAGAGAAACGGGGAACGTAACCCGAGTGACCAGGTACGAAATTGCCGGCGAGCGGATGGAGCCATTCGATCTGTCAGCTGGACCACTCGACCTCTTCTTCCACGCCGGATCGAGAGATCACATACCACTCCACAATCTACTCCCGCTGATACTACTAATCCCACGATATAGAGGTACCCGGCGGAACTTCCCAATCCCACAGAGAGGACTACTACGACCAATTCCAGGGCAATGCAACGAGAACCGAGTGAACAGGGCTCGCGCGCACACACACACACACACATGACCTGGCCGAATTTTCTGATTCGAGGGATATAGAATATACAGACAGAGGAGAAGAAGAAGGAGAAGGAGAAGGGTGAACTGAGCTCAGAGTATAGAGCCGATGAGACGAGAAGAGCATTAGGATCCGGTTCGGTCAGCAAAAGACCGCAATGTCTGACCTATTGTACTCATTAGCCCAGCAGCACCACCAGCACCGCTCAACTCCATTCGGCTTCCGGATATCACCGCCTTCCGCCTGATTCCTTCCTCTCGTCTCCCGCACTTTCCCCTCCTCCACCGCGCCGCAGCCCGTCTCGTCCCTCGGACCATTCCTTACAAATAGCATAAGCCCTGACGTTCGGCAGCATCCTAGCCTGATTCGAAACGCGGCTGCGACCCGTGACCGTCGGCCTTTTCTTATCAGCTCGCTGGGGTGGCGTAAGTAGCAACTAGATTCTGAATCCCAAACGATATCTGACGTATCGACCGCCGTAGCGGAGTCGTTGGTCACCCTACGTTGATTGGCCGCCGGATAGCGAATGGCGTTGAGGTCCGTTACACTAGAACGAGACGGAGGGTATGGCCAACATCTGGACTTGATTTATGTACCAGCGTTCGAAATTGATGTGAATGCCTTTCACTCCTTTCGGGCTTATCGATTCGATCTGCCGGCGCGGAGTGAGAATAGACGACGTATTATGACTATGGAGCTATGACTATGTATGCACTACCTCTTCTAATTCTATGGCCTTGCGGAGCTGCCGCTGCTACTGCTGCTTCTGCTGCTGCTGCTGCTGCTGCTGCTGCCTTTGGGCGAACTGCGACCAACGGGTGGACGACCGAGTGGACCGTCACCTTCCATGAGTCTGCTTCCCGAGCACTGAGGTATACAAGCAGGACGGTATGGCAGACTGAGAACTCAACCCTCCCATGAGCCAAGAGCCTCCCTCCTTGTCCTGCTCCTTGCCACATACACACACTGTGACGCTTCGCACCCTCGTTTCTCCACCTCGACCCGCTTCCTTGCCCTTCCTTCCTTTCCCTCATGGATTTAGAACCGAGGTGCACTTTGGGGATTCGCTTCACCCTTCCTCCTCCACCCCCGTCCCCCCCACCCCCGCCCTCCTCAATAACGATTGGCCCGACGGAGTCTGCGAAGCCAGCAAGAACGTAATCGCTCCCAGCAGCAGCAGCAGCAGCAGTAACGGCAGGAGCGGCAGTGAACTCCGAGCGGAGAAGCAGGACGCGACGAGGACCGATCGACCGACGGAAATCGCGTTTCTCCTGGGCCACCGGTGCAAAAGATACGCTGGTGAAAGAAGGAGAGAGAGAGCGCGAGACAACACGGCGCGGCGAAAAGAGCGACAGAGTGAAAAAACGAACGGGGAGAAAATAAATGGAAGACACTTTTCGGTTTTTTATCACAACACTCGCATGAGAACGTGTGTTCATTTGTTATCCATTAGTACCCTCTTTTCTTGATGACCGGGGTTTGCAGATTTACTCGGCAGAAGACATTTATCTTTGTTTGGCGTGCACGAACGACCTATTCCTAGTTTTTAATCATAAAGGTATTGGTCAAATTCTTCTGGACAAATTTGATACGTTCAGACACAATTCACCAAATAACTGATTTTGATACTATCGAGGCCTCAAACGGCTCAAACCGTATGTTAGTAAGGACCCTTGAGGTGGCGAAACAAAAACTAGGAAATGGAGTTACGAATTTTTAGTTTTTTGCATTTTCAAAAAAATAAGAATGCTCCTTCACAGGAAAGTGAACATTTTAGTGGGGCCGCTAGCTTAGGGTCAAGCTTGCGGTCAAAAAACAAATGATAAATAGTATATTGTGCAACAAGGGTCGAAAGTTGGCAATTGCGGCGAGTGTGAGGTTTGCTGCCCGAGCGAAGCGAGGGCTGCAATCACACGAGTCGCAATTGCCAATTCGACCCGTGTTGCACATCATACTTTTTGTAACGAGTGCACGAATCTGCGGCACTTGGAATGGCAGTCGCGCGAGACGAACACTGAAAAGTGAGGTTGTGATTGAAGGGACGAAAGTGAATGACAGAAACTCCCAAGGGACGAAAGTGAACGAAATGCAAACTGCGCATGCGTGACTCTGTCATTTCACCACAGGTTCGCGACTGACAGGGAAACGGCCACTTTCGGCTCGCAAGACTGCCATGGAAAGTGCCGCGATTCGTGCACGTGTTACAAAATAGTATATTGTGCAACAAGGGTCGAAAGTTGGCAATTGCGGCGAGTGTGAGGTTTGCTGCCCGAGCGAAGCGAGGGCTGCAATCACACGAGTCGCAATTGCCATTTCGACCCGTGTTGCACATCATACTTTTTGTAACGAGTGCACGAATCTGCGGCACTTGGAATGGCAGTCGCGCGAGACGAATACTGAAAAGTGAGGTTGTGATTGAAGGGACGAAAGTGAATGACAGAAACTCCCAAGGGACGAAAGTGAACGAAATGCGAACTGCGCATGCGTGACTCTGTCATTTCACCACAGGTTCGCAACTGACAGGGAAACGGCCACTTTCGGCTCGCAAGACTGCCATGGAAAGTGCCGCGATTCGTGCACGTGTTACAAAAAAATATTTTCGTCACACTAAAAATTAGGGGTTGTTTAGGTGCTAGTTAGGTGCACTAAACAAACATTGGTGCTTCTTTATTTTCGCCGCAAAATCACTAGCTTAGGGTCAAGCTAGCGGTCATAAATACATAAATGATAAAAAATATTTTCGTCATATCAGAATTAGGTGCTTTTTCGATGATAATTTGGTGACAAAATAAGAATTAGGTTCTCTTTTATTTTCGCGTTAAACGATACTTTGCTGGGACCAGCAATATATTTACACGAGACTGTTGGCTTGAAACGAAGCTGGCCGTAACGTGGCTAAATATGGAATCGGACGCATAGGCGAAAAATGTTTTTATGACATGACCAACGTAAATTTGTATCACTATTCACGCAAAAATTCGATTCCAATTATTAATTTTGAGTGTTGACAAAAAAATAAAATGCTGGGCAAAATGGGGCAAACCCCCAAAATTCCTTAATTTAAAAGCAAAATTGTTTGAAACGCTCAAAATGGTGAAAAAACTTTCGGTTATAATTATAAAACTAATCGGTTATATCCCAAAAAAAATAGAAACTAAAAAAAAACTCCGTCCAGTTCTGCACCGTTGTTCCATTTTGCCCCACCTTTCCCTACTGTTTTAGCAACTTTCCGTTAGTCTTGAATATTGTCCAAATTATTCCATCTCCACTAACATGGCAAACCGATTTGTACTTCGATTTGCGATAGGTACTACGACAATGAAGCTGAAGCTAGCAGACGGCCCTAGCGGACGCGACCGCCCGGCCGGTATAGATCTGAACAGGATTGAACGCGCAAGCGGCAGCAGGACCGCTAGGTTAACCTCTGCTATATTTTGAATATGCAAGCAGGCAGAGACTTGGGAATTTAGACAAATATTCTGCAGACAACGTCGAATCGAATAGACTATATTTTATACTTGGGACGAATTTTGTTTATTGTTAAAAAAAAATCTTAATAATTATTGTCATTGCGAGTGGCTCAACATTACATGATATACCCACACGCATGCTTCCAGAGACTTCTAAATTTACACAAACTAGCAACAACGTGCTCGCTTCGCTCGCACTCTATGCTTTTCATTTATCTTTTCTTGTGGCCAATACAGCCATTCAAAACGCGCGCGTGACTGCAGCGACCATGATAGTCTGAATCGATTTATATCGAAGCCGCCACCAACCAATAGAATCGCTCGAAAGGCGGCTTCAGTATTTCGACTTCGACGTGCCATGTCTTTTCTAAGCGAGGATGTTCACTAAACTGCTATGAATACAACGGACTAGGCCAAGTTTTAATGATGGCCTTTGTCTCTTAACAACAACAAAAATCAAACACTCTGCGTCCACCGCGCGAATAATGTGTAACATAGAGAAACCACACTGTAAAAAAACGGTGTTAATATTAACACCATTTTAACACCGCAACAGTGTCTATAAAGGTCCATCAATATTGTGTCAACCTGGTACACTGTCATGGTGTAAGCGGGCGATGTCAAATGACGGTGTAAATTTCACTTCACACCGTAGAATCAACACCAATTTTTATTTACAGTATCTGGTGTACGACAAGAAAAGTAACCCAATATAGTGTAACTTTTTGCACTATGTAAATCAATACGAATCGTATCAGACTATTTATTACTACACGAGTAGTGTGTTCTGAAACATTACTATTAACAGCTTTAGTTTGCTATTAAAAAAATATGTTTCGACTCGAGAATTGCTTCGTGAGTCATGGATAACGGTTTCCGTCAATGAACATTTTCTTGCCTATACTGGGTTGAACCTTCGACTATCTGGCTATCTGGCTACTAACTTCCGGCAAAAATAAAGGAGCACCAACTTTTTACGTGCACCTAATTGGCACCTCAAAAGCTCCTAATTTTAGTATGACGAATTTTTTAAAAATCATTTATGTATTTATGACTGCTAGCTCGGCCCTAAGCTAGCAGTCCCACTTAAATTTTCATTTTCCGGCGAAAATAAAGGAGCACCAAACGATTTTTGTGCACCTAATAGCACCTACAAAGTCCCTAATTTTGGTATATTCGAAACTCCGTTACCTAATTTTCGGTTTGCCACCTTAAGGGACCTTGCCAGTGTTAGCCAGTAATTTCGCCTCTGCCTCCACACGTCCACCTCCGCGTGTTCCCATTGTATCGTAAAACTGATCCAGACTTTTTTTTTCAATTTTTTTTTCTCACAGCCAAAAGTTCACGGCGAATCGCAACTGAACCGTGCGAAGCCGCGGTGCCGTGCTCTCTCCCTCACGTGCGCTGTCGTGCATTTTTTATCATAACAAAGCGACGAAACGCTCGCCACCGAAAACACCGAGGTAACTCGACGTGCGCGTACAATATTTTATACCGAGTGTGATATACGGAGTTTACTCCCGGTGATATCGACCCGGCGCGTGTAACGTGAGTCGCGAGTCGAACCTGGCGTAAAATGAGGCGTGAGTAAAAAAAGAAAAGTAACAAGAAAACCGGAAGGAAAAACGGCGCGCAACGACGAGAAAAAAAGGTGTGCGTGAAAGGAAAATTCCTTTTTATCATCGCGTCCGGAGATCACTTCGAGCCGAGGATTAGAGCCTCCGGCTTTTACGACGAATCTCTCTGTACTCGCGCGAGGAAAGCACGGCCGTTTCGCCACAATCGCCCGACTGCTCCGCGCTTTCCTCCCGCTGCTTTCGAGCTTCAGCGCGCCGGGAGCCTCCGCGCTCTCGCCTCCTACTCTCCCTTTATTCCTACTCACAGTCTTATTACCCGCCTTATGCACGCCTACCACCGACGATAGATAGACAAATACCTAAGATACTACAAACATGCTTGGCGTAGACCCAGAATCTCGAATCGAGTGGCTAAAATACAACTCTACACGTATACAGCCGGTGCACTGACGTTCCGCAGAAATAGCCGAGAGCTCCGCGAGTGTTTCTTTCAAACTTGCGGAACGACGAGATAAGAGCCACTCGACACTTTCGCATTACCAGCGAACGTTATGACCACAATTATATGATTATCGTCATTATCATTGGCGGATTAGGATCTTGGCGTCATCGGCGCCGGCGAAGTTTGAAGCGCTTCGAAATTGGAACGATCCCGAGCCGGCAGTGCCGACGTTTTCGACAAGGTTATCAGGGAATTTTTAATCGTCTCTTTTCAGAAACGCGACGATTCTCAGATTAAACCGAAGCATTTTCTAGTAGCACAAAGTGCATCGACGTTATTTACGGCACTTTTCAAGTCAATGGATTCTTCGAAAAGTTCAACTTCTCTGACGATCATATTTTGAGTTTCGAGAAAACCGCTGTTTCATGGGAAAAGGTCTTCGACTAAATGATCGGTTAATTATGCGAAGACAGAAGTTATGAATGAACCTCACGACAGACACTCGTTCGACTCGGGAGACGGTGGAATGACCACGACACCCTCATTCTTATCGCTCCGTGTGTTGCATATTTTCCGTTCACAAGGCATTGAACAATGTGTTTTGGTGTTGGTGTGTACGGTCATATTAGCCGCCGCGTCCACGTGCGGCATATTCTGCATATCGCGAGCTAGTAAAGCGCGGCTGAGGGTATTTCAGGCTGTGTTACCTACACTGCATACACGAACGACGGTATCCGAGTATCGAGCGCACGCGAAACGTTCGTCGTATCGATTACTCTCTCTCTCTCTCTCTCTCTCTCCCTCTCTCTCTAGTCGGCCGGATCACGTCGCGAGCGCCTCGCTCGTTCCTGCATCCCCGAGACAGGCCGTTGTTGGCAGCCCTCACTTCCACCTTCTCCCCCTCAGCCTCCTCCTCCTCCTCCTCCTTCACCCCTCAGCCTCCTTCTCCTTCGTCCCTCAGCCTTCTCCTCCTCTTCGCTCATTTTCTCTCTATCTCGCGCGATTATACCCGCACACCGGCCGGCTGAGATGATAAGCACAGCTGAGGAATTAGCGCCGACGCGATAATCGCGTTAAAACTCTTTCGTGCTCGTGCGTGCGCGTCAAGTCCTCCCGTGGCTTTATCGCACTCGCGGGCGTTACGGCGAAAAATATACAGCGCGGCGAGCGGCGAGTATATGGGCTTTCCGTGGGCAGGGGTGGACGCGTGGTTGTAACCCGGGAGAAAAAGTTTCATTGATTCACCGCGAAATCGTTCCGAAATCTCGCAATCCACGAAACTTTTTCTCTGTCGCTATGTAACCAAATATTTATCCGCTGTATCATTTCGTTGGTTGATATCGGAGCACGCACTAAAATTGAATGACTTCGAATTATGAGAATTTTTCTCAAGGGCAGGTTCGACGTCCGAAACATTTTTTATCCGAATAATAAAACCCAATAAAATTCAGTGATGCCCACTAATAAAATTCCCTTTGAAGATTTGATGGCGGAAAGATTTTTTTTCGACTCGAGCTATTCCTTTATTCTGGCAATCCGGCGAAGTGTGACTTCTAATTGAATAAATAATAACAAGAAATCTTGTAAAATAAATATTTCATCGTCTCCATGGAATAAAAACGATCGTTCTATTTGTTTGAAACAATGAAAACTTCCCTCGCAGTGCATCGAACGGAGACGCAGCGACGAAATTTCCTCAAAGTTTTCGCACTCACTCGCACTCACCGTCGACGCTTTTCTCGCTGTTTTACAAAGCGGCGAAATCGCGCCGCGACCCACTCTGATTATACGAGGCGATAAGAAACGCTGTTGGGCGAGGAGGGAACGAGTAACGCGAACGATATTCTTTGGCTGCGGCTTCGCGCGACCAATGTGTAATAAAACTCGGGTGTTGAAGTGACACACGACTTCCGGCGGACGCTACCCAAATACTATATAATTACACGCGTATATGCCTACCCAACATTGTTGCATATATCTTTGCGGTAAAATATACGCTCGTTCGCTTCGCACAGTTAGCCACATTTCGCGAAGGCGTTGTGCCGTTTTATAGCCGTAGGCTCGAGCGATATTCGGGATTGCGTGACGAATGAATAAGACTTCCTCTTTATTACAGAAGGATGAGACGCGTCAGCGAATGAATACTTGACAATTATCTCTATCCGTCGGATCTGTTGTTAACGTTACTGTACTTAAGCGATAGCTGTAAACGTGTCGTAACTTTTTACGTCCGTTGAGTGATTTGCAAACTTATATTCTATCGTGTTCCAGGATGTGTTTTAACGTTGAAGTTATTTGAAAAATTGATTTAACGAAAAACATCACGAGGAAGCGTGAAAATAATCAAAAATGTGTTATCAAATTTTTCGCTGGACATATCCGTTCAGCTAATCTTTCAAATTAGTCAAAGTCAACATTGTTTTCTCGTTGACTTCGGACACCACGAAAATTCAAGATCACGCAAAATTCGAGAACTTCAACCTAACTTTTTCTATGGGTCAACCGATTATGAATTTTCTCATCTCGCTCGAAACAAAAGACCGACGACGGCTGTTCCCAGTGTACATATTTTCAACTTGTAATATTGCGTTACTTTCTTCCACAATTTAACATATATAAACATACACACAAACACATACACAGATAAATTAATAAGAAAATCAATAAATATACGATACAATAATTTTACTTCTCATTGATCGGAAAACTTTTATCTATTTGAATTTCTAGTTTCAATATAAAATAGATTTTCCAGTTACACTGGATTTCTCATATTTCGCGGAAACAATATCTCACTTATTCCATAAGTCTCACACCCTCACATACAACGCTAGAAACAACCAAAATATAACAAATCAAATAAAACTTATCTCGCAAGATCGATGGCTCTTTCGTTTTTCTCTGGGGCTCGCAGAACTGCTTAATCGGTCCCAGCAATCGACGAATCTCTTGGGATGTGCCAGTGGTTGGCCAAACCACGACACGAAATCGAGAATCTTCGGTTTTTCGTAGCAGGTCGAGCGGCATCCCTGGGTAGTGATGTGCGTCCGCCAGTCTCGACGTCCCCAGAGCGAAAGAGGACGAGGTGAGCGTAAATCTGCTCACCTCGGCGTAATTTCGGTAATTCGGGTGCGCGCGCATTGTTCGCTTCATCGACTGGGTCTCCGAACATCGATTGTCGGGATCGATGTTTCGCGCGTCAGTTATATTCAATTTAAAAATCGCATTCGCTCGCTTACAAACTTCACACACGATATTAGAAAAAAAAAAACTCGCCAGCCGTTTCTATTCTCGATATTTATTTGTCCTCCAGCGTGCAAGAGCCGCTTATTGCTGCGCGTCGCTGTTTCACTTTCAGCTTGCCACGTGGCCGCGCGAGCGTCGAAAAAGTTGCCGGAAAGTCTGGTCCTGTATCCTGTCGACTCTCGGTCCCCTCGCGTCGTCGCGTCCGTCCAGAGAGGTAAAATAAAAGACACGGACGAGCCATAGATTACCCGGGATTACCGGACGTCGTCTTGGCGATTGGAGAGGTGTCCCACGCGATCCCTCCCGCTCGTTTCTTTTTCCCTCCGGTTCCTCTTCTGTCTGCCGCCTATCGACAAGACGGGGTCCTCCGCGGTGCCCGGGTCGGAAGTGTGTGAAAGAGCGAGGCCCCGTTCGTGCCTTATACAGAAGTGAGGCGCGCGGCGATGCCGACGTCGCCCGTCGTCGTCGCTCGTCGTCCGCTCTCGCTTCTAAATCCTTCTCGCGTCGATGGCCACGCTGAGGACGCCGCGGCCACCCCTCTGCAATTTGTTACGCGCTCGCCGTTCTCGTGAGAACGAGAAATTCGAGGGCGCAAGAAGAGTAGACGACGAGCGGGGAGCGTCGAGAGGAAAATCGGAAGTAACTCTCCGCGCGGTTCGCTACGTGGAGGAGCCGACGGCGGCGAGAGGGAAAAACGAACAGCGCGCCGGGTATAAGAGAAAAGAAATTCGAGGAATGTCGCAGTGAGTCGCGTACTCCGATGATTGGAAACGTTCGATCTTCAATTATCGACCACGAGCAGAAGCCAGCGAGCGAGCCTTAGAGCCCATAGACGTAAGAGGGAAGGGGAGGAGAAGGCCATGAGCGGAGCCAGCAGTTTATACTCCGGCGTCGGCTCTCACGTGTGATATAGAAAGAATGAAGGATAGAGGCGATCAGTGAAATTGCTAGGGGCTTCTCTCGTTTATAACACTCGTCATCAATTTCCCGACGCGGACCGCGAGCGTTGTATGAATTCACTTACATAAATATCCGTGAAAAATCGTTCACGAGTCGCTGCCTCTCCTCTCCCTCGTGTGCGCCGCGGCTAATGCGACACGGAGGAGGGCGAAAAAAACGCGGGCCACGATACTCTCGCATCTCACTCGGCGAGTCGGAGCGGCCAACGTACACAATGCAGAAGTCAGCTCGAAGCGGAGAGCGAGCTATCCTTTTTCGCAGCTAGTTTCAGCCCCCCCCCCCCCCCCCTTCCCTTTCGCTACTCCCGGCGAAATTCGCTGATGGCTGAGTGCGGCGCGGATACGGGACGGAGACGGAAAAGTGGGCTAAGCACTCGTGGAAAGGGCGACGGTGATAATCCTCTGTAAAAATCTACCGAAGAACGCGAGAGCGGCTACTGAATTCCCGGAGGGAGGGGGAGGGGGGGGGGGGGATGGCAAACGAGCGGGGGGGAAAGCCCGTGAGGAGGAGCGGCGAAATAAGAAGTTGTGATACAAGAAGCACGAGGAAGCAAAAGGATCACCGGGAGCAAAGCGTTTCGTTGAAAAATCGTTCTGGCCAGAAAGCCGGCAAAGCCAGCGGTGCAGACGCGAATAGGATATTAATCCCACTCCCCCTCCCCCCGATACTCCTACCCGAGTCTCATCCCCGCGATCCTTCGCGCGCTCTCTTCGACGCGTTCCACTCGTCTCACTCTCATCCACAGTTAGCCTTGCCTTCTATGGTTCTCATGTACGGAACTCACCGCGCTTGCAGCGTTGCCTTCCTTTCAGCGCGACCTCCCACACTACACCACCACCCCCCTCCACGCCCCAAAACATCTATCCATCAATCCTTATACTGGCTGCTCGTTCGCTCTGGATATCCGCGTTTCTATATCCTCCCGTAGTCTCGCCAACGTGGCCGGCAGCACCGGCAGCGGCGGCGGCGGCGACGGCAGCAGTAGCAGCATCATCATCCCCTAGCCGGGGCTTTCCACGCTGTCCTCCATTTATCAACATCCCCTGCGAACGGACACGCGGACGCGGCGCGCCAGATACTCGCCGGATAAGCTAGGAGACTAGTGCTCGCCGTACCTATAGTGATATGTGAGAAAGATACGGGGGTGGGGGGGTAGAGGCGAAGGGACGGAGATGTATGGAGGTATGGGCGACGAGGCTTCACGAGACCTCGAAGATTTGTCGGCAATTAAAATTAATTGCCCTTCGACACTGAGCTGGCCTGCCCCTCTTGTCGTGCCGTTGCCCTATCCAAGTCCCTCGCGCCCTCCACGACAACCGATCGATGCGCCAGCGACGCATTGAAAAGTAAGACGTCGGTATGTCGCGCCATTGACGACGGGGGTTTGTATATTCGATCGGATGACACGAATTTTTCGAGAACGTGTGAGAAAAAAGGATTCACTTTTGCACAGCCTGATTTCGGTGGGTTTTGACGGGTCCGAAGTTTCACCCCCGTTACACGATATACTGTGGAATTCTGTGTTTGGTTCTAACTTTTTCCTTTATTTTATTTTACTTTACTTTGCTTTATCCCGTGCAGAAATTTAGTTGGGGCGCCAACCTGGCCCTTTATAGTTTGCTCCGATTTTATTAGGGGCCCAGTATGGAAAATTAAGCTCAGCCTACGTAGGCTGGTCACGCTTGAAAGATCGGGGCCTATAAAGGCGTCCCTGTTAGACCCTATAAAGGCCGCCCTATTAAGCCCCTGCTAAAAAAAACAAAGAAATATTATTAAAAAATAATTAATTATACTTATTTATTTGAGTAATTCTGCACTTTTAATTACATATTTCGTCTCTCTCCACATGATGGTGCAACTTAATCGCTGAAAAGATATTTGATTGTTTTACATTGTCGGGAATCGAATCTGGGACCCTCCGGTTGTTGCGCTGTGCCTTAGTTAACTCGGCCATTCCAATCATATCAGTAAACAATTTTTGGTCTATTTGAACGACTAATGTGAAATATCAATTAGATACGTTACGATCAGCACTTTATAGATTTATATCACTGCATCACTTATGTGATAAAAATAATACCACATTTAATGACCTTTCACGGAAATTGGTTATATCAAATGGCGGAAGGGGTGGGGGCGAATTATTGCGCGAATTAGTTCGTTCATGTTAGTGTAGATGGCCGCCCGACTGATCTCGGGTCAGTACTCGGATGGATGACTACCGGACTGACTCCAGGAGTCGATATTTAGATGGGTGACCGCTCAGCTAATCCCCGGAGTCGTGGAATCCCTGACAAAATATAAACGGGGCGCCATTGAGGCTTCCTTTCTGGGGCCCGAATAAAATGTACCATTTGTTAAGTGCATTGAGAACGCCATTATACACTGTAAACGGGCCCTATTGTGGCAGCCCTGATAAAATATAAACGGGGTCCATTGAGGCTTCCTTACAGGGGCCCGATGTGGATGGCCTGGTATGAGCCTAGAAAAGTATTAGGGAGGCCTTTAAGGGTCGTAACCTGGCCCTAGTATGGAATCCCTATTGTGGAAGCCCTGATAAAACCTAACAAGGCCCTACACCATTTTGAGGTCCCCCCGACTAGATTTCTGCACGGGATTTGATTGATATAGTCGCCGGGATGTGGTGTTTTCCCTCAGTTAGAGGGTCGATTTGCCAGTTAGTCCTAGTGCTACGGGTTAGGTTAGATTTACGGGGCTTTATGGGAGCGATTCCTCCCCCTCTCCGCACATCCTGCAGGTATCTGATTAACTGGTCTCCAGCCATTTTTTACACTGAGGTTTCAGTCTTCCGATAATATTCCAACCACAACAACTCCCTGTTGTTGAGTCCGAGCAATCGCACCGCGAGTTCTCGCGAGGTCCTTCCATGAACGCCTTACCAGGCCCTTATATCCTCCTTGACATGGCATTCCTCCACACCTTCAGCCGGCCAGACATCCAGACGAGCCTCTTCTTGCCAGTGCGCCTATGTCTTCTCGTTCCCTGCCGACACCCTCACGTCCTGGTGCCCGCATTAGCCTGTTGTGTTCCGGCAGGCTCTGCAATGCTGCTCTGCAATATGTTACCAGAGACAGCTAGAATGTCACGGTTCAATGGTGCGGCATTCTGACCTCGCTGAGTCTCGAGGTGACGACACCGACGTGTCCTTTTCCCTCGTTCACTGTCGTTTCTGGGACGTGAGTGAAAAGTTTGGTTGTGATCCTTTTGAAGACAAAAAGGTCGTCACAAGTGTTTTTGCGCGTGTACGAAATATCTGTATGGTGAAAATTATAGCACTTGTTCACTTGTTCCGTTGTTCTCTATCACCAGGATCTATAGCAATCTTCCCAAGACACATCGTAACGTTTGCCACATTCAGATGCAAAATTAATTTTGAATTCGTAGGAATTTAACGCCGGGCGATGAATAGCGAGAACGTTGAGATATATCGCGCCATTGACGAAAGGATTCCATCGATCGTGGAACATGGATTTTCAAGGATTTACCAAAAAAAAGTTTGACGCTCCTTCATAGACTGATCTCAACGGGTTTCGCCGAGTTTTCATCGCGCGCATATAGCGCACATCGTCCGCACGATTTTTCTTTTCGAATTTTCGCAAAAGATTTCATCCCGAAGTTGCAGCCACGCTATTCAGCGCAAAATCTATCATCCGTCGTCACCTTGCCCGGTGACCCAGTTTTCGGCGTGTGAAG
Organism: Pimpla rufipes; assembly: GCA_963932165.1. Lineage (NCBI taxonomy): Eukaryota > Metazoa > Arthropoda > Insecta > Hymenoptera > Ichneumonidae > Pimpla > Pimpla rufipes. The sequence goes on from OZ010635.1 coordinate 502,346, forward strand.
AGCCGAACGAAGCACATGCGCCGCGCGCGGCCCAGCGAGTTATCCGCGAAAACTTTGCTCCCCATCTCGGAGGCATTTCGGCGGTTCAGGAGAAAACCCGCGGCACATAGATGCACCGAACGCGCCTATACGCGCTATATGCGCGATGCATACGAAGGCCGAATTGCCGGGGGCAAAAGTATGTTTTCCCTCGCTTTATAATACCGGCTGTTCATATGTGGCAGAAACCGCGCGCACGTAGGCCAGACGTAGATTTTTATTTTATACGCGCATACAAATTCGTATTATATACATACATATGTATACACAGGTACAGCCCCGATAAAAGAGAACGTGGATGCGGAACTGGACGCGTATTATATTACAAATTATCGGAACTGCATTCGCTTTGGACACGTAACAAGAGCGTTCCATCGATAGTGAATGAGAATATAGACAGTTAACGAGGGAGTCAGGGTGCACACGCGGAGACACGGTGCAGTGGGGGGAGAAGAGGGAGAGGGGGAGGGGGGGCTGAGTGAGGCCGTACTCGATGCGGTCTCTAATTGGAGGCTGTTAACGCATAATTAACGCGGCGTTGTTATCCTCCTATTTCATCCATCCCCCTCGCTGCCGCAGCTACAGTCCCGCTATGCCACGCTATACCACCAATCCAACTCTGTGCTCCACTCACACTGGCACCTAAGCTGAAAAACAAGTACACCAACATGTGGATCTATTTTAAGGCTCTGGAACGAGGCTACGAAGTGCGGGATTTAACAATGCATCGATGACAAAAAAAGATGTGTAACTGATTCGATGAAAATGTAAACACGGAAATGCGTCATTCGTTGAAGTGATGACATTTTTATTTGGTTTAAGGTTATCCATTGAAACCGCAAAGAGGCGAATAGTTAATTTAAAGGAACTGTTTGGTATCAGCGCCGCGAATACACTTTTTTTTTGCGAAATCTCACCAGCCGAGAGTTGACGACCAAAATTTCAATTAAATTTGTTCGAGCTTTCATAATTCGATGTTAATCGAGTTCTTCGTTCTAAGTGAGTCGTGATTTGGCACGAACTTCGCAATTTGGTGGTATAGAGAGATCTTTCAGGCGACCCAATGACAATTCTGGCTCAATGACTAGACTAGAGTATCAGCGTTACTCGAATCAAGAAAGGAACATCAATCATCATCGTCGTCAATAATTTCGGATGAATCAAAATAAGATCGGACCATTAATTCTTTACATATTCTACAACAATTTTTGTGACGATTTTGGCTTAATATCGAAAGACTTATCGTACCTGCATTCAAATAAATCATAAACACAACAAAAAATGTTGAAACTGATTCGTGAAATAAATTACCGTGAAAGTAACGACGGACTTAAATATTTGTCTTACATGACAAATAATAAAACAATTACTTCTCTACTCTCCTTTTTGCGCTTCTCTTGCTCTATCATTCGCCAATCGTCCTTGCAGTGTACGACTACAGCAGAGCCAGCGAGAACAACCAGCATCGTCCCCATCCCTCAGCTCCCTCCAATCACCGTCTACAACCCCATCGATAACGCACCCACGTCATCAACCCTCATCCCGTTCTCTCTCTCTCTCTCCGAAAATTAAGGGAATCCAGCCAGCGTGGAAATGCACACTCGCTCTAGATTCTCCGCTCCCATTGTTCGACGATTTCAACAGGTTTGTGCGCTCCGCGCTATTATCCCCTGTCTCCTCTCCGGGCTTCACTTCCTATTCCCTCGTTCATCCTCCGCATCACTACACAGACGATGCAATACTCGCGTCAACTATTCGAGGCACAACTATTGGTTATTACTACAAATTTGTGGCTTCTATAATTACTTTTGCCGGTGTATTCGGTCTTTTATTCACCCATCTAACCCTATATCATTACAAGCCTGGCCGTATATTCTGAACGCTATGCGGCTACGTTGGTTCTATACAGACTTTGTTTTTACGTTGTATCGATTTCGCACAGCGCATCGGAAATTGCGAAACATGAAACTCTGGCTGACAAATGAGTGGCTCAATTGTGTCGATACTTGAATCCGGCTTTGTTCTCTTTTTCAGGTGAAAACCGAAGCTGCAAATTCTTGCCCAAACAGACAATGTTTGGTATTGCATGTTGGTCGTCAAATGTGAGTGTTTAAGAGACTGAAACTGCCGTTGTTTTACTTACCAATTTACTCTCCGTATGTAACTTGAACACGTCGAGTTTTATTGTATTTACGTTTTCTCATTTTTTACAACATTACATATTTAATACTCCATATCTATTGACAGAAACAGATAATTGAAAGACGTTCTCATTCTCTTTTGACTCAACGTTATGGCTAAACATTAATTCGCTGCTAAAGTTTTTGTTACGTTTAGTAAATTACTTCCTACACTGAAAAAAATTGGATAAGAACAACGGAATCGAAATCGACTCAACCACCCCGTGAGGTTATATACGGCGAATTGAATGAGGAGGTTGACTCAACCTCGCCAATAGTTTGTCACGTTTTCTTCGACCCAAACATTTTGTGTAGTTGAGACAACTACCGCCGTAGTTGTTATATTATCGATTCTTTTCGGTTCCTGCAGATTATATGTAGCATTGCAGCAGACATACAATTGTTTCACTGAAATGTTCTGTTTCGCTCAAAAGTACATGGTATTCCGATTTTCAATTAATTATAAACTTTTAATAAACTTGAAACTTGATGTCGCAGATCACATCTTATGACAATATACGAATAAAGAAAGTAAAAAATGGATTTAAAAAAAATGTACGACCATATACAGTGGACTCTCCGATAAGTTAAGGTCGCGGGGACTGAAAGCGGATTAGGCCATTCCGATAAGTTAAGATCCCCACTACTTGCGCAAATCGTTCCCGAGCGCCCGAAACGACGAGAGGGGAAAAATCGGTCTTTCATCGGTCCTTGTCTCGCACGAAACTAGCTGCCGCGTTACCTCTCTGGCACAATGCGTTCGACCGCAGGTAGTGTGACGTAGAAAGGGTAATTCGCTTCCCCGCCAGCAGGTAGAAAGAGCTCAGAAAAGGGTCGATCTTAACTTACCAGAGCGTTAATCCTTAACTTTTCGGAACTTATCGGAGAGACCACTGTACACCTATTTCGGCGATTAAATGCCGGACACGGGATTCGAACTACCTACCTACGTGTTATGCCTATGAACCTAACACTCTGCCCACTACGCTTCCTAACGTGTGAATCTCACGTGTTCAAATTCTTGAGGTATACCAAGAGATACGGTCGCGTCTCGAAGCCAAGTATTAAAAGAAATCTGTATGTCGCCTCAGCAGACTCCTCATGGCCGAGATTCTAGCGTTACTCTTACTTTACAGTTCGTTCGCTCTTTTTCGTCTGCTAAAAAATTCTAACCGAAATTATCTGAGTCAACACGTCGCCGACGCCAAATGTGTCAGGTTCAATATATATATTCTTTTTCCTTTCTTTCAGATGACCCCTGTTTCAATCAAATCGGTGCCCGTAATCCTAATATCTGGCCACTTATAGTTTTGATTCTGTCAAAAACTTTTCGTTTCTATCTGAACTCACACAACATCGATGCGAATTTGTCCGAGCGATATACGTGCGTGACGCGTGTACCAGCACATTCACATTTCGTCTGTAACTCTAATTATTTCACGCAATACATCGCGGAGGCTAAATGTACCAGCGCCAATATTTTATATTTTTTCCCTCTTTTTTAATGAGACTTATGTTGCGATAAAATCGGTTCTCGAAGTGCTGATATCTGGCAAAATTTCACTTTTGTCCGAACTCACACATCGAAACAAATTTGTCCGACCGCATATACGTGTGCATACGTGTGAAAGAAATACGCACACACAGCAGCGACAGCCCGAAAGTCGTGCGATTCCGATGATCATGAAAATCGTCTGAGCGAACCGGCTCGCTCCCATCGTGTGACAGAAAGTGAGATTGTGATTATTACTCTAATATTTACTATCGAGTGCTATGGTTTAATAATAATCTCGCGTCTTAACGCGAAAGTGTCTTTTCAAAACAACGAAATGAAAATATAGGGGATATGGTATTCTGTCGGTAATAAAATCGACTTTTGGAGGTTATACTTTGGGCTTTATTATTACTAATTATCACGTTGGGATAATTTATTTTCGTATATTAAGAACGCGTCAGGCTTGTTCAATCATACGATAACGAATCCAAATGCTGTATAACAATTCCTGTATAGCTTCGGGGAAGCTGTACAGGAATTGTTATACAGCATTTGGATTCGTATAACTTTTCCTGTATAGCTTCGGGGAAGCTATACAGGAATTGTTGTCGACTTCCTGTACAGCTTCCCCGCAGCTATACAGGAAGTCGACAATGGAATGCTCGATATCTCTGTTGCGGATAACGTTCAGCAGTCTTTGTATTTCCATTTCTCATCCGTGATAGAGCACTAATTATTTGATGTCTTGTAGAAATAAAGAACACAGAGGATGAATCTGGTAAAAATGACTTGTCCAGTGGCGGAGCGGCTGAGCATAAAACAGTTATTGTGACTATCCCAATACAGTTGCTTCATAGAAATAAATCTCTTGATTGGAGGAACACGCGTGACTGGCTCAAACACACGTGACGTGCGTTTAAGTACCGAAAACACTCTTGCCTCAAACCCACACGGGATCGAGTCAATATGCAGCGCCAAACGCTCAACAGCATTCAAAGTTCAGCCAAACCATTTAATGTTGACGCCGAAATTCATGAAGTAGTTCTCTCAAAAAAATGCGTTGTATTGCCTCGACGACTCGGAGTTTGTATCAACTTCGATTTCGTTCAGACAAAGCAATAATTGCCAACATTCTGGCGAGGTCGTCAGAATGTTAATGTTATTTTTTCAGTGTAACGATCAGTAAAAACCAAATTCTTTTAATCTTCAAAATGCCAAAAGATCGAAAAAAGCCGAAAACGGAACCGATGATTAGGGTAATCAAATTTCGCCAGAAACCTATCATCTTCTTTTCAATTTGAAATCGGTCAGTTCTCAGAAATTTATATTATCGTGTGTGTCATGTGTGTACACAATTATGGATTATACGGTATGAGAGTGCCGCCAAGGATGAACGACAGTGCGTAATACCAGATCGCATCGCCGCTTGGTAGGCAGCAAGTAAGCAAGAAAATCGTGTTTCGCCAGCCCTGCGGCCCACACGTACACTGTGTGATGTACCATGATGTAACCGGTTGTAAAGATTCGCGCTAATTGCGGGACAGAGAGCCGTAGTCGTCGCCGCCGACGGCGTGGTGAGTCGTGAGTGCCCTCGCGGGGACAGCGGCCGCTGATGCTACTGACGGCGATCCTCGTCTCTCGAAACGAAAGGTCCCGCGTTTCTTTGGCACCTTCACCCACGCCAATGACAGGCAAAATCAACGATGATGGCTTGAATCGACGAACGGCCATTCTCGTGCGAAACGTGGGGGGTAAAACGGGCCAGTTCCAAATTGAAAATATGAGAATCTTGTTTTCATTGAAAGTGACTATTTTTAGTTTTTCGACGTTGTCAAAACGTGGGTTTGTTGAGTATTGAACGTTTTCAGGAATTTTATCCTAACTCCATAAACTCGTTGGGTAAAAACACTAACATTAAAGGGAATGAAAAATATTAAACAACGGATTCGTGGTGAAGTTTGAAATGTTTTGAGCCTTTGAATGTCCATTAAATATAAATCTGTTTTCCAGAGATCGTACAGACTTGCAGAATTTTGGTGGAAAATCCTATGAAGATGGAAAAAATAATGGTTACAGTAGTGACAAAGTATAAAAAAATGAATTGCGCGAATAATGAAATATCGCAAAGAGTTATTTAAGTATGCTGTATCACCAGTTGGAGCTACCACGTGGTCAACTTTGGAACATCAATGAAAGGAATTCTTCAAATAAATATTTTAAATAAGATGAAAACTCATCACCGAGATACGAAAATCTGTCGTATACTGGGTGAAGAGCCAGCGCGCTTTGACCGAATACATTTTTCACCAGCTTCTCGCGTAACGATCTTTACTATGTTTCAGCGGATAAACGCGTGTTTCGCAAGTCCGTAATTTAACAGCTCGTAAATTCCGCATCATCGTGATAATTAGTCGTTGCATTGAACTGAGAAAAGATGGTCATGAGGAGAGTAGCGCGAATTCCTTCGTGACCCGAATCCTCATTTAGAACACGAGCGGCGATCCAAATTCGCCGAGATTTGTCGGACAATTTTTCCGCCGCGCTCAATATGAAATGGAGAACAAAGTAGCGCGGGGGGGAAAAGCTGCGTCGTATCGCAGGTCGATCTCCGTTGGGCCGAAGTTGGTCGTCGCGCGGCACTCGGCACTCTGCCATTTGTGCCACTTCGCGGCGGCGGCGGCTTTAATTTTAAATGCCCGCCGCTCTCGGGGGCTACCTGCTGACGTTTGAGGATAGCAAAGCGGAAGAGAGAACCGCCCGAAAGGTGTGGACGAGCGTTGATGCGTGTCACGGTGTAAAGTTGCGTCCGAGACAGTCAGCAGACCGGCGGCCGCGCGCGACCATCTCGCTTCCTCGGATTCCTCGGGACCGCCGAAACGCGGCGGTTCGCGGTTAGCGTACCGAATTTCGATATTCGGAGTTCCGGCCCCGCTTCTCGTTTCTCGCTCACACACGCGTGTTATGCGTAACGCACGGGGCAAAAATAAACTCGAGGCGAGAAGTGAGAGACCGAGAGTTGAGCGGACGAGAGGAAAAAAACGAGAACGAATGCAAAAGAAGGGAAAAAAAAACATTTTTAAAAGCGAGGGAAAAAAAACGTTGATGGCGAATGTGCGTGCGAGAGTGAAAGAGCGAGAGAAATCTCGATGCCCGAAGCGTGGACGAAAATAGGCACGTGTTTACCGCACCGGTGAGAGGCCGAGTGAGGATACACGAAGTTGCAGCGAGCGCCGAGGCAGGCGCGACGAGCTCGGCGACGAGGCGCAGCGTGGAGGTGGACCGAGGGAAAGACAGAACGCGTACGACGAGGCAAATACCATCGAGGTGGAACGGGGGGAGAGAGACAGAGAAAAAGACGGAGAGAGATAGAGATTGAGAGTATCGTTTTCAGACCGGCTGGAAGACGATAGCCGAAGCGAGGCCTGCTGCTCCTGCGCTCCACTGCAATGCTCTCGTTTTAATTACCATTTTTCTTCATCTCTGATTTCTTATGAAATCCCCCCCCCCCCTCCCAGCCCCTCCACGCGGCTCTCGTCCCGGCTCGCGCTGCCCGTTACTCGGTTACCCCGGGGTTTTTTTTTTTTTCGTTGTGGGAATTAAGGATCTCGGTTACCGCGACGCTGGGGCGCCAACTCGCGCACAGGACGCACTTTGTTTGCACGTGAGGCCGCTCTGCACCTGGCTCGACAAGGTCGCGGCGCTCCGACCTGCCGCCGGCGGTTCGATGGCGAGTGAACGTTTAGATCTCGCGGGATCGTCACTGTCGAGTTTCGGTAATGTTGCATCGTCATGTCGTTCGACCTTGACGACGATTGTTCTCCGGACGCGAGCGAGAGATATCGAATGTGGCAACACAGCCGAAGTGAGTAAATAACCGAGGGGTAGGTATATCAAGGAGATTCGGTTCGTATATCAAGGCGCCTGAATGAATACTGATGTAATACTCAAGACGTGATTTTCAAGGTTTTAGTCACGTCGATAATGAAATATAATGGAACTACACATCGAAGAGAAAAAAAAAGAATGATCTTTGATCGACCGAATAAATCGTATTTCCCTCCGAGTATATTAAGGTGAAACGTTACCTGTCACGAACAAAAAAATTAAGCAATTGACTGAAAAAAATTGAAACTGTACTTCACTGACCGATCCTCTCTTAGAAAAGACATGACACATCGAAGTCGAAATACTGAAGCCGCCTTTCAAGCGTTCCTATTTGGACGCTCGATATCGGCGGCGGCTTCGATATAAATCGATTCGGACTGTCATGACCGCTGCAGTCACGCGCGCGTTTTGAATGGCTGTATTGCCCACAAGAAAAGGTGAAGGAAAAGCAAGGAGAGCGAGCGAAGCGAGCACGTTGTTGCTAGTGTTAGAAAAATAGTCACTGATTGATGCTTACTTTTGTATTCATTGGATAGACCACGAAGCACTAAACAGCCGACATGAGTCACCGGTATTTATTACTGTTCTTGAAGATATCAGACACTAGACTTTCACTCGATGGGCACAGAACAAATTGTGCTCCTCACAACCCTTCGGTCCCGTTGGAACGCGGAGTCGCTATTGTGGGCTAAGGTCGCAAGGTCGTTACAGAAGTAAAGTGTACGATAACTTCCCTGCAAATGGCCTCACAATTTCCAAAACTTCAAGGGCGATTTCTTTTTACTTCACTTAAAAAAAAGACTATTTCCAAATAAAAAAATGTCCACAATGTGGACTAAGGTCGCAAGCTCGTTACATAGACCTCTATTACACCGAGAGGAAAAGTTTCCTTGATTTCAAAGAAATGGGTGGATTGCATTTTTTTCATTGATTTCAATGAAATATTTCTTTGAATTTCAAAGACATGATCTCCTTGATTTAAAGAAACGATATACTTGACGGTACCCGGTCTGTCAACGTTTGGCTCATTCGCGATAAGTCGTATTGGTGTTTCTCGCGCGAGCTGGTCTGTCATGTTATAGTTAAGTCAAGTCAAATCAAGAAGATAATCATTGGTTAAACCATCGAAGTTATTGGTGAACATATCTGAGTACTATGGTACGTAACCAAAAACTTGGTGGACATAACCTATAATTTGGTTGATGACATCGTTCAAAGAAAATATAATATTAACTTAAGGATATTATTTCATTGACCGCAAAGAAATGTTTCATAGGTTGAGATTTCAAGGAAATTTCATTGAATCAAGGAAACTTTTTCTCTCGGTGTAAAAAGTCTGTAATTCGCGCCAACGTCACCATTGTTGTCGATCTATTCGGGCTCTGATTGGTTGTGGACCGTAACGACCGGCAGTCGTTGTTTTTCATAGCGCGAAATTTGACAGTTTGTTGGAATTTTGATATAAGCGCTGCAGTAACCTCTGTCCGGGCCCATAAGCGCGCGTTATTGTTCCCCTAGTCTTCTATTAAAAACTGCATAATTCGCGCCAACGTGGCCATTGTTGTCGATCTATTCGGGCTCTGGTCGTGGACCGTGATGACCAGCAGTCGTTGTTTAATAGCACGAAATTTGACAGTTCGTCGCAATTTGACATAAGCGCTGCAGCGCTGACTAACCTGTCCGCGCGCGTGAGCGCCCGTTATTGTTCCTCTAGTTTACAATAAATTTCCCTGCACTGAAAAAAAATCTGACACGGACAACGGATTCAAAGTTATTATATACGGCGAATTCAATCAGGAAGTTGACTCAACCTCGCCAATAGTTCGCCATGTTTTCTTCGACCCAAACATTTTGTGTAGTTGAGACAACTACCGCCATAGTTGTTATATTAACGAATCCTTTGGGTTCCTGCAGATTATCTGTAGCATTGCAGCAGACACCCAATTGTTTCGATTTTTAATTAATTATAAACTTTTAAGAAACCTGAAACTTGAGGTCGCAGATAAAAATAAAAAAAGGAAAAATGGATTTAAAAAACATGTACGACCAGTTACACCTATTTCGGCGATTAACTGCCGGAGACGGGGTCCGGAATTACCTACCTACGAGTTATGCCTATCTATGCCAATGAACCTAACACTCCACCCACTACGCTACTCCTAACTTGTGAATCTCACGTGTTCAAATTTCTTATAAGCTATATCAGGAATTATAGGTGATACCTTACAGTTATCAAAGTAATGATTACGGCGCATCATCATGTAATTTCTTTCTTCATCAATACACCCTAATGTATTGGTTACGTGACAAGGTTGAGACAACCTCATATTTAATTAGACTCAATGTGAAGTTGACTCGTACCAGCGAACCAGAAACTTGACACAATTTCCATCTGCGGCTGATAAAATTATTTGGTGAGGTTGGGTCGAGGATGAGTCAACCTCATATTTCGTTGAAGCCAGTTACATGGGGATTCTTTTAAAAGCATAAAACAATTCTTGTAACCATTCCAATACAGTTGCTTCATAGAAATAATTCTCTTGGTTGGAAGAACACGCGTGATTGGCTCAACCACACGTGACGTGCGTTTAAGTAGCGAAAAAATGCTTGCCTCAAACCCACACGGGATCGAGTCAGTATACAGCGCCAGTCGCTCATCAACAGCATTGAAACTTCAGCCAAACCATTTAATATCGACGCTAAAATTCATGAAATGGTTCTCTCAAAAAAATGCGTTGTGTTGCCTCGGAATACGACTCGGAATTTGTATCGCTTTCGATTTCGTTCAGACAAAGTAATAATTGTCAACCTCCTGGCGAGGTTGTCAGGATTTGAATTTTCTTGTTTCAGTGTGCAAATTGCCTCACGATTTCCAGAATTTCAAGGGCGATTTTTTTTCCTTAAATTAAATATTAAAAAATACTATTTCTACATTAAAAAATGGCGACGATCCCTGCCTCGTTGCTCAGTGGCCTTAATCCACCGCCGCGAAAAGTGTCACCGTCAGATAACTCGAGACTCCCCAAAATCCACCTGAATCGTCTCCAACGCCCCAAATTCTCGACAACGCGACGTAATTCGCGCGCACGTCGACAATTGCGTATATCCCGAGCGGAATTAGCGAGCAAACTAATTCGCGCGGGTGGGGGGGCTAAACGGGCGAAGGTTGCGCGGTGGATGCGGCGTAACTCAGTGAGCTTTGGAGTGTCTCGGTCGCCGCCGGAGAGTCAATTCGTGCCCATCGACATTGTATTCCCATACACTTGGGTAATTTGAAGCTAGCGCTGCGCGCGAAGTCTCCAGAACCCTCGGCTAAACAAGCGGAGAGCCAGTCTCGCCGGTGCTGCAAACCACCTCGTGAGCGAATGAGCTCCACTGTCCTCAAGAGCTCAAGGTGAACGAGCTTCGAACTGGCAATGCACGGAACTGGGGAGAGCAGCGCTAGCGCGAGCGAGGGAGCGCGGGACTCTCTGCCTCTCTCTCTCTCCCTCTCTCTCGAAGGGTCCATCGTCCCTAATGTCGGTGCAGCTTTGCTGTATGTGCCCTCGCGTCTCCGCGCTCCATTGCCACACGGCTCTCGCAGCCTCTGCCCTGGCTCTCGTGCGGCTTATATACACATCTATATGTGTATATATATGTGTATATATAGGCGCTCCATTCCCACTGCTGACGAGGACGAGCTGAGCAAGCTCTCGCAATTCCCGCGGAATTGTTGTTGCTCCTTATTTTCCCGCGCCGGATCATGAGCCGTTAAGCTCCTCATATTTTTATTGCCGAAACTCTGTTTACCCCATAACCGGACGTTGATTTATGGCGAGCTAAATACGCCGCGTGTTGAGTCTGCTTTGTGTCGAGGAGATGCATTGTGGATAAAGAAATATTTGGGAAGGATTGAAATCAAGATTGAAAAGAAAAAAAAAGCGTAGGGGAGAACGGGGCAATGGCGTACAGTGGGTAATACCGAACACCTCGATTACTCACCATGTATTCATAATATCTGATTACAATTTTTTGCGTCGATTAATGTACACGAAGTGTGACTAAATCGTATTGTTTTTATTATTAAATAAGTATAAAAATATTTTAAAAGAGGTCTGACATTTTACGTCGATTCACGATCTAAAATTCACCTCAAAGGAAATAAGGATTTCTTCCTATGTATATTTGCTAATATTTTACTTCAGATATTCTCATGTATTCGTTATTATTTTCACTTTCATATCGTTTTTGAAAAAAATTTCTCGCCCAAATATTACCGGATGTAGACAAAAATTACGTTGTGAAGTCGTTTCGGGGAAATAGCGAACAGCATTTGTTGGTAATCGCGAACGTTTGGCACGAGTGACGTCTAACGCCGAGCGGACGTGGCGACCGAGGTTAGTATTATATTTATTGTCTATTTAACTCTTGGTATCGATGAAATAATGTTATTTTATTATCTAATATGTGTGGTCGACGGAATTATATTCTTCTGATATATGCAGTAGCAGTTTATTCGCGAATACCGTTCGTTTATTGCGGAATTTCAAGGTTACGTATGTACAATTTATTATTTATTAAATACTTCATGAAAATTTGGAGAAGACGAAATGTGGAAACTGTAATATCAATTAATGTGATAGATGATAGAGCGGCAACGAAGAGTTCCCATATTTACGTATATTTTGTTAAAGTGATACTTCTATTTTAGTAAAACAAATCGCAATTACGCGTGTTTAAATTATAATTGTGTTAAGTATTCGATAAAAATAAAAGTTCATGATTATTCTCCTAGTTTTCGTCTATTGCAGTGTCTAGAAACTTATTTTGTAGATCTCCGAAAGCATCGTTCGGGATTGCCCACACCCTGTTCGCTATTACCCGACGGTGAGGGTAATGCCGTACATTGGCATTTTTTCTACAGCCGCAGAAAAAGTTTATTTTTCGATATTTTATTGAAAAATGTTGTCACTGTGTCGAAGAAGACATGTCAAGCTATGATTTTGAGCCTGAAAATATTTAATTACTTGCTTCTTTGTGTGTTTAATTTCGATTCTTTCTTAGGTGTTCGCCATTCCCCCGTTCTCCCCTATTAGAAAAAGATTCTGGTATTAGTTAGACTGTCAGCAACAAAAGTCACTTATGTTTGTGTGGCTGCCGTATGAGTAATTAATAACTTTGACTACGGTTGAAGTTATAATTGTCAAGACTGTTGTTATATTCAGTGACTAACGGAGATGTTAATCTGACTGCAAAATAAATAGTTGTCACTTAATAAATAGTTGCCGCACGAAGAGAAATGCGCCTGTCGTTGTAGCAAAACTTCATTTGCTACTCCTTTACCTGCTGCAGTAACAATTGAAAATGCTATTGTAGAAAAAATGATGTACCGATAGCAGAAACATAACCGCTATGGCGACAAAAATTGTAAGACTTCAAACAGTTGGCTGATGTAGCATTGGAGTCGCTGACATAACAACCTGTATGCTATCGTTGCATGTTTGATTTGCTGGCGGATCAAAAAAGGATTCGTTGCGTTAGCAACTCGTATATTTGGCACAATTTTGCAATATTTGGAAAAATGTTCTTTCACTGAAACCGTCACCCCCCATCCACTACTACTGACAATGTCTTAAGGAATAATACTCAAGACGAAAAATGTGTATTATTATTTGTAATTCTACAAATATATTTACTAATTATTCTGCTTTGGCTTACGCAAAAAACAATAACGAAAGGATTAGCAAGCATCCTTGCTGGGCAGCATATTGTTTTACTGAGATAGCAAATCAAACGGTGGCAAACCAAATTAGCTACCGCAACGAAAACTTATCTTGCCACTATTTCAGCTAACAAAATTAGCTGCAGTAGCATGGGACATGTTGTTGTAATACAAGTTTTTCTCTCCGCGCGGGATTGCGACGATTTCGCCGAGTGTTGAAACTGGGTTGCGCGTTGCGTCTTGAGAAGGGGGTTGTTTGGAATATATCGTTTGCCGCGACAGTTTGTACACAGGGAACGCAGGGAACGAGAGGTTGAATAGTCGGAGGCAACGAGTGGAGCGACACAGCGGAGCTGCAAAGTCGAATGGCGAGAGAGGGAGAGAGAGACAGAGAGAGAAATATAGTAAATAGAGGGACGAATAAACATGGAGAAGGCGGGGACAGCGGATAGAAACGTGTGTGTATATGTATATTAAATTAAATCTCCGAGAGATCGGAGATTCGAGAGATCCGCGTGTGCGGCAAGAGTCTCGTATTTCCGTCTTGTCTTCGGTCGTAGCCTCGGCGCGCCACTTGCGCGGTGCACCTCGCCACCCCGCGCGACGACAACGTCGTTTTGACGGAATCGTGGCGGCGGCGGCGCCACCGACGCAATCCGACCCCATGCGGCACGAGAGTCGCGCCGTGTAACGCGCATATTCCGCAAACAAGTGCACTCTGGGACGCGAGGTGCGAGCTATACGTGCATGTACGAACGCCTTCAAAAACACGTCGCTGCGGTGGGGGAAAGACTGGAATCAATGACGCTTTTTTCCAACTCCGATAGAAATATTTCTTTTCTCCCGACTCCGCTAAAATATAACCCCATTTCGTGTCCACAACGCGGGCGGAAAATCGCTCATTTTTTACGTATAACTTACGCATGCGCAGTCCGCTTTCATTACCTCCCTAGGGAGGAAATCAGCTCATTCCTCCCCGCGCGGGAGTAATAAAAACCGCACTACGCATGCGTGTCGTCATTTGTCAAAAATGAGCTTATTTTCCGTCCTCGTTGCACACACGAAATGTGCTTATTTTTTTAGCGAAATCGGGAGAAAAGTATAGTACGTTACATGGGAGAAGTGCAACTTTTCACCTCGTGTGAATTTCTGCCCCACACAAGGTGAAAAGTTGCACTTTCCTCCCTTGTAACGTAATGTACTATTCATACGGAGATAGGGTAGAAGTACCATTTATGATCACTGCACCGTTTGTGGCCATTTTCACTGTAATTCATTTGAAATATTTGTTTTTCCATATTTGTAAGTCCATTTTTGTTTTATTTTACAACATAAACAATTAAAAACATTTAAATCCTTTTAAACCTGGTGGCCACAATTGGACCAAAGGTGGCCAAAAACGGTACTTCTACCCTATGTGAATAAAATTGCATTTTTGAAATAATGCTCGGACGAAGCGTATGGCCAAATAATTGCATATTTGGAGAGACCAAAATTTCCCATCGGATAGGGTTTTCAAACTTTACGAAACGAAAAAGCAAATTTTCGCGAAAAACGCAAGGCAACTTTTCGCCCCAACATTCCGTGAAAAATTCAGAAATCAAGCCTTCCGCCTTGCGTCGTCCTCGGCCGAAAAGATTAAATAGCGTCAAGACAGAGAGTATTGTACTTTTCGTTTGTCTCAGCGCACACGTGACATTATTTTTCAAAATGATCAAAGAGCTACCCAAACTCGGTCGCGGTTTCTCTCTTATCTCTCTTGACTCTCGTGTCGGGCTCCGATTTGAGTCCCAACAACTAAACGAGGAGGAAAACAAACAAACTGATACTCCATTTTAGTGCCCACTGCACAAAGAATCACCGCGTGTTGTCGATAAATAATCTACAGGTTGCAGATTTCGCAGTGAGCGTGAGAAATCGTGGGAGATAGAGAGAGCGAGAGAGTGATTCAGAGACGCTCGACGTCCTGGACGTCTTCCAATTCTGCTGTTTGGAAAAACTATCCAACGCGCTGAGTCATCTCTCTCTGTCTCCCGATCGGCGCTGGACGGGACTTGAAGCCGCTACTTTCCCGGGATTTTCGGGAAGAAAATGAGAAAAGCGTGAATCGCGGCACGCTGCTCGATATGTAGTCGCGAGGCTGGTTACTCGGTCGTTCTATAACTGGGTAGCCACGTAGTAAAAGCAGAAACGGCACGTGGTGCCCGGTTGTAGGTGCGAGTATTGATCTGCTGTGCGTTGGAAGGCTCACCGCGCGCTCGGTTCAGGGCTTCCACGGCCCGATAGGCGGCCAGATAGTCGTGTAGCTACCGGGCGTACAACGTTGTATGTACATCGCCGTGCACATATACGGCGCACCGCGTGTCTGCCGCCACCGTCAGCCGCCGTGGAATTTCCCTTTCTGCAAAAAGATCTACACACGCGAGACGACGCGCTGTACGTGAGTGATTTTCATGCCGAGACGAGGGATGCAACCAATGCCGGTGACTCTCGTTGCTTGGCATGGTAAACATGCATGGTAAGCCTTTGGGACGGACGTCGGCGCAACGAAAGCGACTGTTCGATGCCGCAGGAGGTCACGAATCGAATAGTTCCGTCACATCGGAGGATATCGAGCCACGGAAAACAAAATACAGACTGCTTCGTTCTAGAAATAAAATTAACCTTCTGGCGAACGGAACGAATGTAAGGAATTCACTGTTTGAGGGAACATTTTTCATTTTTCGGGAAAAACTTCGACACTAAAGCGAGATTTCGTTGTTTTCAGAGGACATTTTTTTACATCAATTTTTGCTGAAAAAATAATGTTTTTCTACGGACAGAAGTTTTCGGGGAGATGAGAAAGTGAAACTGTGGTTCGAGTCTAGTTATGTTAATTGATAATTTAAGCTTACCAGCACGAACAGCTACGGATAATTAATAATTAATTACCGCGTGACCCCTATTATTATTATCATTATTACAGTTTCTCTGTAAAGTATTTCGTGCTACCTACTTGATGTAACGATAGCCACAGCTTGATGTGACACTACCAGGAAAAATCTCTCGCACTGATCTCCGATTACAGACCAACCACATTACAAGTGGTGGTTTTCCTCATCTACAGGTCGACCATATTACAGCTCCGCGGGCGATTTTGAGTCTCTCGTTTCGCTATTTTTTATGTTACGTTTAATTTTTTACTGGAATTGTCGTCTCCCGTTGCCCAAATTCCAAATGAATGAGTTGCGACTAGCGTTGTATAGTTCGCGATCAAATCCCACATTCACCGTTATCATTGTTTCCTAACATTTTTACCCGTTCGATCGTCCGCAAAACCTCCGATCCCGGCTGCGAGTCATAACACGGAGAAAAATAATCAGGGAATGATAACAAATCGATTGTTATATTAACGAATTTGCATCGTTGGAATGCAACGAAATTCAGAAAAAAAAACCATTCTAACTAACCCAAATGATGAAATTAGGTATAAAAAATCATCATAGGAAGTAATTGCTACGATTACTTTTTATACGTAAATTCATAATTTAGGTTCGTTGGAATGATTTTTGTTTCTGAATTTCGTTGCATTCCAACGATGCAAACTTCAACACCATTTTAAGACAGCAAAATGTTCAACTATCACAGCAATTTCGCAGCTATAAAGTAAAGGTACCGGTCTCGGCCACCTTTGACTTAGCTTCAGTCGCCGCTTTCGGAAGCACAGAATTATTTGTATTATTAAAATGAAATAAAATGGTATCGATAAACTTGTTAATTTATATGGATATTTTCGAAGTCCCAACATAAAAATACAGAAAACAGACATTTGAAACAAAAAAATATTGTGAAAATGGCGGAAACCGGTAGCTTCGCATTAACGGCAAAAATGTTCGTATCACTCCGTTGACATTTTTCTCCGTGAAGACCCAATCTATTTTCACGAGCCCGCAGACCTCGCGCGCCGTGCCCACAGCTCGGAAATTTATGTACCTCGGTGTGAAAACACTCGCGCGCGGGTGGCGCGCGGACATTGTTATGTGTACAGGAGACACGGAAAGGGAGAGCGCGCGCGAGGCGCGCCGGAGGAGAGTCGAGCGAATCCGAGGGCCGGGGGAGGAGGCGAGAGCGCGAGAACGCAAGCGCGCAGGGAGCGCCGGGCGTGTGGAGAGCGAGTGCAGCGGAGCATCCTTCGAGAAATACATGAGGCAACGAAGCAGCGGAGGCTGCCGCCACCGTCGCCGCCGCCGCCACCGCCGCAGCTGAGCCCGCAAGGTCAAGGACGATCCGCGCATCGCGCGCGCGATACACCCACACTCCGCGCCCTTTTCTGCACTCCCGCGGCAGAATCGACGTCCGCGCGTTTTCTGCCCGGATCGTCGACACGTTCAAGCCGATCAAAAGTTTCGAGCCATAAAATACATACGCTTTGCGCGCGCGGCGTACCACGGCCAAGTTTCGTAATAGTTTAGCTCGGGACGACCGCGGGGACAATGTGCCGAGAGCTTTTTCAGAGTTTCACGAGTGCCAGCGGCAGAGCCACCTGTATTGTGTGTGTGTGTGTGTGTATAATAAATATATGTATATACATATGGTCGTCGAGACTGGACACGACGTTTTAATTTCGTCTGACTAGGTAGAGAAAGCGCGTTATCCAGAGTAGCCGGGCCAGCGACGAAGCTCCGGGCATCCTCGGGGAGCATGACCGGTGCTGGGCTCACCAGGCGGCGGCGGCGGCGGCGGTGGCGGCGGCGGTACAACGCGACAACGACAACCAAGGACCGAGGATGTCGTGCACCCACAAAGGGAGACGCTTAAAAATTCAATGCATTTCAAATGGGCCGGGGAATCGTCCGAGGCTCTCCCTGCGCCTCTCTGGCCCGCGGCTCAATTTTCGTTCGCGCGAACTCGCCCTCCGCTCCTCTCTCCACCGTGTTCCGTTGTTTTTCCTCTTTTTATTTTCCTTTTTTTTCCTCCTTCTCTCTCTCCTTTTTCCCTCCTCCGCGGAAAACCGAATGCCCGTCGGGTCTTTTCTCCCCTTTGACGTTACAGATACCGATTACGGGAGTAATTTTTTTTTTTTTTTTTCGCGTTCAACCGATAGCCTGAAATAGATATAACGGAAAGGTCAGTAATTGATCTTTTTACATCGGGCCTTTGTGTCCCGAGAGATTTTTTCTTTTTCTTGTTTTTGTATTCTGATTTTAAGTATTCCTGTGCCCTTTGACGTCGAGGCTGCGTCCATTAGACACCGATTAGCGAGGTCATTTTTGAGAAACCTGCGTAACACCGAGTGCACGGAAAAAAAAGTTCGGTTGTGCCAACTAATCATTCGCATTGCTGTACCTCAATTTTTTGCGATTAGTTGCAGCAACTTACACATTTATTGCCGAAACCACTTCGAATGGTTGTGGTAACTATTCACGATTTGTTCGACGTAACCTAAGAACGATATTATTAAAGTTACGATTGTGCCGCTCAAGGCGCGAGTCGCATCTGCACATAACCTAAAGACAATGTTATTAAAGCTTTAATTGTGCCGTTCGTGAAGCGATTCGCGTTAATTTGTCATAAGGATAGTACAAGTAGTACAATTGTATTTCGAAAAGCAATGACACGGTTGGTACGGACAAGTAACCGGAACTTGTGCTCCTGCCTACTCGAATAGTTGTATCTACCATTCGTTCGGTTGCCGCAACTAACGGGCCACCCCCATGGAAATAAAGTATACTTCAGATATATAACGGATATATCATTTTTTGCCACTATATATAGCGGCAAAAAGTTCTATATCCTCTATATATCTGATATATATCCGACGGATATATTATGGATGTAACATACATGTAATTGATATATGTAGCGAATTTGTGAAGAATATATTCTCGATATATTCCGCGTCTATGAATCAAAGAAGCCCTGTTGTATATAACAGATGTATGAAAGATACAATTTCTATAGACAAGAAGTACATAGAGAATATATCCACACATGACATGAATTACACATGAACACACATGAACACACATGACATGAATTACGCATGAATTAAGTACCTAATATGTATCTCATATTTATGCTGAGTATAAATCATGTATATGGTTATACATAAAAAATGTGCTCAACATATTTTTATTATATATTTGGTATTCAAAAAAGATATATGCGGTATATATTGTGTATATATTTTTCATATAAATACGTAATATATAAAGCGGCAGAAAGTTCTATATCTCGGATATATAATAAGATATATAAACAATATATAATATGCATTTTTATATATCCGAGATATATAATGGATATTTAAAAACTATACTTTCAAGTATATTTTTTTTTCCATGGGGGCATCTACCAACGAAACTTTATTCGTGCAACAAATTCCTTATGGTTGTCACAACTAATCCGAGTTGTAAGGAAATTCGAACAATCCATTGGTTGTGCCAACTAATTTCTTGGTTGTTTCAACTAATTATTTTTTTCCGTGTGGGAATAACGAGGAAGACGATGCTCATCTTCGGAATTCCAGCTGCCAATTACGGGAGGAGCTTTCGAGTATGTAAGAACTTAAAGAAGAATAATGGATAGTTTCGCGTCGGGACTTTGTGTTACGCGGTAAAGACAGTTCAACCTCTGTTTTCACCGACTTCCGACTACTTTGGTTCGTTCGCTTGTTCGAATTAACTGCACTCCACTTAGGAATTTCGATTCTTTCGCAGTTGTCAAAAGCGTTTCGCCGCTGCCCTTCGGATTGTTTTCCCGTTGCGTCGGGTCATTTACGAAGCACTTGTTTACGTGGCTACGCAGCGTGTATCGATTAATCACTCGGCCGCCCCATTCGCGAGCGACGATATAATTGATCGATCCGAAGACGAAGAAAGCTGAAAACTGGGTCGCGCGGTCCCCGAGCTGCGATTGTCCGTATTCTAATACCGCCCGCTCGAGGAGTTTATGCGCTCGTCGCCGTCGTCGTCGCCGAGACACACAACCCGGGGAGAGCAACGACACGTTCGTCGTTGACCTCCAAGCGCTGCAGCTCGAGACGCGATGAGAGTCCCCTCGGCCTCGGTTTGCAGCAGCAGCGCGCGCTGCAAAACCGAGCCGCGGAGAGTTTGTCGTGCATGCATACGAGAGGATCGTAAGGTCAATCGTCGATCGTGACTCGCGGCGGCTAAACTCTCCATCTTCTCGCGGGATACATATATGTATGTATGCACACACGTGTAGCGTTCGCGTATGCGCCAGCGACTTCGCTATTATTACCGCCGGCACTATATGTACACAAAGTGCTAAACTTTGTTTCTCCTTTTCGAGTCACAAGCGAGATATAAAACTTTTGCGAACGTTTGTCTCGATATGATCGAAAGCAATTTTAAATATTGCCGCGCGGCGCGCACGAGAGAGTGAGAGCAAATACTGCGCGCTGTATAGGGGAGGTGCGGGCAAAATGGGACGCACAAGCGAAAAATGGTTTTACGACGAAAACAAAAGTGTACTTCGATTGATTTTGATCAAAAAATTCGATTCCAAACATCAATTTTGAGCGACGGCAAAAAAAAAAGTGCGGGCGAAATGGGACAGATCCCCAAATTCAGAAATTTGTGTTTTTTTACTCGGTAATAGGGTGAATGCACCAGTAAATGAACAGTCACCAGTGAATGAACAACAGCTTTTTGAGAGTTCATGAGAAATTACAACGGTTTGGACGAACATTAAATTCTTAATCTGTCTATTTTTTAGCTACCTACTGCGATTATTTTGTCGCAGAAGCCTATTTTCGACGAAAAGTGTAGGTTAGAATGGCCCGTTCATTCACTGGTGTTTTTGGATTTTTGGCTTTTAGCATTTATTTTTATACACTTCGCGATAAAAATATGAGACTTTTTCAACTGCATCACATAATTCGACATTCTGTTAATTCATTAAAATTTTCGCAAACACTCTGAAACTGGTACATTTTATTAAAACCCATGATAAACAAATCGTTCTGCTTAACTGTTCATTTACTGGTGCCTCTACCCTACTCCTTGATGTTTATATTGAAGAAAAACAAAATTTGTAAAAAAAAAAAAATGTCAAAATGACTTTTCAAAATCCAGATTGCTTAAAACACTCAAAATTGTTAAAAATCTTAATATTCCGCTTACATGCGTTGAATTGCGTCGTCTAGACGCAATTTTCACGAAATGGGGGACTGTCCCATTTTGCCCGCACCAATAGTTGGAACTGAAAAAATAGGTGTCCCATTTTGTCCGCGCGTCCCGTTTTGCCCGCACCTACCCTATTCGAATCGAGCGTCGGCCAACGCAGTGATATACACTGATATTAAACAGGCGCAGGGGGGAAAAAACAGTTTATCGATTCTCATGTCGTGCTGCTGCTACTGCTGCTGCTGCTGCTGCTGATGCTGTCTCGGACCCGGGGGTTTCTCTCGAAAGCCTTCGGTAATAGGCACCGGGGCTGCCATCCCTCGGTCCTTCTCTCGATATAGGGGAGAGCGGGGCGATATGGGCCCCTTGAGGAAAAAACGGTGATAGGGAATTAAAAATAGCGTAAATGAACTATTTGTAACCCAAAAATAATGTTCCAACGGTTTTAGAGTGCGTCCGCGAAAAAAAAATTTGTGGGGCGAGATGGGCCGCCCAAAAATGTCACTTTTTCTTACTTCACTCTGAAACGGACAGCTCAATTCGTGGAGTCAATTCAAATCGCGGCAGTGTTTTGTGCTGGCAATCACGTTTCTTGCTGAAATAAGCAATCAACGCCGAATTTAATGTTTCTAAGAGCGTACATTTTTCATTTGTTGCCTGAATGTTGCATTCTGAAATTTGGGTGTTGAAGGTTTCCTCGTCCTTCTCTTCACTATCCGAGCTCGTTTTAAAAAATTAAATTTTCACCAAAAATTTGGGTAGCCCATCACGCCCCGTTGCTACCTCAGAATTGGGGGGCCCGTATCGCCCCGGTCTCCCCTATCTCTCGAACGCGCCGAGTGTACACGCAGCTCGCTCGCCCGTCCTTCTCGTCTCACTTCCGAGTGATCTCCTCGCGTAATCGATTCCACGCTCGGATTCCGGTAAGCCTTCCTCCCCCCCACTCCCGCGCGCGCACGGTGAGAATGCACTTGGCTCCTCCGGCCCCTTGAGGATATACCGCGCTATACATCGTCGAAACGATTTTCGTATGGAAAATCGCGCCCCACGCGAAACTTTTTCCGGCCTTGGGAATTTCGGGAGACACGTTTTACGACCGAGTAGGAAACAAGGATGAACACCCCCCCCCCCCTCTCCGCGCCACGCGCATAGCTTCCTCATTATTTTTCATTTTCTCGCGCCGCTGAGGAAGTGAGTCGATCAATGGGGGAAAAATGAGAAATAATCGCAGGAATCTGTCGGGTTGTTTCTGGACTTTTAATTTCTCGCCTCTGAGGAGAAGAGCCGCCCGATGGGAAAAATGGGAAACAATCTCAGGTATCCGCGACGTTGTAATTATCGTTCTTGTTTGGAATAATTGAGTCGGATTATTTTAGGAAATCGTGTTAAAATGTTTTGTTTTTTCTGTCTCGAGGTACTAATTCTTCTTCTTGTTCTGTTTGTGGTTGGCTCTGGTTTGCACCATACGGCCACGTTCCTCGAGGTATTCGGAGTTGCATTAAATTTGTACGCATGCGCGGAAACGTTTGCGAACATTTCTATTAATAATACGCTTCTAATAATATCCTGACCGCGCGGGACATTTGTGCAAACACCGAGACGAAGAAACAGCCTCTGACGTTAACGAAGACACTCTAAGGTCAAACCAAAGTCAAACAACGGTACAATTTCGTCGGCGACATTCCGACAAACGTGCGAAAACTTGAGTCGGCTCTACTCGTCCCTCGATCGATTCACGCAGTTTCGTGGACGGCGAGAGCGACGGGGGAAAGAAACCAGAATTAAAGTTCCGCCGAACGTATTTTTCGACCCCCCCCCCCCCCCCCCCCGCTTTGGTGCGCTTTTTTTCCACTCAACAATGCACACAGATATCGAGAGCCAGAATCTCGAAACTCGGCGGAAATGAATTCACGTCCAGCCTCTAGGTGCGCGCGGAGCGAAACGCGTGTGTGCGATTCGCGTGAATAAAGCCCAGACGTGTGTATATTCGACACGATAGGAAGTCGAGCTCGCGCGAGTCTTCGGTTCCCGCGCCCGATCGCGCGTTCGATCTACCGGGGCTTAAAAATACAAACGCGCCACACGTACAGCGAGGAAAAATCACATTTTTGATAATATTTGGAAAATTCATCTACTGCATAGTAATTCAATGTCCAGTTATACTCTGATAACACCGGATGGACGTCAAGGTGTAGGAATCAAAAAGTACACGGAAAAAAAAAGATCATCGATTCAATAAAACCGTGGATTGCGGACTGCCAAAAACAAGTGTAGTCAAATCAATGTCACTTCCAGTTCCTATAATTTCGTATGATATTAAAACGATAACTCCAAAATAGTCAAAAGAATATTTGATTGTTTCAATGTTAAATCGGATTGTGACAACGATAAATGGAATTAATTTAAAAACATTGTTTTTGGCAGCCCGCAACCCACGGTTTTATTGAATCGATGATATTTTTTCCCGTGCATGTACGCTTTTGAATCGGCGGTCAAACTTTTGCAGGCACAATACTAAGATTAGGACCCAACAACAAATGCTTTTTTAGACATCATAAGCCTAAAAATGGAAACCCAGTTAGTGGACTTTAGTGTACTCTGAATGTTCACAAATGGACCCTTTGGTGTTGTCAGGGTTTTTTTTACTGAATCCGTGTAATGTGATACACGAAAGAATATGACAATTCAATGTACGTGCGATAAAATTAAAGTTAACTCATATTAAGAACACATGTATAGCGTATTTGTGTACGGTGTATTAATTAATACTACTTATGTAAGAAATTTTGCAGCCGTGCATCATTTTTAGTATACTGTGCATCAATTAATACGACTTTCATGACGAATTTAGCAGAATTGTACATTCATTTTATACAGTAAAACCTCGATCATTGAAACGATAACTCAGTTTATGCGAACGCTCAATTATCCGAATATTGCCGCAAAAAATACATTGTTGCTTGAATACGCAAAAAAGCATTCAACATTTTTCAGATTTTTCTTTTTTCGATCTTTATTTGCACGTTAATATAGTTGCAGAAATTTAATATGTATCTATTATTTTTGTGTGAAAAAAATTTTGTTTACGATTCCGTCGCAAAAAAAAAACGTTTTGATAATCCAAACTGGCCTCGGTCCCAATTAGTTCGACTAATCGAGGTTCCACGGTACTCGTGTAGTGAATTTACTATACCCGTTTCTGTAAAGTAGCTTCCTGCACTGTATAGTAATTTTACCTTAACGGGATGTGAAACTTACTCAGTCGGTAACACAAACTGTGATCAGCCCTACGGCCGGAGACACCGTAAATATTCTGATATAAAGAAAAGCGTCGTCCGAAGCGCAATTTAATTTTCCGTCGGACGATACTTTGCTTCCATCCAAACTAACAACAGGAATATGTTTTTCGGGTACAATTTGCGGCTCGTAATGGAAATCTGAGGTTAAAAACTGAACATTTTCAAAAACCTACAATTGACGAATTGTTTATCCTAAGTTTTTGAAAATTTCCAGTTTTTGACCTCAGATTTCCATTACAAGTCGCAAATTGTACCCGAAAAACATATTCCTCTGATTGAGGATTCAATTTTTTTTTAGTATGATATGAGTATTTTTCAGTTCAATACGACATACTTTGAATGCTTCGACGCTTCATACTGCAGAAATACTCTTTTCATACTATTGTTTTTTTTTTGCGCGGGATGCTCTTAAATATTGTTCACAGTGCGCGTGTATTATTGTTACAAATGTATGCGTGTGCGCTCGGGTTGGTGAAACTGTGTTCCAGAACGCGGAGCGATCGGGACGAGGCGAGGCGAGAGGCGACAGCGGTCCGCGTGACCTTGCAAACCAATCACGCTATTACGGTTCGTCGCATAAAAGCGCGTACGCCGCGCGGCGCTCGGCCCGAGCCTCCATCGCGGGAGAGCCGAGAGCGTCAAACATCGCCCGCTGCCGACGCATGAGCGAGAAGAATTATCGGGCCGTGTCGGAGATAGAAAAAAAAAAATTACAAAAAAAATATGTGCACGTTCGAAAAAAAATGGAACGGAAAACCGAAAGAATTACGGGGAGCGAAGATCGAACTGTCGGCTGATGTGAACGCGAGCTGTGTGCGCGGTGTAGTTTCTCGAATTGGCAACTTTGCACCGGACGGAAACGAATGCAAATTTGTTCACCATTCACGGCGAGGCATCGCTCCGCGGTGGCTATTGCGAGCCGCAGGAGTTTATAACACCGCGATCGCGTTGTTGTACGGCAATTAATTAAAATTCCAGCTATTATCGCCATTCGCGGCGTCCGCGTTATCTCGGGATCGAGAGCTGTCCTCCCCTCCGTCCGCCTCCGCCCTCTCCCCCTCCTGACCCCCTCCTCCCCCTTTTTTTGGATCGGCCCGACGCGTCCGGCTATTCTGTTGTCTGGTGCGCAGCAAATTTGTAACGCCCGATGAGACCGCTGTGCTGCAGTGTACATTATTGTCTTTCATCCTGTAGACGTATATGTGTATATGGGCCGTTCTAGCTCAAGTGGAAGATTCGTCATTTTCACTATTTTCGACATTTTTACGTCGGTTTTTGTACTTTCGCCACAATCCGAATAGGCGCGCAAGTTTTTGTGGATTATTTTTAAGCTAACTCCAGTTCATGCTACAACTACATTATTTTAGTAACTTTTTTTTGCAAGTGCGTTTCGATTTTTTTTCTTTTTTTTTTCGATTTCGAGACATTCGAAAATCCTGTCTGATGGGCAATTTCCCATTGATTCCGAAAAGCACCGCCATTTGTCCGAAAACTCGGGGAAAAAAACGCGAAAAATGATTTTTTTATAGAATAAACATTTTTTTACGGCAGAAAAAACATGTAACAGAATTTTAGACAGCATTGTCAAATTTAGATGTTGTGTCTAATCATTTTTTCTCGTGACTTACTTATTTTCGATTATTATTATAAATAGTCTTGCCCAAGAGGATAAGATTACGGACCTGTCGGTTTGAGCCGGAATGACCCGTATTTATATTTCCGTGTGTAGCGGTGCTCTGTCGATACGATGAAACAGTCGATCAAGTGAGAATCCCGTCGCGTATAATCACGCTGGTAATTATTATACAGCGAGTCAAACAAATTTGTTGCGACGGAAAATTAACTGGACTGATGATCCTCCGGATGTGAAGGAGTGAATGATAAATAATGGTTCGTACACGCGTAACCACAGCGTGTATACGCAATACGCAGAAGCATTGAGCAACGCGGAGAGAACTTGTTTGTAAATGAAAACGGAGGAAGTGGCAGAAATGTGGAACTTCCGCTTCGTACTCGGAGTCATGAAGCGACCGAGTGAATATTTTATGCGCGGGATGAGAACGAAAGTTGGGGCCGAAGTTGATGGCTCAGACAGGAGTCCGGCGCCCTTTCCTTAGGTCTCGCCTCAGTACACCGAGCCCTAATGGCCTTTTCCTCTGTTAAATTGCTCCACGTATCCTGTGACAACGAAACTTCGGACAAAGGATCGAAGTTACAGAGCTGCCGCGTTTAAGATAATATCGGAAGGGTGTTTTTTGAGTTCTCACCGAGAAAACTTTGTTCCATCAGTTTCATGAAATCTGCGCGCAAAACAAAACCTTCGTCATGCATACGTTGGAAAAAAAACACGCAAGGAGTACGTTTTTCGTGAAAAAAAACATTTTCGATTTCGTACAGTTTGAAGACCCTGTCCGACGGGAAATTTCCTGCTGATTCTGAAAAACACCGTTGTTTGGCCGAAAAATAGAAAATTCGACGAGAAAAATGCGAAAAACGTTTCCGCACTTTTTCCGATTTTCTCGATTTCTGAATTTTTCAAAGAATGTATAGGCAGACCCCCAAAAATCGGAAAAAACGCGAGGAAAAAATTGACGCTGCGAAAATTCAACAATTTTCTCTTGGAAACATTTGCGGTTTTTCAGGGTACGAATTAAAAAATCTGCGTAAAATTCAGAAATCATAATCTCGCATTTCGCCTTACTGCATTCTCTTCGTTATTAAGTTTTATTTCGGGCTAAGAAAGAAAATCCAGATTTGATCGATCCAAAAAAAGTAACCTCCATTTTAGTGAAGTGACGAAATTTCGAAAAAAGTGCAAAATCAATTATCGCGTTTTTCTCGTCGAATTTTCTATGTTTCGGGCAAACAACGGTATTTTTCGGAATTAGCGCGAAATTTCCCATCGGATAGGATCTTCAAATTTTACGAAACAAAAAAAAATTCGCGAAAAGCGCATGGCAACTTCCGGCTTTAAAATTCTGTAAAAAAATGCCGACATCAAGATATCGCGTTACGTTTTGCGACATTCTCTTCGTTATAAAGATTTCTCTCGATCGCAGGAAGAAAATCCAGATTCGAACAATCCAAAAGAAAGTAACCTCGATTTGAGTGAAGTGATACTAGCCCATATATGGGCTAGTTTTATATAAATTATGCAATGTCATTCATTCCTCTATGCGAAACTGTCGTTATAAAATACTAGCAACAACGTGCTCGCTTCGCTCGCTCTCTGCTTTTAATTTATTTTTTCTTGTCGCCAATAAAGCCATTCAAAATGCGCGCGTGACTGCAGCGGCCATGACAGTCCGAATCGATTTATATCGAAGCCGCCGCCGTCCAATTGGGACGCTCGAAAAGCGGCTTCAGTATTTCGACTTCGATGTGCCATGTCTTTTCTAAGAGAGAATGTCCATTGCTGATGTCAAGTTTTCTATGCATAGTAGCCTATGTAGTACACGGAAAAAAAAGTTTGGTTGTGCCAACTAATCATTCACATTGCTGTACCTCAGTTTTTTGCGATTGGTTGCAGCAACTTACACATTTATTGCCGAAACCACTTCGAATGGTTGTGGTAACTATTCACGGTTTGTTCTATATAACCTAAAAACGATATTATTAAATTTACGATTGTGCCGCTCAAGGCGCGAGTCGCATCTGTACATAACCTAAAGACGATATTATTAAAGCTTTAATTGTGCCGTTCGTGAAGCGATTCGCGTTAATTTGTCATAAGGATAGTACAAGTAGTGCAATTCTATTTCGAAAAGCAATGACACGGTTGGCATGGACAAGTAACCGGAACTTGTGCTCCTGCCTACTCGAATAGTTGCATCAACCATTCTTTTGGTTGCCGCAACTAACAGGGCATCTACCAACGAAACTTTGTTCGTGCAACCAATTCCTTTTGGTTGTCACAACTAATCCGAGTTGTAAGGGAATTAGAATAATCCATTGGTTGTGCCAACTAATTTCTTGGTAGTGTCAACTAATTATTTTTTTCCGTGTAAGACGAAACGGTAAAAAAATCCGGATCAACAGTCATCAACCGGAGAAAATAATTTCCTAACCCGTCGCTATGATACCGGCTGCGACATTCGCAACCTCGAATTTTTATCAGGTCCGCGAATCCCTACAGCCCACCAGACATCGCTAATCGATTCTAGTTCGACCTTGCACTTGACCTCCGACCAGGCAACAGCAGCAGCAGCAGCAGCAGCAGCAGCAGCAGCCGCCGCAGCCTCATTGGAATTATCGCGGCAATAAAGGAGATAGCAGGCGCAGCAGCGGCCGCCCATTGTAAAGCACCACAGCAGAATTTCCTCGCCGCCGATGTCTATCACGCTTGGGATGCCCGCCAGTAGAGTCGCTCGGTTGATAAACGTTTTCTGCGGTCGCGCCCGTAAGATAACTCAGCCACCCGCTCGCTGCGAGCGTTGCACAAAAAATTCTTACGTCGCCGCACACGCATTTCGCGCTTGCGGGCGGCGAGTGCGGCGTGCGGTTCGCGCGTCTTTGGGAAACGAGCGAGTAAATAAAACAAATAACGAGTCGCAATGAGGAGGTGGTGGCGGGGCTCGGTTTTGCTGCCTCCCGGTTTTACGCTGCGGGGCTCCGCTGATTATTTTTCGCGCGAGAGCGACTCGACCACGTGAAAATGTGGGAAGGAACGCGCGAGAATCGCTCGGAGCTATACCCAGTGCGCTCGCTCTGCTTTTGCCGTGCCACTGCAGCGGTGTAAAGACGAGCGGCCGAACCGCTATGTGTGTGTGTGTGTGTGTGTTGTACTCGCGCGCGCGCGCGCCGGGGAGAGAAGAGAGGCAAGTACTTTGCCACCCAGAAATAGACGCGGCTACTATAGAACGGATCCGTGCTACGCGTTGCAAACTCCGTCGACGATGCCGCCGCCGCGCAGCGGCCGCCACGTCGAATCGCCCGAGAGACTCGTGTGCAGCCTGCGCGCCCGCCGGCGAGCTCTCGTTGCATCGAGGTTGCATCCGCGTTACGTAACCAGCCACTATTCCTCTATAATGCCTCTGTCGTTGGCTCTGCGGCTCTCCTCTCCACCCGACGACGCCCGCTCGGTCGAGCCTCTCGATGCAGCCAACTGTTACGAGAACGGCTGTGCGATTGATAACAGCGACAACAAAAAGAGACACACGCACGGGCGTGTCCGGTCGAAATCAATTTATGGAGCCCGTGTTTTTAATCAAATGGTCATGTCGAACGCCCGATTTATCGTTAATGAGCGCGGGATGTCGACGAGATTTGTCCTTTCGATACGAAGATAATCCGGATGATTGCGATGAAACTTCGGAAAATATTATATTTCGCGGAATAAATTTGCCTTTTTCGGGAATCTCGTTGAGCCGCAGGGTCTGCGGATGAAACGAAAAATAAAGAATTGACGTTCAAACGATTCGTAATGATTTTTCTATTATTCGCTCGATAATAACCTTTGGTTTCATGTAAAAATGACTACAGCTGTTGCTGAGTGATGATGTTGAAGTTTGCATCGTTGGAATGCAACGAAATTCGGAAAAAAATTAATTCTGTTTTCATTATTTGGGTTAATTAGAATTAGAAAAGTCATCATAGCAACTAA
Organism: Pimpla rufipes; assembly: GCA_963932165.1. Lineage (NCBI taxonomy): Eukaryota > Metazoa > Arthropoda > Insecta > Hymenoptera > Ichneumonidae > Pimpla > Pimpla rufipes. Next base: position 532,676 of record OZ010635.1, read on the forward strand.
TTGCTACGATTACTTTTTATACCAAATTTAATAACTTTTTTCGAATTTCGAAAAAAAAAGAATTTCGTTGCATTCCAACGATGCAAACTTCAACATCACGCTGAGTGTTTAATCGTTTTTTATTTTTTTTTATTTTCATCCAACACTTTTTATTATTGCGGAATTTGCTTTTCCTGCTTCGAAAATGAAAAGACAGTGAAAGCAAAATGATTTTCGCTGCTATTTGGAAATTCACACGCTTGCGGTTTGAGTATATATTTCGAATACAAAAGCGGCGGTCGGATGTTTCCGGGAATCCGGCTGAGACCTGGGATTTAAATAAATTCATACACAGGCGAATCCTCGTTTGAATCGTCAAGCCTCGTTTCGCGTTTTCGTTATACGTTTGATGAAGTATTTATTTTATTCCATTGGCAAGCACGACAGAGCCTTAATTTGCCAACCCACATCCGGTGGACCTCGGGATGCGTTACAGCGGGGGGCAACACACGGAGAGACGGACGGGGACACACAGCGCGCGATCGCGCGGGGCGGTGGCGCGCGTTCGAGAGAACCGCAGTGCACACACGGGACACAAAGCGAGAACGAAGAGCGCAGCGATCGCGGTGCATCATCAGTGCTGGTGGTGCACACGTACCGCGCGCGCGCGCGCGCTCACATGAAAGCCGGCCTGCGGTGGGCGCGTGTGAGCCCCTCATGCGTGCATTTCCAATGACTCTTTCGTGCGAATCTCTGCCACTGCGAAAATCCCCTAAAGTCGCTCCATCAGACGGAGAACCGCACCGCGCCGGTAATGGACGACGGTCTTGTAATACCATAGATTTTGTCACAGTCGAAGCACACATCGAGCGTTACTGTTACATATTGTCGATGGCTGGTTCAACATTGTAGGTACTGCAACCTTATATACGCGGAGAAGAAGTCGGAACGTCGAACGACGTCTGTGATTTCCGGTGCGGCGAACCAAACATTTACACCCAGAGAACAGATCTAGTTGACTTAAATAGATCCTACTTATGGTAACTCAATTTTTTGGCTTGATGGCCGGCCTAGTAGACTTGTAGTGATATCAAATAAATGTTTTATTAGATTTGAATGGACTTCAATGAAATAAAACATTTATTCAAATCTACTGAATGTACATTTAATCGAAATACAGCTTTTGGTTGTTTGAAAAAAAATATGTGTTTCAGCGAAGTGATTTTTTCTTCGTGTTGAAGAAAGAAATATTTCACTGAAATAAACTTTTGTTCACATTTACCAAATATATATTTGAATCGAACATAATTTTTTAATATTTTTCACCTAATACATATTTCAGTTGAATATAAGTTTTTAATCATTTAAGAAAAATATATATTTCATTTTTTCCACTATTCGGCACCGAAAATGCCTAATAATTGGCCCATGCCAATTTTTGGACCTACTATTTCTTACGGTGGGTTCCGAACCACCGGCGAGAGCGCAGAAAAAACACAGAAAATTCCATTTACATTGGTGTCGGCGGGAATCGAACCTGGACCCACTGCGTATGAGCACGAGCACTCAACCACTGTGCCACTGCTCCTCTACGTTCTTAATCATTTTTAGCAAATATAAGGGATCGTTTGTCTCGCGAAAATTACATATGCACGGTGCTCCTGAATGTGCCATTGACACTCTGCGTATAATAAACTGTCTAGGTTCATCATATCTGCGTGAATGTATTTACTGCGCAAATTGATGCTTTCTGTTACAGTAATATATTCTGTAACCCATCCAGGTACTGACTTCTATCGTCAAGCAGATATTTTAGTATGGACCCTGAATGTTGAAATTTCGTTCATACAACAAAAGTTTTTCTTTAAACACACAAGAAATGTAGTAGTACTAAATATAATATTTTATCTCTTGCTATTATCATACAAAAGTTGCTTTAAATAAATAATTCTATTTGTGACAAATATACTGAACAATTAAAACAAATAAATATTAATTTAAGCGAACGATAAATCTAGTTGATCTGAATAAAAAAATCAAATACTTAAATTACGTCAATTCAAATAGACCTTTATTCGTGTGAACAAAATATGTAATCACAACAAATAAATTATTTATTAAGTGGAAGTTATTTCATTAAGGTCGATTCGAAGAAATAAATATATATAAATCCAATACGATTTGTAATGGAACGAAATATATATATCTATTTTCCAGAAAGAAAATTTTAGTTACTTCAACTAAAAGAAAATCAACTAAAGGAATTTATTTTATTTAACTTGACCTTTTTTTCTGGGTGTAATCATTCTGGGAAAGTCGACGTTGGACTGAATATCGTGTCGATTAAAAGTCACTTTTCGTTTCATCGACAACGTTGCATTTTTTCCACACTTTTTTCGTGTCAAGTACTGGAATTTTTATCGAAATTATTATATTTCTTCAAAATCACCGGTCTTAGTTGTCGGGAAAACAAAAATCGACCAATATTCCCCTTTATTCTGCTTCGTAAGATCTTAAGAGTGTGTTATTTTTTAAATTTATATCAAGACTCACCTATTTTTCTCCAACTCGTTATGAGTCGTCCTGAAACAGAAAACAGGTGAAATGTTAATTGCTGGTGTAACACATATAAGGTAAAGGTACCGGTTTCATCCACCTTTGGCTTAGTTTCGGTCACCGAGTTCGAAAGCACAGAATTATTTGTATTATTAAAACGAAATAAAATTGTATCGATAAACTTGTTAATTTATATGGATACTTTCGAAATATCAACATAAAAGTACAGAAAACCGTAATTTTAAATAAAAATATAGTGAAAATGGCCAAAACCGGTACAGTGACCGAAACCGGTACCTTTACCTTAGTTGAGATTAGTTCGCTTGAGTCGCGGTATGTCGCGGTAAGCGAGTCGCGAAACAACCCTAAGAGAAACGCGTGAACGTCGTGCCGCGGGGTCGAGACACTGTGTACGGGGGGGGGGGGGGGGGGAGGAAAAGGGGCAACACTCGGTACGTTCGCCCCTGCGCGTAATAATCGACCCCTTCTCGTCCAGTCGCAGGCAGCGGGCGAAGCAATAGTAGTTGTAATACGTATACGGCGGAGTGGAAGCGCGGCAACAGCAGCGGCACGTAACAATCGGGAAGGAGCGACTATACAATGGGATCCCACGTTTTATCGAGAACCGTGGGATTTTCGGGTCTCGTTAACGTGACGCGGACCAAAGCTCGGAGCCTCCCCCTCTTTATCCCTTATCTGTCTATCGCTATCTCTATCTTTGTCTGTCTCAATCTGTCTGTCCATCTCACGGAGTAAAATAATCAGGGAGTGATAAGAAGTCGATTGTCGTATTAACGAATTTTTTGTTGTCGGAGCAAAATTTTCAGCTACCAAATTTTCTGCAAAATTTGCAGCTACGACAGCAAAAAATTTCTCTGTGCTCTATCTCTGTATGTCGGTTAGGGTGTGTCAAAAAAATGAAATTATTTAATATTTATATTTTTTTATTGCAAAAGTATGTGTTCTGGCCTCAATATACACGTCCTATACCGAAAACGGGCCTAACATTAATTATGATTTTTTTCTTTGAGATTTGTTGCAATAAAATACCTCGTTTGAGGCACCTCTAAATATCATTTGTCAGCGAATTCCTTTGACACAATTGATTGTTAGGTCAACATCTCGAGCTTAAGCCATGAAGACCAAAAAAAAGCACGACAGTACACGGATAGAAATGAAAATGAAGAGAAAATAAAAATAACGAAAAATTAAGCATTTTTTTCTTCTCAGTTTTTGTTTCCATCTGCGTACTGTCGCACTTTCTTTTGGTGTTCATGACTCAAGCTCGAGAACTTGACCTAACAATCAATTATGTCAAAGGAATTCGCTGACAAATAATATTTAGAGGTGCCTCAATCGGAGTCTTTTATTGCAACAGATCTCAAATAAAAAAAAACAAAAACATTTAAGTGCATTTTCAGTATAGGACGTGTATATTGAGGGCAAAACACAAACTTTTACAGTAAAAAAATATAAAAATTAAATAATTGTATTTTTTTGACACACCCTAATGTCGGTCTATCTGTGCTCTATATCTGTCTGTCAGTCTGTCCGTTTCTATCTCTGTTTGTCCTTCCGTCTGTCTGCCTGTCTGTCTAGCTACTACGCGGAAGACCCGGAGGTGGAGAAAAACAGCAACGTTGACCCCCGTAAGTACCCCGAGTTTTCTTTATTTTTTTTTTTTCGCGGATACGCGTGGATCTCGCTTTCCCGTGGCAAAGCGTCGAAATTGCCGAACTGTCGCACCGCTCGGGTTCGGCATGTCTGTATATTTCGAAAGTGGATACACACAGAAGGTTCACTTCTCGGCGTCGTCGGCATCGTCGTCGTTGTCGTCGTTGTCGTCGTCGTCGTCGTCGTCGTTGCGAAAGTAACGGAACGCCGTACGGCATTGTCCGCGACGGTACAACGATTTCTACTGTATATCGCCGGTAGCTGATGTACTGTATAAATACAGCGGCACTCGGCAGCGCACAGCATACATTATTTCGCGAAGATAGCACGTGACTGTTAACGTGTCACAATGCGCGCCACCGAGTATATGCATAAACACCCGCGCCATCTTCGTCCTGTAGACGCGTTTAAGGAGCTTCGCACGCAGCGCTTCACGCTTGACGAGTCGGTGTTAAATATTTCGTGCGGCTTCTCGAATGCTTTACGAGCGACTGTTTTCAGTGATTTTTAGCCCAAAAGTCGAAAAACCACTTCGCACGTTAAGTACCGGTTACAAAAATCTGCGTCGCGAGACGTTTTTGTTTTCTTTTTTTTTTTATATTTGATTCCTGGATGAAAAAATGGCTGTGGCTAGCCGTCCGGATACCGGATGAAAACGTGTAGCTTATTCGTTCGGAAAGTGGCCAAATTATCTCTAATACGGGTTTTCATCAAGTTAAACTGTGTAAATCCATTGCAAATGCGTTTGGATGAATAATATACGCTTATTCGTCCACAAAAACTTGTAAATTGATTAAAATTGTATCTGGAAGAATAATCTACGATTATCGGTCCATCAAAAATTGAAATCTAATTTTTTTAATTTATCTGGTCGAATAATATACGGTTATTCGTCGAGATCTCGCAGATTGGTGGAGTCTATCTGGACGAATAATACACGACTATTCGTCCACAAAAACTTACTGAAGCGGACATTTTCCACTTTAGTAAGGATACATATAATTCTAAAGCGGACTTTCAGCTTCTACTTCAAGTAATTTTTCGACCTTCCCGACGAATAATACAACCCAATTCGTCCGGTATCCGCACTTCTAGACACTCCGAAAAAAAATTGATCCATGCTTTTTTTCTGCTGTTTATCACCTTTTTGCGACTCTTCAGAGTTAACGTGAATTAATATTTTCTGTAAATCGCCGATATCAATGTTTCTTTAGATTGAATTAATGAAATCTTGCCAATGACGATTACGAAAATATTTCGAACGAATTTGAGATATCGTTGAGCGCGCTTTAACCTCGTTGACAGCGGGGGCGATCGAAAGCGGTGGGAGTTTCCACATACCTGTTTCTCTCCCGGCGTGTCGGACGCTCGCGAGAAATCGCGCAGGGCTCTTGGCGATAAAGAAAAATAAAACATTGCCCGAAGGCCAACGAAGCTGCGACGCGAAATGTTGCGACAATCGCGAGTCGAGCGAGAGAAAAAAAAAGGCGAGCATGACGCGAACGGGAGTAAAAATAGACCGTGCACAGAGACCGTCGGTTAACGGGATGATTTTTTTTGTTGTATTTTTATAAAAAGCCGCTGTGACGTTGCGTTCGATATTTTTGCATCCACCGTGTAGCGCGCGTGTTATATATAGCCGGTTGCGGGCTTTCGGGCGTGCTCGGGAGAGGAATATTCACGTGACACGTGCATGACTCGCGAGAACACGAGACGGGAGAGGTGAAGGACGAGGTGGAACATATTCCGCGCGCTGCCGAGGGAGGGTCTGTCGCTCGTCAATGGGAACCCGGCCGGTATGGCGACGGCCGAGAGAGAACGAGCGGCGCGTATAAACATGCGCGCGAGGGGAGGCTCGACGATTGGTTATCGGGAGAGCCGCGATACACTTAAAACGTAATCATTATGATCGTTCGAAAAAAATCAAAACAGATTTTACAATCTTATTTTACGAAAATATTTTTAAAACCGTAATTTTATTACGTTTTCAAGAACACAAGCAAAAAAATCGCGAAAATCAATGACGTTGAAGTTTGCATCGTTGGAATGCAACGAAATTTAAAAACAATAATTAATTGTAATTCATTGTACAAGGAAAATAGGTGTAAAAAGTCACCATAGCAAATAAGGGCACGAAAAAAAAATTATATATATATTTTTTCGTGCCCTTCATCATTTGGGTTAATTCAAATTAATTTTTTTTTCTGAATTTCGTTGCATTCCAACGATGCGAACTTCAATATTGTGAAAATCAGCTGATCGGCATAAAACTGTCGTCTCTTAACCGGAAGGGCAGTCGAGAGTTAAAAAATTATGAGTTCGACGAGTAACTGACGAAAATCAGAAGAACACGATAAATTTCGAAAAAATCATGACAAATTGTGTAAAAAATCATTAAAGTTTCACGTATTATTATATTAATTCATAACTATGTCGTCACGAGAACTGAATATGGCAACTAGTGTTTTTCACAGACAATTATAAAAAAGGTATTGAAAACGTGAAAAAAAATCCGCGATTTGACTAATATTTCCCGAAACTGATCAAACGTTTGCGAATTCCAACATGGTGATTTTCCCGAACCGTTTCGCATGCTGCGCGAGCGCGCCTAACGCGAAGCGACTGTAATCCCGAGGATAAATCGTACGAAAATCCAACGAACCTGCTGCCCTGAGATTTTTTCGTCTTTGGCCTTTTGGTGACCGCCCGCATATCATCGGGAATCGGCATTGTCGAAGCATAGCCATGTTCAGCTTCTGAAACAAATAAACGGGGTCAGACATTCGGCATTCGTCGGGGGGATTCCGCGGATAAATTTCCACGGTGTATCTTCGCGTCCGACGAGTCGGACACGTTGCGTCACGTACGAGCGATAATTCAATAAGTCGCGCGCGGCACGCGCCGCGACATAAATCAATGTGAAAACTTTCGTCTTTTATATGTTTCAATCGAACGCGCGGCGACGCGGCGGCGGTCATCGTGTGCGTCGCGAGAAATCATTCGGGAACGAGGAGGGTAAGAGGGACGGAGAACGGAAAGACGTTATAATAACCCGATGGATTTTGTGCGTCTCGAGTGCGCCGCGCGCAAACCCGACGAAAGCATTTCCAGATGTGCGCGCGGGCGAACGGCGAGCGAGCCTCGAACGAGTCGCGCCAGGCTCGCCGCCGCCGCTCGTTGCTGCGAAGTTGCGAGAGAGGGAGCGAAAAAACGAAATACATACGCGAACGAGCGAGGATATATGGAGGGGGAGGGCGGAGAGGCAGAGGGTCTAGAGACGGTCGAGGAGGCGAGGCGAGGCGAGGCGAGCGAGCCGCCACCGAGGCATTACGTGACCGAGGTTGACGCACAAAATAACCGAACGCGCCGCGCGTTTCTCGTCGTGCGGCTACATCGAGCCGAATCGAAATGCACGCGGACGAGAACAATGCGAGCGCGCAGCCCAAGTGCCGCGAAATTACAAAAAAAGAAGAAAAAAAAACGAGCGTAAAAATTCAACTGTTGACGTAAACCAGAGGCAAATGCGCAGCTGCGATGAAAACTCCTCTCGCGACGGTGCGGCGTATATTGCACCTCTTATACTTTGCCGATTGCAACATCTCGATTGTGCTCGCGCAGAGTGGAATTTACTGGTCAATCCGTTAGTTGACATTTTTTTGTTGTCGATAGATTTAGCGATAATTCTAGTGAATTATTTCAGCACTGCAAACCAGCTTATTAATTGCTCTTTTTAATTCGCAACGTTCGTTAATAAGTTTTACGGCAAATAATTCACCGAAAATTTGTCCGTCATTTAAATAATAGCAACAACGCGCTCGCTTCGCTCGCGCTTCTGACCACATTCAGAAAAAAATGATTTGTTGTCACAAGAACCAAAAAAGGTTGATTTAACAAAATGTTCTTATTTCAACAACGAAACGTATTGATTTCGAAATTTAAAAAAATGTTGAATCATTTCGTACGGGATACGGGAAACCAGTTTGAAATTGTTGAGGAAACCAGTCGTCGAGGTCCTGGCAATGAACACATCGGCTACAACAACAAATATGGGTCCAAGCAATCCAAAAAATGGTAATTCTAATCAAGCTTTTTTCCGTGATGAATGCGAAGAAAATAAGAAAACCGGTAGACAACATTATTTTGCTATTTCAATTTCATGTTATTCCGAACGCATCGAGCATGTCACGGCGTGTTTGAATGTGCGCGTGTGTCTGGCGTGTAGTTAGGCGCACCGAGAGAAAAAGTTTCCTTGATTCAATGAAATTTCCTTGAAATCTCAACCTATGAAACATTTCTTTGAGGTCAATGAAATAATATCCTTAAGTTAATATTATATTTTCTTTGAATGATGTCATCAACCAAATTATAGGTTATGTTCACCAAGTTTTTGGTTACGTACCATAGTACTTAGATATGTTCACCAATAACTTCGATGGTTTAACCAATGATTATCTTCTTGATTTCACTTGACTTAACTACAACATAACAGATCAGCTTGCGCGAGAAACACCAATACGACTTATCGCGAATGAGCCAAACGTTGACAGACCGGGTGCCGTCAGGCATATCGTTTCTTTAAATCAAGGAGATCATGTCTTTGAAATTCAAAGAAATATTACATTGAAATCAATGATAAAAATGCAATCCACCCATTTCTTTGGAATCAAGGAAATTTTTTCTCTCGGTGCGGCGAACCACTGCCAATCAGGAGACGAATAAAATGGCGTCACGATTATCTCGAACTTCGAATTCGATTGACCATGTCTTTTTTCAGAGAGGATACATTCATAAATGTAAATTGACGTGACTCTTTCGTCGGAAATCGCTCAGGTGGGATTTAACGAAAGTAACGGTTTATTATCAACGGTTAATAACGGTTTTGTTACAGGACAATAACAGCGACGACCTGGTACGAATTTTCGTATTAGGGTAAACAGTTTTAGCGACTGGATGCGTGGAATTTACTAAAATGACCGGTAAAGTGACCGGTGGAAACGGCAACTAATATAATTTACCGGGTGACCGACACTGGCGGTTGTGCGGTCGGCGTGCGGCTCCAGCGGTCCCTCGAGTTAAGCTGCCGCTACTCGGATGGGTGATCGCTTAGCCCTGCGTAAGCCGGCGCATCAACCGTAGTTGAGAGCGGGTTGCATTATTTTCCGAGACTCTGGCGTCCACACGTGACTTAACGTTGTTACTTTCTTGCGTAAAGCGGAAGGTCGGAAAAATATAATTTCGTCCGTGCCGGCCCAGGTTTTCCGCGGTTACCCCGGGGCTACGACGAAATCCTCTACACCGTAGCCAAGTCGACTGTGACGTGACGAAATTGGCGAACTTAGCGAGTCGCGAGTACGTAGTGACAAAAAGGGAAACGTAAATATAATAATAATAGAATAAATATATAATAATAATAGAACCGACAGCGGTGGGTGCGCGGTCGGTGCATGCACTGTAAAAAATCGGTCGGTGTAAAATGTCACATTGTGCGGGGTCGAAATTTGCGGTGTTATTTACAACACCATTATTATACAGTAAAATGTACTCGGTGTAATGTGTAAAAGAAGAATCCGGTGTTACTTTGCTACAAGAAACACTGCATGGATTTAACCCTCCGTGTGTAAACTGGGTCTTTTAAGAACAGTCGAAATTTCGAACTGAAATTTCCCTCCAACGAATGAAGTGCGAGCTTTGACTCCCCCCTCTAAAAAATCTATTTAGTAGTGTGGACAAAAATCTCCAGTGGCACCCGGGTCGAGCCGATAGCGGGCAAACGCCGGTCTGTGCAAGTCGCGACCGTTCCCTCAAAGGGTCAGTGTACAGACGGTGTCAGTGTTTTGATAGGTAAACGGATGCACTTTTTTTGCTTTTTTCGTAGTTTTTCAGTCTTTTTATGACTAAAACCTTGTAATTTAATGCTTTTTCTGACCATTTTCATTGTACTGTAACATATTTTACATTTTTGGCTTACTCTTCCGTCATGTTTCAATATTTTTATTGACAATACATTTGTATTACATTATTCTAACGTCTGACATTGATTTTGCGCCGGATAATTACTTTCAGAGTAATTATAACATGCCTGATTTCGTAAAATATACCCCACATTCAGGTCCTGATATAATTCAACTTTCCAAAGCCCACCCCAATGACCCTATATTTCTTTGTAAGCTCATAGTCAAATCTACAAATCCCTATAATAGTTTTTTTTTTAGATTTGTTTATTGCAAAGTTATGAATTTTTTAACAAAAATCCGTTTTTCCCCCATTTTCGAGTACAATTCAATTTTTATTAACAATAGTTATAAACTTTTGACTTCGGGAACTTCTGGACCGTGTAGTAGACACTTCGAGTATCCCTGAATCTTTTCAGATTTTTTGAAAGCTTAGAACATTTTGAAAACTCAACTGTTCCCTGAAACACCCAGTGTACAGACCGTGTATGGAAAAATATAGTTTACACACGGAGGGATAATAATAGAGTAAGTAGAATAAAATTCGAAATATAATATTTGCGGGGCAGTAAAAGGCATCGTAGCTTGGAAAAATGAAAAAAGAAAAAAAAAGATAAACATAATTTACCAGCAAATTTCCAATGCAAAAAAGAGACAACATCAAGCCGATTAAAGTTTATTAGTAGCGAAATTCCACCACGGCGAATTTGACTAAAAACTATCCGCGCGCGCAGACATATATTATTTGTTTCACGGGTAAACAGCCGCCGGCGAAATATCGACGGTGACCACGATTTATTAACCGGTTTTCGTAATCGCGATAATTAACCGGTTATTTACAGGGTTGTATCGCCAATCGCGTTACACGTTATTTTCGCCTAAACAGTCCCCCCCGCCGTTCCCGTCGCGTATCTCCCAACAAAGAATTCGCGCAGAAACGTCGCAAGGCGAACGAGAAAAACAATAATACGAGATAGTGGAATCGGCGATGTGGAGACGGCGAGAGGAAGAGAGGGAGGGAGGGAGGGAGATATCGCGAGGTTACAGCGAGGAGAAGGAACGAGGGAAACCGACGCCGGACACGAGATGTCGATGTCCCTATCTAGCTCTGGTCACGCGCCTGCAGCCGCACCGGCCGCTGTCGCTGCTGCTGCCGTTGCCGCTGCGTAGCGAGGCACCGGGCAACGCAGAGTCTGCAGCAAACATGCCGTAATGCATACTGTACGTTCGAGCGCGCGGTCTACGTACTATATACCGCGTGCGGCGTACACGAAAGCATAACCTCGGTGCTATCCGGAGTTGCACGAGCGAGAGACTCGTTGCGATGCAGTAAGTGGAGTGATAAAATGAGATCATCGTTCGTTCGAAGTAGAGAGGAGTCCGGCACGGCGCTGCGCTCAGCCGTTCGCCACTGTATAAGCTCGACGCACTCGACGGAGAAACGCGCGGTGCTCGGCGCTCGGCGCTCGGCGCTCGGCGTGGCACGCACCACGCTACTGGGTTCCTCTTCCCTCGGATCTCACGAGATTTAGCTCCGATTCGCTGCGTGCACCGTGGAAAAATACTGGAAATATATGTATACGCGGCACACGAGGAGATTCCGCTCGGTCGAGGCGCCACGATTTTTCGCCATAAACAGTTTCCATATCGTGCTTCCTTAACCCTCCGTGTGTAAACTATATTTTTCTATACACGGTCTGTACACTGGGTCTTTCAGGGAACAGTCGAGTTTTCAAAATGTTCCAAGCTTTCAAAAAATCGGAAAAAAATCAGGGATACTTTTCGAAGTGTTTACTACACGGCCCAGAAGTTCCCAAAGTCAAAAGTTTATAACTATTGTTAATAAAAATTAAATTGTAGTCGAAAATGGTGAAAAAACGGGTTTTTGTTTAAAAATGCATAACTTCGCAATAAGAAATGTAAAAAAAAACTGTTATAGGGTTTTGTAGTTTAGGCTATGAGCTTTCAATAGAATATGGGGTCATTGGGGTGGGCTTTGAAAAGTTTAATTATTTCAGTACCTGAATGTGGGGTACATTTTATGAAGTCAGGCATGTTATAATTACACTGAACGGTAATTATCCGGCGCAAAATCAATGTCAGACGTTAGAATAATGTAATACAAATTTATTTTCAACAAAAATATTGGACCATGGCGGCAGAATAAGCCAAGAATGTAAAATATCTTGTTTTCAACATAAAAGAAAGTACAATGAAAATGGTCAGAAAAAGCATAGTCTTCAAAAAACATGTATTTTAGTCATAAAAAGACCGAAAAACTACGAAAAAAGCACAAAAAAAACTGCGTCCGTTTACCTATCAAAACATCGACGCCGTCTGGACACTGACCCTTTGAGGGAACGGTCGCGACTTGCACAGACCGGCGTTTGTCCGCTATCGGCTCGACCCGGGTGCCACTGGAGATTTTTGTCCACACTACTAAATAGATTTTTTAGAGGGGGGAGTCAAAGCTCGCACTTTATTCGTTGGAGGAAAATTTCAGTTCGAAGGTTCGACTGTTCCTTGAAAGACCCGGTTTACACACGGAGGGTGAATCCTTAGCAATTGACAGAAAATGAAAATTGTCTTTTTCAATGTTATCGCCATCGATGTGGTCCACGTTAATTTTTTTTTGCGCGCTTACTAAGTTGCAAAACGAAAATTGTCCTTTCAATCTTATCACGATCGATGATGCACGTGAATTTTTCTTTGTTCGTTTACTCAGCCGCGAGAAAGTCGGTTAAATGAAATTTGCGTAATTTTGCGAAAATTCATGTTTTATTTTGCTACGGAACTACGAGCTACGGAAACAACTGCTAAATCCCAATGTAGTTCCGCAGAATATTTTACGCCGAGTTTTGCGAATTATCTCAGCCGTGTTAGTTACAATTCATGCATTATCAGCCGGGAAGAGAGTGGCGGTCAGACCACGTGATTAATTGACGTTTGCCACGACACGTGGCTGACGGTTATTGCGCACGCTTTCCGCACGCCGTGTACAATAATTCCATACAATAAACGTCGTATTAATTTATCGAATAAATGCCCGCGTCGCTTCTCTCTAATGAACTATTTTTCTTCCTCGTTGATTATTCTAATTCGCAAAAATAACTAATGAATTAACTTTTAATTCCGGGAATAATGAATTTCTTTGACTTCGACTCCGCAAGTAAATTCACCTGTATCACGAGTCGTGCACTTTCAGCAGCGGTAGAAAGTGGTGGCGAGGCCGCACGTGATTAACTGACACTCGCCACGACACGGCTGACGATTGTCAGACACGCTTTTCGCGCTGTCTAAAAAACAATGCGGAGAAAAAAAAGTCTTACTTCGCGAAATATGTTTTCATCACGTTAATCTCCAATCGGTCTGCAATTGTGTTTCGATGTTTTTGTTGTTGTTATAGAAAAAAAGAAAAGTCAAGACAAATCCGTGGTGATCTTCGCAGCAGCAGCGGTCTCGAAAGCCAGGACAAACATATCCGCGACATTATTTCTCTCGAACTAATCTCCCGCGTCTTAAGTGTGCCCGGCAACAGAGGCGCTCGAGGCGTTGCACATCTTTTCAGTAACGAGACTCGCGCGGCGGCGGCGGCGCCGCTCGGTACGGTCTTTCCGCGCGCGCGGGGGCAATAAGGCGAAAAAACGAAGACGAGCGAGCGTCGTTGCGGGCTCCGGTTGCCGGTACGGTCGGGCAAGTGGGGAGCTGGAGGGGGAGGGAGTGAAGAGCAGAATCGAGTCACGACGACGTCGTCGTCGACGTCGAAGCTCCTCCGCTCGGCTCTGCACTCTGTTTACGCAGACTGTAGGACGCTCGCTCGATGACCTACGTGCGGCTGCTGCGGCGGCGGCGGCGGCGACGACGACGACGGCGGCTTCGAGTTTGCAAACAGACTTTCACAGAATCACGTTTTCATTCTTTAAACTTGTCGTTCGTACGTAATGGGGCAAAAGTGGGATAAGAATATTGAATGACACGCCGCGAAACGCGGTGGAAAATAAATTTGGCATTGAGGATCGCGAGCGCCGTGCGTCGGATGACAAATAGGAGAAACAAGGAGTGACGGTCGTTATGGGTCCGGCGAGGCGGACAGAGAGGGAGAGAGAGAGAGAGTTGGATTTATTGTGTCCCCTAAGAGCACCGTGCCACAAAAAAATACAAAAAGCCATCACATCATGACAAAATAGACCTTCAACTTACAAAAATACAAAAATCAATCAATACAAAAATAAAATAAAACAAAGGTCGCGAGCAATAAGAAAATAAACATAATCCAGAAATAAAGAGGGACAAGTCACATAAAATAAAAAAAATCTGAAGATCGTACAAAGAAATAAAAATAAGTATAGTAGAAAGAAATAAAAAATAAGGAAGGGAGGGAGAGGGGGCGGGGGGGGGGCCGAGAGCCGCGCGCGCTCTCCACGCTGGCCGCGCGTCGTTTTCTGTTTACGCAAGCCGAGCGCCGGGCCGCCGACGCCGCTGCATCTGGCCGGAGACGGAGAGATAAATAGACAAGAGATGAGAGGAGATAACTGTCGCGCGGGCGAAGATGTACGAGCCGTCGGTAGTTTTGACGTTGGACGAAAGGAGAAGGCGCGTCTCTCGGACGACGCAGCGAAAAGGAACAATCGCGGACGTGCTCTGGATAAGAGTGAAGGCAGAAGAGAATGGAAGGGGGTGTAGGACACGAGGTGGACTGCGAGCAGTGGCGACCAGACTCGTGTAATGAATAGAGTGTGCACGTCGAGAATTTTATAGCACCCTCGGGTTGTCGTAGTCCTGGCTGCCGATTGAGTGACGGCTATTAATTGTCTTTCCGAGCGACCATTCTCCCGTAGTTACATTAACTATTCTATTTTCGTCGTAAATAACGCGCGTTAATTCATCGTGGCTGCCAATTTGTTGAGGTAGGCCTCGCGATATGTACCGGCTGCATTGAGAGAACAAATTCTGAACCGTCAATGTTTCTTTTTTTTTCATCGTACATTTTAGTCATTCATGTTGGAAATAAATGTGATTGTTGAAAAACGCGCTGTCGTTGATAAATTAATTCGACGCGCACATTTTTATGAAGAAAAATCCACGATTTGCGCGATATTCGGGTCACCGACGACATGAAGTTGAAGTTTGCGTCGTTGGAATGCAACGCATTTCCGAAAAAAATAATAATTCTATTTAAAACAAATTATGAAATTATGCATAAAGTCATTATAGTGATTAGTTTCCAAGATGATTTTTTATACCTAATTTTCATTTGGATTAATTAGAATTATTTTCTGAATTTCGTTGCATTCCAACGATGCAATATTCCACATCATACGACGACGAGATTTCGTCGCTCGGCTTCAGCATTCGCGAATTCGGCGCTTATTCGACTATCGCTCGTACTTGACGTCGGTAAGGAGAAAGGAAAAAAAAGTCGTTCGTAAACGTAATATAGGGTAGAAGTACCGTTTTTGGCCACCTCTGGTCCAATTGTGGCCACCAAGTTTAAAAGGATTTAATCGCCTATGTTATTAAATAAAACAAAAATGGCCTTGAGAATCTTATCAATTTGTATGAATACTTTCGAGGTATCGGCATTCGAATATGAAAAAAACAAATATTTCAAATGAATTACAGCGAAAATGGCGACAAACGGTACCGTGGTCACAAATGTTACTTCCACCCTGTTTAGAGTAAAAGTGCGGCGGGACGCTTACCTCGTTCCCTTCGTTCAATGTACTCGGCGGCCTGCAGAAGGGCAGCAATGCTCATATTTCCACGATTCGGCGATATTCACTCGCGCGATTGCAATACGTTCCGATAACTCAACAACAGGCCCGCACAACGAAATCCCCCCCAGCGCGGATCCGGTTAGCTCGACAAGGCGGACTTTTCACAGGAGCAGCGGCGGCGGCGGCGGCAGGAGATGATGGACAAGACCGCGCGGGCCGCTCGCCTCCTCCGCTCCGTCGCCCGCCCTTTCCGCGCTCGCCTCCCGATGAATCTCCAAACGGCCCGGCGGGCAGGCACACCGACGGACGCGGGTCGTCGCGGGTTTACGTGGCGGCGCTCTCGTAACGAGGCAACGAACCGTTAACGCGGCGCGCGCTCTGCTCGCCTCGCGTACAGTCAGCTTGGCTCGGATCGCGCTCGCCCGCCGCTGGCTACTACCTCGCTCGCTCACTCCCGGCCTGTCTTGTCTGACGTACGGCCGAGCTCGCCGATTGCACCGTCACCAAGGTCCGTCTCGCTGCTGCTGCTGCTAGCTCGCTGCTCTATCCCTCCCTCCCTCTGTTAGCTCCAAGCCTAAGCAGCAGCCTTTCCGCTCTCTATTCGCTGTACTCGCGTCTCTCTTTCGTTCCTCCGCACGACTCTTTGTTCCTCCTCGCGCGGCTTCCACTCGTGTCTTCCCTCGTCGCACCACTGCCACTTCTTGTCACTTCCTTTTCAGTCTTTTTTTTTTTACAAATTCTTACTCTTATGATTATTTCTTTCTTTATTATTATTACTGTTATTATTTACGTGTGTTTATTCGTCTTCTTCTCCCCGTTTTCCGCCTCACCTATTCTTCCTCCTCCGGCCTTTGTTTTGTCTCTCGCTCGCTAAATACTCGGGTTTTAATTCACTTCCCCGCTCGCGCAGCGTTCTTTTCCCGGTCCGCGTGTTTCCGCGCCTCTGTGTGTCTCTGTGTGTACGTTTGTGTGTTACACGTCGATGATCACACGAGTCACGTGACGCGCGCTGCTGCTGCGGCGGCGAGTTGTGTGTAATTTCTGTGGATTCGAAAGCAACAATGCCGAGTACTATTCGCGACGTCGAAGGCGTTCTTACCGCGTGGAAAGCCGACTGTGCGCGCACACACGCGTCGCGCCGCTAAACACCGAACGAACGAGCATTTGGGCCACGGGAGCCGCGGGGCGTGATGGAAATTTCACGAGGGGGTTGGGCCCGGGATGTACGACCGAGAGATAAACCTCGTCCCGGTAGCGCGAAGGGACGGGCGGAGGAAAGGAAAAAAAAAAAAAAAAAAAAAGCTCGGGGGACCGAATTACTTGGAATTTCTCCTCATTCCCCTCTCCCCCCTTTCTTTAATTCGAACCGCAACACCTTTACTCTATTTTTCTCCACTCTCCCGCCCTTTTTACGCTCGACGTAACACGGAAGCTACGCCCGAGTCTCCTCCGACTTTGCTTCCCGCTGCCGCGAGCCTCTCTATCTCCCTCTCTCTCTCTCTCTCTCGCACACTCGCTCTCGCTCACTCGCACTCGCCTTTGTCCCCCGTATCTCCCGCGTGTAGTCCTACTTAGTGCCGCGCGTAACCCGCGCACACCGAGCGTCGCGGCCTATCGATACAAACGTCAAACGTCTGTCCGTCTGTCTGTCCGTCCGTCTGCTCCCAGGGAGCCGCGTGTTATTCTTCGCTTCGTTTACGTCAAACGAACGGCACGAGCCATTTGCCACGATGCACCACCACCACCACCACCACCAGCACCACCACCAGCACCGTCACCACCACCACCGTCACCACCACCACCACCACCACCACCACTACTAGAGCGTGTTATCCTTCTCGCTCACTCTCGACTGCGTTTCCCGCACGCTCTCCTACTATAATCCTGCCATTGTTGTTCGGTGGCCCGAGAGCTCGCTTCGGGGTCAACGATTCTTCGCCGAAGCGCGCACAGTGTGTATTATATACTCTCTGTGTAGAGTCACGGGAGTCACGAAGATGACGTTCGCCTCGTCTCTCTGTTACTACTTGGTACGTGTCGCGTAACGCGAGCCGCGATTCTCGGCCGCCGCGCGGTCGGAGCTAAACGATCCTTCGATCATAGAACCGCCGCGTGACCGCGTCGCCCGTGCATCGTTATTATTTCGTACACGCGATTACGGCGCGGCAACGCCGGTATTCACCTTCGCACTTTGCGCACGCACGCACGTAATCTTTGCCGTATATGAAACAACAACAAAAAAAACAACAACAAAAAAGAAGGATCGAAAAAACGAGGAAGAAGCTCGGCTCGTTATTGCGTTGTGTAAAATTCGAGTCACGCACGCCCACGCACCGCGCGAACCGCGACGCAAGTACGCAGCGAGCAACCCGGTCACCTTTCTCACACGCACGAGAAGAGCCTCCCCACCCCCCCGCGATTCCCGAGTCCGCTGCGATCTCGTTCGAGCCGAGAAGCGGCAGCGGCGGCCGGTGCGACGAGACCCTCGTTCGGCCTCTTTCTTTTTTTTTTTCCTTCAGCGAAATACAACACACTGTGTTCCGCGACTGTGTACGATTTTCGTTTTTACTCGGTGACTCTCGGTGTACGACCGCACGTTGCACTGGCGCGAGGAAAAAAAAAAAAACACGCGCGACCACCGAATCGCCGCTGCGATTTGAGCGCGAGCGATTCCGCCTTCCGTCGATCACGAAACTCGAACGCGCGACGGTTTTTGCATCGACGAATCGCGAGAACCGAGCGGGCCACCGAGTTTTCGAATTTCCGTTTTAGAAATCCACGAGCTACGTTGTTAGCCGCGACACCGCGACTCTGTTTGCACCAGCGGACGACGAACGCGCGCGCGACCGAAGGCTCGCTCTTTTTTAGCGACCAGGGGGCTTTGTCGCCTCGCTGAACCGTCGACGCGCGACCGTGTGTCGCGGTTGGCGGGCGAAGAACACCCGCGACCACCGGGACCGTCGCTGCTTTATACAATTAAAAAAATGCACGCGGCTCCGTCGTTACCCGCGAACCATCGGCGCACGAGTTTTCTTCCCGCACCAATCGAGAATTACGCGTGGCCACCGTGATCGCCGCTGCTTTCCGAACTGCACGGGTTTTCTCGTGTTTATATTTATATATTATATACACGCGAGGAAAGCACGACGCTCCCGCGTACACGCGCGGAGTGACACGTACGTGAGAGCGCACTTGGAGCGTACGTCGGCGAGGAAACGAACGTGGTGCGCCCGACTGCGCGCGTCCGTTCGTGCGTTGTTGCTACCTACGAGACTCGCGAGCGAGTGTGCACAATACGGGCGGCGCACCGATAGGCAGAGAGCTAAAAGCACACGGGGGACAAAGATGCATTCGTCGCGCTCGCCACGCGATTACTTTCATTCTCAACAATCTCTCATCGTTACCTCGCGCGGCGTAGTTTCTTTTTTGTTTTTGTCGTTTGTTCACGAGACTCCCAAATGAAGTCAATCGAGTTCATCGGGCATGTAATTTCGGTGTCCTTCGTTCGTTCGGTGTTTTCGAATGGGAGTAGAGCGCCGTCGTGTGCCGCGAACGTCAGATTATATGTAATTACGTGGGTACAGATAGGCAGATAGGCGGATAGTACGCGCGCGTACCACGGTTGGGATGTAAAACAGCGGAAAGTGATTGAAACAAAAAGGTTAAAGAGCGATCACTTGGTATTTTTTTTTTTTTTTTTTTTTTTGACAGCACTGTTATTATTTTTTTTCTCGCTGTTGTTGTCGTATCTTTTTTCTCCCCCTTTTTTTTTATTACTATTATTTATTTACGCACGAGGCACAGTAAGGTGAAACGTGTGGTGTAAAATTGAAAACCGACCGACGACGAGCCGACGAGCCGACGAGCCGACGACGACGACGACGACGACGACGAGCCGACGAACGAGCGACAGCCTTGCACCTCCGCACTTCGCGAGCACTCTCACGCATTTATCGATGTCAAACGTTCCTGCACCGTAGAAGCACCAGGCTCGCTATGTTACGAGCCGCGCGATTGGCCGAGCGGCGCGCGAGTGCAATCGCGGGGCCAATGAGGGACGCCGGGTCTGAGCGGCCGCGCGCGCCGCCACCAGCACCGCCGGTGTCACGTGAATCGCATGCCCGAAAACAAAACAAACAGCTGGCTCTCACCGCCGTCCCTCGCGCACTCGGCTCACGCCTTCTTCCTCGCTCTCGGCGCCGCCACCGCCGCCGCTCCTCGCTCGAATGCTCGGCCTGCTCCCTCGTGCGTCCTGCCGCTCGCTCGCTCGCTCGCTCGCTTTCAAGGCTCGAGAGACTCTATTCCTTTCCGAGCGAACCTCTCCATCTGCCGTTTATTATCGCACACGCAGGAACGCAACGTTATCCAATTGGACGACGCGCATCCGTAATGTTGTGTCGCTTGCATTGTCCCAGCACGGCCGGCCCGCCTGGTAACGTTAATACCGGCGAGGCTATAACTGTCGTTTCGTTAAAATGAAGAAAAAACGCATTATATTGATATTTGCATCGTTCGTACCGCAACGAAATTCAGAAAGAAAATTAATTCTAATCAATCCAAATGATGAAATTAGGTGTAAAAGATTACCGTAGGAAGTAATTGATATGATGACTTTTTATACCGAATTTCTAATCATTTGGAGTAATTAGAATGAATTTTTTTTTCTGAATTATGATGTTGAAGTTTGCATGCTTGAAACGCAACGAAATTCAGAAAAAATAATAATTCTAATTAACCCAAATGATGAAGTTAGGTATAAAAAGTCATCATATCAATTAGTTCCTATGATGTTTTTTTTTTAACGTAATTTCATCATTTGGGTTAATTGTAATTAATTTTTTTTCTGAATTTCGTTGCATTCCAACGATGCAAACTTCAACATCGTGAAAAAAAAACACACACACACACACACACACACACACAAACGCTACTGATGCAGGTTCGAGGGATTAGGAGACGGTGTTTGTAGTTTCCGAGCATTTTTCGCTCGTTTTTCGAGACAATGGAGCAGCAGCGATAGGTGAAATATTGTGCATGCACGGAAGGCGGGTACCCCGACGCTCGCGCTTGGCAATTGTCAAATCTAATCGAAAGCCTGTCGGTAGCACCTGTCGTTCGGCACGCGACCGTTCGATAACTCTAGCTCGCTCGAACTGGATCGAAACGTAACTCACATTGGTTTAGCTTCTTTGTTCTCTAAATGTTACATCGGGTTTTTATTGAGTTGCAGTTTTCGTACGTCGCGTTAATGGACGAACTAGGTACCTTGAATGGTGTTATTCTTTTTTATTACGTGAAAATAAGTCGTTCGATAAATTCTTCACAACGTTTGTTTTGCCAGACTTCAGCAAACAGATACAAAAAATTCGTATTATTGTTAATAGGTTTTTATTCTTCATTATTGCTCACATAAATTGTTGGGCCTAAGAAATATTATGAAGAAATTATCATTGGACATCGTTAATGTTTGTTGCAGAAGCGCAAAAAGTTTTATTTCTGCACAATTATCAGTTATAATTAGCTATAAATGCATATTTTACATGTGCCGAACTGGCACGATATTCAATATCTCTAGGGAGTTGTTTACGACGATTTGTAAAGCACGAAGAAGATATAGCCGCGCCATCATCGTCGGCACCAAATGGTTACGTCCTTCCTGTGCAGAAAAATATGACTTCCGTTAGAAAAAATAAAATGAAAAAACAACGGCCGAGACAACTCGGACAAGAATGCACGAGTTTTCGCGAGCGCGACAAAAATGTACCGTTAATATGCGCACTCGTCGATAGAACACGCTGAAAGTTTGACTCAGCCGCGATAAGAAAAGACAAAGCGCTTGCGGACACGTCTCCAAGGCTTCCTCGCTCAATACGCAGTTATCAATAATTTCGGGGTATCCGAGAATGAAGTTGTACACAAGGTCCCATTCCTCCTGTAAACATATTTTTAGATTTGTCAAAAGTTTCAAGTGCCCGCTTAGCTTACGTTCATGGATAGCTCACCTCCTGGTTTAGCTGCTCAAAATCTACGTTATTAATGTCCAATAGATTTGGATAGTTGCCAAGACATTCTTCTTCTTTGAATCTCTCCAAAATAGCGCTCATTCGGGCAGCGTTATATAATACAAACGAGCCACCTGAAACATAAAGGTATTTGTTTAGGATTGCTTTACCTCAAATTAAATAGACGTCTCGGTTGTGATCGTAACTCAGGCTGTGACTACCGCTACTACTTGAAAACAATTTCAATGAATTTTATCAACATCTTTTTGTTTTTTCTTTCAAAATTATGGGGGGTATGGTCTTGAAACTTTTATTTTTTTTTATTTTATGAGTGCACAACATCTCAAAAATGTTGTATCCAATTTCTACAGCAATTGGAGGAAATCTAACGGAGATATGGAGTTTTAATCATCCGAGGCTCTCATTCGTTCCGTATATAAGTATTTACTTTAAAGCGGTTTTCCCACACTTCACGTTTTCAAAGTTGGTGACGGCTATAGTTTAAAATCTATTGTACCGATCCGTTTCAAACTTGGTACACTCTTTCTTCGTATAATTCATGAGATAACGCTGTCGAGTTTTTTTTATTTGTTGTTATTTTTCATTTTACAATAACAAATTTACCGATTCTTGCAGCGAAAATCGCGTTTTTGACTTTCCAGTGTTACCAAAAATGGAAAAATAAAAAATAATAAAAAACTCGACAGTGTTACCTGGGGAAACTCATAAAGTAATAAAATCAATTTGATTTTTTTATATCAGATAATCGAGCGATGAGTTACAACCGACACCGCAAAACAATTTTTTTTAGACGTCTCCGTAGATTTGCTCTGAACGGCTTAGTTTTTAATATTTTCCGCTGAAATTTTCAGAAAATATTCTTGAAATGTTACTCTACAATACTGTAATCATTAAATTTAAAATACACTGTCCGTATCTTGTAAAAAAAATGGTTGAAAAAGGGTATTTTTTTCAATAAACCAACCATATCCCTCCCTTAAATTTAAACAGCCACAACCGGTACATCAGTTACCAATTACCTTTTGAACTCGAAACCGATTTGTCCAGATCTGTGCTAGATCGCACAAACACAGGCCTGCTGGGTCTCACAGCCAATAACTCAAACGTCACAACAGCATGAGCAATTTTATGCAGATTACGTCTCTCGTTCGATTCAGGAAATTTCATCTCCGTCAGAGCAGCGAGCTCGTCAGTTTTTTTCGCTACGTACGACACCCAAGTCAGGTCTGTTTCTTTGATGTTGGAATGCTGATTCTTGACTACGCCGCATATGTACCGCCGATAACCACTCTCCACCGGTCCCTCCGATCTCGTAGTCAGCAAGTACCTGGAGTCCGCATTCGTTTTGTCAATGTCGAATCCCTGTATTCGCAATACTCGTTCGGTCACTTGTTTCACCAGCCTCAGTCTCGCTGTTGTCAGCTCCGAGTCTCCGTCCTCAGCTATTTCTAGGTCCAAACATCTTCCGACTGATTCTTTCCTTCCGTAATTTGCGCCCAGTCGCACAGCATCTTTTATGGCTGCTTCGATGGTCTTTCTTCTCTTCAGAAAAATACAGACTCTGCCTCTCTCCGACGAGCATTTTCTGAGCGGTAGCGACCAATTTTCGCTAACTGAGACCAGCGACTCCTCAGCCTGGAAAACATCGTGTTATCGAAGTTTTGAGGTTACGTCGAGGATCGACGTATACTTGTTTAATTTACCTTCTTCACGATATCCTCTTCGGATAATTCGACGGTGTCGTAATTTTTTCTTCTCAAATAGTGCTCCAAAATATTTCTACAATCATCTGTATTAGCATCTGGTGATATTAAACCTCTCCAAGCCAGAAGGTTAGCTGGGAAATATATTTCTCCGTTCGTTTCTAAATTTTCACTGTTTATCTTGATTACCGAAGATCGCTCGACGTCTCCACCGAGTAGTTCACTTTGCAGCTCGTCGACGAGAGTTCTACGTCTATTAATCATGTTCGATATCTCCTCAGTTTCAAACACTGAACATCCGAGCCACTGTTTACATTAAAAGCCGACGTGCTAATGAGTAGTTTACTTGATATCCGGTGGCGGACGGCAAAATACTCATGTTCAGCCTAATCTCGTGCGTAACAGAAGAAAAACGGTTTGGATTTGATTTACAAATGACACACGTTGAAGAATCTAGTAACTGCTGATTTATTCAAAAGGATTGTGCAAATGACATTGTATTTTTTTTTTCTTTTATGCAAATAACTTTTTCAACTTGTAGATCCTATCGAATTATCGTTATATATATATATCTTACAAACTGGTCACAAAAAATACTTGTCCGCCTAAGTATACACCTACGTTCTTACGTATAATTAAACAGTTTCCGTTTTACAACAAGTATAATTACACTAAGTTGGATTCCACCGAAAGTATTGAGCTTCACATGGAATGATTATATTTCACGTACGCTATTGCGGCTAGTTCTTTGCAGAATTCCTCCATGATGATCACACTCTCGTACAAAATATTATCCTTCAGCCTGAAACATTTTATGGAATTATTTCGCATACTTATCTTATTAATACAGGGTGATCCAGAATCCCCGCACCAAACGAGCCCCAGAAGTCCGAAATGGACCCAGAAACGCGTGCGCAAAATATAAGATTTTTAGACCCAGTAGTTTTTTTAATGAGAGAGCCGATTTCCCTGCTTAATAATTCCCATTGACACTAATGGAAACTGATCAAATGGACTAAATTCCGATTGAAAAATAATTGTTTCGAACAAGTTTCAATCGGATTTTTGTCCGTTTTATTGGTCCTAATCGGATCTTTTAACCAGGGTTATGACAGCCAATCGCAACTTTCTCTTAATTTGCCCTCAAGCCGAGAGGGCGAATTTCTTAATTCGTACTCAAGTTGAGAGTAAGTTGGGGGCGAATTAAGAGCAAGTGGAGAACAAGTTGAGGCCGAATTAAGAGCAAGTTGAAAGTAAGTTGAGGGCGAGTTTTCTGATTGGCTATCACAAATTGGCTCTCATTCAAAAACTACTGGGAACAAAAATCTTAAATTATGCACACGCGTTCCTGAGACCACTTCGGGCTTCTCGGACTCGTTTGGTGCGGGGATTCTGTATCACCCTGTATTCCCTAAGTATACAATGTCTTCGTGGAATACTCACGTCTGTTGCGAGCAATCTTCCAGCAATTTTTTTCTCGTATCCTTCAAGATCTGTTTGTAATTGGGGTCTTTGACGACCTCGCTCGATAAGTGTTTGACGCCTTTCTGAAGGCAGGTGAAGAGGCTCTTAAGACCTGGAGCCAGAGGTAGCAGTGGGTTTAATAGAAACTCGTGCAGGTACGGATGCGGAAGAAGCGCTAGTCTCGATATAACGACCGTCAATTGTAAATTTATCTCGTATTTTTGGCTTGGAATGTCCGTGACTTTATCGAAGAGCATGGAGAGAAATGGTCCCATGTAAAATCGGGTGGAGCAGTGATCGGCTTCGGGCCTCGAGTCGTAACTCGCCGAGTCGTCAACGGTCACGGCTTCCAGGGGCCACGCTAGGAGAGCGCAATCCAGTCGAACCTTTGCGTATTGCTTCTCCCAGTCAGCCATATATCGCTCGTAGTGATTTGCACCAGAGTCCGTTTGCAATTGGCGAGGCATCAACGAGAGGAAGCTGCGAAATACCCGTAGTTTCATATTCATTTTCCACAATTCATCCTTTCGATGATAAAACTTGAATTTTATTGCTATTTAAATACTTCGCAGCAGGACATAAATCGTAACAACAAAATTAAAAACAAAATATGAATTCCATAAGAATTTTAATAATTCACTCTCATTAGGGGGTGAAATAATGTTGCTTTTTCATGCTCTTAATCGTTGTCATAATTTTTTATATACGGTATAATCATTTGGGTTCATTCATATTTTGTTGTTTTTAATTTCGTTGCATTGCAACGATGCAAACTTTAACGTAATATTATATAACTAATAAATCATTTCATCCTACAACTCACCAATTAATTATTCTATGAATATTACTAGGCGCCAAAGTTCTGCTGTGACTCTGCTCCTGCGAGAAATCCATGGATCCTTTCTTCTCCCTTTCTCGCTCGTCTTCCTCGTCGCTCCACGATCCTATCACACTATCAGCCGCGCTATTGTCGTAATAGCCTCGCGAAGTCAGATAAGAGAGCACCAAACAATGCAGCACATGCTCGTTTCGTTTGTCCAGAATTTCCTCGAACAATTTTAAAGTCTCCAGCGTCAAGTCATCGCTGTCGGTGTAACAGTTTTCGATGAGCGTGTGTAGCACCGAAGTGGCGTAGACTCCTCTCGTGTCTGGATCATTTCGATCGCCGACGAGCCAGTGACTGACCTCTAAAACGTCAGTAAGTCTCGTTATACACGATAACAAATAATAAGTTTCTAATAAATATTGCAAAAATGATTTTCTCTATAGTTCGCATTCAATTAGCAGGCATTACAATATCATGGTGGCCGTTTTGTTCGCCGAAAAAAAATTCCCTGACTTTTCCCTGATTTTTCCTTGACGACAGTTCTGACGATTACTATTTTTAAAAATTAATGATGCCAATAAAAATGTATTCAAAACCGGTGCGGGGTATTTGATAAATTATTTATTTTGCCGCTCAACAATGAATCACATTAAACACTTTTATAAAAATTAATGTTATATTATACTTATTATAATAATATATAATATTCTTTAAACTTTTTATCTACTTATTATGGGAGGTGCGGCGCCAAATTACTTTTTCCCCTGAACAATTTTTTTTCCCCTAACTTTTTCCGGTTTTCCCTAACTGCGGCCACCATGAATATCAATTTACCTGTGCACAGCAGCGGGGACGTGAGTTTCTTCAGACTTTCCGTGAGGAGAGCCGTGATCAAGACAACGTGATGATCGGCCAATGAAGGAGTGATTACTTTCTCGAAGAAGTCCCGCCCAATATTTTTCGCTAATACATGTGCAACTTCGGGATGAGCTTCCTTGATCAATTGGTCACAATAGTCGAGCCACATGAAGTACGCGGCGACCTGTCTGCAGCCTGGAAATTTTTTCTCGTTCGTCCAGAGTGGTGAGTCGAGACCCCAAGTGACTTCGATATCGTCGATCTCGTTGGGATCCACGTGCGCGGGGATAGATTTGAATAAAGACTCCAGTCGATTTGTCATTACTATTGGCAAATCGCTCCGCGCCATTGTGTGAGCGAAGGCCGGGTCTTCCAACGACGCTAAAACCATAACTCCCTCGCAGGCTCTCACTCTCACCATGTTGTCCTAGAAAACGAAGAAATTCATTAAATTAATTTGCAGCAATAAATTATTTTTTAAAAACTTGCGTCAGGCTTAAGAGGGACTTCTACCCTGTAGCACCATTTTTCCAATTAATTTTTTTCTGAGGAAACGAATAAATGTAGACGACTCTGGTTTTTTTTCTATTTGTTATTTACGTTTTAAAGTATGGAATGGAATTTTCTTTTAGTTGAAAATCGTCGGCGCCCCAAGTCCACAAACACGATCATCCAGAATGGGATGGAAAAACGGCTGCCACTCCTGCTGGCACACCGTTGATCTGAAACTAAAATTCAGAGCAGATTATTAATCTGTATCACTTTGGTCATAGAGTGACCGAGGTTTTTTCGATAATTGCAAAATTGAGAAAATGGCGGCGATTTGAAGAAAAAATATCAATTTTTCCCCAATTTTTTTCGTATAAAAACGTGAATAAAAAATCGAAAAAACCTCCGTCACTCTATGACCAAAGTGATACTGAGTAATAGTCTACTCTGAATTTTAGTTTCAGATCAACGGCGTGCCAGCAGGTATGGTAGCCGTTTTCTCATCCCATTCTGGATACCTATGTTTGTGGACCTGGACGCCGACAATTTTTAACTTAAAAATGCCATTATATACTTTAAAACATAAATAACAAATAGAAACACACCGGAGTTGTCTACATTTATTCGCTTCCCACAAAAAATAAAATATGACCACCTGGAAAAATGGGGCTCCACGGTAGAAGTCCCCCTTAAGGGGTTAGATGGGTTTCAGAGGCTCAAAAAAGGGTATTTTTACTAATTAAAAAAAAATGTATCTGATGAGATATTTTATTTAAACAATTTAGCATATCAAAGCATGTTTCACGAGTAATTTGTGACATTTTCGTTCAAAAATGTTGAAAATCCACCCGTTGGGACCTCATTTCCCTTGACCTCAAAAAAAAAGTGCACTCAGCGTGAACAGGATAACTCGTGACTCGTTCATGCAAAATTAAAAAACCAAACATATTCCGTTAGTACATGCATAGTACTCGTGATTGAACGAAGGAAAAAGGAAAAAAAATGAAATTTTAATTTTTGGCGGAGTTTAAAAAAAAACATTTATTGATCAAATTTTCATCATGTATTCGCTTCGTAAAATAAGTTGCAATAAAATTTTTTAAAAATCCTTCGTTCAATCAGTAGATAATGTTATTTTGAAGAAGTGTGCAAAATTTCATCAAGATCGGTTCATAACTTTTCGAGAAATCGTGTCCACCGACTTAAAAAATAGAGTTTCGAGAAAAACGCGATTAAAGTTTGAAGTTCCAGGGTGACGCGGCCCGATGGGCGGAGCTTTCGAAGGCTCTATCTCTTAGAATTTTACTCCGAGCGATTTAAAATTTTGGGAAAATATTCTAGACATATTGTATTAATTAATAAGACAAAAAAAACGAATTTTAAAAATTTTGAAACCCATGTAACCCTTAAAAGAATGCAGAAAAAGTAAAGAACGTACGGCACTGTTAAGATAGCTTATTAAGGCATCCAAAAGAAGGCTGTTGGATCGTCCAGTCGTCGGAGACTCCGGCAAGAGACTCTGGGACTTATCGTACACGTCGCTCGCAGCGTCCTGCGTCTTGTAATCGCTATCGATCCGCAGATCCTCCAGATTTTGCACCGTGGCGTCAACCTCATCGGCGGACGAATTTATTTGCTCGCCCTCTCTGTCGCAATGCTCGTACTCGTTGATCACATTTTCCGCCGAAATTGCCGTGTCTTGGGTAGGTTTTTGCGAGGCGGGACTCGAGCAGTGAGACAAACTCTCCGTGTCCTTCGAAGAGCTCGACTCCTCGGATCTTCTCAGAGCGTCTCGTCTGTACTTGGCCGCCTTGCCCTCTTGCTTCCTCGAATTCTTTCGACCGTCGTTGACCTTCTCGGATGACTGATCGGAAGAGATCGATCGCCGTCGTTGCCGATCATTGCCAAAGAGATTCGGATTTATCAGCATCACAGCCTGAGTGTTCAGCGGCTCGAAGAGCGGATTCGAGTTGTTGCGCTTCCTCGTCGGCACATAAGTGACCGACTGAACGTCCAATCTCTCGGAATCACCTCGAGCCTGCTGAGTCTCGACGCGCACATCGCCAGAGTCGTTGACTATGCTAGTTAAGTGAGGATATTTGCAGACCAAGAAGCAGAGGGTCAACAGGAATTGTATCTCCTCGGTCTCGATGGGCGAGGCGTAATTTCCGTTGCACTGAGAGATCAATCTCTGTACGGGCGCGTGGACCGCCGTATGATGCAGCAGAGGATGCTTCGAGCGAGCCAAGAATTTCTTCAGGAACGACAGGCAAACGAGTCGCATCCCCGGCGGAGTCTCAACGATCGCCAGCGTCGTCAGCCAGTCGAGTAGTCCGTGCTGAAGCAAATATTCCAGGCAGACACCCGTGTCCTCCACCGTCCGTTCCTCCTCCAGCAGAATATCCAACAGGCGATCCAGATGCTTGGGAATTCCTGTGCTCTGTATGGGCACCTTGCAGTCCGTCTCGTGGCTCGCGTAAAAGTTCATAAGCTGCTTCCAGTGATAAGTGAAGTCCTGCAACGGCGTTGCCGGCGGCGCTATCTGCAATTGAAGACCTTGACTGCAGGAAGTACACCACACAACGGCGCGAATTGCTATCGGCCTCAAGGCGATAGTTGCTTACGATTCTGAGGATGGGTGGAACAAAAAATGTAAACGTTTATGATTGACCAAATAATATGATTTATTAAATCGAAGGATGGTTTGTATGTACATAAGCGAACAAATGAGGACGAAATCTTGAAAAATGCTCAGCGATGGAAACCATAAGATATGTAAACATAGCTTTTATTTCTACATGCCTGCACCCGCTATACGCATTGTAACAATGGGTATGGCAGGTGCAACTCGAGGCCATAGTTGCCCTAGCAAGTCCGGTCACAATGAAATTCATTACGTTTTCACGGTGGTTTTCACCACAGTGGTTATTTCCGAAACAGCGACGATAATCCTTAGTGAACCACCTACCAAATCACCGTAGCAAGTTTGCAGTTGGTGGTTTGACAAAGGTACAACGCGAAAACCACTACTCGAGAGAATTTGCTATGGTGATTTCGTCGGTTGTTTGCTAAATATTACAGTCGCTTTTTCGAAACTAACCACTGCAGTGGTTACAATAGTGGTTCGTCAGTGGTTGGGTATGCCAGGGTGCTTACGACTCTAAGGACGGGTGGAACAAAAGAATGTAAACGTTTATGATTGACCAAATAATATGATTTATTCAATCGAAGGATGGTTTGTATGTACATAAGCGAACGAATGAGGAAATTTTGAAAAATGCTCAGCGATGGAAAACAAAATGACAATGTAGAAATAAAAGCTATGTAAACAATGCGTATGGCAGGTGCAACTTGAGGCAATAGTTGCTTACGACTCTAAGGATGGGTGGAACAAAAAATGTAAACTTTTATAATTGACCAAATAATATGATTTATTCAACCAAAGGATGGTTTATATGTACACAAGCGAACAAATGATGAGGAAAACTTGAAAAATGCTCAGCGACAGAAAACATAAGACAACAATGTAGAAATAAAAGCTACGTAAACAATACAAACGGCAGGTGCAACTCGAGGCTATAGTCGCTTACGACTCTGAGGACGGGTGGAACAAAAAATGTAAACGTTCATGATTGACCAAATAATATGATTTATTCAATCGAAGGATGGTTTATATGTACATAAGCGAACGAACAAGGAGGAAAACTTGAAAAATGCTCAGCGACGGAAACCATAAGACGACAATGTAGAAATAAAAAGTACGTAAACAATGCGTATGGCAGGTGCGACTCGGAGGCTAGGCTGGGTGTTTGTGAGGATCCACACTGAAAAACGTTCCGTAGTTTGAGACAATTGCCACGGGAAGAAAGAAGCGACGATTGTTCGAGGACAGAGCTCAGTCCTCGCGACTCGTGATTCTTTCTTCTGTTATCCTTTTTTTTTTTTCTTATTCTCCGGTATTTGTGGAATTCGGCACTTACCACGTCGATAGTATTTTTCAAGGCTACTTGGAAGCCGCTAATCATCTTCGCGAGGCAGTTTTGCGAATTTACGTAATTCTCGACTTGTCACATGCGAACGAGGCTGACGTTATCGAACGATTTTTCGGCGTGCTCCATCAGATCCACCGGCCTCGCGTATCGCTACCTCAACCGTGAAACGATTATTCTGTTACAAAACGCCAGCGCGTAAGACATCGTTGCATTGAGCAACTTTGACAGCGCAATATCGAGTCCACGTTTTACTTGTGCACTTGTGTTGTGTGTGCGAAGCGCCGACCGCGCCGCTACTGCACCTATGCGCCATCTCCACCTCGCGTCGGAAGCTCCAACCTCGCGATAGTACATATATGTTACATATGTACGGGACCTTCTATACCAATTCGTACTAATCTTCGAGCATTTGATCTACGATCTTCCTCATCATTGTTCCAACTACGCTGGCTTATTACACACATTTTTCGACAAATTTCACTTGCTTATATTTGTTCTTAATGAAGATATTTTACGAATTTCAATACGGTTTCAAATTTTGTATGTACGGGACCTTCTATACCAATTCTTACTAATCTTCGCGGATTTGATCTACGATTTTTCTCATCATTGATCCCAGTACGCTAACGTATTAAACACATTTTTCGACAAATTTCACTTGCTTATATTTGTTCTTAATGAAGATATTTTACGAATTTCAATACGAAGTTTCAAATTTTATACGTACGGGACCTTCTATACCAATTCTTACTAATCTTCGCGGATTTGATCTACGATTTTTCTCATCATTGTTCCAAGTACGCTAAGTTATTACACACATTTTTCGACAAATTTCACTTGCTTATATTTGTTATTAATGAAGATATTTTACGAATTTCAATACGAAGTTTCAAATTTTATATTTAGGGGACCTTCTATACCAATTCTTACTAATCTTCGCGGATTTGATCTACGATTTTTCTCAACATTATTGCAAGTACGCTAACTTATTACGCACATTTTT
Organism: Pimpla rufipes; assembly: GCA_963932165.1. Lineage (NCBI taxonomy): Eukaryota > Metazoa > Arthropoda > Insecta > Hymenoptera > Ichneumonidae > Pimpla > Pimpla rufipes. The sequence continues at coordinate 564,911 of OZ010635.1, forward strand.
CGACAAATTTCATTTGCTTATATTTGTTCTAAATGAAGATATTTTATGAATTTTAATAGGAAGTTTCAAATTTTATATGTACGAGACCTTCTATACCAATTCTTACTAATCTTCGCGGATTTGATCTACAAGTACAAGTACGCTAACTTATTACACACATTTTTCGACAAATTTCACTCGCTTATATTTGATCTAAATGAAGATATTTTACGAAATTCAATACGAAGTTCCAAATTTTGTTTCGATTTAATAGAGCGTTTACGCGACATTTTTCGTGATATTAAAAGCTTCATCCTCAATTTTTATAAAAATTATACCAAGTGAAGATTGATCAGTAACTCTACATCTTTATCTTTATCTGGGATGAATAAGCCAAACAAACCATAATCGAGAGTCAGGCTCGAATGAATTTGGCATGAGATGCCCCATACATATATATCATGCACACGGCCGCTGTGTAGGCATACATGGGTGTGTATGTACACTAGGCTCACGTGGACGGATTAATCAATAACCGTTTCATAAGTGTGCCATGCTGGCCCTGACGTTTCCCAATAGTACGTTAACGTATTTGAATGCCCGCGATATACATATGGTACATTTTCAAGTCGATTATCAGTTCAGACGTTTTATTCTTCAAATTCAATGATTTACATGTGTTATAAATATTTTGCATTTTTGTACATAACAAAAAACGGTTCCTCGTCAAATATTGTACATGAGTAAAGTTGAAAAATGTATAACGTCAGACATCCGTTGGGCGAAATGTGCGAAATTTCTTATTTACGTATTATTTTTTTATTTACGTGTGTATTTCGCTATGTGCGTACATCGCTCTCGGTTTGTACGTGATTCTTGGTACCGCTGATACGTCGGTCGAAAAAAAAAACGCGCTACTCCACCAACTTTGAGTTTCCCCGAGCTTTTGTGTCGGTTGTGCCGAGTGAAATTAGATGATAAAACAATGCGATGCGGTTAGTCGATTGGCTGTTAACTCGAACGATTGTTAGATAACGTTTTAATTTAATACTCACCAGCTTGGACGCTCGTAATCGGCGCAGCATGGTTGTAGGAGTAAAAGAAAATTGGCAGGAAAAGTCGGAAGGTGCTTGAGGAGAAGGTCGTAGAGAGTGTGCGATATAGGTAGTATGACGCGCTTGCCGCGTAATAACGTGTCGCGTATCTCGGAGCTGGTGGTGTGTGTATTCAATTTATCACTCGTGACGCCTTATCACATCGATGATAACAGATATATATATATATATAATATGTATATGTGTGTAGTATACATTTTACTGGGGCGTTTTGGGCGATCGAAATAACTTTTAAGTCGCGCGTCTCCCTCGTTCTCCGTCTCGCTTACCCCTTTTGGGGCTCGCCTTATTCCTATCTCTCTCTCTCCCTCTCTTTCGCAGTGAAAGTCGAGCCCGCGGACGGCAGCACGCGTCGAAAAAAACATTTCGCGTCTGCGAACGGACGCCCTCGCAAAATTATGCAATTCGATTAATCTTATCAATGATTCCGCACGCATTCGTATTGCTGGCTGCGGTAATTTTGTAAACAATAATTCATGATAATTTCGTGGCACGCGTCGAAAAAAAAAAAAAAATGTTCGCGTCGGCGAACAGCCGCACTCGCGCGATAATCGATTCGATTAACCTTATCAACGTTTCCGCATGTACTCGTTGCTAGCTGCGATAATTTCGTAAACAAACACGAATAGACGTTTTATTTTGAAGAAAGAAAAAAAAAACGCGGCCCAAACGCCCCGTGCCGATTCACGATCATTCATCCACAGGTAGATTCACACATGCACAGACACACACATACACACGCGCGCACGCGGGTTGCGAGTCTCGCCCACCGATTAGCCAACACATCGTACCGGGGCACTCTCTCGTCGACCACTGTCTGGCGTCCGCACCGCCGCAAGGCCGTCGCGACGAGTGACAAACGAGTCGAGATCTCAGCGGGCGCCTTCTCTTTTTCCTTTACAATTTCGGAACCGAACCGAGCCTACGATCTACGAATATTTCCAGCGACTACGGCGCGCATCGCGCCGCGGTAAAATTAAGTCTAAACTCCTGACTCCAGGACACTCGCGTTAGCGCCCGCGCGAATGTCAAACGCAACACTGACGTTCTACACGTAACCGACACGAGCTCGCGTCGAAATGAAAATACAAATCGTTTGTTAATTTCTCTTCCTACACAGACTATGCCCCGTCGTACATAAATATTAGCTCCTCGCTCGCGCGCTATCTCGCCGCTCGCGTTCGATCGCTCGCCAGACGCCCGCGCGTTTCTCCTCCTCGTGACTCTTCGACAACAATCACTACCGACGTCGATGATTTACGTACAATTGTACTACAGTGGTATTACAACAATCGTAACAACGATTCAACGCCCTTCGACCGGCGCGCTACTGCTTTCTTACAAAAGGAATTAAGTAACCGTCGCGTTTCCTCTACGTATTGTTAAGTGCACACGCCCGAGTAATGTACATCGGTTTTCTTCTGTTTTAGTTCATTTTTTTAAATTTATTTTATCTCTTTTATTTATTTATCTTTTGTTCTTGTCGTATATTTGTTTTTAGTGCCCGCACGATAAATGATTTCGTTAGGTTCATCTCGTTTATTCTGGCAGTAACGCATTTGGCTTTCTTCTATGATTTAATGGTTGTTCGTTTTTTCTTTTCTTTTTATTCGGCGTTGTAATTTCGTCTCTGGCGAGGATCTCGACGGAGCGAGTAATGCGATTGTGCCTTGATTCGGGGAAGGGACATTTCTCGAATTTCGTCTCTCATCTTTTCTTACGCGGCCCGCTTCGTCCTCTTCGTTGGGCGCGTTGCGCAGGCGTTCGCGCGAGTTGATTCGATAGTCTCGCGTCTTTTTTGTTTTTTTTTCGCCGAGATGGTGGATTTTCGCGCCCTGAGAACAAACGAGTCCGACGACGAGACGCGTCGCGTTTATAGGAATCGAGTGTACCAGCTATCGAGCCTCGGGGGCTGCACAACCAGCATCAGCCAACGACCTAGGCTACGTTTCTTTCTTGTGCTCTATTTACAGAAGTGTGTGAAATTGTATATCGTTTCGTAACTTTGTATAATTTAATCTAATTTCTTAACGAACGGCGCCACCGTCCGTCTTCACCGCTTTTGCGCCGCTACCGCGGCTACCAGCGCCGCACCACGTCCGCTTCCGTCCTCCGAGAGCATGAGATCGAACTGCGTGATTAGAGAGAAAAATTCATTTAATGAGTCATCGAGATTGCGCAACTTCCGCATTGAAATTCCCTCGAGAGGTATTCCCCGAACGACTTTTGAGGAAAAGAGGGGTCGGCACCGTTTCAATGAAAAAGTATCTTAAGGTAGTAGCTTCGCCGAATGTTCAATTCGTAAAAATTACAGAAAAGTGGGAGAGATTGCAAACACTTTTCGATGGTCTGAAAATCTGAAAAAATTCATGCACACTAAAGGTACTGAAAATATTAATTTTGTATAATAATAATTCCAAAATTGTTATTGAAAAATTGATTAAAAATAGTTTAACAAATATTTCGATGACCCAAGTCTTTTTTTTTATGAAAATGAATGATTCCTTCGTTTTTCTGTATACGTATCAATTTTTTCAGATTTTTAAGTAAACGTTGAAATTTGTATTTTTTCGTATGGAAAATATGTACAAATTTCAAAGATTACTTTAAAATCTGAAAAAATCCATACGTGTACAGAAAAACGAAGGAATCGTTTTCAATAAAAAATAACTTGGGTCATCGAAATATTTGTTAAACTTTTTTTTTATCATTTTTTTAATAACATTTTGGAATTATTATTATGGAAAATTAATCTTTTCAATACCTTTAGTGTGCATGCATTTTTTCAGATTTTCGAACTGTTCTCGAATTCGTGCGAATTGAATATTCGGCGATCCTACTACCTTAAAGCTTGTATCACACTGAACGAAAAATTTAATTCGATAAAAGTCGAGTCTTCTTTTTTTTTTACCAGAAAACTAATCACAAGTTTTAGTTCGAAAAATATGAAATGGTTGCTTCTCCCTTTTTAACTTGGCCCTTTCTTTTTGCACCAGCCGCTTACCTTGTGGTTCTGCAGCTGTGCGATCTTCTCGGTCATGAGGTCGTGAAAGTGTGGGTGGAATCTGTAGACCGAGCCGTCGATGCCCACCGTGACGTTGTCCTCGCCGATTTTGTTGAGGAGCGTCGCGATTCCGGCGCTCGCTAAGTGCGCCGCTCTCCTCGACACGACCGAGCAAACGTACCTGACGTTCTCGCAGTCCTGATCGGCGGCGTTGTGGATACCCAATTCCGACAATACTTCCCGGCAATTCGTGTATTTGCCCTTGGGATCGCTGTGAATTTCATCGTCACGTTAGTTTAGTCACGCGTTGCCGATCGAACGAACGATTCATCTCTCGACGTGTTAAAGAAATATATTTACTTCTCAATTTCCGACACGTATTTCGTGAAGAACTTTCCAGGCTTCTTGAGGTCGATGGGACATTTGCCGTTGAAGAGAAGACCGGCGTCCACGAGTTTCTCGAGAACGAGCCTCGCCAGCTCACCCATGTACATTCCCGATATCATTTTCTCGAATATTTGCTTCTTCGGATTAATTGAATTGTCATCGATAGCCTTGTCGTACTCGGTGACGACAAAGTCCAGCGTTCCGGCCTCGCCGAACGCGCCCCATTCGGTGTTTATCAGCATGCTCGGCTTCGTTTCCACGTAATTCCCCGGTATAGCGCACTCCACGTTTTTCGTCTTTTCCACGTAGCAGGCGTTGCTGCCAGTTCCTAAAGCAAACGTTTTTATTAGCCACTCGTTACGAGTGACATTCATCGCTGACCCAAAGACAATTGCGACCAACTTACCGACGATGAGACCGATTCTGCAGCCTCTGTTTTTCCATGCGCAGGACATCAACGTACCGGTGGTGTCATTCAAGATCGCGCATACGTCGATTTTCACGTCCTAAATAATACAAACATATATATTCATTATTTTTTCGATCGGCCATTGTAAAAAGGTGTTGGTTTCATATATCGTTGGCAGACTTGTAAATCCCTAACTTTTATATAATTAAAATTGATGATACAATTGGATTTGTAATTATGTTTTTATAGTCATAACTCATAATGATTATAATATTATATATAAACTTTTAAATAGAAGCAAGAAATATTAACTTCTCATAAAACTTCATGGTAATATTATTGAAAAAATGGAGAAATACTGTTAATGCATTACGAAAATAATGGAGGACCGAGCTTGTCCATTTTTCGCACAATTTCTCCGAAAATTTAATTTAAAATGTGTTTTTTTTCGGCTATTCAAAAGTTCACATATCGTTTTATAATCGTTACAGGTCATCGTTATAAAATCGTAACTGAAAAATAAACTGTTGTGTAAACTTTAATTCTTAAAGTAATGGGGACTTACAGCACTGATCATTTGTAATTATTATTTCTTTTGTATTTTATCCGCGAAACTCACGTTTCGCTTGGCGATGGATTTCTCCAAAAGCGCAACGACATCCTCGTCAACGACACCGCTGCAATTGAAGCCTTTGGTCCACCGAACAAGCTGACCTTTCGTCAGACCGGTCTGCGTGAGTGGAAAGCTGAAGGTAAACCCGAGGGGCAATATCTCCGTCTCCATGTTCAAGTCCTTGACGAACAGAGCAAGACACTGGGCTATGTGATCGAACAATTGTTCGCCGGTGCCCAGCATCAGACTCTGTGGTATCGCGTAGATTTTGCTCTTCATGTCGAAGTTCTGGCCGTCCAGGGTGATGAGCAGAACACGGAAGTTGGTGCCGCCGAGATCCAGAGCGAGAAAGTTGCCTTTTTCTGAAACAATTCGAACATTCCTCATCGATTCCACTAAAACGGAGCGAAGCCTGCAACGTCTTTCCTGCGAAAAATGTTTTGTATGATGCTGAATTTTGCATCGTTGGAATGCAACGAAATACAGAAAAAAAAAAATTAATTCTAATTAATCCAAATGACGAAATTAGGTATAAAAAATCATCTTGGAAACTAATCACTATAATGACTTTTTATACATAACTTCATAACTTGTTTTAAATAGAATTATTATTTTTTCAGAAATTCGTTGCATTCCAACGATGCAAACTTCAGCATCATTGTTTCGTGGGGCTTTGCAAAGATGAATTCATCCACTGCGCCGCAACCGTGAGTTCCGGCATTTGTGCTGCAATTCCTCTTACCGGTGCCATTGGGAAGATCCTGCACGTAGGTCGTGAAGCACTTGACGATAGACTCGTTGTGCGTGTCCTTCGATAGTCCACGATTGATTTCGTCATTGAGCCTCTGCATGAGCAGCCTGAGCTGGTCGTTGGACAGGACGAGGTCCTTGCAGGCATCTTTTATCTGGAACAGCGGAAAGCGAACGAGATTATTATTGGAGACTCGAGGCGAGAGAGGTCAAAGGCCGCGATATCGCTCAAGATCGCCAGGGCGGAAGTCGATGCGAAGAATGCGACGTCCTTCCTTCCGACGCGAACGACCTTTCCGTTCTCGCTTTCCAGCTTAACGAGCGAGAACGGTCTGTGCAACGATGTTTCGCTCGTACGCATATACGCTATATACGTCGCGACAGAACTCGACTATACATATGTCTACACCTGCCGCTGCGACGAGAGGACGTTGCGTAACGACGACGCTCACGCGATAACGTACGAACGGCGGCGGCGACAAACCTGAACGAGCATACGCGAGTCTCGTCTCGTCTATACAAAGACGCGCGCGTCGTTCTGACGACTGTGAGACGCACGCGCCACCGCTACGTCAATCGTAAAAATGTTCAATACGTATTTTCGTTTTCAATACGTCTGTTTCGCGCGCAGAAAATACTCTTTGGTTACGATTCCGCGTTAAGGTGGACTTCTACACTGGAGCACCAATTTTTCAAGTGCTCACATTCTATTTTTTTCCGGGGAAGCGAATAAATGTAAACGACTCCGGTTTTTTCTTTTTGTTATTTACGTTTTGAGGTATATAATGGACAATTTTTTTAAGTAAAAAATCGTCGGCGTATCAGGTCCTTTATTAAGGTAGATTATTAATCAGTACCACTTTGGTCATGGTATGACGGAGGTTCTTTCGATAACTTAATTTTTCGATGTTTTATTGACGTTTTTATACGAAAAAATTGGGAAAAAATCGAATGTCTTCGATTTTTAGTCAGTAATCGAAAAAAACCTCCGTCATTCATAATGTTGAAATTTGCATCGTTGCAATGCAATGGAATTAAAAACAGAATATTAATTCCATAAAAATGTAAATAATTCACCCACATCAGGAGGTGAAATAATGTTGTTTTGTCGTGCTCTAAGTCGTTATAATAATTTTTTTTGACATATGTGCGTGCGAAGTTCGTCTTCTCGTGCCTGCGTAGCGGGCGCGAAATAGTCGATTTTCGCATGTTATTGGAGAATTTATTCGCACACTCCGAACAGTGCGCGAATAAAATTCGTTTTCCCATCCCATTTGGACGATTTTTTACTTTAAAAAGAACCATTATATACTTTAAAACGCAAATAACAAATAGAAAAAAACGGAATCGTCTACATTCATTCTTTTCCCGACAAAAAAATAAATTGAAAAAATGGTGCTCCAAGGTAAAAGTCCCCCTTAAGCCCGATAATGGAAATTACTGGCTGAAGACAGAATTGTCACTCCGATTCGTCGCGCGAGAGTCGTAATAAACAACGCGCCAGTATCTTCCTCGCGTTTCCTCTCTTCGCTCGAGGAAAATTCTTTCCGTCAGCCATTTATTGCCCACGCGTAAAATACAACGCGGGTGTTGTAAACATCGCCGTCGCGCCGTTGATAAACGACTGAAAAAATTCGACGAGCTCGTAAATCGACTGCCAATAAATTGTCGAGCTTTGCAAATTTGTCAGTTGGTTAATCAGCGAGGATCCGAGGGATTTATTCGTGACGAGCTCCGACGGATTTGCCGCCACACGGGCGACGAGCGATTCTGCGCTTCTCGAGTGGAGATTTTCTGATAGTGGAAAATGAAAATCGGGCATTCGAACGGTACACAAACATTCGGATATAGTCGAACCGGTGTTACGCGTGGCCGGCTGTTCCACAGTCACGTCAAGCCTTGCGTAATTCTCCTCGTCTACCGAACTATATTTCCTCCTCGACTACAATGCGCCAATTCAAGTTATCAAATATATGTCACAATTTGCGAAATAAATCAACGTGCGTCCGTCTTATCTAGCGAGGAAGTATTATGAGTCTCGCCCGGGGTCACACGATAGTCACCGTGTCTTATCGTCTCCACGGCACTGCCGAATAATAATTCAATGTCCAGCCGCAAATCTCAGCCGCGTCACATTTTTTTCTTTCCATTGCGCAATAAATTGTGACTCGACGCAGCTAAAAATATATCTCGGCCTTAACGACTTTTGTTGCATTCAAAAAAAATGTCCACAAATTTTTCTCGTTATTTTTACGACGTATTAATTTTTTTTTTAATTAGAAAAACATGCAGATTTCGTGAGCGCGAAAATTTCACGAAATTTGCCGCACGAATCCTTTTTACAATTAATCACATTTTCATGTTTGTTTTTTTTTGTTTTAAGGGAAATTTCTACCCTGGAGCACAATTTTTTCAATTTATTCTTTGTGGGGAAACGAATAAATGTAGACGACTCCGGTTTTTTCTACTTGCTATTTACGTTTTAAAGTATATAATGGAACTTGTTCAAAGTTAAAAATCTTCGGCATTCCAGGTCCACAAACACGGTCATCCAAAATGAGATGTGAAAACGGCTACCACTCCTGCTGGCACACCGTTGATCTAAAACTAAAATTCAGAGCACATTATTAATCAACATCACTTTGGTCGTGGAATGACGGAGGTTTTTTTTCGATTACTGCAAAGTTAAGAAAATGGCAGCGATTTGAAAAGAAGAATCGAATTTTTCCTCATTTTTTTCGTATAAAAACGTTAATAAAAAATCGAAAAATTAAGTTATCGAAAAAAAACCTCCGTCATTCCATGACCAAAGTGATTACTGATTAATAATCTACTCTGAATGTTTGTTTCAGATCAACGGTGTGCCAGCAGGAGTGGTAGCCGTTTTCCCATCCCATTTTGGATGACTGTGTTTGCGGATCCGGGACTCCGACGATTTTTAACTTGAAAAAATGCCATTATATACTTTAAAACGTAAATAACAAATAGAAACAAACCGGAGTCGTTTACATTTATTCGTTTCCCCACAACAAAATTAAATGTGACCACTTGAAAAGATGGTGCTCCAGGGTAGAAGTCCCCCTTAATTCAGGAAAACCGATACTTTAAACATAAATCAAACGTTGCATAAATATAAAAAAAATCATGTATAAAATCACTACAAATAAAATAAAATAAAAATAAAAATATTTCAGGCTGCGCGCAGTTATACAAACTGCCGGTAGTATTGAGTCGCGCGGAGGATACGCGCGAGCGAGACGCCAGTGTTGCGAATTATCGCAGGCGTTTCAACGCTCCAGGGATTTCCGTGAATCGATGAATCATCGCAGCGAAGCGCGTCCCGCGCTCTCCGCAAGAGGTTGACAATTTTCAACGCGCCTTTCTCTGCGCCACATTTCTGTCTACCGAATGTTCGATACACTGAGAGAAAAACATATGGTTGGAACAACAATACTATATTTTTATTATACAGTATAATTCCCAGGGGGAACGTTTATATTTTATAGTTACGGCAATGAGAAAAAAATAATAGCTGTAAACATAATAATAGCTGAACTAATCAAATACATAGTATCCAGTACCAATCGACATGATCGTTCCTCCTGCGAATTATATCGGTATAGTTCGATCAACTATTGTACTATATTTTTCTCTGAGTGTAAATGCTCGATATTGTCTCACAAGCAGTTGTCGATGGGGGGATTTGAAGAGGATGAAAAAAAAAGGCCCCGTGCCAATAATATTTGGAGGTCACGAGAGCTCCCAACCGGGAGTCCCGGCGCTCGTTGCTTCCGCGCTTACATAGTCCATTATACCATACGTATAATCATCATGGGAACACGGTTGATAATACAGTCGGCTATTTGGGTCGTAGAGCGCGATGCTCGCCGAGACCGTCGCGTCTGAGCTGGATCGATAGTCTCGCTCTCTCTCTCTCTCCCTCTCTCGCTGTCTCATCGTCCCGCGTCGAACGAATTCTCGTTCGCAGCGACGTCCCTCAGCAACACATGCGGTCAATCTCCGCAGTGGAATAACGGCCCTCGCTTATTTCATCGGCGGTTCGTGTTTCTCCTTCGGGTGCGCGCGGTAAATTTCCAAAGTCCGAAAGGTTATATACTCCAAATACACGTGGTGTGTCCTTGGCGACCGGAATAATCAGTCAAAAATTTGACTACAAAAACGTGTAGATATCACTAACACACGGCCTGCGCGGTGAAAGTCGGTAGTCGCGTCTATGCAGCGGACTAAAAAACGCGAGTCATCGATCCAATGACGATTCCATTACGCCATAAATGTATGTCGTAATTCAAAGTCCACCTTTATTTTTTTTATCGTTCCGCACGAGGCTGAAGCAATGATTTTTTTTTCTTTTCATTTAGTCCAACAACCGAAATATTAAAAGAATTTCGTTCTTTCGGTTGTATTTTTATTATTTCAAGTAAGCAAGCAGTATCAGTCGGCAGGGCCAACGAAGCAAAATACGTCGGTGGAATTTCGTCAAATCGATTTTGAAGAGTGATGTATTTTTATTCAATTGTATTTTCTTTTAAATTTAGTCCAACAACCGAAATATTAAAAGAATTTCGTTCTTTCGGTTGTATTTTTATTATTTCAAGTAAGCAAACAGCATTAGTAGGCAGGGCCAATGAAGCAGAATACGTCGCTGGAATTTCGTCGAATCGATTCTGAAGCAATGATGTATTTTTATTCAATTGTATTTTCTTTTTAATTCAGTCCAACAACTGAAATATTAAAAGAATGTTGTATTTTTTGGTGGTATTTAAAAAAATTAAAGTAAGCAAATAGCATCAGTAGGCAGGGCCAACGAGGCAAAATACGTCGGTGGAATTTCGTCGAATCGATTTTTCACAGCTGTCTCCGCCGGGCATTGTAGCATGTGGGTCACCTTCACCGTGTCGATCCGGTGTTTAATCTACTCGGACGAGACATCGCGGATGACGTAAGCTCGTCGCGTGATGACAGTCCCGGCGTTACGACGGTCTTGACCGGTTTATCGATGCGGAAACTGTATTCTCGATTTTCACTGCTAATTAATTGACACACTAAAAATGCAAAAAATAGCAAAAAAAAAAAAAAAAAAGTAAAGTAGACAAAGTCCACTTCGACGAGTGAAATGAAATTTCGGGATATTCATCGCGTCGCGAGACCTCTCGGCTCGCGGTTCAACGTTCAATTTCCCGCCTATTTCGCAAGGCTTCGGATTTCCTCGTAGCCAAGAGAGTCCTTCGAGTGGGCATCGATCCGGCGTGACGTCATCGACACACCCGGCGCGCCGACCAATGCCGGGGCATGAATGGAAGCGAGCGGTTCGCGAGGGCTGCGTGCGCCGCTGCCGCCGCCGGCTCGGCACGCGGCGCGCGCGCGCCCGTAGAACCCTCCCCCCGTTTCTCTCCGCGTGCACGAGACCCGCTCGCTCTGTATTTCGCCGAACGCCGTATCCGTCGCGTTCGTCGCTGCGTTACACGTGAGACGCAAACGCAGATGGATAAGAAACGTTCCTGAATGTCACGTTTCGCTTCCCCGAGACGCTTCGCCGCACGGCGGCGAATCCGAGCCTTTTGTATACAACGCGGCGACCTCCAATCGCACTCCCGTTACTTTACCACGAATCATCGGACAGTCGTAGGGAGAAACACGACTCGAAAGTTTTCAGAAAGCCGGAACTGCGCGGAAAGTTTTTTTTTTTTTTTTTTTCGTTTTATTACTCCATTCGTCTATTATGGCCCAACGTTGTTTTCGTACTTGGGTGATTCCCACGAGAATCGAGAGTCATGACTGTGGCTTCCCCCCTGCGATTGGCTATCATTGTGACTTCGTCGCCGGCTCGTTGCGGTTTGACTCGTTAGAGCGCCGCGTTTCACTGTCGGATGGGACGATGTGAATTTACCGTCAAATTGGGTTTACAGTTGTTTTTGTGTCTTTGGGTGAAATTCAGCCGTGTGATGGGGTTTTGAATAATCAACATGTTTTTTTACATGCAATGTTTTCTTTTAATCATAGCCAGATTGGTCGGGAAAATATTGTCCGTGGAGACGGTTAATTAACGAGATTTTATATACTCGCATCGCTGGTCAGATATATTATATTATTATGCGCGCGGGTCGTGAGAAAAAGTGGAACGTCCATAATATGTCACAGTTGTTTCGTCGACCGGAGAAAAGTCGATAATAGGTGAACGTCTACGGCGCGTCAGACGCGACACATGGATGTGGCGCCGAGCCCTTTGGATCTCTGTTACGTGAAAAATTGATACGACTCTCCGTAGTGCTCGAATATAAATGTCATCGAGTTGTGAAGGGTCAAATCGTTGTCGAAAGGGCCGAGGACTCGTCAGTCATGATTTTTCTGCCGCGTAATTATTCGGTCATTCCAAATTCGTCGCGTAATAATGACAATCAAAATTTCTGCATCTTCAGAAATTAACTTTGGAAAAATGTAGCTTCGTGACGTTAGTTCAGAGAGGAAAATGTCTGGAGACTTATTTTTCCTTTTTTAATTATCCGATAGCGAATATTATTGAAAAAAAAAACCATTTGTCTGACATTGAGATGATATCTGCAAATTGAAAACTTTGTCACGCTGTATTTTGTTAGTTTCAGCTCGGAGAGAAAAACGTATAGATCTTTTTTCCTTTCTCATTTTAAAGTGGCGGTTATTTTTGATTTATTTTTTATTTTAGACTCATGGAAATTTAACGCGACGCGCGAGCTATCGCAAAGTGCGGACACACAACGAACGCACGAGATACCGCCGCGTCAGGCGCGCCGCTTCGTTTCATCTACTCGCCGGCGCAGGATTATACGCACGCGGAAAGTTCACCGTGGCTCTGCGTAGCCGCGAACGACCTGAGCAAGCTTCCAACCAAGCTGAGCAAATTTAACGAGTGTTTAGTGGTATCGTCACCGCGACGATTTCATAATATTTGTGTGACTCGGACTTTGGTCGGGCGGGAGAATCGCATAATGTGCGTTTTGTCAGCAAAACATTTTTTTCTCCAGGTTTCTAGGAAGTTCAGCACATAAAAAAAGTTTACGCAAACAAAACTCTTTCCGGAAAGAAACATACAAATATAATAAAATCGCTTGAAACGCAATTTTTTAGTGTCCTCTGTATCTCGATTGTGAGAATTCTGATCCCTTAATTATACCAAACACAGTGACTGGCAGAAAAAAAAAAAAAAAACATTAATATCCCGCAAATTAATTCGCCAAAGGGAATTCGCCTCGGTGAGACAGAACCGTCGCTAATGCGATTACACTCAATTAACCAAACAGCCGAGGCGACGAGACGTGGACACAGAGAAGGTGCGCGCAGCATCATTCTAATTAGTGTATCTCGCTCGTTAGCGCACGCCGGGCTATGCGCCTGGGCTCACCTCGTTGTGTACACGCTTGTTACGTCTACTACCGAGTATACGCCACATCGTGTTCCACGATGACGTATATATAATCCCTTCGGCACCGGCAGAAACGTGGAACGAAGGAAAAATAAATAAAAATCTATTTGCTTCTCTCCGAACGAACGCCCGGAGCGTTGGGGCCTCAAAATTATACTAGGCATTCTTTGTGCGCGAACCGATGCCCTCGTGAGGCTCACACTCGATCGATCACCGCCTCAACCTCGTGTGGAAAATGCTCTCGATTATTAAAACGCTTCCTTCTGTTGTGTGGCGCGCGCGCGCACGTCTAGTCCTCCGTCCGTCCGCTATGCTCACGAGGGTCCTTCACCTCCTTTCTCATTGCGAAATTACGAGTATACGAGAATTCATCTATCCGAGCTATATAAACCGAAACGAAAAAGTCGCGACAAAAAGGCCACCGCGTAATCGTCTCATCGATATTCTCCACCGTTATTATATTGAAGTTTGCATCGTTGGAATGCAACGAAATTCCGAAAAAGAATTTATTCTAATTAACCCAAATTATGAATAATAAATTTAATATAATTTAATTAATAATATAAATTTAATAATAGGTATAAAAAGTCACTATAGAAAATAAGAGCGCAAAAAAAATTCGTGCCCTTCATCGTTTGGGTTAATTACTTTTTTTTCTCTGAATTTCGTTGCATTCCAACGATGCAAACTTCAACATCCCGCACCGTTTCGAGCTCTTGGAAACAAAGCGGTACATCCCGAATGACGATTCGTACAACGTGCCACGATCCTCCACTTGAAGCGCCTCGACTTTACCGACAGCGGGATCCTCACCTCAGGCTTCACTAGGTCCTCCGTTCGCATTGGCGTAGTCTTCATTTTCCCACCCGTCTTTCGGCCGTGTGTTTCTCGTGTTTCGAGCGAATCCCCACTCGCTGCGACCTCCCGTGCGCACCTTCGACGGGCACTGATTTACCGCAGCGTGACAGTCCGGAAGCCAATGACACTCGCGGCCCGGAATCCTCCTCAACTTCGTTCTCACCGCTCGGACGACTCGCCGCACGCAAGTGCGGTTGCCTCTTTTCGATATATCTCGAAAAAACTCGAGACACCGCTGAGCCGGCGCGTCGGAGTCTCTCTCTTCCACTCTTCTCGCTCGAGAGTCACAAAAACAACGGCTTTCGTTCGCGCACACGATATTTCTCCCTCTCGCGAGAAAAATCACTGATCGAAAAAATGTCTTTCACCGGCAATCTCGGTCGGTTCTTTCCGCGAAGCTGCCTCCCGATCGATTCGCGTTTTCGCCACGATGTCTTCACGTTTTTTTTTTTCTCGAAAACGAGTACACACACGCGGTAGGTCGGTGGATACGCGACTGTAGGTTCTACCGGCTGAGAAGCGGGTGAACGGATAGGTGAAGCGGGTGAAGCACGCGCAGGTAGTACGAGAGTTCGTCTCGTGTCACGTCCGTCTCTTTGGTTGTTGAGCGACCGTGAGTTCCCGGGTGTCTGGGTGCGTGAGTCGCGAGCTCCCCAAGTTTTATATCGCGACTGTCGGTGCTGCGGTGCGAGAGGCGCCTGCTTCTCTCCACGCGCGGCCACCTCCGCGCCTGCCGCTCGGCCCGTGGAGAGGTGGGGGGGCGCTTTTTGCGCGCTCGTGTGTCGCCACCGCTGGAGGAGAATCGACCGTCGCAACGACGATTCGCGCCACACCACCGCCCGTCCCGGCTCGTTTCCTCGTTTCTCGCCGTGTCGCGGCTCTGTGTGCGCGCTCGGCACGGACACGCCGCACGTCCAACGAGCATCTCGCGTTTCCCCTCGCGCCGCCCTCCCACCACCGCCCGGGAGATTATTGCGCCGCCGCGAGACGATCGCGACGCCGCTGCTGCTGGAGGCTCGTCTGGCTTTCAAGGGCGAATAAGGTCACGGGATTACCCGAACCACCCTCGCGCTCTCACGATTGAGCGGGAATTCGCGTAGCGTACGAATCCGTATCCGCCGCGCGTTACGTCGGTTTTTCCTCTCGCGAACGTGAGGCTCGTGACGTACCGCGGACAAACATGAATTTTAGTGGTTTGCGAGCATCGGTTTCTGGACTTTTGAGAAGGTGGGGAGTGTATTCTCAGTTATTGTGGCTCGACCCGCCGCGAGCGCTTTTAAGTTATTTTTACCGCCTTATTGTAATGTACACTTTTTTGTGTGTTTTTCCTTCATTTGAATGTACAATTTTTTGTCTGTATACCCTCAATTTAATGTACCATTTTTTGTCTGTATACCCTCAATTTAATGTACCAGTTTTTTTCTGTATACCCTCAATTTAATGTACAATTTTTCGTCTGTATACCCTCAATTTAATGTACAATTTTTTGTCTATATACCCTAATTATTTTTTCAGTTTTCCCCTCAAGTCAAGTCGAGCATTGCTGGACTTTTGAGAATGTGGGGAGTGTATTCTCAGTGATTGTATCTCGACCCACCGCGAGCGCCGTAAAGTTATTTTTAGCACCTTATTGTACTGTACATTTTTTTTGTTTTTCCCTCAATTTAATGTACCATTTTTTGTGTCTGTATACCCTCAATTATTTTTTTAGGTTTTCCCTCAAATCACCCGGGGGTATACGACGGAAGAAAAAATATTGCGAAAAAACGACGAATATACTGCGAGCATCCAAAAACATGTGGTTAGTACATTTTTATCGGGAGGAATATAAAGCTTTTCCTTTATTGCGCTCGCTGTTGTGAAATCGCGTATAAAAGATTAAGTAGAACGAGTATCTTTTGTTATACGGAAAATCGTGGCCGGGGACGAAAGGCTCGTCGTCTAACCGAAGGCTCGTCTGGCTTCCAAGGGCGTGTAAGGTCACCGAAACACCCGTCCGCGCTCTTATCCACGATTTCGTGGGAACTCTCGTATCGCACGAATTCTCGACATCGCGTTGCGTCAGTTTTCTGACGTTTGCCCGACGGAAAGACGAGACGAGACGAGGATTAATTTCAGGGCAATAAAGACGCTGAATCATTTTACCCGGAATCGGCTGAAAATGTAATGAAAACAAATTGGATTTTCCTTCGTCGGCGGTGCAACTCGATTTGCTTTCGCGTAATATATTCACCGTCTCGAAATAAATGAGATTATGTTTTCCGCCACCGATACCATTTTCCGAGGATTCGTCTCATCGGCTGAGATACACAACGCTGGAGGCTCGTCCGGCTCTCAAGGACGAACAAGGTCACGGAAACACCCGAACGTCCTCTCGTCCGCGATTTCCCGGGAACTCTCACGCATTATTCTCTGCCTCGGGTTGCGTCAGGTTACCATGGAGAACGTAATAATGTCTACGTCCACAAAATGACGACAGCTTACAATTTTAAAACATACTTTTTCTTCAACACTATCAAATCTGCAGACTCGTTACTATGAATGACGTGTTTTTTTTCTTCTTTTTTTTCAGAAAATCTATCAGACAGAAACGACTTGGATTCCAGCCAAATATGACGTATGCGTTTGATGCATGACGCAAAGCAATTCGTCCACTCTCTAAATTCATCGGTTCTGTGAACCAATTTTTGAATTGCAAGCATTTTTTACTTTTTTAGCGTCACCCAGGATGTACCAGGAGGAGGTAAAACCTTTAACATCCCATTCGTGTGTGCGTATTTTATGACTCCAAACCCTTCTTGTAAGTGTACTTTGAACTCTTGTCAAATTGATCAAACATCCTATGACTAAACAATTCGTTGAAGGCAAAAAAAATATGGCCTCTATCGAAAAAAATGATCCTATAAAAGTTGTTAGTTTTGATCTAACAATTTTTTTGGTCCGAAAAAAAAACCCATATTTCCATTGAAAAAAAAACATCAGCTTCCATAACGCCGCCATTTTGAAATTTCGATTGAGCAACTAATTTTTTTCAGACGTCCTGCTTCAAACCCTACAACTTTCATACGAATCATTTTTCGATCGGCGTCCTATTTTTCGAGATAAATCGGGTGTAAGATTAAAATGGGACACCCTGTATCACATTTCCGATACTTTCGATTCGAAAGTCGAAAATAAAATAGCGTTTCGGCGAAATATCGCGCAACGTTTTCCTCGTTGGTTTCGAGAGGTGACGCAAGGACGGCACGCCGGTTGCGAGCGCGAGGGGGTCGAGGGAGGACACGAGCCGGGTTCCGCGATTGGTCGTTCGGAGGGGGCTCGAGCGAGCGACCCTTGGAGCTGACGTCACGCGACTTTGCCAGCCGTAAGCCGCACGGATACAACGGAGCCACTGCGTGAGCGACTCTTTTTTCGGCTCTTATCTCCCGCACATCCTTCCTTCGCGATCCACCTTCGGCCTCGGCTCAAGAGCGGCCGGATCGCTTTTAGCTCTCGCCGAACGTCTTGGACTTATATCTTTGATGTTTCGACGTTACGCAAGAGGCGCGCGACCACTTTACGCCCTGTACATCAATACGACCCGAAGGGCAGTCCTGATTCGGGGTCAACGACCCGTGATTCAATGTATCGACAATGCTCGTATGATTGCTTCACTTACAAGTGATATTCACTCCGCGGGGCTTATTCGCGAGTTATGTTCGTGTGTACAATTGAGATTTCTAGGCTACAGGGCCACCAACGTCAATCGCCCGGCGTACGTGATCTCAGCCTTCCATCGCGTTCGTAACCGTCGCAATTGTCCTCCGTATATTGTGTGACTTAAATAGCAAAATTATTCAAAACATTAAGTACAAGTATTTTTTACAACATTTTGTAATTTATATCATTTTTTTACCAATGAAAACATGTTTTTTTCCATGATTTTATCTTTTTTTTTACTTGACAAACGACCGACTTCAAACTCCGGAATAAATACCTTTTTCGTGGCGGGCACTAGGATACTATTTTTTTTTTATTTTTTATAAAAAGTATATTGGAGAGAGTGTATATTTAGAGAGTACCAGGTAAAAATTGGAGTTAAATCGATCTTTTATTTACAGAGTTATGATTTTATGAGTCAAAAAACGTCTTTTTTCGATCTTTCACCTTCACTAATTTTAAAAAATATGTTGCAATTTAATATCGGGATATTTTTTTTTTTTTTTGTAAATTGTCTACAAGGTTTGAAGTATATTCTGTAATTTTTTAATATTTCTCAAGCCGATAGTTTGGTCGCAATACGCAGTCAAAGATGGATTGCATATATTATTGCCAAATTTGTTTGCTGTTACTAAAACTTGTCGATCAATTATTTTCAAATGATCTACCAGTGCTATTAATTAAAAATCAATACCCTCAAGATTGTAAGTGGCGTTGATTGTTTGTCAATTTTATTCTCGTGCCTAGCAATCCAGGTTTGGATGAAATCTCGTGTTTCGATTGTCGACGATTCCCAAACAATGCAATGTTTTGGATAAAAATTCCACTGCTATCGTCGGCTAACAAATTAAATCGTATTGCGATATTTCCTTAGATTATTGAATAAAAACAAATTCTAGACGGTTTGCCTCACAGGATGTTTGCGTGAAATATCTTCGGCTCAGACTTTGATCTATATCTGGGTTATCTGGGTCGCAATCTAGATCAGCACATTCTGCATATATGTATATATCGATCCCATACCATTGATGTGAAATTGTGTTGCGCCTGTGTGGTATTAATATTTGTTACTTCCACGCCGGTTTAATTCGATTTCCGTTCGGTCTTCGGCGATTTAAAGCGGGATCAATCGATCGATAAATTGACTCACGGGTAATAATATTTGTTATACTTCCACGCCGGTTTAATTCGGTTTTCGTTCGGTCTTCGGCGATTTAAAGCAGGATTAACCAATCGATAAATTGACTCACGGGTGTTCTTAGGATGTAACCTGAAAAATTGTACCCCGCCCGGCCGTGTACGTGATTTACCTCACGTGACTTTGCACGCGCCGCCGAGCGCGTACGTGACGCTCCGACGTTTATGCGGCCAACACCAGTGACCATTCTCCGAAATACCCGACCTTTTTACGCGGCGCAACCTCCGTCGCGACTGGGACGTAACACATCAACGGATGGCCGACATATATGCTCGACTGTGGACTCAACTGAGAAAGGATATTGGCTGGGCCAGCGGAAAACCTGGCAAAAATATCATATCGGTTGCTATAAATAGCAAAACAAAGTATGGTATCGGTTTCTATGAATAGCAGTTCAAGATTTGCTTATCGCTTTCTATAAATAGCAGGCTAAAATTTGGTTATCGGTTTCTATAAATAGGGGGTTAAAGACCTCAACTATATTTTCATGGTCACGCTAAGTTGTTAGGCGAACTTGAGCAGAATCAATTTTCACTTTACAGTTTGAGTACCCGTAAAGAATTCTTAACAAGGCGCAATAATATCATTTGAAAAGATAATTGTCTATAAAAATCTTTTGTATAGATTGTTATTTGATTATTTCTCGGGCCTGGATTTCGATCAATCACAGCGCAGTATTCCCGATAATCGAGTTTGTTTGTTAAAAATTTAATCGGAAATTGCATCCAGATATTGCACAGTAGCTCTTCACTTGTTTTCAACCAATATAATATTTTTATAGACATATTTTATCTGTCAATATGTCCTGTTTCCTCGAATACTGCTCTGTGCTTGGTCGAAATCCAAACCCGAAAAATAATCCGATAAACACCTCTCGACCTCCAAAATTAATCGCAATATTCCCCTTTGGTTTTCCTGCTGAGCAACAAAACAATCGGGAAATATTCCGATACTTTTGGAGGTCTTGGGATATTACTACTGAAGATTGCTTATTCTGGTTCAGTTGAATGAACCAATCTTTTCAAATGTACGCTAAGATAATACACAGTTTGAATGCGCCATTTAATTAAAATTGAAAGCATTTAATGAACTACACTTTATTGCCATTTTATTTCCATACAACCTCAAGTCTCATCTTTAATTTTAAAAAATCGTGTATCCTCTGTAACTGAATGGCCTAACATCTACAGCATTGACTGCGATAGGAATACAACGGGTTCCGGGGTTCGTGTGATACAGAGAGAGAGAGTAAAAAAAAATGAGCGATAAGTCGCGACGGGTGTGGCCCGCATGTGATTATCGTCATGAATATAATGAGCAATCGTTAGCGCGATGTTTTATTAATTAATCAACCGAGCGACAACCTACCGCAAGGGTCTCTCGTCGTCGACGTCGCATGACATTTATCTTTTTTTATTTTCATTACCGCGCGCGCCTTGCTATCCAAAGTCCGATAAAACATGTGTACAATATACGTATTGAGTTTCGTGAATAACACATCGCGGTCAATTTTAAGACGCGACTCTTGAATAGACTCGCGCTAAATGATAAAGATGTTTTTAAGTTGATAAATGAACCAAACGAAGAATCGATTGACCCTCCAATCGAAAACTTCCGCCAATAAGACGGATCGGTAATTGCGACGAGGGAATCTCTGCGAGTAAATAAATAATAAATTATAACGATACTGCTGGTAGCTGCTGACGGAACTCGTTGCACTGATCGGCTGCTCCGAGTTCCGATAACGAGTCAACGAATTTCCCAGCTGCAGAATCAAGTTTACATTTGCCGATAAGCGCATTCGCGAAGAAATAGAAAAACAGAACGACGACATCGGGTTCGAGATCGAGATTTCTTGACGTTTGCCGGTTTACTGTGGGCCGGTGGCTCACCGCCGGATGGGTGTGACGGAGCAAAGTTCCACGATCAGCCAAAGTCGCGCGATGGATCCGTTATCTTGCAGCTGATAAATCGGAAATTCACAATCACGATTAACTTCCAATTTTTGCGCTGATTCCGCATCGCCAATTTAACAAGTGCGTCCCGGAACGATTTTATCACATTAATCCACAAAATGATAATAATTAATATCACGAAATGATTTAATCACAATAATTTCAATAAAACGGAATATTTTATCGAATTTACATATATTTTGAATACAATATTTTTTATATCAAACTTTGTGTCATCGATTTAACCTGACATACATTTCGTTCCAATTTAATCTGTATTGAATTTGACACTACCGAATTTATGTAACAATTTTATTTATATTATTTTAACGTCTGCGAATATATTTTTGTTTTATTTTTTTATTGTCCCCGATGCCGATATTTTCTAGCGTCTTTACGACGTGTGATATAAGTCAAACTTTAGTCTGGCTACACGTTGCAAAATTTCCGAAGCATCACCGCAACTGCGGGAATGTCTGACGTATATAACGCTTATCCGTTTCCACTTGTCGCTCCCGTCGCAGGGAGAACGCGTCATGGAAACGCTTCGGCGCGACTCTACATTTCCAGACGAAATCTCACTGAGCGTGTTAATAGCTCGACATTTTTCGACCACATCGCTCTCCATGCGTTTCTCACATACACACAAGCGCACATGCGGAAATGTGAGGTGCGCTCCCCGCCGTTTCACCCGGCTGGAATTCTCACCGCGGTGTCTGACGCAACGCAACTCGAATTCTGCATCACGGCACGTGCGCGTCAATGAATTGCGCTCTCATTCATTCGCCGATATTTTCCGAGTCGATGGTCCAGACGAAAACAACGTATTTTTAATAATTGCAATCGCTATATTAATACGAATAATTAATAAAGGCTTGCCGAAAAAAAAGAAACGTAAGCATTACCGAATTAGGCTGCGATTTTGGGAAATAAACTACGCGTTTGCTCCGTCGACAAAAAATTAAATATTCGAACTTTACCTACGTTATTAGATAGGATATACTTTTTCCGAAAAATTTGAGCACTCGATTTTGTTTTCTGAATCGCAAGTCAAATTTACGAATAAACAAAAAGTCAGAAACGTCGAAATATAAGAAAGCAGAACCTCGAGAATTTATGTAAAAGAAAAGTGCTCGATTTGTTACGTGACATTATTCAAGAGCGCAGCTTGAATAGCACCTTGAGGCGCACTTGGAACTACAATAGAGTTCGCGAAGAGTTCATCGCAGTTCCAGAAAGTCATTAATGCGCTATTAGCGCATCAGTCATTGACTCTAGTTGACGCGGAATGCAGCGTGGCGAGTGCGTTTAAGGATGTAGGAGCACGAAGTATTCAATTCGCATAAATTCGAGAAAATTGCGAGAGAATTGCAAACACTAGTCGATGGTCTGAAAATCTGAAAAAAATTCATGCACACTGAAGGTACTGAAAAGATTAATTTTGCATAATAAGAATTCCAAAATGTTATTAACAAATTGATTAAAAAAATGGTTTAACAAGTATTTCGTTGACCCAAGTTTTTTTTGCATGAAAATAATTCCTTTATTTTTCTGTATACGTACACATTTTTTCAGATTTTCATCTAATCTTTGAAATTTGTACATATTTTCCATAAAAAAAACAAATTTCAAAGATTAGATAAAAACCTGAAAAAATGCATACGTATACAGAAAAGTAAAGGAATCATTTTCATGCAAAAAAACTTGGGACAACGAAATATTTGTTAAACAATTCATTTTAAATCAATTTGTTATTACCATTTTGGAATTATTATTATGCAAAATTAATCTTTTCTCTATGTTTAGTGTGCATGCATTTTTTTCAGATTTTCAGACCATCGACAAGTGTTTGCAATTTTCTCGCACTTTTCTCGAATTTATCCGAATTGAACACTTCGCACCCCTACATCCTTAAAGTGCGGCGCGTAGTACGTGAACCCGGATTTTAATCAACCGTGTATAACCGAACGATACAAACGGCCGTCTATGTAACCCGTAATCGTGCGATCTCGTCGCGACCTCGGAGAACGACTCCTTTATTCTCTTCTTTTATCGTGCAATTAAATGGACGCGGCGGCGGCGGCGGCGACGGCACGTGATCTCGCTCTCGAGTTCAGGCGGAACCTGAAGCACGGGCGACAATGTACTCCGCGCGCCGCGCGCTGCACAACTCGCGCCTCACTCGTCGTATCGAGTTACCGATCCCGTCGAGGATTCCTCGGCTCGTCAGCCGGTTCGTTTATTACGTAACACCCACGTAACGCACACAGAAGCAGCGGCGAATCATCTATCTCACTTTTTTTCAAAGCTTAGACGGTTGCCGTCAACTACGCGTCGGAGTTTCGAGTCACCGGTACTCGTGAGCAGCTCACGCGATTAGCATACTTTTCGCGCGCACTGATAAGAACGTAGGATACGGAGTGAAGTGGAAATCGTAAAATCGTGACCTTTCGAGGGATCAATGAACCTTGTTATTTCTTTCTTTTAGGTCAGATGGAAATGTGTAATAATAACGATTTTTTCGATTTTTGGAATAAACATTTTTTATACTGTGATTTAATCAGTAAACTACGCGTCAGGGTTTCAAGTCATCGATTAAGGGGTTATATGGGTTACAGAGACTCAAAAAAGGGTATTTTTACTAATTAAAAAAATGTATCCATTGAGATATTTTATTTAAACAATATAGCATATCGAAGGTACATGTTTCACGAGAATTTTGTGAAATTTTCATTCAAAAATGTTGAAAATCCACTCGTTGGGATCTCATTTCCCTTGACCTCTAAAAAAAAAGTGCACTCGGCGTGGACAGGATACCTCATGACTCGTTCATAAAAAATTGAAAAACCATACATATTCCGTTAGTACATGCATAGTACTCGTGATCGAACGAAGAAAAAAACAAAAAATTGAAATTTGAGTTTTTAGCGGAGTTGTGAACAAAAAATCCCATTTATTGTCAAATTTTCATCATGTACTCGCCTCGTAAAATAAGTTGTAATAAAAATATTAAAAAATCCTTCGTTCAATCACTAGATAATGTTATTTTGAAGAAGGGTGCAAAATTTCATCAAAATCGGTTCATAACTTTTCGAGAAATCGTGTCCACCGACTTCAAAAATACAGTTTCGAGAAAAATGCGATTAAAGTTTTAAGTTCCAGGGTCACGCGGCCCAATGGGCGGAAATTCCGAAGGTTCTATCTCTTCGAATTTTACTCCGAACGATTTACAATTTTGGGAGAATATTCTAGACATATTGCATTATTTATAAGACAAAATTTTATTTTTTAAAATTTTGAAACCCATGTAACCCCTTATGTAATCAATGAACTTTGTTATTGCTTTGTTTTATGTCAGATGGAAATATTTAGTAACAACAAATTTATCGGTTTTAGGAAAAAAGTAAATGTTTTATTGCGATTTAATCGGTAAACATTGTTGAAAGAAGGTCACGTGATTGTATCCAAATATTCTTGTTTTGTCACGTTTCTCGTAGTCTAGAAATTAGATAGACACTTATGGTCGGTCCGATTAATTTAACGAGTGGCGCATATTTTACTAAACACCTTTTTTCGTGAATTGGCTTTTTCGATGCGGCTGTGAGAATCGATGAATTTAAACCAAATGATGTAATCAAAAAAATTACAACTGTAACACTAAACTGGTGTCGTTACATCGGCGTTCCTATGTTCGTTTTGTCGAGCGTGACCTTCGTGACTTTATGAAGTCGTAATATTATATCGCAGGAATGTAGTTCTTCCATTTTACATTCCGCCGGTACACTCGGGTTATCTAGTTTCCCGGGAAATAAAAGAGTGTTTTTTCCGTAACTTTGAAACACTGGGAGCTCTCGATAACTGTACATTTCTCGTTCCAATTAGCGAATAATAATTATTAGGAAACATTATTTTTTAAAAGCTATAAAAAGAAATGGTGTTCGTTTGAGAATTTGCAATTGGATTACGAGAAACACAAGAGCGCTCGGTTCCCTCGATACCTACTCGCTCCATCCAGTTAGTCCAAAACCCGCAGCAAAAGACTCGGTTCTATTCAGAGAAGACACTGGAGTCGAAGTCTCCTTGTTTTTTCAAGGGTCGCTATGTGCTCAAAGCGACGCAGCCAGCAAAGCAAACGGTTCCTGTCGGAGCTGTTTGCTTTGCTTTTCGTTTTTTTTTTTCTTTCTCTCACACTCGGTCCCGCGATCGAAATAGGTCGCGGTACACACGAGTCGTCACGCACCACCGCAATCCATTATTCGGCGAGTGCCCAATGAATTCGAGGGCGTAATCGACGACCGAACAAGATGTAAATAAAAATCGAGTTCTTTGTAAAAAAAAAACCAATACTGACCTATATAAACGACGTTTACTTTTTTACACTAAAAAGTAAACGTCGTGCGATTTAATTTTGTTACAGTGAACGTGTGAAAAAACGTAAAGAAATGATGTTGCACTCAGTGTTGCACTCACTTGAAAAATTAAGCAAGAATAAAATATAGGTCACCGAGCCAGTATAACTGCGTCACGATTAATCGAAAAATACGAAAATAAGCAAGAAGATGTAAGGATAAGGATTACTATTTGCCTTGGACGAAACGAACGGCGCACAGATCTCGACTTTGAAACGACTTTGAAATAAAAAGAAAATGATGTTGCACTCAGAAAAAATATGGTCTGATTACCCATATTTTTACTATAAAGTATGTTTCCCTGCGGCGATAGCAATGTTTTTATGGTTATCGCAACCAATAAAAATATAGTAGTATGTGCCATATTTTCGTAGATATACCAATTATTTCTGTATGGTAGTCGTAACTATTCGTCCTTTTACTATTTAAACAGTATTTTAAGCTGTTGTAGAATAATAAAAGCACATAAAGTATAAAGTTTTTTTTCAATCATGTATAGTTTTTCCTATCTTCCTGTATTGTTGTATATACTATACAGTTGCAAGTAGGTAATACATAAAGTGTAGATTCATTTATTGGTTTATAGTTAATTCAAAAAATGTTTTTTATAACGGGCCGGCCCGCAGTAATGCTGATAATATTATTCTGTGATTATTTATGAGAAAAAAAGAGATCATCCACAGATACCATTTTTTCACTGGCTCTCGGCAAAGTGGTGTTGCTGGGATTTCAACCTAAGACCTATACGACCTACCTAACTACCTAATTACTTAACGCGCTCGTCAACCACTAGACCAAACCGACTACGTGAATATCTTATACTTTAAGTCCATAATAATTTCATCTCGGATAAGAGTCACAGGGATATCACATGAATTTGGATAAAATTTCGTGCACGGAAGTGTTTTTAGGCCTCTGATTACAAAACTCAACTCTGAATTTAGTAATTGAAAATGGAGGCTCGAATATGGCGGTACAGAATGCAAAAGTTATATAAATTGGATAAAGTCCAATTCCTACATGGAGTATAGTACGTACAACCATAAAATATGGTTCCCTCAGGCGATAGGAATATTTTAAGGTGGATCATCTAAAAATGTATAGAAATTGCAATTACTATTATATCTCATTGTTGATTTCATAAATATGTTGCATCTAACATAATTTTTTGTTACCGTTTCAACGATAAGTTATAGCGTTCAAGTGTGGCGCATATTTAGATGCGCTATCGAAACTGCATAGATTACTTAACTTCATGATAATAGTTCGATAAACCATATTAAAGCTGATCTAACTATAAAATATGGTCCCTCATGTTATTTTATCATATTATTTTTCATGTTATTTTATTATATTATTTTTCATATTATTTTTCATGTTATTTTATCATATTATTTTTCATGTTATTTTATCATATTATTTTTTATATTATTTTTCATATTATTTTTCATGTTATTTTATCATATTATTTTTCATATTGTTTTTAACTATGGTATTATTGTTGCAAATACCATGTGTTTTTTTCTCAGTGTAGTATATTCATCTCGCTGGAAAATAGCGCGACCCGAAAATCGCTGTCGGTATAGTCGCGCTCTTGGCGCATTAAAAACGCAAGTGCGATAAGTTAACCAGCTGCGGCAGAAAAAATCACGTAGAGTCGAGCAAATACTGCGAAAAATCCGTCATCTTCTTTTAACCCGGCAATGTCATACGCGACTAGTGTCTAATTATAGAGAGCGAGGAATTCGCCGCTCGCCGCACACACGGGAGACACCGCTGCGCACGTGGTTCACGCTCGTGATAGGCCGTCGCTTGTTTTCCGCGTGCGGCTCCGGCAAAACTGCCAGAAGTTGCTCATTCGATAATCCGGCAACGCGGGAGCTTTCTGCGCAGCTGGAGGCTCAACAACAACCGGCTGCACGTCGTAATGCAGAGACGTAAACCCTCGTTAGTTTAACAAATAAATCTCACAGTACGGTTTGTTTTGTGGGTGTGATTTAATAATTATTATTATATTGGCAGATAAAAAAAGAATCATTTTCCGCGATTTTCCCGTCAATTTTTTTATTTTTCGGGCAAACAACGGTGCTTGTCGGAATCAACGGGAAATTTCCCATCGGATGGGGTCTTCAAAATTTACGAAATCGAACTTTTTCTCGCAAAAAAACGCGAGGGAAAAATTCGCGTTTTTTTAGAGTTTGGCTTAAAAAGAAATTTGACCATTATCGATTTTTCAAGAAAGTAAAAATCGGACAAAACGGGGTCTCAGCACGGAGAAAACGATTTTACTATGCCAGCAAATCTTTTGTTAAAATAGTGACAATATTGCGTTATCTGCTACAATTTTTTTGTAGCACATACAAAAATTGTGTTGCAAACAATTTTGTTGTGCTAGCAAAGAAAATTGTCTAGCAAAAAAAAATGTAAGTCGAGCAAAAAAAATGGTTAGCCTAGCAGATAACGCAATGTTGTCACTATTTTAACAAAAGTTTTATACTGGCATAGCAAAACCGTTTTCTCCGTGAGCGCGAAGCTCGAAATTGAAAAAAAAAGCTACCGCAATAAACTCACGAGTTGTTCTGCGGTCGGAGTCTTCATGTCTTCGCGATATTCGGCTCGGGTATCCTTTGATAATTACTCGCGACACTACCGCGCACTTTCGAATCGACTGTATCCCTATATCGAATCTACAATTACAGCGAGTGAAAGAGGAGAAAAGAAAAAAAAAACAAAAGAATCTCCAGCAATCGACGTGGCGATCCGAACCGAGAGAAGCCGCGACTGCCTGGCACATCGGAGTCTCGTCGCGCGTCCACTTCTTTCGCGCTCGGTTGCTGGAGGGGAAATCGTACGATTCCACGAGTATCGGCCGAAGCGGCCAATCGGGTTCGCGAGCCAACTGCGTCGAAAAGAATTCCCCCAATCGTCTCGCCGGCAGCTCCCGATCGCTCTCGTCACATTCAATTGCCCGCCGACCGGCGGGCAATTTTCGTGCGCCCCTCCACTCCCGATATTCGTCAACATTGCCTCATCACAGGATACAATTGTCTCCCGGCCTCCTCGCAATTATTTCCTCCTTCATTTCCTTACGACGACGTTCGGTTACGTCAGGCATAAATCACGTAGCTTCTCATTATTCTCGCCTGTATAATTGCAACCACTGTAAAAAATGTGGTGTTAAAATCTACACCAAGACGGTGTCTACATAGGTCCACACCAATCACGGATGATAACGAGCGGTGTTAAGGTAGTCCTTGCGGATAATATTCATTTCGCATAAATTCGAGGAATTTGGGAGAGAATTGCAAACACTTCTCGGTGGTATAAAAATCTGAAAAAATTCGTACACGTTAAAGATACTGAAAAGATTAATTTTGCATAACAATAATTCGAAAATGTTATTAACAAATTGATGAAAACAACAATTGTTTAACAAATATTTCGATGACCCAAGATTTTTTTTTCATGAAAATGATTCCTTCGTTTTTCCGAATACGTATGCATTTTTTCGGATTTTAGAGTTCACATTGAATTTTCACATATTTTCCCTATAAAAAACGCACGAAATTCAATGTGAACTCTAAAATCTGAAAAAATTCATACGTATTCGGAAAAACGAAGGAATCATTTTTATGAAAAAAAATATCCTGGGTCATTGAAATATTTGTTAAACAATAGATTTTTTCATCAATTTGTTAATAACATTTTCGAACTATTATTATGCAAAATTAATCTTTTCAGTGCCTTTAATGTGTATGAATTTTTCCAGATTTTTATACCACCGAGAAGTGTTTGCAATTCTCTCCCAAATTCCTGGAATTTATGTGAAATGAATATTATCCGCAAGGACTACCTTAAGGGAGTGTGAAACATCGACATTGCATAGAGAAAAAAAATCAATGGATCAATCAAATACAGCGGTCACCGGCTGTCAAATAAATGTTTAGTTGGAGCAATGACATTTTTTGTTTCTTCAACAGTTTCTCGGTTCAGCGGACCAAACGATGGTTAAAGTGAACTAAAAATTGTCGAGCTGACTAAATGATTTACTTGGCAGCCTGTGAACGCTGGATTTGTTGAATCAACAAATCTCTTCTCCCAGTGTGCGCCTTAAAAGTTCGGAGCTGTCGTTTTTCGCGAATTATGAACGGATCGAAGCGAAAATTCAAATACAGACGCCAGTAATGTGAATCTCGTTAATGAATTAAACAGAATTTTGATTTCCGAAAAAAAAAAAAAAAAAAAAATTACAGATCAATTACCCGCAGAGGGAATCTGTAATGAAAAATTCGATTTTTTTTTCTTCAATTTTTCGATAAAAACTGAGAAAAGCGACTAATTCATACACAAGATAACAAAAAACCACACATGATACGTGCATTCCTGCCCTTAAGGCGAGGCGAAACCACCGTGAGTGCGAGAGAGATAGAAAATAATTTTCGGAACAACAACAATACACGGAAACTAGAAACATGCCTGAAGAAATAAAAGTTTTACATCATGCAGAATTGAATGAGGAATGATGTAAAACTTTTCTTTTTTCCGGAAACGTTAAGCGTTGTCGGAATAATTGTTTACAGTTTTTATTACCGACTTACTAGTTGTCACCTCGCCTTAAAGCGAAAAATGTTACAATGTTTCGTCGGTAACACAGAAATAAATTTAACGAAACGGCTGGTGTTAATTATACATCGTAAAAAGTGTTACTATTAACACCGTAATAAGTAAGACTAGGAAAAAGTCCACACCAGCAGCGTTTGAGACCGTATATATTTTTGACAGTGTATCGTTTGCGCGGTCGTTGAGTTTCGCGATCTCGCGTTTCTCAAAGTCCCCGCCGAAGGTTTCGTTCGGTCGTGCATCGATCGGCCGCGACGTATTTCGCGACGGGTGGCGAGACGGGACGAGGTGAACGGGCGGAAAAGTTCGGGACACGGAGGGAGAAGCGTCGAGCGAGAGAGAGAGGGGGGTTGGCGAGCGGAAAACAGCAGCCGACGGCAGCGGCAGAGGAGAATGACGTCACCGAGTCTCGGGACACTCGCTTTCCCTTTTACTCTGCCTTCACCTTAGAGGAGGGGCGCACGCGTCGACTCGCTAGGTCAATACCAACGGACTCGCGCGCGAGTGCGACGCTCGACCCGCGTGATTCGCTATTATTACGTCGTTTCGCGCTGGGATCAGGAGGGAAAATGTTTGGCGCGCGCGCGCGCGCAGCGTGTAATCGAGATCAGGTTCGACGGCCTTCACATTTGGTACTGCGTGGCTAATCACGTTGAGGAAAGAGAGTAGAAGATTAAAAAAAAACACGAGATAACTATAAGTGGCGGTCGGCCGTAATGATGGTTATTAGTGAGTCGTTGCCGGGGTGTCTGTTTGCAAAATCATTTCCTCACTACTCGTATCAGACTCGTCGCGTCATTCGTAAAGATCAATCGTGATCGTCTCTTCCTGCAGCGAGATGTGGAAGGGATTTCTTTATTTATTTATTCTTAGAGTTATGTATTTCGCCTGGTAATCAGCCAATTTTTTCTTTCACTCGCTCTGATCTGCTCCATAATTGGTAATATCAAAATACCGGTAAAGGGCACTCTGTGTGAATTTTTGCAGATTTTTAAAACCATATTTCAGAAAATATCGTTTTCCTTTCAAACGCAAATATCTTAGAAACTTGAAGTTGCTCAACAAAAATGTCTACACATAAAAGGTGTCGTTTTCTGTTAGTTTTCGAGCGGTATATTTTGAATAATTTTCACGTTCAAATTAGAATGATTTTTTACCGAAAAACGGAGGAATTATTTTTTTATAAAAAAAACGGATAATTTTTTGGACTGAAAAAAATTACAGAGTATTCGTGCATAACTGCTGATATTGCAAAAGAATCCTCAGAGTGGCACCGATACATCTTCTGGTATAAAAACATTTATTAATAAAAAGAATTTCCACATTTTCCGGAACTTTTCCACAAATACATTTTATTATACCGGAGGATCTGTCGGTGCCACTCTGAGGATTTTTTTGTAATATCACTAGTCATGCACGAATAATCTGTAATTTTTTCAAAACAAAAAAAATTTTCGTTTTTCGGTAAAAAAGTCGTTCTAATCGGAACGTGAAAATTATTTGAAATATACCGCTCGCAAGGTAACAGAAAACGACAACTTTTATGTGTAGACATTTTTTTTAAGTAACTTCAAGTTTCCAAGATATTTGCGTTTGAAAGAAAAACGGTATTTTCTGAGATATGTTTTAAAAAACTGAAAAAATTCACATAGACTGCCCTTTACTGGTACTAATTATGAAGCGGATCGGAGAGGGCCGAAGAAAAAAGTGGCTGAACAGAGACAGAGAAATACTTCATATGTTTTGTTGACATTCTTTTCTGTCGATCTTTGCTGTCACCGAATTCAAAGCCTCAGGCATGAAGGATATTCAAGCTATTTATTTGTATTAATACCAGAAAATATTGACTCGTTAAAGAAAGTAGCTTGAGAAAAAAAACCCTTAAAATAATGAAAAATTAAGCGAGAACAAAATATAGGTCACCGAGCCGGTATAACTGCGTCATGATTAATCGAAAGATACGAAAGTAA
Source organism: Pimpla rufipes (assembly GCA_963932165.1). NCBI lineage: Eukaryota > Metazoa > Arthropoda > Insecta > Hymenoptera > Ichneumonidae > Pimpla > Pimpla rufipes. The sequence goes on from OZ010635.1 coordinate 597,294, forward strand.
GCGGGAAGATGTAAGGATAAGGATTACTATTTGCCTTGGACGAAACGGGCGGCGCGCAGATCTCGACTTTGTCTCGTCTCCCGCAGCACGGTCTTCGCACGAAAATAGTCACCGGCTGGAAGAATAAACGGAATAAATAGGCGCAAAGTACGGCGGACGAGATTAACGTGAATCGGTCAATGTTTCCTGTCGCTATTTACTGCGAAATCCTATCGCACAGTCGCCGCAACATCGCGCACACTTTCAAGCGGCAAATATCGAACTATCGGGAGGGAATAAAAACGCGTTTGTCTCCCGGTATCGGCGAAAAATATTTTCGCCTGTGTGTTCGCGCGTCGCGAAGGAGCCCCGAGCGACGACCGGATCGCTGACACGTAACCTCGACCCTGACCTCTGAATATTCATGCGAGATTCCATTATACGGTTACCGCGAGTTGCTCTCGTTACAATACGAAAATAATTAGGGTCGCCGATCTGAGAAGAAAATCTGTGGCGTTATATCCGGCCCTGTTCAGGCCCTAAATCAGGGCCCTATTAGCCTTGTCAGGGCCTAATCAGGGCCTGATTCGAGCCGGATGTAACGCTGCGAATTTTCTACTCTTTTTTCGTCGCGCTCCACGCGGAAAAAAAGGTTAGTTGGGACAACTCCCCTTTCATGAGTTAGCTCAAAATGAGTTGCTAGAACGATTCACTTCGTGCCTCTAACCATTTTGTGAGTTGAGACAACGAATAAGTGATTGTCTTGACTCACAAACGAGTGGTTATACACGGAGAAAACAAAGGAGTTGGTCGTACTCAAAAAGTGGTTGCACGGACTCACTTTTCGTCAGTCCATATAACCACTCGTTTGTGAGTTAAGACAGCCACTTATTCGTTGTCTCAAATCACAAAATGGTTAGAGACACGATGTGAATCGTTCTAGCAACTCGTTTTTAGCCAACTCACAAAAGGGGAGTTGTCCCAACTAACCTTTTTTCTCCGTGTATGGACTGACGAAAAGTGAGTCCGTGCAACCACTTTTTGAGTCCTCCCAACTCTTTTGTTTTCTCCGTGTGAATCGTTCTAGTTACTCATTTTTGGCTAACTCACAAAAGGGGCGTTGTCCCAACTAACCTTTTTTTTCCGTGTATGGACTGACGAAAAGTGAGTCCGCGCAACCACTTTTTGAGTCCCCCCAACTCTTTTGTTTTCTCCGTGTCGAGCGTGACGAAAAAATGTTGCGAGCCCGAAGGGACGTTTTTGGCGAAGCCGCGAATTACCAGATTCTCGCCGGGCGACTGGCCGTGCGGTTCCATAGGAGCCGCGCGGACCCGGTGACCTTGATCTTCGGTTTATGGTGCAACAAACTCTCGTCGCGCGATTAATACATAGCTTCTCTTTCAGTCGCTCTCGGTCATGCAACCCGTGTGTGTGTGACGCGGCGCAATCGCCCCGCCGCCGCGTTGTTCGCGGACTCTCGCCAACTTCTCGATTATCGATTCCTCCGGCTCCTCCGCCGCACACACCGGAAGAGCACACCGAGGCGGCGCTGGCAGCGAGCAACGTGCCGTAATAATAATAAATGAATGATCGCGCACTGTTATCGCTTCGCGCGGACTCGATTCGACGATAGCGAGCCACACAGCCGTTCGTCACTCGTATTTCCGCCTTTTTTCTACATCGCCACCGCAACTTTTGTAATACCACGATTGTGTACACATTGTGCGCATCGTGTGTACGTTGAATAGCCGGATACAATTGTTTGTATCCGATATCGCGCGATATATTCATACTATATATGCAGGGGATGTGGGGGCGAAATGGGACAGCGTTTTTTTTTCACTTTCGATTATTTTTGCGGGCAAAATGGGACAAATTAAAAAATGGGACTGACCCTATTCCCTATTTCCGGAATATAACGTTTTTTCAACCACTTTGAGTGTTTCAAGCAATCCGGCTTTTAAAAAATCAGTTAAAAATATTTCTTTTTTTTTCAAATTTTTTTTTATACTCGTTACTCATGATGTTGAGTATCACTCAGTTAAAAAAACACGAGTTGCCGAATTCCGGGATTTGTTCCATTTTTCCCGGCATTTCTTTTTGCCGACGCCCAAAATTGATGGTTGGAATCGAATTTTTGGGGGATAAGTAATTAAAAAAATACACTTTGGTCATTGTCACAAAACCATTTTTCGCTTATGCGTTCCATTTTACCCGCACATTCCCTACATACACTCACACACACACACGCATACATGATGTCGTGTACTACCTGTGGCGTGACGGTCAACGGCGCGTCGAGGGAATCTTCCTCGTCGTCGGTGTTCAACGACAACGACTTATCCTTCTTTCTGTAGCACTTGCAGATCTTGCCGAAAAGCGAGATGTTCTTCGTTTTCATGATAACGCGATGTCAAACGACTCGTCTGCTGTTTTTGTTATTGCGATTAACTGTGATTGTTATTCAGTACGGATTTTTTTTTTTTTTTTTTTTTTTTGAGATTGGAATTGTGCACTTTAGTGTGTATTGCGGATAATTTTGTTTTTTTTTGCCCGTGAACGTATTTAATATATCGCGTTTTCCGGCGGTCACGACGACACGATGCGACTCTTCCGGAGTCTTTCCAAAGAATCCGGCATCCCGCCGCGCACGCATGATCCTTTATAGGGCGTGACGCGCGACGGCGGCGATGCCGCGCGCTGCGCTGCGCTGTCGGGTCTCGGCTGGTGCAGCGGTTCAGGGGCACGATGTGCGCCTGAGCATTCCGCTTTAGGTCGAATGCACCGCTCGAGGTCGACCGCTCGGTACCGAATTTCAAATCAATCGCTATACAGCCGCGATCTACGCCGCGCGACTTCGGCGCCCCGCGCGAGGTGCGACTCGGGGAAACGCGAGACATCTCGCGCTCAGATTTAACATCGTGAGACTGAATTATTTATAACAACTAGTACTTATACACTGTTAAAAATGTGGTGTTAAAAACTACACCAAGACGGTGTCTGTATAGGTCCACACCAATCACGGTGATAACGAGCGGTGTTAAGGGAGTGTAAAACACCGACTGTGCACCTTAAAAGTTCGGAACTGCCCTTTTTCGCGAATTATGAACGGATCGAAGCGAAAATTGAAGTACAGACGACAGTAATGTGAATCTCGTTAATGAATTAGTCAGAATTTTGATTTTGGAAAAAAAAAAAATTACAGATCAATTACCCGCAGAGGGAATCTGTAATGAAAAATTCGATTTTTTTGTCAATTTTTCGATAAAAATTGAGAAAAGCGATTAATTCATTCACGAGATAATAAAAAATCACACATGATAAGTGCATTCATGCTCTTGAAGCGAAAAGTGTTACAATGTTTCGTTGGTAACACAGGTATAAATTTAACGAAACGGCTGGTGTTAATTATACACCGTAAAAAGTGTTACTATTGACACTGTAATAAGTAACACTAAGAAAAAGTCCACACCAGCAGCGTTTGACACCGTATATTTTTAACAGTGTAACAGCGCGTTTCCTCGGAAGATGCAAAAAAAATCGAAAATCATTAGCTTTTTAAAATATCTTCGTGAAAACTATCGCGTTTAGAAGAAGAAAAAACTAATGCGGCGAATTCATTGTGTATACGCGGAAAAATACATCGAAATGAATTAGTGCTAAAATGTTGCAAAGTAGAACTTTGCACATTGCTTCATCATTAATTTCCCTTTACTACAAAGCCACCTCTATGAAAAAGCGTATTTGTTCACATTGGCTTCCTCATAGGGGAAGCTTTGTGAAAAAGGGAAATTAATGAGGAAGCAATGTGCAAAGTTCTACTTTGCAACTCTTAAAACATTTGAACCAAAAAAAAATCCGTTACAAACATCATTACATCTAATTTTTATTAGATACAACGTTTTCTTACGTCTTACGTTCTTAACTTTTGCGAAAGTTATAGCGAAAATTTACATTTATTGAAAAATTCAAACTGGTGTTAAATCCGAAGTACCTTACCGATCGTCGCTAAATTTCATACGTAGCAGGGCTGTTTGTTATTTTTCGACTGTGAAACATTTCGGTTCATTTGTTGAGATTCGACGTGACTTAGAGCAAAATGTGTTTTTCTCGAAAAATTCAAACTTCTATAAAACCCGAACCGCTTTACCGATTTCGCTGAAATTCAACACCAAACAACATTGAACGTGTCTTTATTTATGAAGAACTATTTTGCTAAATTGTGAAACTTTTAAGAAAGTTAGAGCGATCACGCCATTTTTTTTTTTAATTAAAAATTCCGTAAAATGTGTATACATGGATATAGGTTTTATGGAATTTGTTAACATGAACTTAGTATGTTAACATGAAAATCTCGAAAAAAAAATGTTTTCACGAAAACAAAGCTTCCTCTATGAGGAAACAAAAAATGACAAAAATGGAAAGGAATTTCGAACTCTCTCGGATTCACCGATTTTTCTTTGAGTGTGTATCGCGTACAGAATAAAAATGCAACAAAGGCTTTAGTGAGTTAATCTTTCAAAAATGAGACCGCCATAAAGATATGGAAATTGACGATAGCTTCACGGGTTTTATTGCCTTGCAGTTATTGTCTCGCCGACAAACTGCACGTAGATTTTTTTACACGACCTCAGAGCTCGCTCATGATTTATGTTGTTCCAGATCCAGATTTTTTTAATGTCGGAGCATCGCGCAGTACGCGATAATACACGCGTTAGGGATAAGCTTTTCCCTTTACCGCTTTACCTCGGTTCTTGAGGCGGCTCGGCATTGGTGATTACTGCGAATAGCTTAGACAGTTTTTTTTTAACGGTGAAAAATATATTTTTTGCAATAGCGTGCGTAAAGCTCGTTTCGCGTGCGTAAAGTGCTCGTTTTCCGAAGGGCGTGCGTAAAGTAAACGTCGTGCGTAAAGAGAAGCTTTACGCACTCCGTTTACTTTACGCACTCCTTTCGGAAAACTCGCACTTTGACTTCGCTCAACCTCCCCAAAGAAGACTCGCATCACGCACGCTATTACAAAAAATAGTATGTGTAAAACGTGCGGAAATGTTGTACTTTGCGCACTTGTTACACAATATACTATTCTCCAAGCTTGACCCGCAAATTATTATGCGTCAGATCGTCTCACGAAAACGTCGACATTTACAATCGCAACGTTTAAACATAGAATCGCTGCAGTTTTCACTATATTTTTCGAACATTAACGAACCGTTAAATTAAAAAAAACAAAAAAAAAAATCGCAAAGCAGATTTCGCAAAATCATGCCAATGCACTTGAAATGTTTTTTCGTTTCACGGAAATATGTGTGAAATAAAAGAAAATGTCGCAAAGCAAATTCCGTAAAATCATTCCATTGGATTTGAAACGTTTTTTCTTCTTCTTTTTCGTTTCACGGAAAAACGTGACGACAGACAAACGCGGGAGTCGAGCAGCCGAGACAAATTGCGAGTAATTTCGAAGTGAGCACGTGGCGTTAATTCTTCGCCCGGTGAGGATCGACGGAGGGTCACGTGTTGATTCAACATACATGAACAATACACAGAGAGTCGCGAGCCAAGAGTGGCTTGTTTCATTTTATCCGCTCAATCGCCCGCGGCTGCTCGCCCGCGGTTATATAGAAACAGCGCGACGGCTGAAGCGACGCATTATTATCCGCGCCAGCCGCCTCCCCGCGTTTCAAAACCCCCGTATCGTTTAACCGCGGCAATTCGAAACTCCGAGACACAAGCAGGCAACGCGGATCCGTTATTCGCAACCTCTTCGTCTTCTCGAGACATCTGAGTATTATTGACCTTCACGCCAGTCGCATTAAGGTAGTCCTTTCGCTAGTATTAATTTCGCATAAAATCGAGCAATGTTGGAGAGACTTGCAAACACTTCTCGATTGTATAAAAATCTGAAAAAAATAATGCACATTAAAGGTACTTTTGAATAATAATCATTCTAACATGTTATTAACAAATTGATACAAAAAAAATTTTAACAAATATTTCGATGACCCAAGTTTTTTTGTGAATGAAAATTATTCCTTCGTTTTTTCTAATACGTATGAATTTTTTCAGATTTTTAAATAATCTTTGAAATTTGTTTTTTTTACATGGAAAATATGTGAAAATTCAAAGTTAACTCTAAAATCTAAAATAATTCATACGTATTCAGAAAGATAAACGAATCGTTTTCATCCACAAAAAAACTTGGGTCACCGAAATATTTGTCAACCAATTATCTTTTTCATCAATTTGTTAATAACATTTTCGAATTATTAATATGCCAAATTAATCTTTTCAGTACCTTTAATGTGCATGATTTTTTTTCAGATTTTTATACGATCGCAAAGTGTTTCCAATTCTCTCTAACTTCTGCTCGAATTTATGCGAAATGAATACTGACGAAAGGACGACCTTAAAAACCGTCGCTGTCGTGAAGAGACAATAAACCGGTGTGACATACGGGAGACTCGACGTCGTCCGCTGCGCACCGTCTATCGAAATCGATAACAAACCGCTGGAACATGATCCAACAGTCGATAGCGCTTTGAGGACAACAATTAAAAAATCTTTTCAGCCATATATTCCGTCCGGATCGTCGGGTCTCCGGTATCATCCGCCTCGACGATATCCCGGCGCGATTAGTCATACACATTATACGTTACGATTTCTTTTCTTCGAGAAAATAAACGTCCGAGCACACCGGGCAAACGTTGTCGAGATAAGCTGGCAATTATTTTATATTGACGCAATGCGGTTTTAAGCATTTTTCCGCTTGCAATACAGTTTTGTACCTGGATTCCCCTTTGCGATATAAATCGCTATCGGATTAGAATCGCGGGGCTTGAATAAAGTAAATACGAAATTATCTACCGATGTTGTTTGAGATTCGCGAAAGAATGAGGGAAAAAATCCAGTAAATTCAAAAGTTTGGTAGTGGAATTCGTTGCTTTCTCATTTGTTTGTAAGAAAAAAATAAATAAATGAATAAATAAAAAATATAAATAAATAAATAAGTCCAAAATTTGTCAACGTTTCACATGATTTCGAGCGGCTATATGACAAAACACTCCAGCGACAAAATATCCCACGACGAAATATTCCAGCGACAAAATATCCCGCGACAAAATATCCCGGCGACAAAATATCCCACTTCAAAATCCATCAAATATCCTGCGACAAAATATCCCACTTCAAATTCTGTCAAATATCCCGCGACAAAATATCCAATATAACATTACACTAAATATTTGGCTTCCTGACGAAAAAAACCTTTTCCATTATGTCACACTTCATTCGTTACTGCTACTACTAATCCCCTGGCCCTTTCCTGTCCTTTGTCAACTCCTCTCCCTTTGCCATCCCGAAAGTACAATTTACCGAAAGCAAATGCAAATGTTATTCTAAAGCGAAAATTCTTCATAATGTAAAGTAGAGTAAATTAAAGTATAGTTAAGTTGTCCTAACGCGGAAGTTCTTTATAATCCGAATGACATCTCTCTGCTGATCTTTGACTAAAGCGGAAACATTAATGAGATGAGCAGAAAATAAAAAATAAAAGAGTAAGCAAATTGCAAATGTTATTCTAAAGCGGGAATTCTTCAAAATAAAAAAAGTCTTCTTTATTTAACCGTGTTTCGTAAATTCCTTCATAGCCGGTGGGAACTGGTGGGATTGTTATGGGGTCTGGCTCAAGAAACCGAAAATGGGATATTTCTCGCGGGGCATTTCGTCACGGGATATTTAATTGATTTTCCGTTGGGATATTTCCCGCCGGGACATTTTGTCGCATGCTATTTCGTGGGGCGCAACTTCAATTGAGATATATTGACGCAGGATATCTTGACGCGGGATATTTAATGAAACACAAAATGGGATATTTTGTCGCAGGATATTTTGTCGCTGGGGCGATTTGTCGTGTTGCCTTCCGAGCACCCCACATTGAAACGTTAAAAATGAATTTCCGAAGCCAAAGCCGCCGACAAAATATCCGTCCCGTGATTGAATTCGACGCTAACGCATTATCTCGTTTAGATTCACCTTTGATTCCTACGCATCTGCCAGAATCCTTGATCATTCGGCATATATCGTTAATGCAATCACTAAGAATGACTGCGCGCTATTCGATGCACCGAGACGCGAGTCGATTGTTGCCAAGACGCGCAGCGTCGCGATGAGGCTGCACATGACTGATGCCCGAATGTTACGTGAACCCTGTTATCAATTATTCCTCTTATCGAGCCGATTATTATCCATTTTGCCTCTAACCTCGCCGTCGCTGCGTATTAATATTATCATTTTTTTCGGTCTGTCGATTGTTATCAACGCGACGAATGCTTTCGAATTATTGAATATCGAAGCACGTCCGGATTTTATTGGCTTTCAAGATTTATCGTCCAACGTTCTTCCGATACGCTGCAGGGGCGAGTTGCCACTATATGAGACTCCGGTTGGTTCGCAGGCACTTGAATGAAATCTTACTACTACTACTACTACTACTACTACGGCTGTTGCCACAACATAGCTATTTCCTCCGCTCCATTCATTCCCATTCATTCGCTCTGCAGTCTATGAGTGTGCAGTCACTTTCTAAAACTGCACAGCCACGGAAATCGTAATTACACCAGTACCGAGAAATCACAGACTCGTCGAGGAGTGCCAGATAATTGCAATGTCATTGCTCGATTACGTGGTGTAAATTGAGGGATGACTCTGTCGATTTCGATCGAGGTAACATTTTTAACCATCTTAAATGAGGAAAATCGGATGCGGTGTTTTTCTAACGTCACCAAATTTTTCAGTTCCTAACAAAACTGTAGAAGCAGTTAAATTAATTTCAATATTACCATTCGATATTTGCCATGAAAATAAATAATATTAAAATGGCAGATTTACGTATCAATATTTGCCCATTTTTTCGTACAATGAAAACATAGTTACGAATAATTTTAAGCGTGGAATTTTTCGTACAATGAAAAGATAGTTACGAATAATTTTAAGCGTGGAACTTTTCGTATGATTTATTTTTTTTTTATGGTGAAAATTATAAATACACTTTTGTTGTCTGCCTTAACTGCGTAAATATGCAATTGACGTCCAACGAGGCGTATGGCGATTAAGGCCGGGCCAATTCGTGGAGTTTGATGATTTTTCGGGCCACGTTGGGACTGAACACACGACAATGACAATGGACTTACAGGGTCAGCAATGTGTTCCCATTTCTCCCCGAGATAGTCCCACGTTTCCTCGGCCATCGCGATCGATCGGTGGTTCGATGGAGCCTCGTTTCGCCTTGTCCAACTATCGATCCCGTGGGACGTTCGAAATTGAATATCTACGAGGGTCGGGGCGACACGACCGTTCGGACTTCTCGTCCGTCGACTAAAGGCGCCTCGCTTACATCACACATCCGACAGCCCTACGCTGTCGTCTTCTGCTTCTCGTCTCTCGAAATACATAAGTCGAGCGTGTGTCGGGGTATTTTTGGACGGCTGCAGTCAACGGTAGGCGCTACGTGTGGTACATAGTAGTCGCTGCTCGATGCGTGCGTCTCGCGGCGTTCGAAAGCTGCCTACACTGTTAAAAATGTGGTGTTAAAAACTACACCAAGACGGTGTCTATATAGGTCCACACCAATCACGGTGATAACGAGCGATGTTAAGGAGGTTCGGTGAAAAACGGCAATCCAAGATAAAAATCTGAAATTTTTTCAAGATGTAGGGAAAGCCTTCATAGATGCGTATGCAAAATTTGCGATGGATTTACCGCACAGTTTCCGAGATATTAAATGGTAAAGTCAGTGAATTTTATACGTGTTTAGTGGATCAGAGGACCAAATTTACGTTATTTTTCTCCACTTTATTTCGATTTTTTTCCGTATTGTATCGGGAAGCCTGGTATTTCACGTTTTCTTAATCATCGGGAATATCTAACGAACACAATTATGTGTTTTATATAACTATATCTTGGATTTAAGTATTAGAAAAAAATCGAAATATGAGATATCATGCCTCTGATCCACTAAACATGTATAAAATTCACTGACTTTACCATTTAATATCTCGGAAACTGTGCGGTAAATCCATCGCAAATTTTGCATACGCATCTATGAACGCTTTCCCTACATCTTGACAAAATTTCAGATTTTTATCTTGGATTGCCGTTTTTCACCGAACCTCCTTAAGGGAGTGTAAAACACCGACTGTGCACCTTAAAAGTTCGGAACTGCCCCTTTTCGCGAATTATGAACGGATCGAAGCGAAAATTGAAGTACAGACGACAGTAATGTGAATCTCGTTAATGAATTAGTCAGAATTTTGATTTTCGAAAAAAAAAAATTACAGATCAATTACCCGCAGAGGGAATCTGTAATGAAAAATTCGATTTTTTTTGTCAATTTTTCGATAAAAATTGAGAAAAGCGACTAATTCATTCACGAGATAATAAAAAATCACACATGATAAGTGCATTCATGCTCTTGAAGCGAAAAGTGTTACAATGTTTCGTTGGTAACACAGGAATAAATTTAACGAAACGGCTGGTGTTAATTATACACCGTAAAAAGTGTTACTATTAACACTGTAATAAGTAACACTAAGAAAAAGTCCACACCAGCAGCGTTTGACACCGTATCTTTTTAACAGTGTAGCGGTCATGGCGACGTTTCTCACCCACCGCGTGAATCAATCGATTCCCAAACCCTTCTGCGCTCGCCTCCGTCAATTATGAACAAGGGGAGGGAGGGGGCAAGGTTAATTCGGTGAAAATAAGGCATGTTTTTAAGATATATATCTATTTTTTTTTTTGCGGTACAGATAGTGTTAGTTTATTCAGTCAATTTCCATATAACAATGCGACATTTGAACAATGTTTTCCTAAATCTTCATTGCAAAATATTGAAAATTGAGCGAGTGACAGTGAATGTCCGAAAGCGCCTAAAAAAAAAACGTTGTTTTGCAGTGCACAGCATAACTCGGAACAGAATCATCTGAAATAAAAAAATCAAAACGCATTTGTTAAATGAGATGTTTCTCGGGGTAACGCTGGGAGGATTTTTTTTTATTTCAATTTTTCAATTTTTTGTAGCACTTGAAAGCCAAAAAACTGATTTTCGCTGAAAATGCAATCGGGACTTGGCTTTCAAGTGACACAAAAAATGTTAAAATCGAAATAAAAAAAAATCCTCCCAGCATTTCCTCGAGAAACATCTCCTCTACCAAACGCATTTTTATTTTTTTGTTTCAGATGATGGTGTTGCGAGTTATGATGTACACCGTAAAACTTTCGAGGCGCCTCCGGAGATTCACTGTCACTCGCTCAATTTTCAATATTTTCCAATGAAAATTTAGAGAAATTTCTTCAAATGTTGCATTATTATATGGAAATTGATTGAATAAAATAACACAATTTGAAACGCAAAAAAAAAATTCTTACAAATATGTCTTGTTTTCACCGAAATAACCTTACTCCCCTCCCCCTCCCCCCGCCCCCCTTAATCGATATTCCTCGAAAAGTTGCATCAGCGCGCAATCGCAAATATGAACGAGCGATTAGCGCGGCGGCGATTTGCCGCGTCTCAGCAGCGTCGTACTTTGCCTCGGCGATGTGTCACCTCCGCGGAGCCAAAGTGCGCGCAGATCCATGGAGGACATTCGCCCACGATTTTTTCGTAATCTCCGACGCTTTTCCGACACTTCGAGCTCATGACGGCCCGTCCGGAGATGAAAATTCATCGAGTCAGGATGGCCGAGCGGTCTAAGGCGCTGCGTTCAGGTCGCAGTCCACTTCTGTGGGCGTGGGTTCGAATCCCACTTCTGACAAATATTTTTTGCACCCGCCGTCTCGAGACATTCGCGATGACAGCGATTGTTTGACATTCGGTTGATCCGATAGCCATCGTTTTGTTTAACAACAAATTGCCGGATTGATAATCGCGTGTTTCTGACTCGCGTCTATTTATAGACGACAATCGTTGTGTCTCCAACTCGACCTCTCGGCTTTCGCGGAATTTTCGTTCGTTTCGTCGTTTCGATCGAAGGACAATAACGAGCAAATTTTCAACAATTTTCTCGCTAGTATTTTATAGTCAGCGGACTGACAATTGGCTTTCCAATTTACGCGGCTATTTATAAACGGCAGCGACTGAGTGTCCAGCGTGATTCTCATATTTCCCTAATTCTCACACGCTTCGCGTGTTTTTTCTCCCAACGATAAGAATCAAATTGCTTGTAAAGCTGAGTATCCCACTGTTTTATTCAACCGAGCGGAGGAACAAAGGAATATTTCGGATTTGTTGGGCTATCTGCGGGCGTCGGCATTGTGTGTGTGTATTAACGCCACCATTTCCCAAGCGTGGTGGCGAACTCTCGTTTGTTTCGTTATTGATTACAATCGTCGGTTCGCGGACGATCTGGCACGCACAGGTAGAGAGAGAGAGAGAGAGAGAGAGCCGCCGCTCCGACAACATTGTGCCGCATACCGGGAACCCCGGGAATAGGAAGTATACACGCGCCGTTGGATCCTCTCGGGATTTGTCATTCAACAAACTATCAACATGGCGGACAGCGGCTTGCTCGTCAATATTTCGGGGGCTGCTTTGTCCCTGTTGTTCTATGAGAATGCGTGCAGTGCTGGCGATCAGGTAGGTTCCATTGTTGATTAACAAAACGCGGCGCGTGAATAAATACGCGCGAGACACGAAGCGAATCCGTCTCCTTCGCTGGCTCTCTAACCTCGACGAAACTTAACCTCACTCTCGTGGCGATCGGTATTTTCGTTTGTCTCACGTCGGGATCGAACGTTTTGCGATTTAGATGGGATTCTTGCTGGGCGACGTCGTCATGTATGTCACGAAAAATGTCACGGACTCGGAGAGACACGAGGAATCGGTGCGACGACACATAGGTAACCCTCGCTCGTCTCCCGCTGTCAAACTCCGCCATTCCGCCGTAACGAGAATAACAAACGAAGTCATCCGGTTTTCAGAGATAACCGGCGTCCTCACGTGCCCATCCAGCGGCTCCTTCTACGATCCCACAGGCAGAATTTACAAAGACGCCCTCAAAGATTGCGTCAGAGAGCGAAGCAAGGAAATCGTCGGCTGGTTCCGATTCCGTCATAACAATCGTCTCGCGCCGACTTTCAGGGACAAAATTTTGCACAAAGAACTGGCGGCGTACTTTCACGAGTGCAACGCCAACGCTCCCAAGGAGCTCTTTCTCTCGTGCATTCTGAACACCTCCACCAGCGGATCGCAGAGCACGCACAAGTTCAGACATGTCTTGCTGCGCTACGAGAACGGGTGGGGAAATGGGATTTGCATTTTTTTTGCTGCACAGAGTTGCGAAATTTCCCGTTGTGTGGGGCTCGTTTCTGTTTATTTATTTCATAAATCATTCCGCATTAAGGGGGTCTTCTAGTGGATATACCCATTTTCAAGGTGGTTCTTTGGGAATTCAATTTCGATAAATGGTTGAACGTACGGTGTTAATACTTTACAGTTATATTAATACATGTTTGATGCAACATCTTGAATTTTTTCAAAGAATTTTATTCAAAATGAGACAAGATATAAAATGTTGCGCAGGTCATGTCGCAAACATTTTTTTACTCAGGCGTTCAGATTTTGAAACAAACGTTTGTCAGCTGAAACAAACTTTTTTTTTTAATTCTATTCTTTACGAATATAGTTTTTGTTTGTCCCTCTATTAAAAAATTTTATGAAAAATTTACAAAATGACGGCGCTTCAAAAACAGTATTCTGAGTGGTACTGATTTTGAAGCCCAAGTTATCTAATTTTGAATAAAATGCTTTGAAAAAATTCAAGATGTTGCATCAAACATGTATTAATATAACTGTAAAGTATTATCACTGTTTAACTATAACATTTAACCATCTTTCGAAATTTAATTCCCAAAAAACCACCTCGAAAATGGGTATACACACTAGAAGACCCTCTTAATAAATTTATTTGAATATCGTAAACTGTGAATAAAACATTTCATTTTGAATGATTTATGAAATGAATAAATAATGAGTGAGCTTTCGAAAAAAAAAAAGATGAAAGATGTGTTTTTTCACAACAAGATGTTGTTTATAGAGTGTATCATCCGGTTCCGATGAGGATTACCAATCTCGGAGGTGGCATGGACCGACCAGAGGCATCCGATTACATGCCCACACCTGCGAGAACTGATGAGCTTGAACCCGACGTTTTCACAAAGTTTGTGCGATCATTGAAGTAAGAATATTTCTCTTCAACAGAAAGTCATATTATGTCCATGCTGCATTAAGGAGGTAGTCTCGCTGAGTATTCATTCGCTTAAATTCGAGCAAAAGTTAGAGAGAATTGCAAACACTTCTGGATGGTATAAAAATCTGAAAAAATGCATGCACATTAAAGGCACTGAAAAGATTCATTTTGCATAATAATGATTCTAAAATATTATTAACAAATTGATAAAAACAAATTGTTTAACATATATTTCGGTGACCCAAATATTTCGGTGGATAAAAACGATTCATTCATTTTTCTGAATAATTTTGTGTGAATAAATTTGTGTTATTTTACATGGAAAATAACACAAATAGATAAAAATCTGATATAATTCATACATATTCAGAAAAACGAAGGAATCATTTTCATCCACAAAAAAACTTGGGTCACCGAAATATTTGTTAAACAATTTTGTTTTAATCAATTTGTTAATAACAAATTAGAATTATTATTATTCAAAATTAATCTTTTCAGTACCTTTAATGTGCATGCATTTTTTCAAATTTTTATACCATCGAGAAGTGTTTGCAATTCTCTCGCACTTTTCTTGTATTTATGCGAATTGAGTACCCCGCGAGACTACCTCCTTAATCGTCCGATAGTTTTCGAGAAACGAAACTAATACGGTAATTTTGTTGTTTAGTTTGGATCTCGAGCACACGTCGGGAAGTGAATTAGTCATGAATATTCAAAGAGCTTCGGAAGCCCACTTGGAATCTCTGATTCCTATACTGTGCGAATCCGATCGAGAGGTTTTCGCCCTGGAGAGACAGGTTCGAGGATTACGATCGAACATAGTTAAAAAAGTAATAAGTCCCGAAAAGTTTGCGACGGATAATCATGAAGCGAACGAGCCGAATCGTCGCGTCCCGATGCACACGGAGGGCGAGCACAGTGTCAAAATGGATATCAAAATAGAGAACCCGATAACGCTGAACGTGTACGAAGACTCCTGTACTAAGAAAGACTCAACGATCGTCAAGGTATGAATTGCGTCCCAGAAATTACCGCCGCCCCGAGTCAATCTATGATACTTGAGTGTCAACGCCTTTTCAGGTGAAACCTGCGGGCAAACCACACAATGTGATAAACGCGAATGCTAGACGCAATCCTAGCAACTCAGTACAAAGATCTCCGTCCGACCGAATTTCCTACAGTCAAGCGGCGAAAAAAACTGTAGACACCGACGAGGACATGTTCTCCGCATCCGACTGTTGATAGAGAGGACAGCTCGAGGTCTTCATTCCGAGAATTAATATAACTACTTGCTTTTGTAAAAAAAACAACCATACGAAAAAGTAAAAAAAAACAACACTTAAAGATTACTTAAATTTCATCCAAAGAAACAGCCTTGTCGCGTGATGAATTTTTCGTACAGGTGCTTCTGTCTCTCTGTGAAAAGATTCGTTGTAAATATTTCGTACGCTGAAATATATATGACACTGAAGCTTTACGTATATTTTTGTTAAGAATCGTATCCTCGTTGATTTACTATATAAATATAAATGTAATGAAAAAGAAACGAGATAAACACAAGTACATATAGTATGGACAATATCAATTTACAAAAAGCCCAGCAACCTGCGCCCACACGACCCGTCGATTTTGCACGCCCCGCGTCCCAGCGCCCGCTTTTTTTATACACATTCACAGCTTTTTCGTTACACTACATATATATTAGATAAATACTGTATTAATACGCGAGCAATGGAATGTTTAATAATTCTCTATATCATTCATAAAATGTCTGCCGGATTGTTGGGCATGCCCGTGACTTCCCATATAGTAGCCGCGAGCCTCCTGGAATGTTCCAAGACGCAAGACGACGTTGCCAGACCCAGGTGAACGCAGTACAACTCGTAGATTCGTATCTTGTTCGGAGATATCTTCGGGAAGCACGTCTGCGCTAATTTTCTACAGAAATTCAATTAATTGAGTTAATAATGAAAGTAAGAAGTCGCATTATTCATTTTTAATTATTGATGTAAATCTATTAAGGTAGTACGAGCGGTACAGTCCCGCCAAACGTGAGTTTCAGAGAATGTTTCGAACACTTCTCAATGGGATAAAAATCCGAGAAAAATCAAGCATGTTGAAGTTACCGAAAAGATTGATTCTGTATAATAATAATTCCAAAATGTTATTAACAAATAAATGTAAAAATGAATTGTTCAACAATTTACCCGGTAACCCAACTTTATGTTCTGATGAAAATGATTCATTCATTTTTCTGAATACGTATGAATTTTTTTCAGAATTTTGCCTAATTTTTCAAAATTGCGTTTAAAAAAAATGAGGGGCGAAACCCGCATTTAAAAAAATTCTGAAAAAAGTCATACGTATTTAGAAAAACTAATGAATAATTTTCATCAGAAAAAAAGTTGGGATCCCGCGTAAGTTATTGAACAATTGATTTTTTCATTAATTTCTTAATAACATTAAAATATTATTGTTATGCGAAATAAATCTTTTCAGCGTCTTCAACGTGCTTGATTTTTTCAGATTTTCATCCCATCGAGAAGCTTTCAAAATATTCTTTGAAACTCACGTTTGGCGGGACTGCACTGCTCGTACTACATTAATAAATAAATCGAATCGAAAAATACCGAAAGTGTTGCGAAAAAATGTAAGCTTTACGAATTTCAAATTGCGTGAACAAACCTGTAGTAGTCGCCGCAAAGTATACCAGGAACGGGAAAATTCTTCATCTGATGATTCAGATATGTTTTACATTTGAGCGAGGAACCCTGAAGGCAAGAGGACCGTTGAAATATCATTCAGCGAGCGAGTAAATTATTTACGTACCGAACTGTCCTCGAACCACAGAAAATACGCGTAATTGAATGTCGTGTCTTTCCACATCACCGAGAAATGTCCCTCCTGCAGATGTGTTCGGCTGTGCTCGACCATCGACCATATCTATTATCAGCGAAGAGTCTTAATTTCGGAAAAGATTATTGCGAGCGAGTAATTTCACAGATGAAATACCTTTTTCGTGGTGAGCGCGAGTGTCTCGGGATTCGTGAAATCTAAAGTGGGAGCGGTGAGTCTGTGGGTCGTGCGGTCAATGTAAATGAAGTGCACGAGGCCCGGAAATTCTTCGAGATATTTGTTGATCGTTAGGGAAGTTCTCGTATATACAGAGTGCAGCGTTAAGGAAGCATAGATAAAGCGTTGACTTGTACATACAATGGCCCTTAAACAAAAACGCGTTGACACCGCATAGCCCTCGCGCATAAACGTACGTATTTCGAAAGGATATGATCCGAGGCTGAAGTTCTTCAGGGCTTTCACCTTGAGAAAATCGCTGAAGTCGTTGAGTTTTTGGCGGACCAGCCGACTGACCGTGACTATCACGTCGACTCCGTTCTTCAGGAAATTCTTGTCGAAGCAGGTCAGACGAAAGAGTTCTCGCATCGTCTCCGTGAATCCGGACGTGTTGGATTCGATTTGCAGCACGAACTCCGGATCGCGAGACTTGAGCAGTTCGATATATTTGCGGCGTACAAAGTCCCACTTGACTTGAAGCCGCCTCTGGCACATGTCGACGTCGTTGCTCACGTTCGCGCGATTTTTCTTTATACCATCCACGGCCTTTTTTATCGCAGCGTCCAAGTTCTCGAACGCCGGCCGCAATTCGTCGATGTCGCGTTGCAACTGGAGGCTATTCACGATATTCAAGTGATAAAAACTGTCGTACAGTCCGGAGGACGTTCCCAGATTCGTTACTTCGACTATCGTTACGAGGTTTATTCCTTCAGCCAGTTCCGAAATGTGAACGGCGTTCGCCGTGCAACCGCGCTCGGATCCCAGCAGCACCAGTTGACTGTAGAGACCTTCGTCCGTGAACGAGTACAATCCTTCGCTGACCGACGAGTCTCGCGAATCACCTGCAAAAAACGAACATTGTTAAGGGGGTTTTCTACCTTGGAGCATCATTTTTTCAATTTATTTTCTTGTACGGAAACGAATAAATGTTGGGATGGTCCTTATTTGAGGAACTTTTGAAATTCTTAAGTCTCACCCCCTAAAAGTCTTACATATAATGTAGAAAAAATGTGTAAATATTCAGCAGGATTGAATAACATTTACCCGTGCCCCATTGCACTTGAAGATTAACATTGGTTTTAAATCGGAAAAAACGAGCTTTTTAATGTTTTTCGTGTAACTAAACGGGAAGCAATGTTAAAAAATTGTGCTTTATACCGACTTTACTTTCAGTCTTTGTGAATAAAACCAGCCTAGTTTGACCGAAAAATATCATATTGCAACTGAGTTACATGACTTGTCATACCATGGAGTCTTCAACTTATTACAAGTCATGTAACTCAGTTGCAGTATGATATTTTTCGGTCAAATTAGTCTGATTTTGTTCACAGAGACTGAAAGTAAAGTTGGTATAAAGCACAATTTTGTAACATTTCTTCCTGTTTAGTTATATGGAAAACATTAAAAAGCTCGTTTTTCCCGATTTAAAACCAATGTTAATCTCCAAATGCAATAGGGCACGGGTAAATGTTATTCAATCCTGCTGAATATTTACACACATTTTTTCTACATTATATGGAAGATTTTTACGGGGTGAGAAATAAGAATTTCGAAAGTTCCCAGAATAAAGACCACCCTAATAAATGTAGACGACCCCGTTTTTTTCTATTTGTTATTTGCGTTTTAAAGTATACAATGGAATGTTTTTAAGTTCACAATCGTCGCCGTCCCAGGTCCACAAACGCGGTCATCCAAAATGGGATGGGAAAACGGCTACCACTCTGAAACTAAAATTCAGAGCAGATTGTTAATCAGTACCACTTTGGTAATGGAATGACGGAGGTTTTTTTCGATTACTGCAAAATTAAGAAAATGGCGGTGATTTGAAAAAAGAAATGGATTTTTCCCCAATTTTTTCGTTTAAAAAAGTTAATAAAAAAATCGAAAAATTAACTTTCCGAAAAAAAACGTCTGTCATTCCATGACCAAAGTGATAATGATTCATAATCTACTCTGAATGTTTGTTTCAGATGTGCAACGGTGGGCCAGCAGGAGTGGTAGCGTTTTCCCATCCCATTTTCGATGACTGTGTTTGTGGATCTGGGACCCCAACGATTTTTAACTTTAAAAAAATTCCATTATATACTTTAAAACGTAAGTAACAAATAGAAGAAAAAAACCGGAGTCGTCTACACTCATTCGATTCCCCACAAAAAAATAAACTGTGACTACTTGAAAAAATGGTGTCCCAGGGTGAAAGTCCCCCTTAAATATGCCCGCGCCGTTTTCACACCGCGGTGAAAGTATTTCACGCGATTCGTCTAGAAAACTGTAATCAACTCGTTTCCAAGCTTTCCGCGGATAACGAAGACGCGTTGCTTACCGAATAAGTGTGTAATATCCTCCGACGTAGGATTCGCTAATTTAGTATTAATATCTAGCGGCACACCGTCTTCGTCCCTGCTAGTGTGGCTGTTTCGCGGCAAAAGAATATCGTCCGCATCGCTATCATCGGGAAACACTCCGTTGCCCCTTTCTCTATTGTTAGCCACTTTGCACAGCAAAACCATCAACAGAATATCGGCCGCACTGAGGTCTTGAGCGTTTTTACTCGAGTAGAGAGACAAAAACTTATGTTCCACCAGTATAAGCACATGGACGTTGGCGAATTCGGATTGTGTTTTCAGCTTGTCCGAGGCGTCGTGAAGAATCTTGAGGGTCGCTGACGCGAGATCCGCGTTCACCGAGAGCTGCTCCACCGCTTCAGTGAGCAAACTTTGCTCACATCCTCTGAGCTGCACCCAAGCATCGAGCAGCGACGATACCAAGTAGATTTTTTGCCTGCTGGTCTTGAGCCTGAAAAAATCCGAGTTAGAGAATTTTCTCCCTCAACAAGAGTAAATCAGGGTTTTTCGTGACTGACATAGCTATATCTGGACCACAAATGTGTCTCACAATGGAGACACAGACTCCCAATGTCCTCCTCATGAGCTCCACATCCTCTGCAGCAACGTAGACAAACGTGTAGCCCATAAAGTCATCAAAAGCCATGTTGGTGCCATCCTGACATTTCATGGATGTGTAAGAATTGCCAAATTGTGAAGCCATTATGTGCTGTGACGTGACTATTGGCGAAAACAGTTGCATTATTATGTTTGGACTGAGATCGTCGGTCTCTCTGTTGCTGTCATCCTGAAACACACGGTAAATCAAATGTATGAGACACTTCGTTCGATTTCATTGCTGTTGTTATTTTATTTAAATGCTCACCTTTCCATCGCACAGAAGTCCCTGCATTCTTGCAAGACTCTGAATGTGATTGGCAAACTTCTTGTTGCATTTTGTAAACAAAACGTCGTTCAGATGGTCGAATATGAGAATACCCCTCATTTTTACAAATTTATCGTGCACGTAACGTTGATATATATTTTCACAGCAGAACTGGGACGATCGCGAGTATAGCACATTTAGAAAACATGTTCCATAGCACTAGCTGCGACAAGGGTGTGATCTTTAAACATTCTGACATTTCAGGGATAGGTGTGTACACGAGATTGGCATTGAGAGAGGATTATCTAACACAGCTGGTGCAGTAGGGCTTCAGAGCCGACCTTATCCGCGCCTTCAGCGATAGGCAAGAAGCACTTGCGATCGATGAGTGGATGGAACGAAACTACGTCGCTGTGTTCATCTGGGTATATCACTCGGTAAAGCAGAATTTCCAAGCTTTCGTTCGTGCGATTCAATTTCTTCGACGCGTTTTTGTATATCATTACACTCGCAGTTTTTAATTATTTTTTAATCATTAAGGTGATACATTCACACGGTTCAGTGGTTTCGAAATGATCCAATATTTAGCAATAGCTTTATTGTTAAACGGTTTTTCAAATACATCGGATTACATAACACCTATTATGGGTTTTCCGGTCCCTCGCTAATTCAATCAAATTATTTATCCGTATTATAAATTGTTTCTCTGCGATAATTATACAGTTTATTCGTCTTTTTGTTTTCTTTTTTGTCGTGAGTGGTGCGTATGAAGATATACATGACTTTTAAGTATGCTTCGGCTACTCATGTTGTGTACGCATATAATATTTGCAATATTGATTCTTCGAATGTATATCAATATTCTGTAATATATATATATATATATATATATATATATATATATATATATATATATATATATATATATATATATATATATATATATATATTCATATACGTATTCACGACGTTGGTACAACAATTATGTACATAACGCTATCAAGCTATTTCAACTAGATATATTGACGCTTTAGGATTGTTTAAATAGTTGGAACCGTGGGAAAGACGTAGTAATGTGGTTAGTCGTTGGTATCGGGAGCTCGCGATCGAACGACGAAACTCGGGTCCGATCGGAATAGTCGAAAATTCGAAATATTCATAAGATAAGAGAATCTATCGTCGATGCGAACGCGCTTGATAATCCACGAGAGATATTCCATCGAACTGCGTTCACCGACAGTCTGAAATCATGAAAACACGCAACCCGATCTTCGTCGCCGCATTTCGCTCCTCGAATGTTTTCCTTTAGGCTCTCACGTATTGACGCGTGCCTTCGCACCATTATTGAATATACATCTAAGAATTGACCACTTCAGAAATTGGTAGATCAAGAGACAAATCTTGCTAATAAATAATATTAAGAGTAACGATAACAACAATAACACGTATTGACTGCATTTTGACGACATAAGGACACGTTTCGAATTGATCAACGTTCGTTCTACACTACCGCGGGAGTATAGACTTGTCTGTATCTTTAGTAACATCTATGTAAACACCTACATTGACCCTTTTACCAATTCCTGAACGAGAGCCATTACGACTATACGGAATGAAATTTCAAGTTTAGGTGCAGAAGTAACGTAGTCACCGCTTTATAGAAAGTGATTTATCATGGAGGGTAGATCATTTTCGTTGCGTAACTGAGCTATTATCATTTCTTTCCGAGTTTTGAAGAAGAAAAGAAAAACGGAACATCCTCCTCTTGCTACACTTTTCTTTTTCAAAGTGGTAACCTCGTGTTTCGTTAGAGCTCGTTTAAACCGGTACCATCTGGATACTGGTCCACAATAGTTGAATGTAAAAGTACAATCTGCCTGACTCGTCTCTCAGTTTGTGGCGTTTCGTAAGTGCCGGAAGCTGCTCGCGTCGCACGCAGTGTTTATCGCACTGTGCTTCCGCCCACACATCAATAATCGTAACAATAAATTAGCCTAACTCGCTAACGGATTAACATAATAACTGTATGTAATAAAAAAAAACATTCGAGGACTCCGCTCAGTTTCGCGGGCGAAGATGTTAATCTCTATTTAGGAATTTTCCCGGGTAAGCGAAAAAATGCCTGAATAGGGATTAATTTTTTCATCAGGTAAATCGAGCGGGGTCCTTAAACGCTTCAAACATCTTAAACCGAGCAAAGCATATTCGCTTCTTCTTTGTCTTGTTTTGCTTCTTTGTTTGTTATTATTTTTACACAATAGGTGCTAGATAATACAATATAATACGCTAGAGCTACTGCGCGATCCTTGCGATCGCAATCCCGTCTGCCTATCGCCACCCCTCGACAACACTCGAGAGTTCACATCCACGAGCGTAATATACAATGATACGATGTAATTAAAATTAAGGACGCGAAAATCACGGAAGATCGATGCATTGAACTTAAGTCTACGAAGGAAAGAGAGCTTTGCCGCGAGTGTGTGTGTGTTTACGTGGCGCAGCGAGCGGTTTATTTTTCGCGAGGCTCTCGAGGGCGCGGGACGATCCTCGATCTGTCAACGATCTCGCCGGAGCTCGCGGTCGAAAGATCAAAGGATTCTGGAAGCGGAAGTATCGAGGGAACGCGCAGAGTCAGGTTGTTGTAGATACTTTCATCGGATAAGGCTGCGTCAATTATTGTCTTTCTTTTTGCTTTTTCATTTGTCTTTTTTTTACCCATAACGACCGCGTGTTCTCGCGGGCTCCGGAGCCAATAAAGTATTATCGAAACTCTCGCCCTTTACTTTTCCACAATATTCTTCTCTCTTTATCTTTAACCCTCCCACACGTTAATGTCTCTGTCTCGTGTTCCGTCGCTTCGTCTCGCGTCCGTGGCGCGCGGTAGTCAAAAACACTCGATGTACAATCGCACGTTGCGAGACGGCTGAACGTTAACTAACCACTCACGCTAACGAGGAATCTCTTTGATCTCGCGAAGTCTTTGCGCGCGGCTTCTTCAGCCGCGTATTTTTATTTTGTTTCCTTTGTCTCTCCATGTTTTTGTTTTTTTTTACATAATAACTATATAAGTACGAATATGCGTCCAATTCAGTTTATGATATATATATCATATATATATATATATGTATATATATATACGTAGTATCGAGAGAGCGGTGGTGTCGTTGATACGCGGAGGTCGTTGAAAAATAAATGAGGAAGAATTGTGGAAGCGACGAAACGCTGATAGCTCACGTTGAGGGAAGAAGCGAGAGATTTAAAACAGACCCGCGATTTTGCATTGAGGCGGTTAAAAAAAGCTTTACTTTTTTTGGTTAAGCTGGTCAGAGATTTTCTGATCGGATGCTCATTAAAAAAATCTCTACGACCAGCTCAACAGACGATAAAGCGTTTTTTCCGATGCCATAATATACACTCAGTACTCTGGATGAGGATCTCGGTATCACCGAACCCGCACCACTCCTCGCCTATACATTTGCGGAAACGACTAACGACTTTTTGTTTTTATAATTTTATAAATATATAAACGGCACCCGACTGACCGACGCGTATTAGGCCTATATAGTGGAGCTCGACTAACAAAAGCTATATTATATACTTTGAGATATCTATTCTGATCCTTTCTTTAAATTTATCATTCGCACGAACTCGTGCGTACGTCGGACTGATGGTTCATCGTATTAGATACTGCAATTCAATAATCTAACACTAAGGACTGCGCTCGTGCCCGGACGTACGCGTGGTACCTCGAGCCTCTTCGATGTCTCTTCGCACCCGATTCATTTCCCTATTTTCTTTTTTTATATATCTGTCCACCTGTACGCTTTCCTTTTGAATAATCAATATACTTTTAGCGACACACATACACGCGCGATTTTAGGCTCTTATTGCCGTCTCTACGGCCGATCCGCCTTGTGGTATTACTCCAACTGGGCTAATCATAATAATCATAATAACCCTATAAATGCTCAGAATAATAAATGTAACAGTAATGACAATGAATATAATAAACGCTCGTCGCCAATAGACTTTGCATGGAATAACAATTGTAACGGAATACTGACAATGGATATTGTCTCTCGAGGCGTGACCCTCGTGCCTCAGCGAATTGAAGTTTGTAAATGAATTCCCGATCGCGAGGAAAATATAATCGACTGGGAAGGTTTCTTTGGTTCAACTACAATGCGGCAAATATTTCGTTCCTGAAACGCTCTTCGCCTTTCGCATCAATTCCAAAAGCACCTGCATGCCGTTCACTCGAAAGCTGCGCCTTCTCCCGTGTATATCTCCTTTTCGTTCTCCGCCGTCTCCGCCTAGTGCATCGAGACTCGTTTTTCTTCCCCCTTTTTCCGTAGCTCGTGCGATTTTTACGTGTGTTGGGCGCGAAGACGATGTGAGCAAATGGTAATACGTGGCGGCGGCTCCTCGCCCGGGGACCGAGGTCGTGGGATGAACGTCGTTGGAGAAGCCTTTAAAAAGTACTGTCACACGTCGGCGGATTCATCTCACCGAATATGTTGAGCTCGTACAGGGACGCGAACACAATGAAGATGAGGTACCAAGCCATCAGGACGACGCCGTATCTGCGGTCGAGCTTCCAGCCGTTCAGATGGGTCGCCACGACCAGGAACACCACCGTCGAGAGCAGCGAGACCGTCGAATAAACAAGCCCTGTTTCGTGTCAAAATTCATCAATAATTCCATTACAAACAACCGCATCGGAGCTTTGCAAATGACGAACAAAGATGTTCAAACACATTTTTCTCCCGACTCCGCTAAAATAACCCCATTTCGGGTCCGCAACGCGGGTGGAAAATCGCTCATTTTTGACAAGTGACTTATGCATGCGCAGTCCGCTTTCATTACCTTCCTCGGGAGGTAATCCGCTCATTTTTTAGCCCTCGTTGCACACACGAAATATGGTTCTTTTTTTTAGCGAAATCGGGGGAAAAGTATAGTACGCTACATGGGAGGAGTGCAATTTTTCTCCCTTGTAGCGTAATGTACTATTTCCTCGTTTTACAGTCATCCCGAATAGTACATTACGTTACAAGGGAGGAAAGTGCAACTTTTCACCGAGTGTGAAGTTTGATGCCCGAGCGAAACGCGGGCAGAAATTCACACGAGGTGAAAAGTTGCACTCCTATGTAGCGTACCATACTTTTCTCCCAATTTCGCTAAAAAATAACCACATTTCGTGTGTGCAATGAGGATGGGAAATAAGCTCATTTTTGACAAATGACGACACGCATGCGTGGTACGGTTTCTGTTACTCCCGCGTAAGGCATGCGTAAGGCGCTTGTAAAAAATGAGCGATTTTCCGCCCGCTTTGCGGACACGAAATGGGGTTATTTTAGCGGAGTCGGGAGAAAAGTATAGTACGCTACGTGGAAGGAGTGCAATTTTTTTCCCTTGTAGCGTGATGTCCTAATCTCCTCGTTTTACAATCAGCCCGAAACGTTATTTTCAATCAAGTACAAACTTGTCGAAAAACTCACCTCTGCTCGTCACGTTGACGTGCGAGCCCGGTTTTATCAAGGCAGTTTGGATGAACCAGGGAAGACCGAGACAAACGAGAATGTCGAAGACGTTGCTGCCGACCGCGTTGCTCACCGCCATGTCGCCGAGGCCTTCTTTAATCACAGCGAGTGAGGAAAGAGCGTCGGGCACACTGACACCGGCCGCCACGAACGTCAGGCCCATCACGGTGTCGGGAATCCCGAGTGTGCTGCCTGTGGAACAAAAGACGCAGCGTTACAATTCCATCGGCAGTCAAAGTCACTTGGGAAACAAATGCTCAACCCTTATTTTACCACGAAATAATCAAAAATGACAAACGCAGATATGAAGCATTCTCTGTCGATTCAACCACTTTTATCTTCGACTCTATCCGATCTACTCCATAATTTTTAATACCAAAGTATCAGTAAAGGGCACTCTGTATGCATTTTTTCCGATTTTTAAAATCATATTTCAGAAAATACCGTTTTCTTTCAAACGCATCTCGGAAACTTGAAATTACTTAAAAAAGTGTCACCGCACAAAAGTTGTCGTTTTCTGTTAGCTTTCCAGTGGCATATTTCAAATAATTTTCACGTTCCGATTAGAATTATTTTTTTATCGAAAAACGGAGGAATTATTTTTTATTAAAAAACGAATAATTTTGTTTTTATTGAAAAAAATTACAGAGTATTCGTGCATGTCTACTAATATTGCAAAAAAATCCCCAGTGTGGCACCGATAGATCTTCTGGTATAAAAAAATGTATTTGTGTAAAAGTTCCGGAAAATCTGAGAATTCTTTTTTTTAATACATTTTTATATACCAGAAGATCTGTCAACGCCACTTTGGGGATTATTTGCAATATCAGAAGTCATGCACGAATACTCTGTAATTTTATCAGAGCAGAAAAATTATCCGTTTTTTTTAATAAAAAAAATAATTCCTTCGTTTTTCGATAAAAAAATCATTCTAATCGGAATGTGAAAATTATATGCAATATACTGTTCAAAAGCTAACAGAAAAGGACGACTTTTAAGTGCAGACATATTTTTAAGGAAATTCAAGTTTCGAGATACTTGCGTTTGAAAGGAAAACTGTATTTTTTTAATAATGTATGATTAATAAATATAGAATAATTACTTTGATATTACCAATTATGGAGCAAATCAGAGAGGGTCGACGAAAAAAGTGGTTGAATCGACAGAGAATGCTTCTTACACAACAGTTAAAACAAAACAAAAAATCATACGTACCGATTATCGTGATCATCCACACCATGATGTAGCTGTAAAAGCTGATCCAAATCATGGAGACGCAGAAAGTGAATGGATACCAGCTTCTCCACTTCTCCTGGCGACAATCGGGCATCGTCGCCCGGCACGTGTAGTGAATCGGATAGACGAGTCCCCAAGAGAAGAGGCCCCATTTTCCGCCGTCCGTCGGCATCACCAGAGGCGACACTTCGTTGGGATCGGGCTCCTTGGCCTTGTAGTACTGAGGCTGCTTCGGTGGCGGCGGTTGTTGCTCACCCGACGCTGGTATTCCACCGCCTACAGGAAAAACAAGTAGTATCGTCGATAACTCATACATTTTAATGATCCGCCCGTCGATCAATGAAACGCGACGTCACGGAGCGACGACGATGACGAACCTTCTTGATTCTTCTCCTGCTCCGTCACCGGGGAATTCGGCCCCGTGTACGAGAGTCTGTCTTCCTGCAGAGAGCGGTAAGTAACGAGGGCACTTTCCTCCGCGGGTTCGTCGTCCTTCGGCAGGAAGGGGATGTTGAAGGACTTGGCCCAACGCTCGAGACGAGTGTTGAAGGACAGCGCCACGCAATAAACTACGTATGTCAGCAGCATCAAGAGTGATTCGCCCCTGTATGAATACGTAATCACGTTTACTACCCCCCTCGAGAGCAGCCGCGTTCCTCCCCTCGCTCGCGCGTAAATGCAACGCTCAGTGACGATTCGCTCCTACGCTTACGTACGACTCTGCTAGGAATTTCATCCCATTTTCTCACGTAATAATATTACCACAATTCATAACGCGAGAATATCTCCGACGTCTTTCGCCTACAAGAGACATCGGAGAGTCTTCTCGGATGCTGGAGTTTCAATTTGCTATACATGCTTCGTTTTTTTATCGTAAATAGAGATTTGTGGGGCCACATAATTTTGCCGAATCGACGAATTGCCGAAAAACGTATCGCCGAATGTCATTTATCCGAGTCATATTGCCGAATCGCCGTTTTTCCGAAAAAAAAAGAAGAAAAAAATGTACTGCCGAACACCATTTGCCTGAATCGTCATACATTGCCGAATCGACATTTTTCCGAAAAATCAGAACTGCGAAATTAAGTTGCCTGAAACGTGACGTTGCCAAATCTTGCAACTAATCTTTCATTATTGAACTTTCATAATAAAATATCGACTGGAGAGTCGACTGGAGGGTCGATTGGACAGAAGGTGGCACCGATAGGAGTGTCATAAAAAATCACTCCGTTTTCTCTTTTTTCCATAACCGAATACCTTTCATACATTTTTCTCGAATGCATATGGTGGAAATGAAATAAAAGATCCGACAAAATGCCGTTCGACAAAAGAGCATTCGTCTTTATAAAGTCTCGGTGATGTGACGATTCGGCGAAATGACATACGGGATTACAATTCGGCAATATGGCTTTCGGCGAAACCACGATTCGGCAGAATGTTTTTTCGGTAAAATCATGCGGCCCCGAGATTTGTTTTTGGTAAAATAAAATTTCTCGCAGAGTCACGAGTCTCACGAACAATCGCTGTTTGCATATTTTTTTCATAAAGGTAGCAATAAGTATCGAACTACAATGTTAACGCACCACGAAATGCTGTCGTTGTATATCGTCCCGAGCATGACGAGGATCGATATGAAATAGAAGAATGAATCTCGGCAGAGCGGCCACCAATTGAGCTTTGATACGGTCGAGGTGCACAGCCCGCACACAGCAATCACGAACATTATGTTGAACACCGCGCTGCCGATTACGCCACTGACCTACCACAAACGAGCGTCAAATATCAACTAGCGTCGAGACGATCCTACAGCCGCAGTAAACGTCCTTCGCCGTGTGCGTCAAAGCTCAGACTCTCGATAATCGTAGTATTGATAAAAATGACAGCGTACCCCGATGTCGTCTTTCGCGAAGAAAACTCCGATAATGACGGTGGCTAACTCCGGCGCGGACGATCCGGCAGCCATAAACGTTGCACCGGCGACATCCGGAGGCAATCTCAGCTCTAAATTGTTATTATAAAACATTATTCTCTTATTTAAATAAGGTATAACCCTTTGGTTAAATGTAGCAAAATTGACACTACAACAAAACCCCGTTGAACAGAGTTCATCAGCAAAATGTTGTCGGAAATATTGGTTTTGCACTCGAAATTTCCTTCTTCAAGGAGACAATTGTATGAGATATTTTTATATCATTCGTGTTGCCAAATAAAAATAAATAGCAATCATCTGTTATTATTGACAGTAATTCGATAGACCCGCCCCTCCGCAAATTGAATGATCTGACATGTACTTCATGGAACTTTTAGATCTTACCAGCCCGATTAAGGTAGTACGAACGGTACAGTCCCGCCAAACGTGAGTTTCAAAGAATATTTCGAACACTTCTCGATGGGACAAAAATCTGAAAAAAACCAAGCACGTTGCAAGTGCGGAAAAGATTTATTTTGCATACTAATAATTTCAAAATGTTATTAACAAATAAATGAAAAAATGATAAATTGTTCAACAATTTACCCGGTTAACTTATTTTCTTAATGCGGTTTTCGCGC
Organism: Pimpla rufipes; assembly: GCA_963932165.1. Lineage (NCBI taxonomy): Eukaryota > Metazoa > Arthropoda > Insecta > Hymenoptera > Ichneumonidae > Pimpla > Pimpla rufipes. The sequence continues at coordinate 627,124 of OZ010635.1, forward strand.
CTCATTTTTTAAATGCGGTTTTCGCGCCTTATTTTTCTTGAAAAAATAACGCAATTCTGAAAAATTAGACGGAATTTTCAAAAAATTCATACGTATTCAGAAAAATTAATGAATAATTTTCATCAGAACAAAAAGTTGGGTTACCGGATAAATTGTTGAACAACTCATTTTTACATTTATTCGTTAATAACATTTTGGAATTATTATTATGCAAAATAAATTTTTTCGGTACCTTCAACGTGCTTGATTTTTTTAAAGATTTTTATCCCATCGAGAAGTGTTTGAAATATTCTCTGAAACTCACGTTTGGCGGGACTGTACCGCTCGTACCACCTTAATGGTGGTGGTGATGTACACGAAAGAAGCGTGTGCACTTTTTTTTAGAGACGATCCGATATTTTCTCTTACCCTCGCAGATTCTATCGAGACTCGAGACAAAGTAATCGTCGCAGACGATCGCCAGACCGAGGAAGGTGTAGACAGCCACGAGCATGTGAATGATGAGGCCGCCGTGTTTCCTCGCGTATGGACCCATAATCGGCTGCGGAAATTGCTCGATAGCCGGTGGCGAGCAATTCTCGCGTCTAGGCCTCCAGGTTGGATGCGCGTCGTTCGCGGGCGTCGTCGTGAATATCGTCGGAGCCGCCTGTGAAGGTAAATACGATTATTTTTTTATTTTTTTCTTCTCAAAAACAGACCGGTGAATTTCTCACCGTCGAACGTGCGATCGAAAATAACGAAAACTCACGGCCGACGGATTGGGCGTTGATTTCACCTGCGGGGGCTCCGCCGCGGTTGCCTTCTCTTTCGTTTTCTCTTTCGATTTCTCCTTCGTCGGTCCTTTCGGTTCCGTCTTAGTCTGCTCTCCGTTTTTCGGAAGTGGTGCTGTCGTTGTCGGCGGTTTCGACGTCGGTTTTTCCTCCTCCGCGGGCTCGTCCTTCTTTCCCTCGGGCTCTCCCTCTTTGCGAGCCGATTCGGCTCCAATGTGCGATCCGGCAATCGTCGTTGTCGTCGTCGTCGTCGTCGTCGTCGTTATCCTCTCCGTGGACGTTTCCGTGTTCCCGTTCGGAGTCGTCGACGGGGCTCTCATTGACGAAGAGGCTACCAGTTGTATCAGGACGTAGAGCAGGAAGAGGGCAACGTGGAGAGGCCATTTCTCCCGACGCGACAAGCGTCGCGGTCTGCTGCTCATTGTCTGCGGCTGGAACAAGAATAGTCGCGTGAATTGGAGAACCCTGTGGCTCATGGACGCGAAACTGAATACACATGGTCCTGACTCGCGCTCGCGGCTCACGGGGCGCACGGTGCAATGAGCGACGATAAACGTGGATTCGCGCGACGAGTGCGTTACCCGAGGTTGTAAAACACGACGGTAATGTTGCACCGCAATGACTCCGAACATTTATGAGCTCGTTCGAATGTAATAAAGTGTCGTCCAGCAACCTGTGTAAAGTGCGTGGGATCACTATTTACAGATAATTGATTGCAGAGCCTTCGGATAACTTTGGAACTCACTCTGTTTATTTATTCCATATATGAAGCATGGTCTGTCGATTCAGCGACTTTTTTCTTCGACCCTCTCCGATTTGCTTCATATTTGGTGATATCAAAGTACCAGTAAAGGGCACTCTATGTGAATTTTTTCAGATTTTTAATACCATATTTCAGAAAATACTGTTTTTCTTTCATCGCAAATATCGCGGAAACTTGAAGTTACTTCAAAAAAATGCCAGCACATAAAAGTTGTCGTTTTCTGTTAGCTTTCGAGCGGTATATTTCAAATACTTTTCACGTTCCGATTACAATGATTTTTTACCGAAAAACGGAGGAATTATTTTTTGATTAAAAAATGGATAATTTTTTTGGACTGAAAAAATTACAGAGTATTCGTGCATGACTACTGATATTGCAAAAAAATCCCAAGAGTGGCACCGATAGATCTTCTGTTATAACAAAAATAATTTGTGTAAAAGTTCCGAAAAATGGGGTAATTCTTTTTGTTAATAAATTTGTTTATACCAGAAGATCTATCGGTACCACACTAGGGATTTTCTTGCAATATCAGAATTCATGCACGAACACTCTGCAATTTTTTCAGTCGAATAACATTATCCGTTTTTTAATTAAACAAATTATTCCTAGTAAAAAAAAAAAATTCTAATCGGAATGTGAAAATTATTTGAAATATACCGCTCGAAAGCTAACAGAAAACGGCAACTTTTATGTGAAGACATTTTTTTAAAGTAACTTCAAGATTCCGAGATATTAGCGTTAGAACGAAAAACGGTATTTTCTGAAATATGGTTTTAAAAATTTGAAAAAATTCACATAGAGTGCCCTTTACTGGTACTTTGATATTACCAATTATGGAGCAGATCAGAGAGCATCGAAGAAAAAAAGTGGCTGAATCGACAGAGAATGCTTTATATTCGTGTTAATACTTTTTTCGCAAACCTTCTATCACATTGTTGAGAATGTTTATAAACATTTTATTGAATATTATTTTTTTTAGTATCAAATTATGTCAAGCGGTGAAAATCAAAGTCGTGAAACGGAGTGTACAGACGACGACTATTCTATTTCAACGGTCAACAAAACAATTTTAACAAAATTCCGGCCCCTCTGGACTGTTGTTTGCTGTCAAAAGTTTGGCCTCAGAGCGTGCATGGACACACATGCACCAACGAGTATCAGGTATCACACTGGTATTCCATTTCTCATTGCGATTCTCATTTCATTTAGCGTCAGCGTTTCATAAACCCGCCTTCCTATCCGAGCTGACGCGGTTTCGCCCGAAAAGAGCTGGAGTTATCGATACGCGTGGAGTGTAACGAATGAAAAATCTGCACGTGCACAGGTGGCTCTGCGCTTTGTCATCAACACGGTTACAGAACTACGCACGACTTGAAAGAATCTAAATCGTCTTTGTTGTTGACATCTGCCAATTATTGTTGCTTCAATTGTTAACACGTGAAAACATTACTTTTATATTCATTACCTCCGAAATTAGATTCTCTGAAACGGTCTTTTCATCATTTTTTCTTCATCATCTGGACACTGTTGACGCAATTCTCGTATAAATAATCACGTTGAAGTTTGCATCGTTGCAATGCAACGAAATAAATAACAACAAAATATTAATTCCATAAATAGGTAAAATAATTCACTCCCATAAGGGGGTGAAATAATGTTGCTTTGTCGTACTCTTAATTGTTATAATAACTTTTTATAGCCGGTATAATCATATGGTCTAATTAATATTTGGTTGTTTTTTATTTCGTTGCATCGCAACAATGCAAACTTCAACGTCATTGTAAATAGATCGTTTTATTTCACGAAAAGCTTTGGCCCGATTTGCAAGCCGAGATCTTATATTTAATTTCATGATCGGAAAATATCATCCCTCCACGTTTGTATCTAGAAAATACGTCCAAGCTTTAAAAATATCTATCGGAAATCTAAAATAAACTATCGACGTCGAAACTTGAGCGAAAAAACTGAACCAAAATTATACCTCTCAGGAGAGAGAAACAAGAATCTATTTACAAAAAAAAATCGCTGCTTCCGGTTTCTCACGCTCCGCAATACTGACCACGCCTCATTATCGTCAGCTCGTCTCTCAAAGTACCCAAACGAAAAAAAAACGAAAAAAAAAATCTCTCAAGACTCGTGCGTAGTTCGTCTCGGCCGCCTCGAATCTTCTCGGCCACCCGCGATAGCAGATCGATGACTCGAGTCGCCGGCGAGTCGCGTCGCGTCGTTTGACGTAAAATTAAAGAGAAATTCGACCGGCGTGACCTTTTCTCCCCCCTCGCGCAAATGGTTCGCCATCATCCGTTAATGAACCAGCCGAGATAGCGCGCGCTATAAATATGAATCTTTTGAAATAACCATCAGCTATCCGCAAAACTCGACTGATCAAACAGTCGTAGATCAAAGGTGGCGGGCGCGTATATAGCGGACCTTGCAATACAAGCGCTATACCTAACGTCGCCGAAGTTCGAGCGAGAATGAGACAGAATTACGAACAGTTCTCGATGAGATAAAAATCTGAACAAAATCAAGCATATAGAAGGTGCTGAAAAGATTACTTTGGCATAATATTAATTGAAAAATGTAATTAACAAATTACTGAAATAAATCATTGTTCAACAAATTTCCCGGCAAACCATTTTTTTATTATGAAAATGGTTTGTTTATTTATCTGAATACGTATGAATTTTTCCAAAATGTTGTGTTATATTTGAAAATTGCGTTTTTTTAATGTTAAAGTTCAAAATCAGACAAATTTTCTAAAACAATTCATACGTATTCAGAAAAATAAACAAATTATTTTTATAACAAACAAACATAATTAGGTTACTGGGTAATTTGTTGAACAATCATTTATTTCAGTAATTTGTTAGTAGCATTTTTCAATTATTATTTTGCCAAAATAATCTTTTCCATCCCCTTCCATATGCTTGACTTTTTTCAGATTTTTATCTTGTCGAGAACTGTTCGTAATTCTGCCTCATTCTCGCTCAAACTTATGCGACGTCAGCTCAGGCGCTCATACTACCTTAAGCCGCACGCACGGCGTAGCTGCGCGAGGCGATGGCGCTAATTGCCGGCAGCAATTGTTGCAATTACAATTTCTCGATAAATATGCTTTTGATGTGCATCTTTCCCGGCGTCGACGGGGTGTTTCTCCGCGAAGCTTTTGAGCCCGAGCCAAAGTGTGCTTCTTGGATCGATTCTACTACTCCAATCAACCACTACCACCACCCCCCCCCCCCTTCCACCCCTCTCGCATCTCTTTGACGTTCCCTCTCTCTCTCTCGTCCGACGATCCATCCTCGTGAGTTTGCACTCCCGACCTCTCTCCGTCCCTGCCTCCTGCATTCCTTTACTTTGTACCTACTTGTTTGACGCAACCAACGCAATTAGCGACACTTTTGTGCCCCATCGAGCTACCGCGAAGAGGCGGCAGCGAGCGATAGACACCCCGCGGCCTGTTCGTCCCTTCCCGGTGATTAATTATCAACGTAATAACCGTGGAAAGCGCTCGACGTCGCTCGGATCCCAAAGCCAATTGAATCTCCATTCACGAACTGCGCGGACTTTTCTTATTCAGGATGAAAAAAAAAAAAGCAAAGCAAAGCTCTTCTGCAAAAAAGAAGAAGAAGAAAAAAAAAGAGGGACGAAAAGATAAGAAAGAGAGAATAAAAAAAAGGTCTCAGCGCGCCGAGCCCCCTCGGTGTTTATCCAAGAATGAGGGCCGAGACGCTCTCGGCCACTGAGCCGGAAGGGGATCACGACGAGGGTCGGAAAGTAGGCTGACTCGAGAGAAGAACCCGACCGGGGGTTGAGAGTATACGGGGGGAGGGGAGATATCAGGCCGTGCCAATTATCCGTTTATTCGCCGTCGTCCCTTCTGCGGGAAATGCGGTTAAATAACGAGAAAAAATCCTCGCCGCTTTCGGTGCGAGGAAAAACATATTTATCGCGCGCCGAGAGCGAATCGAGAGGCGAATCGTTGTCGACACGTGTGACGGCGACGCAGGAAACGAGGGGCTATTGCGTCACGTGATGACCGATAATAAGCGCGGAAAACGGTATTCCGCTCGTTACCGCTCGAGAGAAATATTGTATTCCGTGACAATGAGCGACGGATATCTGCTGTGTGCTGTCGGCGGAGCTTCGTGGAAATCGACGTGCACGCGCGCCGCCAGCGGAGGGGAGACAGATGCGCGCGTATACATATATACATATATACAGCTGTACAGCTATATAGACAGCGGCCGCTATCGGCGTACGGCGGAGTTGGAGACCACTCGAATCGAGAGAGCTCGATTAATTTGCATATCTATCGAGTAGAGCGCTCTCTACGGTGTATGCACCGTTGTACAAGGGGGCATTCGCTCGTGAGACGAGATAAGAAGGCAAGTCGAGGCTTCGCGGAATTTATTCGACTCTTGGAATAGCGAAAAAAAAAAACGAGAAAAAAAAACGATAACATTGAGCGAGAGAAACGACCTCGGAGCTGCTGGCCGAGAGCGCAGGATGGGTTCAGGAAAAGGAGAGAAAAAAGAAAAACAGATCGTGACTCGGTACTTTGGTCGCGATCGTTACGACTCTGACACGATTTCCGAGCCGGGGTGGATGGCTTAATCCGCTCGGCGTAGCCACCCCGACGTAACGGTTGTCGTCATTATACGTTGCGCCGTTTGCCGGAGGTGAGCGAGAGAGCCTCGGGTATATAAAGAAGGGTTGCCGAGCCGGGTGTACCCATAGCGAGGTAACCATAGCGCGATAGCTTCGGCGAACTGGCTGCCCGGCGTTTTCACCGTAGCGTTTCTGACTAATCGCCCCGCTGCACACTCCGTGCGCGCGTTTCGCGGTATACTCGCGGCCGATCGTGCGGCAACTTTTCGCACGACAAAGCAGTGCGTTCGTTGAACTTGATACACACGAATCCGAGAAATATTCGTGGGTCAAACGCGACGTTTTTTTTATTTCACCGCGATTGGAACATCGAACACCGATTCGCGCAATTGTTTTTTTTTTCCTGTGTTTCGTTCGCACGAATTCGCGTGGTTTCCGCGTGAAAATCTTAGTCCAAGTGTCTCGCGAATTATCGAGTCTCCGGTCTCTCGCACACTCGAGGTGTGTCAATTACACGTCCGAACGACGCCGGTAATTGACACGCTCGGTGTGCCGAGAGAGCCGCGAATTAAAATTCATAGAGAGCGTGTTTACGGCGCGCACTTCGTACGCAATTGTCTCGCGTCCATTCCACGCGCAAAACGCGTGTTTTCAGCGGACGGTGACGGAGCAGCGAGAGTGATGAAAAATCGTCGTCACCGTTTCCGCACACGCAGTGTGTGTGCGACGAGTGCAGCGAGTCAAAAACACAACGGGTCTCCCGTCATTCGCACGCTCTCGGGTCACCGGAGTAGCGGGGACATTTTTTTAATTTGCTTCCTACACGTACGCCGTCTTTAGGCTTTTACGTTTCTCCGCTCCTACTCATTCGACACTTCCTTCCACGAACTCCTCTCTTTCAGAGTGTCACCCGCAGCCACTCTTTTCCTAATGCACTACTGTATCGCATTTGCACTTTGGGCACAGGAAAACTGCGGAAAACCTGCGCCGATACAGGCGGCTATATTTTCCCGAGTTTCTGCCGTATGAGAATACATCGGAAACACCGAAAAACTGCCTCCCGCTCAGCATTAGACGCGCTAATCGGTGCACGTCCGAGCGGTCACCCATCCAAGTACCGACCGCGAGTCGAGCCGCTTAACATGGGAGATCGCGGAAGTGATGCACCCACCGCGCGCCCACCGCTGTCGGTTCTAGCGAGGAGATATATTTTTAGGAAGCTCAAAGCGGTGTGTCGCCGCTAACACGGTGAAATTATTGATTCGCGACAATGCCAGCCAGAAGCCGCGTTCCGCTTCTCTCTCTTCTCTCCTGACGCGGGCCAACTTCGCCGCCAAGTCTCCCGCCGTACTTGGCCCGGCTGGACCGCTCGTGTATATCGCTCGTGAATAGCGAGAGCAAGAGGAGGCCGTTGGTGTAGCAAGCGCGGTGAGGACACTCACCCTCGGGGCCGACACAGGCGTCGTCATTTCCGCGCCGTAAACCTCGAGAAGGTCCTCGGTGTCGTCTCGTTCCTCGCGCGGAGTCTCCGCTCTGAGCGTCTTGTCGCGCGACCCGCACCGGCCACTCTGCTCGCTCGCTCGCTCTCTCGCTCTCTCGCACACACGCACCCCGAGCACCGCACACAGCCTTCACATTTCTCTCCCACCACCTTCGTCTCACTCTGTATCGCCTCGCACTGCCGCGTGCGGTGCTTTCTCCCCCGACTCGCGCGAACACCGCTCCCCTCCCCTCTCCCTCGTCGCTGCGTTAAAACGCCTATCCACGCAACAACACACGCGCAGATTACGCGAGCGGGGCAAAAAAACGAACGAACACAACGGAGGGTCTGCCGTGTGTTATTGAGTAAAGCGAAGGCTGTTAACGCGGAGGCACCGCGGTGGTGGCGACTGGCTGGCTGTGTCGCCAGCGGCAGCGAGACTCGGAGCGCGCGACACTCTCGCCAATCGAGAAGCGACCGAGCTTGCGGCCGGTTCTTTTACGCCTACGCTATTTCGCGGATTATGGAGCTTTTCGCCCCCTCGGCCCAGCCACGCAAGCGCGACCCGAGAGAAACTCCGGCGAGAGAATCGTCAAGCGCGTTGTTGGCCCTCTCTCTCTCTCCCTCTCTCGTTCTCTCCCACGCGAGCGAGCGAGCGACCGACCGACCGACCCCACCGAACCCACCGGCGCGTATCCTACACTCGCCCGTCTGCCCGTTCGTCGGGTCACTTTACTACACTACACTACTCTCCGCCTTTCGCTTGAATGATTTTGCAAAAGAGACCAGCTCAATCGAATCAGTCGTGCGCCGTGCGCACCGGCGCTTCGACGTTCTGCGCCGCGATGATATATATGTCGCTACTTTTCAGATGGAAGTCTCGAGCGGGGCTGCGGGTTTATAAGAGAAAACGCCTCGCATCGATGCATTTATTATTTTCGAACGAGTCATCTCTTCCATTGTACGCCGAACGAGTGGCTCGACGGTGGGCGTTGGGCTCGGACAATCGACCCCTTTGTACACGACGACGAGGAAAGACGTTCTGCACGTCCCTCTCGGCGGAACTACCCCGCAAACTCCGCTGTTTTCGAACGAAAAATCGATATATCGATCGAGGCACTCGGAGAGGCGGCGATCTACTCTTCGTGGAAAAAAAATCGTGGGGAAAAGGGAAAACGTCAAACGTGCGCGAGTGACGTGCGAAGGCGCGAGAGAGAAGGTTGATCTCATTTGAGATAGTGGCGGTCGCTTATTGCGAGCTCTTTAATGGATACTGACACACTTACCGCGAACCAACAGGCACCATCGCCGGACGGGAAGTCGTCGCGTGATCGATCAGGAAAAACACACGGCGGTTTGAAACGAGTTTGAGAAACGAGTGTCAAATATAACTGGTTTTATACTGCCAACTTCTGTCTACACTGTTTTAGTTACGCTGGGGTTTTTTAAAGAGCTGGAGAATCGGTACGAAGCGGTTTTATGACTCCACCGGGCGTTCTATTGTACGATTTCAGTCTGGCAAACGACGCTCGCGTATTAAAACAGCCGCAAACGCTGCATCTTGCGTGTAACAACAACCGCAATTTAGGGCTTCCGGGAACGTTACTCCGTACTTAACCCTTCGTGGTCGCACTTCTCCCACCGATCACGGTGGTCACTCTGGGTCCATTTCACCCGGACCATCTTTGACCGCGTATTGCGATCAAACTACCGGCTTGAAAAATATTTTAAAAATTACAGAATATTCTTTAAACTTTGTAGATAGTTTACAAAAAAAGAAATTTCTCGATATGAAATTGCAACATGTTTAAAAAAAATTAATGAAGGTGAAAGATCGAACAAAATACGTTTTTTCACTTAAAAAAAATCGTAACTCCGTAAATAAAAGATCGATTTAACTCCAATTTTAACCTGATACTCTTTAAATATAATAATTTTGATTTAAACAATTGTATCCTGGTGCTCGCCACAAAAAGGTATTTATTCAGGAGTTCGAAGTCGTTTGTAGAGTAAAAAAAAACATGGAGAAAAGGACATTTCAAACTATCGGTAGATGGCGGTCAATCGGTGGTTTGGCCACCGGGAACTATTTCGTTTTCGCGCAGAAAGATCGATCTCGGATCGAATCGACCCAGAGTGACCACGGAGGGTTAAAACAGCTGCAAACGCTGTATCTCTGTGTACTTAAGGGAGTCTTCTAGAGTATATACCCATTTTTGAGGTGGTTTTTTGGAAATTAAATTTCGAAAAACGGTTAAATGTACGGCTTTAATACTTTACAGTTATATTAATACATGTTTGATGCAACATCTTGAATTTTTTTCAAAGCATTTTATTCAAAATTAGACAAGATATAAAATGTTGCGCAGGTCATGTCGCGAAAATTCTTTTTACTCGGGCGTTCAGATTGTGGCGCTCCTAGTCATCTGAAACAAACGGTTTTTTTTTAATTCTATTCTTTACGAATATGATTATCGTTCGTCCCTCTAATAAAAAATGTAATAAAAAATGTACAAAATGGCGGTGCTTGAAAAACAATACTCTGAATGGTACTGTTTTTGAAACGCTGCCATTTTGTAAATTTTTCATAAATTTTTCATTAAAATTTAATGCAAAATGTACAAACATTTAGAATACTCTCAGTGGTACTGTTTTTGCGCTGTTTTGCTTTTTTATTAGAGGTAACCATATTCGTAAACCATATTCGTTATTCGAACAATATCCATATTCGTAAAGAATAGAATTTAAAAAACGTTTGTTTCAGATGGCGAGGAGTGCCGCAATCTGAACGCCCGGCTAAAAAGAATTTTTGCGACATGACCTGCGCAACATTTTATATCTCGTCTAATTTTGAATAAAATGCTTTGAAAAAAAATGCAAGATATTGCATCAAACATGTATTAATATAACTGTAAAGTATTAACACTGTACATTTAACCGGTTTTCGAAATTTAATTCCCAAAAAAACCACCTCGAAAATGGGTATACACACTAGCAGATCCCCTTAAACTTTGCTCTATTGAGGACGTTTGAGAGTTTCACATTCGTGTAATCAGTAATACACTTTTAAGAATGTACATCTCCAACTGAAAGTTTTATTGCATCAGAATTTGGGTACTGGAAAAGACGAGAAAAATCTGACGTCGCGAATGTCATTAAAATGTTGAAAGCATTTATTTCGAATAATAAAAAGCTAACAAATTGTTCTGCAAATTTTCAACTTTGTTTTTTGTTTACGAAATGTATTCGCTAATTTCCGCAAAAAGCATTTTTAGAGCATTTTTTTAAGATGTCGGGTTGTCCTTCGTTTTCGACAATTTTTCTGCATTTGAGAAACAGGTCGTTCAACAATTCTGTCGCATCGAGCTTCAGCCGTCCTAAACGCTGGTCTTAAGGCGACATCCCGACTTTCAAAGTCCGTTAGTAAAAATCAAGAAATTATTTCATTGCAGTTTTAATATATTAACGATGACTTCGAAACACGGATTACAGTCGGTATTCAATGACGAAATTTCTCTTTCAAGTGGCAATAACTCGAACAAGAGCCGTGTGCTGTTTCATCCATCATTTATCTATTTAATCAGGAATGACTTATGATACAGTATTTACGTATTTTTATTTTATAAATATAACGTTGGTATCGTTGATTTCTCCGTACGTTCGCTTATCTCTTAATTAACTAGTGTTCTGATTAAATTTAACGGAATATCCGCCGCCCTCCTCGTTCTGCTGCAACTCGAAGTTGTTCGTCGACAGGCCAAAAGGTCGGAGCACCAAGTTCCCGAGTTCCTTCAGTTTTCCGAGCATTTCAGTTTTAAGCTTCTCGTTCGCTTCCTCGATCAACGGTGGTAATCTCTGTTGAGAATTTGTTTATTTATTTAATAAGTTCAACAGAGAATAAAGCGGAGTAATGCGCTGCCGTCGCGAAAATACGAATTTGTAAAGGTAGTATGAGCGCCTAAGCTGACGTAGCATAAGTTCAAGCGAGAATGAGACAGAATTACGAATAGTTCTCGATAAGATAAAGATCTGAAAAAATCAAGCATATGAAAGGTGATGAAAATATTATTTTGGCGAAATAATAATTGAAAAATGTTATTAATAAATTACTGAAATAAATAATTATTCAACAAATTACCCAGTAACTTAATTCTCTTTGTTATAAAAATTATTTGTTTATTTTTCTGAACACGTACCGATTTTTTCAGACTTATGTCTGATTTTGAGTTTTAACATAAAAAAACGCAATTTTCAAACATCACACAAAGTTTTGAAAAAATTCATACGTATTTAGAAAAATAAACAAACCATTTTCATAACAAAAAAAAATAGGTCGCCGGTAATTTCTTGAAAAAATATTTATTTCAGTAATTTGGTAATAACATTTTTCAAATATTATTATGCCAAAGTAATCTTTCAGCAAAATAATTTTTTCAGATTTTTATCTTACTAACAACAACGTGCTCGCTTCGCTCGCACTCCTTGCTTTTCATTGATCTTTTCTTCTGGCCGATACAGCCAGTCATAACGTGCACGTGAGTGCAACGGCCATGACAGTTCGAATCGATTTATATCGAAGCCGCCGCCGACCAATAGGAACGTTCGAAAGGCGGCTTCAGTATTTCGACTTTGATGTGCCATATCTTTTCTAAGAGAGGATCGAGCACTGTTCGTAATTCTGTCTCATTCTTGCTCGAATTTAAGCGACGTTAGGTATAGCGCTCATACTACCTTAACTGCATTCTCAAAGAATTCATTCTTCGCTCACCCTAACGGCGTGATTAGCTTCGGAATGAGATGGATCCAGCTCCAGGATCTTTTTGAAGTCTCCCAATGCATCATCCAATTTACTGGCTTCCTCGTAAAGTTGCGCCCTTCTGAGGTACGCCTTCAGGTACTTTGGATTCAGCTCTATAGCTTTGGAGCAATCAGCTATCGAGGATTCCTTATCGTCCTGCAAGAAATTCCCATTGTAGTTAGAACGATAAATAAACGATTCGTCGTGCGTTTCCAAAATCTCCTATGTCCAACTGCGATAAAAACCATGTATTTCATCTTAGCTGCTGCCCGATTCGCGTATAAAATGGCTCTGTCGTTGTCAAAGGCCAATGGACATGTCTGCAGTCCCTCTGTGTAAGTCAGCATAGCTTTTTCGTACTCTCCGGCTCTGAATAAATCGTTGCCCTCGTTCTTTAAGACTTCTGCGTCTGTGCGTAATTTCTGAAAATAATAAACAAGTTTGGTTGTAACAAACAAAAATCAAAAAGTGTTTTTCCAATTTTTAACCCTCCGTATGTAAACTGGGTCTTTTAAGGAACAGACGAAATTTCGAAATGAAATTTCCTTCCAACGAATGAAGTGCGGGCTTCGACTCCCTCTTCTAAAAAATCTATTTAGTAGTGTGGACAAAAAGCTCCAGTGGCTCCCGGGTCTAACCGATAGCGGGCAAACGCCGGTCTGTGTACAGACGGCGTCGGTGTTTTGATAGGTAAACAGATGCAGTTTTTTTTTGCATTTCGTAGTTTTTCGATCTTTTCATAACTAAAATACACGCTTCTTGTAATTTTATGCTTTTTCTGACCATTTTCATTGTACTTTCTTTTATGTTGAAAACAACATATTTTTATTGAAAATAAATTTGTATTACATTATTCTAACGTCTGACATTGATTTTGCACCGGATAATTACCGTTCAGTGTAATTATAACATGCCCAACTTCGTAAAATATACCCCATGTTCAGGTACAGAAATAATTCAACTTTTTAAAGCCCACCCCAATGACCCTATATTCTTTTGAAAGCTCATAGTCTAAACTACAAAACCCTACAACTGTCGTTTTTTTACATTTCTTTATTGTGAAGTTATGAATTTTTGACTACGATTCAATTTTTATTAACAATAATTATAAACTTTTGACTTCAGGAACTTCTGGGCTGTGCAGAAGACACGGCCTAGTTCACTTCGAGTTAAACTCTTAGAGAAGTATCCCTGACTCTTTGTCCGACTTTTTTAAAGCTTAGAACATTTTGAAAACTCCACTGTTTCCTGAAAGACCCAGTGTACAGACCGTGTATAGAAAAATATAGTTTACACACGGAAGGTTAATAATAAAAAATCAAATAATCAAAAAGGGTTTTTCCAATTTTTCATATTTCCTTCCTGTTTCTGTGAGTCAAACGTTAATATCGCGTTACTAAAGTCCATTGGACTTATCCGCCAAGTTATGCCCTTTTAGAATTTAAGAGCCATAAGGGCATATCTGTATGCAACTCCATGTAAAATAAAAAAAATGAAGTTAAAGGTACAAGGGCGTATCTCCTACACATATGCACTATGGCTTTTAGGTCTTGTTTTTTTCTGATCCTTACACTATGTCTTATACAGACGACTTTATGCCTTTACTCTGCCTATAGTCATATGCGCCCTTTGACACACACACATATATATACACCCTTTTGTCACTATAATCAGCTTTTTGGCGGATAAGCCCAGTGGCCTTTAGTGTGGCGATACCCTATTCAGTGATATATAACTGCAACGATGACACATGGAAGCGGATGACTCGAGCGAAGGACGAACCTGTTTTTCCTCCTCGGACAGATCGACCTCTCGGTCCTTCAAAGCTTCCTCGTCAACGAAATCCGCCCCAGGCGCATCCTTAGGAACTACGTCAGGCTCTCCGTCGTCCTGCTTGCCGATGTCGTGCCAAGGATCACCCGAGGCACCGTCACTACCCTCTTTCGGTTCATCCTTCCTTGCCGAACTTTCGTTCGATTCGGCGCCGCGACAGAAGCTTTCAAGGTCTTTGGTCAAATCGTCGATAACTTGCTCGTTGGACGGTATCGTTGGCGAAGGCTTCTCAGCCATTCCTTCCTGTTGTTCTTTCGACAGTAATGCGGACAAATGCTCGAAATGGCTTGTTAGGTTAACACCCGGAGCGGACGATTGGATCAACTGTCAACAGAAGAGTCAAATCACGCCGACTGTTGCACCACTCGATGTAGTAGCAGTAGCAGTGTCGGTAATTAGCATCGTTTCGTTATTCGCTGAGCGTAAGTGTCACGAGCCCGGTGATTCGCCGACCGCCGGCTGGCTTTCATTCCTATTGGTCGATCCGTTGAGCTGTTTTACGAATGGAAATTCGTCAAACGGGTCCCGGGAATATTCAAGACGACAAGCGTCTTGTGACGGTCTAAAAGTGGACCAAAACACCTGTTTAGTTGCGAAATGACGGTCTTTTTTTATTGGTCACAAATTTTTTACATTGAACTCAAATATGTAAGTCAATATTGAAGCTGAATATTAAAAATCGTGACTTTTATCGCAGATCAGCTGATATGCAGTATTTATCGAGCATTTCCACGAATTTTTGTATTTTCTGAAATTGTTATGCAGGTATCAGTCATTCGGGCTCAAACAAAAAACACGCGCAATTGGCGGCACTTTTAAATAATCGATCACAAATAAATTGATCATTTTTTGACGGTCAAATGACCGTCACAAAATGGACCTCGCATCTCTTGTCGTACTTGGACGAAGTTCGGTGATCTGATTGGTCGAACTGCAACGCTCAACCAGCTGTGACCAATCACCATAGCAAATCCCATCCATGCAGTGAATGTGCAGCTGTGTAACATGACCATCGTTACCGTCACAGGCGGTCATTTCTATGGTCACAAACGGTCATTTCTAGGCGGAGCAGGCTTCGACGCATCGAGTATCGCTGTGTGGGTGAGAATTTAAAGGTCTGCGTAAGGTAGGTGAGCTACGTGTAGCTGGTTGGCCAGTCGATTATTGTCCTTCTCTCCCTGTTTACGACGGAGCAGTATCAGCTGGCGAGAAATGGGCAGAACTTGGTTCGCCAGTGGCACGCGCAGTATATTTTATTGACTATTCTCGCAAGGACCCCGCGGCAACGTCTTTCTTCCCGACGAAAATCTTCGGTGAATTAACGAAACATCGAAGATGTCGGACGTCAAGAGCCTCGAGCATCCAACGTTGAAGGTGAATATTGACAAAGAAGAAAAAGAAAAACGTCTTAATGCGCATTTTACGAAGGACGACCTCACCGCGGTCGATTTATTACCAAAATATCGAGCGAACCTTTCTTTGCCAAGCAACTAAATTCTTCACCCCCATTGTCCTCCCTTCCGCCGCGATCCATCCTTTTTTCCATAGTTCACTTCGCATTTTCGTCGTAAATAGCCAGTTTGGAAGTTGTTTCGATTTCACGCTGCACCTGGGAGGCCATTACACGATTTAACATTCCTTTCTTCGACATCCTCTCCCGATAACGCTGCGTATTCATTTTCACGCTAGTTTCTCTCGTTCCGTCGTAATCGATAGTTTCAAGTTGTTACGCAATTCTCGTAATAATTTTCGAAATTTAACCCTCCGTGTGTAAACAATATTTTTCTATACACAGTCTGTACACTGGGTCTTTCAGGGAACATTAGAGTTTTCACAATGTTCTAAGCTTTAAAAAAATTTGAAAAAATTCAGGGATACTTCTCCAAGTGTTTACTACACAGCCCAGAAATTCCTGAATTCAAAAGTTTATAACTATTATTAATAAAAATTAAATTGTAGTCGAAAATGGAGAAAAAATGGGTTTTTGTTAAAAAATTCATAACTTTACAATAAACAAATGAAAAAAAAAACTATTATAGGGTTTTGTAGATTAGACTATGAGCTTTCAAAGGAATATAGGGTCATTGGGCTGGGCTTTGAAAAGTTGAATTATTTCAGCACCTGAATGTGGGGTATATTTTACAAAGTCAGGCATGTTATAATTATAGTGAACGTTGATTATAGGGTGCAAAGTCAATGTCAGACATTAGAATAATGTAATACAAATTTATTTTCAATAAAAACATTGGAACATGGCGGAAGAATAGACCAAAAATGTAAAATATGTTGTTTTCAACATAAACGAAAGTACAATGAAAATGGTCAGAAAAAGCAAAAAATTACAAGAAACATGTATTTTAGTCATAAAAAGACCAAAAAGCTACGAAAAAAGCAAAAAAAAAATTTGCATCTGTTTACCTATCAAAACACCAATGCCATCTGTACACTGACCTTTTGAGGGAACAGTTGCATCTTGCACAAACCGGTGTTTGCCCGCTTTTGGCCAGACCCGGGTGCCACTGGAGCTTTTTGTCCACACTACTAAATAGATTTTTTGACATATGTGCGTGCGAAGTTCGTCTTCTCGTGCCTGCGTAGCGGGCGCGAAATAGTCGATTTTCGCATGTTATTGGAGAATTTATTCGCACACTGCGAGCAGTGCGCGAATAAAATTCGCGCACTGCTCGCAGTGTGCGAATAAATTCTCCAATAACATGCGAAAATCGACTATTTCGCGCCTGCTACGCAGGCACTCGAAGACGAACTCGCACACACGTATGTCAAAAAATAGTATGTGTGACACGTGCGCGTAGGCGATTCACGACTCGTGTGATTGCCGCCCTCGCTTCGCTCGGGCGGCAAACTTCACACTCGTCGTGAATCGCCTACTTCGCGCACTAGTCGCACAATGTACTATTTTAGAGGGGGGGTCGAGCTGGCACTTCATTAGTTGGAGGGAAATTTCACTTCAAAATTTCGATTGTTCCTTAAAAGACCCAGATTACACATGACATGTTAATGGTAGACAAAAAAAAACGAAAAACCCACAGCTATCATACAAGCCTTCCCTGTTTAAAAAAATTCAATAAGAACCAATAAAACGGACAAAAACCGATTGAAACCTGTTTGAACCGATTATTTTTCAATCAGAATTTTGTCCATTTGATTGGTTTCTATCAGTGTCAATGGGAATTACTAAGCAGGGTTCTTATAAAAATGTAAAAAAATAATGATGTTGAAGTTTGCATCATTGGAATGCAACGAAATTGAGAAAAAAAATTAATTCTAATTAACCCAAACGACGAAATTAGGTGTAAAAAATCATCATAGGAACTAATTGATATGATGACTTTTTGTACCTAATTTCATCATTTGGGTTAATTAGAATTAATTTTTTTTCTCAATTTCGTTGCATTCCAATGATGCAAACTTCAACATCATAAAATAGCCTGGATTTTCCGTGTCTCATGTAAATGGAGAAAAAAATATGCCTTGATATCCCAGGTGCCCTACGAGCTTCTCAACAAAAAATTCAGATCCGCTCAGAAGGCACTGGACAGAGAAGTTTCGCACGTCCAGGCGGCGGCCAACGAGCTGGAGAAGGGACTGAAAACCAACGGGACCGGCGTAGCCACTGGAGAGATAACGCGACTCTTGGGCGGTGTTGTCGCCAGGCTTCAAGTGCTGAAGCGGAAGGCCGAAGAGTCCATCGCGGAGGAACTGCAGGCTGGCATGGTTTGCAAGAGACGTCTCTATCATCTCAAGGAACACAGCAGCACCGCTCCCAGCGCCGTTAATCAGTGGAGAAGGCAGAGACTGGACCGAATGCTGATTGAATATTTTCTCCGAAAGGGATATTACAAAACGGCAAACAAGTTGGCGGACAGTGTCGAGCTGAGAGATCTGACAAATATTGGTGAATTATTGTTATCATTATTGACAAGCTATTTTGTTTTTTTTTCTACTCTGTAGCTGAAGCTTAGTCCGAAGATGAGTTTACAAATTTCAGACAAGCGTATTACAGGAAGAAAAATTCTATTCTTAAAAATTTGTGTCATAATTATTGTATAAAAAATTATGAAACACAATCTAATCTTTGCTGTCTGATACTTTAAACATGAATTCTTGAAAAGTAATCTTAATTTACTAGGGAAAAGAAACATCTAAAAAAAATACATTTACATTTGGGAGTTTTATCACAATTGTTTTTTTTTCTGTTTTTTCTTCTTCTTTAGATGTCTTCATGGTGTCGAGGGAGGTTGAGAAATCTCTGGCGAATCACGAGACAGCGAGATGCCTGGGCTGGTGCCACGACAATCGATCGAAACTCCGCAAATTGGGCAGCACAATGGAATTCAATTTGCGCGTTCAAGAATTCATCGAGCTTGTGAGATCCGATCGCCGTTTGGACGCGGTGAAACACGCGCGCAAATGCTTCGCGAATTACGATGACTATCAGCTTCACGAGATTCAGAGTTGCATGGGACAACTCGCATTTCCGGCCAACACTTATCTCAGCCCTTACAAAGATCTGCTTGATGAGAAACGGTAAATTATATCTTTTTGTTCCTCGACGGTAAAGCGTTACCATGCTGACCGCGATCAGGGAAAACCGGGAAAAGTCAGGGGAAAAAGAAATTGGTCAGGGAATCAGGGAAAAGTCAGGGAATTTCAAATTTGGTCAGAGAAAAAATGAATTGACGCCGAACCTCCCATAAGTAGATAAAAAGTACATCATATAATAGTGTTTAACCCTTTAAGGCGATGTCAAACATCCACGTCGAGCCCAGTCGGTATCAAGAAAGGAAGAAGTGTTCAAAATATTCTTTGAAATTCACGTGTGGCGGGACTGTACCGCTCGTACTACCTTAAAGGGTTAACATGACTCGTAACTCGTACTACCTTAAAGGGTTAACATGATTGACCGTTGATCGGTAAAATAAATAATTTATCGAAGACGTGAACCAGTTTTGAATACATTTTCATTGGCATCATCAACTTTTTAAATAGAAATCGTCAGAAACGTGGTCAGGGAAATATCAGAGAAAAGTCAGGGAATTTTTTTCGGCGAAAAAAACGGCCACCATGATTACGCATAGATAGATAAGAACCTTTTCTTGTCCTCTATAGATCGAAGCTAAATAAAACTGAAATATTCCATATTTGTAGTACAGTGGACTCTCCGATAAGTTAAGTTCGCGAGACCGAAAGCCGATTAGGTCATTCCGATAAGTTAAGATCCCCACTACTAGCGCAAACCGTTCCCGGTTGCCCGAAACGACGAAAGGGGAAAAATCGGTCTTTCATCGGTCCTTATCTCGCACGAAACTAGCTGCCGCGTTGCCTCTCTGTCACAATGCGTTCGACCGCAGGTAGCGTGACGTAGAAAGGGTAATTCGTTTCCTCGCCAGCAGGTAGAAAGAGCTCAGAAGAGGGTCGATCTTAAGGTAGTCCTTGCGCCTGGTGTCGAGTTCGCATAAGTTTTCGAAAATTGAGAGACAATTGCAACCATTTCTCGATAATATAAAAATCGGAAAAAAATCATGCAAATTAAAGGCACTGAAAAGATTAATTTTGCATAATAATAATTCGAAAATGTTATTAACAAATTGATGAAAAAAAACATCGTTTAACAAATATTTCGATGACCCAAGTTTTTTTTTGTGATAATGATTCCTTCGTTTTTCCGAATACGTATGAATTTTTTCAGATTTTAGAGTTCACTTTGAAATTCGTGTGTTTTTATAGGGACAATATGTGAAAATTCAAAGTGAACACTAAAATCTGAAAAAATTCATACGTATTCAGAAAAACGAAGGAATCATTTTCATCCACAAAAAAACTTGGGTCATCGAAATATTTGTTAAACAATGTTTTTTTTCATCAATTTGTTAATAACATTTTCGAATTATTATTATGCAAAATTAATCTTTTCAGTGCCTTTAATTTGCATGATTTTTTTCAGATTTTTATATTATCGAGAAATGGTTGCAATTGTTTCTCAATTTTCGAAAACTTATGCGAACTCGACACCAGGCGCAAGGACCCTTACCTTACCAGAGCGTTAATCTTTAACTTATCGGAGTGCCTTAACTTTTCGGAACTTAACTTATCGGAGAGTCCACTGTATTTAGCATAGTCGGATGACGTTTTCCATGCTTTTAATCGTGTTTGTACATCGATGTAATTAAATGTATTTGTATACTTGAAATATAGATGGGACAGACTGATAGAACAGTTTCGTCATGAAAATTACCGGCTGTTCCAATTAGCGAGCCAGAGCGTCTTCACTGTCGCCTTGCAAGCAGGTTTGTCGGCTCTGAAAACACCGCAGTGCTACAGCAAAGACGGAAAAAATCCCAGCTGCCCTGTCTGTAACGAGGCACTCAACGAATTAGCGGCTCCGCTGCCGTTCGCCCATTGCTCGCAGTCCAGACTCGTCTGTAGCATCAGCGGCAAACCGTTGAACGAGTACAATCATCCGATGATGATGCCGAACGGATACGTATACGGTGAACAGGTAAATCGTCGAATCACAAACGTTTGTCAAACTCTTTAACCTGAAGATGCTAATATTTTACGATATTTTATTTCTTCAGAAGTATTTGTCAAGTTGTCGTATCGGTAGTTTTATTTCAACTAGCCAATACACGCGCTTAGCCAGTCGTCATTTCACTAAAATCGAGGTTATTTTTTTATCAATCGAACCTGGATTTTCTTCCTTCGTTCGAGAGCAAGTTCTATAACGAAAAGAATGTGGCAAGGCAGAACGCGATATATTGATTTCTGAATCTTTCATAGAATTTTAAAGCCGAAAGTTGCCTTGCGTATTTCGCGAAAAAGATTTCGGTTTCGTAAAGTTTGAAAACCATATCCGATGGGAAACTTCCCGCTGATTCCGAAAAGCACTCTTGTTTGCTCGAATAACAGAAAAATTGACGAGAAAAACACGAAAAAAGATTTCGCACTCTTTTTTAGAAATTTCGTCACCACTAAACTTGAGATAATTTTTTGTTGTTTTGATCGATGGAACCTGGATTTTCTGTTTTCGTTCGAGAGCAAACTCTACAACGAAAAAAATGCCACAAGGCAAAACGCGATATCTTGATGCCTGAATTTTTTACGGTATTTTGAACTCAAACCCTCAAAAATCGCAAATTTTACCAAAGTTTCCCTTTGCGTTTTTTGCGATTTTTGAGGGTCTGGATATTAAATTCTGTGAAAAATTCAGAAATCAAGATATCGCGTTCCGCCTTACGGCATTCTTTTCGTTGTAGAGTTTCCTCTCAAACGCAAGAATAAACTCTAGGTTTGACCGATCCAAAAAAAAGTAACCCCAATTTTTTTCAAGTGACGAAACTTCAAAAAATGCGAAACCGTTTTTTCCCGTTTTTTTCGTCGAATGTTCTGTTCCGGACAAACAATGGCTTTTCAGAATCAGCAAAAAATGTACCATCGGATAGAAAATTATTTTTGCTCGTCTTTCAACACAGTGAAAGACGGAAGAAAATATTTCTGTTTCACTTTTCAAAATAAGAAAATTTGGCCAAACGTAAAGTCACGCATACAGGTTGTTACGGACATAACGTAAGCAGCTGAAATGTTGTGTTTTATATTCAGGCACTGGAGAAAATGGCTCTGGAGTACAATGGCGCGGTGATCTGCCCGAAGACCAAAGAAGCATTCCCATTCAGGAAAATCGAGAAAGTTTATGTCATGTAAGATGTTCGTGATTAAGAAGAAAAAAAATACAATGTTTTGACTTATCTTAAGATTATATACTCTCTACGCGTAATTTGGATTCGGCAATATGTTACTGACATCGTGTAAATCTCTATTATACATAATAAATATATTTTCAGGAAATAAAAGCGTGGTTAGTGGAAGATAGAGTCGAGTAAAAGAGCGGATTTATCGGTGGGTTCATTAAGATCGATTTATTCAACATTCTATAATTGTAGCATTGGAATAACACTATGCCTACGATCTAAAGTGTGTTGCTTCATCAACCACGTCTTATCGCGTATCTTACAATTTACTCATGTCTTAGTTTTTGTCTTCTCTTTCGAAATACGTGAACAGTTGATTTCTACGGCGTATCGACGCGGCAACGTTCCGTGAGTCATGATTGTGACGATAGGAAAGAAAAGCTATACCGTAACTCGTTGCTCCATCGATACGCCAGAGCGGATGTATCGCATGTTTTTAATTCTTACGGAGTCATCGATTGAACGGAGGACACTTGTCTCAGTGATTTGTTTTTTTTTCTTCATTTGTACGACATGCATCAAACAATTGTCAACCGAACACGTTTCACATTTGCAATCGATAATACAAAAATATTCCATCTATTCTATATCAGTTCCACGATTCAACGACTCATCTTTTCATTTTAGTATCGTTTCGTTTCTCTTTATTTTCTTTTTTCTTCATTTATCTTTCCTTCAATTACTGGATCGATTGAATTTTCAATTACGATTATTGTCGGTATTGCTTGATACGAGGATTGTCCATATTTCAATTGTGACTCTGTTTGTAAAGTAATAATCTAAACACATGTGCACGAGAATGTAACGCCCGGAAATCGTAATTCCTTTCGCACTGAGAGCGATCGGATATTCCGCAGCGAAGAGCTTAACAACGCGAAGAGAATATGAATGAAACAAGGTGGATTGACTCGGCGGCGAAAATCGCAAAGATTCGCGAATCGTCGTTCAATGTTACATAGAGCTTAGCAGATTAGTACGTGTAGTTACTAGTGATGTAATATTAAAAATGGAAGTTTGTATAACAATGATTTGTTTTTTATGAGACTTTAAGAAGAGTGAGATTGCATTTTTTGTCTGCAGCTTTGATTCCCGTATGTATGTCGAGGATAATATCAATTTCTTTGTGGCGAAAGTTACGTAACGGTAATAAGTATACATATAAAATTACAAAAGTAAAATCCTCAGCTGCGCTCTTCGCAGCTGCCGCGCGCGTCAGCCTCATTGCTGCAAGAATGTGATATCTAAAACTTACAGAGTGATGATGGCGTCGTAACGTGTAAAAGAAGAAAAAAAAAAAGACAATGAAGGCCTCGCGTAGCCTGTACACACGGAGAGAGGGAGAAAGAGAGTGTGTCGACTACTCGAGAGAGACGATTCTTAGAATTATATGTGGGCGAATGAACGTGACCGTGGGATGATAGTTGAGTCGTCATTGATTAATCTCATTTCATGAGAATACGGTCAGGAACACGGAGGTCCTTCTCGATTATCCCCGGTAGGCGAGGGGACACTCGGTGAAATTTCGCTTTTCGCGAATGAAGCTCGGGTCTCGCTCAAAATGAGGCCAGTGTCCCCTCGCCTCTTGTATCACGCTGAAGCACTCGGTACACGCACGCTCGCAAGAGTTGTACACACCTGTGTTTACGGAGAAAACAATTGAAACACACTCACAGACGATACTGCGGGCGGATAAAATGAAAGTACTTTTACAAAGATAAAAACTTTACGGTATAAAATTGTACAACCTTGTAAACCTTGTTGGTACATATGTAACACTAACAAAATGCCCTGTATCCACCGACACGCCCGACGTTTCTTGTCGGCTACGTCAGCGGACCCATCGCACAACTCCTATACTTTGAACTCGGACTAAGTAAGTAACGCTTAATCGCTATATATATATATTTATATATATATATGCATGTATATATATAGTTTCATTAGTTATGTGCTTAACAAAGCGGCTCCGATCTACCTCACGCGAGTGAGTCAATTGATATTCTTCAATCTAACGTTAAGGCGGTTTGGTCCGATCTCATCTTTTGCAGTTGGAACTATTAACGATTCCATGAATAACGGGTCACACTTACGAAGAAAATACTATGGAAGAACTATCGTCGGTCAATAATCTCCATCTTTTTCGAAACGTTTTTTTATTAGTATTTTTTTCGTAAATGAGAAACCGCAGAGCAGCCATGGAACACACGACATTCGAAAGGCATTCCGGGTATACATACAGCTGTACCGCTGCTGGCATTGTCCGATCCTTCCCGTACTCTACATTTTTTTCGAATATAACAACTACATAAAAGATACGGGCGCCTCTCGTCATTTTGAAACAGGCATTCCCTGTTTTTGCTACATTTTTGCAAAGCTATAAGGCAAAATTTATTAACCCACTTATGCGTAGAAGATGCAAACAGCGGGAAATAGAGGGAAAAATAACACTTTGCATGCTTCTTTTAAATAAAATATTAATGATCTAAAACGTCTCCTATACTTTCTGCACTTACGTATGTTAATTCGTTATAACATAAATTATTTGTGTACAAAACTTCATCGAGAAATGTTTAAGTCTTTTCCTGTTTTTTCGTCCTTTTTGCGCATACATTTACAAATAAATTAAACAACAATCTAGTAAAAAGTACATACAAACAACCACATTAATAAAATAACGTGTATTATGTTGACTGCACGATAAACGAAGAGTTTCAATAACAAGATGCATTGAATCTGATTGGTTGATCAACGAATTACTTCATTATTTCAATAGAATAACATAGAATCTTGTAAAAAGACTCGGGGCAGACATGATTAAAATGAAGTTCATAAACAAAGAATGCCTCTTTTAAAAAATGAGAGCCGTCCATCTCCGCTTCAGAATTCGGTGGGTCGTAAAATAGTCTGATTTTCCTGAACGTCGGAGCGGAACGTCCGGTCGATTTTCCCCTTTTTTATTTCCATGCGCTCTCTCCGTACGCGGATAATAATTTATATAAAGTGGACATTGTGAAACGCTTCGCGTCCCGCTTATCCCAACGCGATCAGGGACAATTTTAATGAAGATTTGACCGCCCGATCGTTCGAGCAACCTACGGCTTATGCGAGCGAATATGAATTGATTACTGCGATTTTTGCGTAGACAAGACGCCATGAATAATTCAACGTTAACGTAACGAGTTTTCTTTCACCTGCAGCAGATTCTAAACATCCATCGTAGAGGCATGGCAATCGTTATGCCTGTGTGTTCACGATCGCGCGATTTTTCACGTTAGCGTCGCCTTACGCAGTACCGTTGAACATTTGTTGCACGAAGTGAGTAGCCGTCGTCACGATTATCGGCATCACCCTGGCGAACATCAGCCCGGTGAAGATACCTGAGATTAGGAATGCTGCACCGAACATCCCAGCTGTCGACGCGTAACGTGGCTCGACCATACTGCAAACATTTAATTTTTTTTCTTTTTTATTTCAAGCAAACGCAGGAACGAACATAATTAAACTTACAACGTGCATATTGCCAACTCCAATCTATTAAACTATTATTTAGGTTCAGTTGAACCTAATTTTGTCCAAAATTTTGCCACATGTATTTAAAAATGCTACAATTTAAATGGTTACGATAACTTACGATGACTTTAGGATAAAAATGTACAACGTGCATATTGCGAACTCCAATACAAATCTATTTAAATGTTCAGTTGAACCTAATTTTTACCTAATTTTAGCCACGTGTATTTAAAAATGCTTTTTTTTAAATGCTTACGATGACTTACGATGACTTTACGATAAAAACTTACAACGTGTATATTGCGAACTCTAATACAAATCTCTTTAAATGTTCAGTTGAACCTTATTTTTTCCAAAAGTTTGCCACGTGTATTTAAAAATGCTATAATTTAAATGCTTACGATGATGACGAATTTTACTGATTTATTGCCATTGATCAATTGACAAGCGTTAAAGCAAACTTTATCTAAGTATTCCCAACGAGTAGATCTGCGAACTTGCACGCAATCGAATAACTACATCGTTGTGTCATAAATATTATTAAAATGCATTCAACGTTCGCGTCCTCTAACCGCGATAGAATGTGCTAATCGATTAATAGTCATGACGTAAGGACAAGTTTATAAAAATGCTAATTCTGCGGCGATACTCACGTGGGACAGTACATCATGGCCAGCGATGAGAAGTAACCACTGGTAAGACCCATCGTAACGGCAATCACGAGATACGCCCAGTCGTTGTCAATTAAAACGGGCACTAATCTCTTATCTGGTAAGTAGTTGCACATGAGAAACAACGGCATGTACAGCAATCGCAGCAGTATCGGTATAACGATGTATTTCTTGCTGGGCTGAAATTATAGAAGCGACGGGTTTAATTAAGGGCGGGGCATGGTCTTGAAACTTTTTTTCCCCATTTAAAAAATTGTATTTTATGAATGCACAACATCTCAAGAATATTGTATCAAATTTTTGGAGCAATTGGAGCAAAACTAACGGAGATATGGAATTCACTTTAAAGCGATTTTCCCACACTTCACGTTTTCAAAATCGGTGACGGCTATAGTTTAAAAACTTGGTACACTCAAACAATTTAAAACTCGACAGCGTTACCTGGGGAAACTCATAAACTAATAAAATCAATTTGATTTTTTGATATCAGACAATCGAGTGATGAGTTACAACCGTCACCGTAAAACAACTTGAAATGTTACTCTACAATACTGCAATTATTAAATTTAAAATACACTGCCCGTATCTTGTAAAAAATGGTTGAAAAAGGGTATTTTTTTCACCGAATTAGAAACACCCCATCCCGCCCCCATTAATGGATAACTCCTCACGAACGATTAATCCCCCATTAGACTGGTTTTTAAAAATATACATTCAATTTCGAACAAAAGTTCGATTGGAATATAGTTTACGAATTTCGCAGCAAAAGAAAAATCTTAAAAAATAATCATCCTCGTAGAAAGAACATCGATCTTAAACAAAACTTTTGGTTTGGAATGTATGCGCGAGGTATTCGTAAACGGATCTTAATAGGATTGTAAACGACTTACCCACTGATAACAGGAAGCCAGCATACTTCCCAGCATAGCGGTGATGTTGAAGACCAAGAAACACATTACATCCGCGTAATACTTGGCCGGAACAATGAAGTTTTCGTTCGAGACCGCAATATTCGACTGTACACCCGGGAAAACCGAGAGCGTCACGAAGAATATCATAAAGACGTTAAAACATTGCGGGGCGCATTGTCGAAAAATCTGAAAGTAGGGCGGTCGGTCGCTGCCACTGCGGAAATTATTTTGCAGCTGGCGCTTATTCTTCTCTTTCTCGTACACCAGCTCGTGGTATCTGTAGAATCTCTGCCGACAAAACAAACACGAAGAGATTTTAATTGAGAAAATTCTCCGAGCTATTAGATTGCGATCACTCGGATCCAAAAACGCATATGTAAACGGAATTAAAGAGGCACAAACAGGAAAGCGACGACAGCAATCTTATCGAAAATATTGAACCATCATTTTTTTTTTGTTTTAAGTACTCGAACAGGATGCAGATTCTCTCTCGTGTAATACCGCGTGGAAATTTTTCAAACGAGATTTTCTGACGACAAAAAAGAACGTAAGACGAGAAAAAAGAAGTTTATTTACTGACTTTGACTTCCTCATAGAGAAAGCTTTGTAAAAAAGGGAAAATAATGAGGAAGCAATGTGCAAAGTTCTACTTTGCAACTTTGGAACCAAAGAAAATTCCGTTGCAAACACCGTTACATCTAATTTTGATTAGATACAAGTTTTGTCTTACTTTAGTAACTTTTCCGTAAGTTACAGCGAAAATCTATATTTTTTTCAAAAATTCATAACAGCGTAAAATCCGAACCACTTTACCGATCATCACCAGATTTTATACGTGACAGCGCTGTATGTTATTTTTTGACTGTAGAACATTTCGGTTCATTTGTTGAAATTCGACGTGATTTAGAGCTATATTTATTTTTTCGAAAAACTCAAAATTCTATAAAACCCGAACCGGTTTACGGATTTCGGTGAAATTCAATACCAAACAACATTGAACGTGTCTTTATTTATGAAGAACTATTTAGCTAAACTGTCGAACTTTTACGAAAGTTAGAGCGATCACGCCATTTTTTTTTAAATTAAAAATTCCATAAAATCTGTATACATGGATACATTTAATTAAAAAACATGTGAATTACAGAGGAGTTAATACTCTACTTGAATACCAAATTTTAGCTCGAAGCTTACTCTATGAGGAAGCAAAAAACGTAAGACACGAAACATTTTCCCCGGAAATAGCGAGGACAAAATACAAATATAAATTAAAGTATTATCGACTCACGTTTATTGGCAGTGCGAAGTACGTGTCGAAGCAGGCGAGAAGAACGAATAGGGCGGTGATGAAATAGTAAATAGCCGCCGTACGAGCGTTGGGGGACATGATTTTTGCCAGAAAGCTGATAACGGCCGTAAAAGTTCCGCTGATATTCTGGAAGACACGAAACAAAAACAATATAGCAGGTGCATCGTCGATTATTCAGGTATCCCGTCGGTAATGCAATTCCATTACTCACCGAACCCAAGATAATCGCTCCTGTATATTTGCCCGGTAATTTGGCTGCCATACCGAACACTGAATTCTGATAGATGCCATTAGCAGCTGAAGAGTGACAAAGAATTTCCGGGATAAAGCCAATGGTGAGTCATTAACGTCATATTTGCTTTGACATTCGATTTTACTTACTGTTTAAAATGACTATGGATACCATCGTTATCCAGAAAAACGTGCTTGGCCAGCTCGACGTGTCGGACATTGCGAGAACGATCGTAAATACGATGACGATGCCCTGAACGAATAGACCCCAGACTATCCGCGTCGTCAGATTACCGCTAAAACGCAAACGAAACGTTTTTTTTATTTTTTATTTTTATTCTGCAGTTACACAAACAGAAGAAGGAGAAGAAGAAGAAGAAGAAGTTTGCCAAAAATAGCATAACGGCGAGTAAAAAGTAGTTCAAGTTGAGATTGCGAATCATCGGATCGACGACTCACCCGAACTGAATGAAAATGTTGACCCAATTGAAAAACAAATTGGGAATTTGAGAGGCAAATCCGATGTCCGAGAGAAAGTTCGTCGTGTCGATCTTCTGGCCGGTGTATTCTTCCGAGAGCTTGAATTTGGTGAAGTACTGCGGGGATAAAAGAACATTTTTAAACGGCCGTCAAGGGTATCCATTCGATGATTCATCTGGTCGATGAAATGATCTCAAAAATCGTTTTATGAAACGATTAACGTCTGACCTCGGCTTTTAGCGTCGGTGATTGACATTTATTAGGGACGGAGTGAAGCGACGGAGACAGAGAGCGTTAAGAAATGTCTCAACGAGCCGAGCACTTACTTCGTTTGCCGTTATAAATACGTTCCAAGGCATCAAAGCGCCGATTCCGTGAAGCAGCATTATGAAGAAAACGACATTCAACCTGTGCGAAAGTTATTCTGTTAATCGTAATATAACTATCTGCGTTTAAAATTCAACTGAGATTAAACGTTTAGCCACTCACCTGTCTTTCGGGGGATTCAATTCCAGGTCCGCTTGATCCATGGTTACTCCTTTGAAATTTAATTCGTCCTCCGGTCTTCCGGTGCCTTCCCAACCGGGCGATAACCGGACGGGCTCCGATCCTGTTAATGTCACGTTCGAAAACGAAGGTTAAATGTTATCGACGATAATGAAGAACAATTAACACTGCAACGTCGCAGGAATTCACTTTTAAACTGCACGGGAGCAGCGGTCAAAATGGCCGGTGGGCACGTCGTTATAGTGTTTAGGCGGTACCTTAAGGGAACACCACGGTAGGCCTCTGGAATGCGGTAGAATCTACTTTTTATTTTCAGAGGAAAAAAAAAGTAAATTCGACGAAATATTTGAAGATGGCCGTCACATTAATAAATCAAACACATTGAAATTTTGTTATTACGAAAATTGAGAAGAAGTGAAAATAGCAATGGAAAATCGTATTTGTAAAAACTATTTTATTTTGGAAAATTTGAGCAACGAAAAATGTTGTTTCAAGCTAAGTTGACAAATGATTTAAGCATTGAATCATGCTCTAATAAAAAAAACTCACGTGATAAATCAGCGTGAAAAATAAAAATCCGTTAAATAATTAATCGTGATTAATTGTGTTACCATTTTTTAATTTTTTAAATAAATGCAACGTTCATTTCGTTTATAGAATGTGGCTAATCGAATTATTGGAAATTTACTTTGCCAAGTACGCAAAATTTCCCGCTAAAGGGTCGGAGTTCAGCGATTTGCCGGGCATAATGCGAATAATACGCGAAACACGAGGCCGGGGATCGTTTACCCAATATTCAACGTTCAAGGGTCAAATGATATGTGACTCAAGCTTATTTTAATGTGATACAGGCACCCATGCAATGTTTTGGGTCAGAGGCATTAGGTGTATGAGTGATTATATACAATCAAGTTGGAAAGAGAAGAGAAAGAGAGAGAGAGAGAGAGAGAGAGAGAGACAGAGGGAGGGAAAGACAAAGACAGAGGCAGCAATCCCAAGACCCAGCCCCAATCTGAATCAATTTAAATATTCAATGTAGGGAATAATCTCAACCCGGATGAATCCAATTCCAACTGCTATGTTCGCATGTCCACCTACTTGTTTCAATGGAATATTCTTAGTAAAAGTTATTGCAATGTTTGCTATTAAATTTCTCCAATAACACCCCATGATGACTATTCATACATCAAAGAAAAAATACAATTACCGGAAGAACCTTGGGATTGAAATGTGCTATAGCTTGTAATTGCTCTGTCGCTAGATCCTGAAACAGGAGTGTTGGGTTTACAATTTTATGTAGGAAGTGTAGTAAATGCAATATTATTAGATCTTTGGATTATTTACGGAGGCTCACGTTGCATATTCGAGTCATTATCATTTTTGTTGTCTTTAACCTGGTGGTTAGATAGGGATTATTTATCAGTAGCATGGATGATAAGAGAGGTAACACAATCTGCATACAGCGCTGACGCTGACGCCTAATGTTGTGGAAAGAAACAGGAGTTCAGTTACAAATTCATGATATAATGTGAACAAGCCTGATAAACTTCTTCATGACTGAATGCTCAAAATATATTTATCTTGTTTGTATTGAAGATGTTCTTACCTGCTTGTTATTATAAGTATTGACAAATGTATATGTGTGAGTTATCAAGCAGACAATCATATAAACGTTGAAATAAAAATAATCAACAAACTGAATCAGTATTAGCGGTATGTGTCGATACTGTGTCTGCAAAGCTTTCCGAGCCTCAATTTTATACAATATTATATAAAGATGTTTTTGACAATTGTTATAAAAATCTACAGAAACACATGATTGAAGTTTCTATTCTTGGAATGCAACAAAATTCAGGAACAAAAATTCTTTCTAATTAACCCAAGTGATGAAATTAGGTATAAATAGTCATCATAGCAATGATGCTGAAGTTTGCATCGTTGGGATGCAACGAAAACCAGAAAAAAAAATTAATTCTGGTGAATCCAAATGATGCAATTAGGAATAAAAAGTCACCATAACAATTAGTTGCTTTGATGACTTTTAATACCTAATTTCATCATTTGGATTAATTAAAATGTTTATTTTTCTGAATTTCATTGCATTCCAACGATGCAAACTTCAACATCATTCATAGCAATTAATTGCAGAATTCCTTTTTTTTTTAATTTTTGTTGCATTTCAACAACGCAAACTTCAACATCATAGAAACACAGAGTACAATGCGGTAGACGAAGCAAAAGCGCAAAATGTTATAAGAAAGAAATGCAGGCTTGTTACAAGCTATAAAAAAGAGAATATATTGTGTTTAAAGAGAATTGTCATAAATTCATAAATAAAGAGCAGCGGAAAGAATTAGTGCAACATTAAGAATAATACGACAACAGTACACTAGGACTTGTGCAATGAAATGGGAAAAATGAAAAACAACAGAGCAAAGTAAATAGGTAACCGACAAGTATTCTGCAATAAAAATATTCATTTTTCTGTGCAGCAATCGTGGAGGTAAGGGAATGCAGTCCATTTTGGGCCTCGGAGCAAATGTACAGAACTGGGTGCCGGTGTGCCGCATGAAGCCTGAGCTATTTATATCATTGCGCAAGCAAAGTTCAAAATTCCCACTCACTGATAAAAAACAATCACGTGTAACGAGATAGCGGAAAAGTCGCGCACGGAATTAACCGAAAACAGGCCCTTAATTGATATCAATGGCTGTCCGAGGTGCGCGGGTTACCTGTCATGGAATTTTGGTACTGCATGGAAAAGGGAGGAAAAAAAACGTCGGGAACAGGGAGAGGAGGAAGAGAGGATCGAGTGCAGCGCGTGAGGCAGCCGGCGGGCCTCGAGCGGCCACGAGGTTCGGCGGACGCGAGAAAAAAAAAAAAAAAAAAGAAAAAAAGCGCACGAAAATAAAAATGCAAACTGTTACCCTTCGGGACGATGCGCGGTGCTCCATTTGAATCCTTGAGAAGGGTCTGTTCCTCCGGACCAACGCCGAATTCCTTCTTCGTGTAGCTACCCGCCATTTCTTCGCTATGTGGTTTCTATACGTCCACACGTGGTTACTTCTCGTCACAGTTGAACCGTTCTCACGATTTTACACCGATCGCGACATCGTTATTATTATCGTTATCGTTAGTTATATTATATAGGAGACTAGTCAGAGATGCAAAAATAATGTTGCTTGGTCAGTTTTCGCGCGCAATGCAACATAGAACGAGGCGAACACGATGGGCGGATTTGGGTTACACGCGTATCGAGATATTTCACGCCTTGTTTGTGACAATTTGTTATTCTAAATTTTGTTTTTTACAATCGTTAAAACCGAAGGCGGAATAAACGCGCGAGAGGCTGACGCGATACGCTCATCTCCAGTCCCCTCGTTCACGTCGACTGACGAGATCGCACTCGCTCGTAATCGTAGAAAGACGCAAACGCTTCTGCTAGACCGAAGCTAACCATCTTCCCTCCCCACTTTACGCTTTTTTTTTAGGTTACCCACCGAGGTTAAAGGTTGTACGTGGTAACTCTCGGGTCTCTCTTGTGTATCTAGCGAGAAACATGCGCCGTACGGAGCCTCCCGAGTAACGCCGAGTACGCGCGAGCTACCATCCATTCACTAGCTGTTATTTTTTTCTCACGCGGAACGACGCGAAACAATCAGCTCCCGCTCAAGCAACAAATGAATTACTATCGTTTCGACGTACCCGCAGTGAGAAGCAACTTCGCAGCAAGATCCATAATATTCGGGACAACTAATCTCGCAAATAGTTTTCGAGCCTCCCTACTGGATTTATTTGGATTTTCTATTTCGATTTGGATTTTTTATTTGAGAAGGAATTTCGATTTGAGAAGGATCCCATTGAAAATTCTCGATCAAACCTGAGTGCCCTAACGTCACAATTCGGATAGTTGCTACAAAATGTTTCTATTAAAGCTTTATTTTTTACTTCTAAAATGTTTGTTTATTTAAGTTAAATATATAAATATATATATATTTATTATCTTCTTTGTTAAATTTATATGTGAAAATCCGCTGATTGTTGTTCAAATGTAAAAGGGTTTTTCCCGTTAATAAATAAATAAATAAATGAATAATTTACCGGTCAGACGTATTGTTCGCCTGTGTGTTGTATACACAAATGCTAGATGTAAGATGAAATCTGTTCAGACCAGACAAATTTTTATAATTTTTTATTTAACGCTTCATCGATCAACGATTTTTTTCGAGTACCCACAGGTTTCGGGTGACTCACAACGATTGCCGCATTATAGTGCCGCTTGAAAGAGCACGGCAACCTCTTTTTTCGTGCATATTTCAATATCTGACGACAAAAAGATACCGGGCAAACAGGAAACGGTCCTTATTTTTAAAATACAATTTCAAACTTCACTACTTGAACTAAAAGAAAATGGCGACAGGAAGGGTCAAGTGGATGTGTGTGCGTGTGTATATATATATATAGCGCACACATTTCTCTAGTCCCATAATCGACGGAATAATAATAACTCAAAGCAATGGGGGCTTACATAGCAAGCGACTGAATCGAACGCCAAACCGATGCATTTGCTGCAGCCCCAGCTGATGAGTCGCAGCAAAGGGCGAATTATGTATAGTTACAACGAGGCT
The DNA here is from genome assembly GCA_963932165.1 of Pimpla rufipes. Lineage (NCBI taxonomy): Eukaryota > Metazoa > Arthropoda > Insecta > Hymenoptera > Ichneumonidae > Pimpla > Pimpla rufipes. The sequence continues at coordinate 661,395 of OZ010635.1, forward strand.
GCACATGTAAGTCATGAATGCACGTGTAAACGACATCGGTGCATGAAAAATGGTATTAAAAAAATGTGCGCGCGATAGTGAGCACGTACACATCGTTGTGGGATCGCGCGCGGCGCCCGCAAAGCAGCAGCGGCGGCGGCAGCAGCGGCAGCAGCAGCAGCAGCAGCCAATTGCAACATGGCGGCGCGGCTGATGATTTGTCTGTGAAGTGCGTTATTTTGATTTCGCGACAAGTGGACAATTGTCATTGGGACTCGATTGAGGAACGACATTAACGTCGAAGGGCTTGTCGATTGTGATCGCGAAGCGATTCCCCGCCGAGTTTTTTCGCGAACGCGCAGGGAGCGCGAAAGCTCGCTCGCTCTCTCTTTCTCTCTCTCTCTCTCTCCCTCTCTCTCTCTCTCTCTCCCTCTCTCTCTCTTTCTCTCTCTCTCTGTCTCTCTCTCTCTCTCGGCGGTCGCCGAAATATTTTTACTCGCTAAATTGGATGCAAACATGGTTTCAATTATCGGTGCCGTGGGCGGCGGGCTCTGAAGCAGCTCGGATGCGGTGAGTCTCGTTCGAGCGAATAGCGGCCACAGACGCCGACGATAATGTCGTCGATGCAGAGCAAAATGCGCGGTAAGTCCGACCTATACGTCAATCGAACCTAACCAAACACTTTTTTTTCCTCGTTTTCCCTCGTAAATTTCGGGTCTATGCGTTTTTCCAGGCCCCGGACGCCCACCCAAGGCCAAGCACTCGTGCACCTGGTGCGGCGAAACCAAACAGCCCCTCAAATACGTCTTTCCCACTCAGCACGGAAAGAAGGAATTTTGCTCCGAAACATGTTTGTCCGGATTCAGAAAGGCCTACGTCAGAGGCGCCTGCGTCCAGTGCGACAACGTCATCGGAGGCGCTCCCGTTAGATTGGAGCAGAGGGACGGCCCGACCAAAGACTTCTGTTCGTCGTTTTGTCTGAATAAGCACCAGAAAAAGGAGATTCAGGCAGAATCTAAAAAGAGTAAGCGTCTCCGAGTTTTGCCATTTTCTTTTTGTAATTTTGCTAAAGCGTATACAGTTCCGAAAAGTTAAGCGGGGGTACGGTCTGTTTGGTGAAAAAATGATGCTTTTTTACCAATTTTTTTACAAGATACGGGCAGTGTATTTTTAATTTAACAATTACAGTATTATAGAGCAACATTTCAAGAACACTTTCTGAAAGTTTAAGCGAAAATGATCAATAACTAAGCCGTTGACAACAAATTTCCGGAGACGCCTTCGAAAAAAGTTATGTTCAGTGATGGTTATAACCCGTCACTCAATTATCTGAGTTCAAAAATCAAATTGATTTCATTACTTTATTTGATTTCATTAGAAAGCGTTTTTACTTTCTATAAACTATTTAATTAGTTTATAGAAAGTAAAAAACGCGATTTTTGCCTAAAAAATCGGCAAATTAGTTATAGTAAAAAAAAAAGAAAAAGTAAAAAAAAAAACTCGACGACGTTACCTGATGAATTATACAGAGAAAGAGTGTATACCAAGTTTGAAAAGGATCGGTGCAATCGATTTTACGCTACAACCGTCACCGACTTTTAAAACGAAGTGTGGGAAAACCGATTTAAAGTGAATACTTATATACGAAACGACACAGATCCTCGGATGGTTAAATTGTCATATCTCCGTCAGTTTTGCTCCGATTGCTCTAAAAATTTGATACAACATTCTTGAGACGTTGAGCATTAATCAAAAAAATCAAGACCATACCCCCTTACCTCATCGGAGAGATTACTGTATAGCGAATAATACTTTCCATTTGTCCGCAGACGAGCAGCCATCTCCCGTGGCTTCCCCAGCACCGTCTGGAATACCCAGCAACAGTGGCAATCCTTCCATTAACCAATCCTCTTATTCCAATGCCTCTACCGCTGCACCCCCAGCTAACACAACTTCTACGACTACCAATAGCCAATCCAGTACTTCTCATCCTCCGACTACCTCCACCGGCTCTTTTCAGTACGAAACTTATCAAACTTTTGACTGGGAACTCTATTTGAAGGAGACCAACAGTTCAGCGGCACCGGCGGAGTGTTTCAAACAGGTTTGTCCGATACAGCAGTTACTTTCAACATTTTTTGTAATTTCAATCCAAAGATGACGTTGAATTTTGCATCGTTGCGATACATCGAAATTAAAAACAAAATATGAATTCCATAAAAATTTAAATAATTCACTCCCATTAGGGGGAGATATAATTATGTTTTGTCATGCTCTTAGTCGTTATCATTTAATTTGATTTATTAACGGATCACTCCTTTCAATTTACAATAGTGTTTAAAGTGGAGCCACAGCTTAAAAATTCCAGTTTATACAAAAAACAACAATTAAATATATCTATGAAATAAATTAAACTATTAAAGGGAAACCTAATGTATAAAATTCATAAGCCTATTATTACAAAGTTATTCACAATACTTCTTAGGTCGTCATTCATAGCGAAGGACTTTCTCGCACGCTTGAGCAAGGAACGGGTTGTAGGATATCCCATGCAATTTAACGACGGGAATAATACATTTTTATAGCTGGTCACATAGTAATTTGGGTTCAATAATATTTTGTTGTTTTTAATTTCGTTGCATTGCAACGATACAGACTTCAACGTCATATCCAAAATCACTCTCGCTTTGTACATTCTGTAATGAAAAAAAAAAAATGGAATAGAGGAATCAGTCGGAAAATAAATGATCGAATAAAATAACACGAGAGTGAAATTTCAGCACGAGGTGCCTCCCACAAACGACTTCAAAATGGGAATGAAGTTGGAAGCGCTGGATCCCCGAAACTTGACGTCGACGTGTATCGCAACGGTTGTGGGGGTGCTGGGTCCGCGTTTGAGACTGAGGCTGGATGGTTCGGACAATAAAAACGACTTCTGGCGTCTGGTGGACAGCAACGAGATCCATCCGATTGGTCATTGCGAGAAATCGGGCGGAATGCTTCAGCCGCCTCTCGGGTTTCGCATGAACGCCTCCAGCTGGCCTATGTTTCTCCTTAAAACGCTGAACGGCGCCGAGATGGCACCGGCCAAAGTCTTCAAACGAGAGCCGAAGAAACCGCGCTTGAATATGTTCGCCGTCGGTCACAAACTCGAGGCAATCGACAAGAAAAATCCACAGCTCATATGCACCGCTACTGTAGGCGCCGTCAAAGACGACATGATTCACATTACATTCGACGGCTGGCGAGGCGCTTTCGACTATTGGTGCAGATACGATTCGCGAGACATTTTTCCGGCCGGTTGGTGTTTCAAGAGCACACATCCCTTGCAACCACCGAGACAGAAATGTAAGTTCACGTATTTGTATTTATTGTGTCGTTAAAATTAGTGACACAAGCTCCAAGAGAGTCTCTAAGTCGAACTCGGAAATTCTTCTGTATGCAAAATAGAAGCTGCAATGAACCTTAAGAATTGTAACGAGTAAACGTGCGAAAACAATTTGTCCACTTAAAAAGATTGCCTCTAGGGTGGTCCTTATTTGACGATAGTTCGATTTTTGTGTCTCTCAACCCCCAGATCTTTTCCTTATGAGAAAAGAAAAATATGTGTAAATAATTAGCCCGATCGGTTAATATTAACCCGTGCCTAAACGAGCTTGAAGTTAGTAATTGTTTTTAAACGGGAAAAAAATTATATAAAAAATTACTTGACATGTAAACAACTCAAAAAAATCATATGAATATGATATGATTAATGCCAAACCGTCTTAATTTTTTGTTATATACAATTTATTGGAAAAAATGTTCGAATCACTGCATTTTAGGATATATTTCGTATAAACATGTATGTTTGGTTGTGCGTAGGATGATTTTGAAATCAATTAATTCTGATCAATTTTCTGATTATAAATTAATTAATTTGCATAAGAAGTAAACCAATTCGGAATATGAATTTTTTGTGTTATATTTCAACAGTGGAACAGCAATTAACAGTTCTGTTTACATTTGTAACGACATTGTAGATCTTTTACAATCGGGACCTTTTTTATGATACTCGCGAACGACTTGCAAACGATTTTTTGTATAACTTTCGTTTTTTGCTATTATTTTTTTTATAATTTGTCATAAATTGGAACGCTCTTCCTGACATTCGTGGACGGTGTCTGAAAGTCGAGCAAAAACATTGCCGCTAACTTAAGTAAGGGTGCATTTGAATCGTAAGGATTGTAATTATAATTCCTGTAAATGCGAGCTTCATATGATTTTTTGTTCATTTGTTTACATCTAAAATAATGTTGTATACCATTTTTTCCTCTGTTAAAATGAATTAATAACTTCAACCTCGTTGGGGCACGGGTTAATATTATCCAATCGGGCTAATGATTTACACAGATGTATTTTTTGTCAAATAGAAATGATCTAGGGGTTGAGAGATATCAAAATCGAACTTTCATCAAATAAGGACCACCCCAATTGCCGCCTAAGAATAAATCAAATAACGACGTTTAATGTTACAGCTACAGGTCCAAACAGATTCAAGTCAAGGACAAGTAACGTCCTCCCGGTAACGGCGGTGTCGGGTAACGGAAATGGAGCGGAACCAGCGGTAGCTTTGGTCAGTCCTGCAGGATCTAGCGCGCCACCTCAGCCGGCGACGGAGCCAGACACCAGTACGGCGAATAACAAACCGCGGGTTCTCGAAAATGGTTAGTATCTTACTCCAATCCAATGCTCGTTAATTAATCATTCGACATCGCGTTACTAAAGGCCATCGGGCTTATCTGCCAAGTTACGCCCTTTTAGAATTTAAAAGCCATAAGGGCGTATCCGTATGCAACTCCATGTAAAATTAAAAAATTTACGATAAAGGCACAAGGGCACCCTATGGATTTTAGATCTACTTTTTCTGGTCCATACGCTATGTCTTCCACATACGACTTTATGTCTTTATCTATGGTCATATACGCCCTTTGGCCACTATAATTGGCTTTTTGGCGGATAAGCCCAATGGCCTTTAGCAGTGTTGTAAGTCCTCATTACTTTAAGGATTAAAGTTTACACAACAGTTTATTTTGTAGTTACGATTTTATAACGATGATCTGCAGCTATTATAAAATTATATATGAACTTTTGAATAGCCGTAAGAAAAACCTAATTTTTCATGAAATTTTCGGAGGAATTGCGAGAAAATTGGACAAGCACAGTTCTCCATTATTTTCGCAATGCATTAACAGTATTTCTCCATTTTTTCAATAAGATCATCATTAAGTTTTATGGGAAATTAATATTTCTTGCCTCTATTTAAACGTTTACACATCGTATTATAATCATTACGAGTTATTATTAGAAAAAAAAAAACAGAATTGCAAAGCCAATTGTACCATCAATTTTATTTCAACAAAAATGAGCGATTTACAATTCTGGCCTTTTAGTAACGCGATATCATTGGGGTTTCGTTTCGGTCGCCATTTATCGAACCATACTTCTTGATACGCAAATGTATTGTGTTGCAGTTACTATTTACGTGAACCACAATTGCGCCTGCGGTCCCTACTTCGATCCCCGAAAGGTCAAGGCAATGCCCGCTCAGTTCGGAAGCGGCTCGATTCTGAACGTCGCGCGGGATATCTTCCAAACGTTCCTAATGGCGGCTATGAGTCCGCGTCAGATGTTGAGCCTGGTGAAACGCGGCGAGGGCGAGCCGATAACGCTGAGTCTCGAGAGCAAACCCACGACGGTGCGGCTGCCGGTGTTCGTCGAGGAGGAAGACTTCTACGTCTACATAAGACGACAACTGGAGGATCTCTGCGCCTGCGAGCGCATGCTCTTCAAGAGAAAAGAGGCCTGCACCAAGTGTCCGCTCGTGCAACAAGCGCAGTCGACGAATCGCGAGGAAGTCGTCGTTACCAATCCGGCGCCGGAGAAGAGACGATGGCCGACGGACAATCAACAGAGCGCCGTCACCGTCGCGGCTCAACAACAGAAACCTCAAACCACCCCAGCCACGACTACTATCAACTCGACACCCTCTTCGCCCACCGCTGCGAAACAACCACGAAAATCCGTACCTGGTACGATTACACACGGTATTCAATTAATTATCTTAAAGCGAGACGACGTTATCAGCGCAATTATACCGATTTTTTTTATTTTTCGAGGATCAACGCTGTTTTATTTTTTATTTTTTCGATATAAATCGTACATTACTATACGAGGGCGGAAAAACTTTTTCTCATGAGTGTGAGTTGCAGCACGAGCCGAAGGCGAGTGTTGCAGTTGAGAAAAAGATTTTCTGCCGAGTATTGTACGAAATTTTACTTTACAAGGTGTGAAATGGACGTATTACGCACGCGAAGCGTTCATACGACACCGAGTGAAGTAAAAGAAGTTATACTGGATATATCCCAGGCATTCGATTTTTCATTAAGGCGGTCTTCTAGTGTATATACCCATTTTCGGGGTGGTTTTTTGGGTATTAAATTTAGAAAAACGGTTAAATGTACAGTGTTAATATTTTACAGTTATATTAATACATGTTTCAAGCAACATCTTACATTTTTTCGAAGCATTTTATTCCAAATGAGACAAGATGTTCAATGTTGCGCAGCTCATGTCGCGAAATAGTACTTTGCGATACAAGGGCGAGAAAGCGACCATTATACGCAGGTTGGGAAGTTGATCGCACGAGCCCCACGAGTATCACAGCAGCACGAGCCGAAGGCGAGTGCTGTCTGTGATACGAGTGCGGCGAGAATTATTTTTTGCAACGCATGCGTGAGAAGTGCTACTTCTCGCGTGCCGCGCGTGGCGTAAGTGGCGCTTTATAGCCAGTGACGTCATTTTACTTCTCGCACGCACTTCTGAAACACTTCTCACACGCACTTCTCGCACGCGCGCGGCATTATACTCGGTAGCACTTCTCACGCATTTGTTACAAAAAGTATTATGCGATACAGAGCGAGACAGCGACCATCATACGACGGTTGTGAAATTGATCGCACTCGCCGCACTCGTATACTCGTGGGACTCGTGCGATCAACTTCCCAACCTGCGTATAATGGTCGGTTTCTGGCCCTTGTATCGCAAAGTACTATTATTTCACTTGGTGTTGTAATGGACATATTACGCACGCTTCGTGCGCAATACGTCCATTCCACACATTGTAAAGTAAAATTTCGTACAATACTTGGCAGAAAACCTTTTTCTCAACTCGTGTAATAGCAACATTCGCCTTCAGCTCGTGCTGCAAACTCTGACTCGTGAGAAATTTCTTCTTTTAGCTGTAAATGCAAATATGATTTTGTATTTTCGCGTTTATATTTAACATTACTTGTTGCATTATAATTTCCTTATACTCACTCAAGCCGTCTGATCATTGGAGTTTAGTGCTCGTGCAAAAGATGCATCAGTTTATTCAAAACTCGCTGTTGAAGGGTCAACCTTACCTAAGATACCAGTGTAGTGTATCGATGTAAGCCAAGTAATTGTTTCGATTCGCAGAATTAGAGGCAGCGACATCAACAACACAGTCCGAGAGTCCAGCGACCCGTATCTCGTCCACTGAACCTGCCGAATGGACGATCGAGGACGTGATTCACTACATCGCGATAACGGACCCTGCGCTCGGGATGCACGCGGATCTCTTCAGAAAACACGTGAGTTCTGAGTCTCAACATTTTTCAACATTTTCGTTTCAATTGACATACGGAAAATCCTTGTTTACGCGAGAAAATGAAAAAAAAACTTACGTTTCGATGGCACGAAATTTACACGGTTATCAGGAGATCGACGGCAAAGCGCTGCTTCTTCTCAACTCGGACATGATGATGAAGTACATGGGTTTGAAACTCGGTCCGGCTCTCAAGATCTGCAATCTGGTCAATCGCATCAAAGGCAGAAGACATCTGATGCTGTGACCTTGTCAGACGTCCAAATAAATCGACTTTCGAGGCGAACGACGAGTGTATAACGACCGTAACATTGTAAAACGTTTGTCGAAAAGTAAGTGATACATCTCCATGGAGAGTCTAACTATCGAATGCATAGATTGTTTTGTTTTCCTGGAGAAAATGATAGGTTGATGTTAATAAGCATTGTACAGATCACGAAAACGTGGGTGCGTTAGTATGAATCGTTTATCGTCATATATATAAGTTTTACGTGTCATGATGAGATATTATAGCCGTATATCACTCCCACCGGAAGATCCTACGCGCCTCGTCATCTCTTTTCACTGATAAACCGATAACATACTTTTTATTTACGATCGTTTGGAAGTTTTCGTCGAGATCAGAGCAGCAGCACCTTTCTAGTAAAACTTGTGGTGATTTGTTGAGAATACTGTAACAAACGTTGCTAGCCCAATTTAACAGTTCTCGATGAGATAAAAATCTGAAAAAAATGAAGCATATAGAAGATGCTGAAAAGATTATTTTGGCATAATAATAATTGAAAAATGTTATTAACAAATCACAGAAGTAAATAATTGTTCAACAAATTACCCGGCAACCTTTTTTTTGTTATGAAAATGGTTTGTTTATTTTTCTGAATACATATACATTTTTTCAAAATGTGTGATGTTTGAAAATTGCGTTTTGTTTGTCATGTTAAATTAAAAATCAGACAAAATTCTGAAAAAATCCATACGTATTCAGAAAAATAAACAAATTATTTTCATAACAAAGAAAAATTAGGTTTCTGGGTAATTTGTTAATAACATTTTTCAATTATTATTTTATCAAAATAATCTTTTCGTCACCTTCCATATGCTTGATTTATTTCAGATTTTTATCTTATCGAGAACTGTTCGTAATTCTGTCTCATTCACACTCGAACTTATGCGACGTCAGCTTAGGCGCTCATTGCTACCTTAATTCACAATGTACTCCGGTCCAACATAGACTGGATTATCACATACCTACAGAACGTTTTCTGTATGTTATAAGAGGTTTTGTGAAGAATACTCCATAATATCTATGGAATTCAATGGAAGCGTGCATCAGGCATTTTATTTGATAGACGGTGTGCACCGCAAAGGTATCAAGTTTCCTTTCATCTTTGGTTTTTCGATTCTTTCATGAAGTCTTCTTTTTGTAATTTCAAACAAAATTGCCACAAAGTTACCTAGAGAGTGCCGCTGTGCCTCCTTGAATGAAATGTAAAGACAGTTTTGATAAGAGATAATCAAAATCAAAGGAGAATAAGCGAGAATGCGGAATTATGAAATAATGAAGTATTACTATGTATGATTTTCGAAGAAATTGATGCATGGATTAGACGTTTGTCCTTTATTTCAAGAATTTGATTTAGTAGTGTCGAGAAAGGTAGACGCGGCGCTTACGGATTTTCCGTTGTCGGTGTGAGGACCGACGCGTGCGTGCACAGTCAACAATCTACGAAAACGATAGGATGTGTAGAATGATATTCGGCGTTCCGTCAACCTCCGTGGAAATCTCTCTTTCTCTCAATCTCTCCACCGTCAAGAACGCACAACACCACGTTCGGCTACAGCAAACTCCGGGTATGAAAGATAACGCATATTCGCTCGGTGGTTTAACATGGAATATTCCTTCCGCACGATAACGTAAACAAATTTACATTTTAAACCGATTCGAAAGATTAGAAACGTGAGTGTTACCCACACTTATTTTTTTATGTACGTACATGTAGTACGTATACATAAATATATTGTATATGTATACATTTCGTGATATGCTGACCACTTTTGTTTAACCCTTCGTGGTCACGCTTCTCTCACCGATCACCGTGGTCACTCTGGGTCGATTTTACCCCGCCCATCTTGCGACCAAACTATCGGTTTGAAAAATATTAAAAAGTTAGAGCATATATTTTAAACATTGTAGATGAAGCACGAAAAAGAAATTTCCGAAATTAAATTGCAACATATATTAAAAAATTAATAAAGATGCAAGAACGAAAAAAAAAAAGTTTTTTCACTCAAAACAATCATAACTCCGTAACTAAAATATCGATTTAACTAAAATTATAACCTGATGGTCTCTGGATATAGTACTTTTGATTTAAAAAATCGTAACCTAGTGCGCGTCGCAAAAATATATTTATTCCGGACTTTGAAGTCGGTGGTCATACACGGGTTGTTTTCACCCGAGCCGTGCGCATGATCTTGCCTCTTCAGCTCTCAAAACAGTAGTAACGGTAGATTCGGGGTCCTACCGGTCCCTACGTATAGAGGACATTTCAAACTATCGGTAAATGACGGTCCAAGACCCTTTTGATATCCGGAACTATTTCGTTTTCGCGCCGAAAGATCGACCTCGGGTCGAATCGACCCAGAGTGACCACGAAGGGTTAAAACTTAAGTCGTGACGAAAGAGGTAGCGTCGCGAATTGATGAACTTCGTAACCGTGTGCCGAATTTCGGCAGGATTCAATCGGTTCCTCGATCAATATCGAAATCTTTTTTTGCAATATTTTCATCTCAAGTTTCACATGGTTCGGTGGAACTGTCAAATTTTTTTGTCCGAACCGTCTATACAATTTTTCTACTTTCGAAGAGATGAAAATGTAAATAATTGGATGGAACGCAGTTTCCTTTAGTAACTAGTATTAATTAACGAGATAATGACTTAATAGCTTCCTCGATGACTCTATTCCTACGATGGTTTGTGATAATCTCACTCAGCGATACACACGAATAGTAATGGTTAATACCTGTTTCATTTATTGCTCCATAAAATCGTATATCGTCGTAGATTTTTAACAAAATATTTTATTATTTTATCGATACTGCGTGTATGAAGGCGGAATTGAGAGCAAAGGCCTTGCAATTGTGTATCGAGCTCGGCTGTGGTATTAGCAGCCTATCTCGAAGAAATATTAATAAATTATAAGGATCTACACTTTTTTCTTCTTCGTGAATTACAAGGATTTCTTTTTTCATAATTTCGTAAGATCGAAATCGGTGGACATTTGAAGTCACTTTCGGAGCGCGAGTTTTTTTTTTACAGCTACATATGTTTAAGTATTCTTACCAAAGGCAGCCTGTAGTTCATCCAGTTTTAAGCAACTTTGCTGTAAATATTAAACACACAATCCTCTTCAGCATATCGTTGAAGATATTCGTCGGAGATTCGCGTTTGCTGCACTGTAAAAAAAAAGAAAGAAATCTTGTCCTTTTGATTTATTTTTCATTATTGCACATTCCGCGGAATTGCAAATCTATATAATTTATGGGAGGAACTTATTCGTTACTTTTCGTCGGTTATTCATATTTTAGATATATCGTTATGGTGAGAACAAGTACACAGCTCGATCGGGTAGCAACAATTTGCGTTACGTTTTTGACCCTGTGGAGTACACGTTTATTTTTCCTGATGATAAAAATCGTCGATAATACGACATAAACGAACGGAATATTAAACGAATTTCTTGCTCGAAAATAGCAAAGCTCTCGAAGGGTCGAACAACGTGTTAGCTCTCATATCTGTTTGCTGTAAACTATCTTGTGAAACGTTGGCGTAATTTAAGAACCGTGCATACTATATATGTCGCAAATGTGTATTATAAACAACTGATTATGAAGATCCGAGTCAATATAAACTGTGGAATTTCCTGTACAATATACGTGAGCGATTATTATTTTATCGACACCGCATTGGCTCACGAATATGACTGCGGATAACGTAAATTATGGGAAATTCATTTGGGTGTTGGGTGTCAATCCGGCAACGCCCCTTAAGGTAGTACGAGCGGTACAGTCCCGCCAAACGTGAGTTTCAAAGAATATTTCGAACACTTCTCGACGGGATAAAAATCTATAATCTAATAATAATAATTTCAAAATGTTATTAACAAATTAATGAAAAAATGAATTGTTCAACAATTTACCCGGCAACCCAACTTTTGTTGAAAACTTCATTTAAATTATTCATTCATTTTTCTGAATATGTAAATATTTTTTCATTGTTTTGTGTACATTTTTATAAATGCGTCGTTTTTCTTGAAAGAACGTAATTTTGACAAATTAGACAAAATTCTGAAAAAAATCATACGTATTCAGAAAAATTAATGAATAATTTTCGACCAGAAAATAAAGTTTGGTTGCCGGGTTAATCGTTGAACAATTCATTTTTACATTTATTTGTTAATAACATTTTTGGAATTATTAGTATGCAAAATAATCTTTTCGGTACCTTCAACGTGCTTGATTTCTTTCAGATTTTTATCAAATTGAGAAGTGTTCGAAATATTCTCTGAAACTCACGTTTGGCGGGACTGTACCGCTCGTACTATCTTAATGAAGCGAAGCAAAACGCCGACCGAAAAATCGATCGAAGCACACATCGACCGGGAAAAGTTGCAAAAAAATATAGCGACCAACATTTTCTGTCGTCTTCGGTATCAATGTTCGCCACGAAACGTTCGATTGACAGAAAAACCACCGTCTTGAAAATTAATAATATGTTTATTTATAATTCGAAATATGGTGATGCAACAATACGTATGCACGCCACAAAGTGATGTGTAATTTCAATGAGGTGCCCGACAGATCTTCTACTATACGCGTAATGTACAAATTACAGAATATTAATCATACAAGATTTCATTTTCTTTGAATTACAATAATACGTACATTATTATTCCAATCACAATAGGACGCAAATCAACGTATGGAAATTCGGATGGTGCACCAATACATACACAGAGCGACGTTCAGTACTTAAATAATACTCGAATTTTCTCCTTCTCGTGTGAATTGTCTACGCTTTTTACGCGGCAAATGGATATGGTGCGCCTCTAATACTCAACTCCGACGTTATATTACAAATCTAATCAAGGCTGTAGAACACATGTCCGATGTATGTAGTGGACAATCACGTTTTCCAATACCGTATGTCGCCTATCACATCCTGCGCGCAAGCTCTGTTTTTTTTTAATTTTTTTTTGTTTTGTTTCTATTTAATTATTTTCCCAACAAGAATATATCGTGTCTTAACAATATGAGTAATCAATAAATTCTTCCTCGGCGTTTACGTTTTTTTTTGTTTTCTTTTTTGTTGTGTTTCTTCGCGTACAAAAAGTCGTGAATACAAACATTACCGTTTCTCTTCTATCTTTGCATTGGAAATTACTTAGCTTAATCTCGCCTCTTTCCCCTGCCCGCCCTGAAAATCAACGCCTCGCTTAACTACGGTGTAAGACAGGCTGCAAAAATTGATTAAACATATACATACACAGTTTGTTTGTTTTTTTTTACTTATAAAGTACATAAGATTCGTCTATGCTCTAACGGTATACTTGATAAATCAGAAATTACACTCCTGTGTCATGGTTCACCTCCCTCGCATTTACACAAATCGAAATATATATTTATATTATATATATATATATCGTCGATACTTTTATTGCAACAATCTCTGTGAAGTTTTCGTCGAGTCAAGGGACGAATTTACTTGTTGGTCTGGTTCCGTCAGTTTATGCTGTTCTTATTTTTTTTCTTCTTTTGTTTCTTATTATTTCGACGCAGTCACTAAACATTTGCTTGTCTTACAATTCCACATGATTTTTCTGCTAATGCTCTTGTTTTCTCTTTCGTAACATACTTTAAATCGTCGTAACAATTTTACACGATACCACCGACCTGTGATCAATTGGGATTTTCATTTCCTTTTCTTCTTTATTTATGTACTCACTTGGACAGAGACCTTAAATCTCGATTCGAATAGCACCCAAAAGATATTACATTGAGTTTCGAATGAAGTGTTAATCCGATCTATGCGATGAGAGAATTAATAATTTCGATTATAAATAAACGTTACATAGTGTTGCTAGTCGAATGAAAAATTAGTTTGAATAGAATGAGGCTCGTGAGGACACACGATAATTCATTTGGGAATGGAGAATTAAGGACTCTACAGGCTTCGTCCAAGTGATAGCAAACGAGATATTCGTGGCCTGAATCACGCCTACGTGTTCCGTATTTTTCCTGGTACGTAATTCTTATCTATCCCCGGATCCTGCAAGAACATGTGCAGACACCGTTCATTCTGTGCCAAAGGATGACCGGCTATTCTGTAACACACAGTTTATTCGTTTGTATTTGCTACCAATTAACAGAGTCAATTACGGTAATGGTGAAACAGTTGGTGCATATATGAAGCATTCTCTGTCGATTCAGCCACTTTTTTCTTCGACGCTCTCTGATCTGCTCCATAATTGGTAATATCAAAGTACCAGTAAAGGGCACTCTATGTGAATTTTTTCAGATTTAAATTTATTTTTTAATTTTCTGAAAACTAAATTTCAGAAAATACCGTTTTACTTTCAAACGCAAATATCTCGGAAACCCGGTTACTTCAAAAAAATGTCTGCACAAAAAAGTTGTCAGTGTGTCGTTGGGGCTGTAGCCTTATATTATATTGGTACTGCAGCTTCGGTGACGGTCGGTACGCGTTTTGGATTCGTTGTCCTGTTTCCATTGTTTAAAGGCGCGGTGGATGTGGTGTCCGAATCGATGATAAATGTGCCGGAAAAAATCGATCCTCGTCGAGGTTAAGGTAGATAGTGCGTGTAGTATTCATTTCGCCTAAATTTGAGAAATTCGGGCAAGAATTGCAAACACTTCCCGATGTTAAAAAAATGTGAAAAAATTCATACTTATTATAGTCCCTGGAAAGACTAATTTTGCATAATAATCATTTCAAAATGTTATTAACAAATTGTTGAAAAGAAAATTGTTCATAAAAATATGCGGTAACTCAACTTTTTTTTTGATGAAAATGATTCGTTGATTTTTCGGAGTATCTATGAATTGGTTCAGATTTTTATCTTTATTATTATTTTTGCACATTTTTCCATGTAAAAAACAAGAAAAATCAAAATAAAGATAAAAATCTGAAAAAATGTATACGTATTCCGAAAAATGAACGAATAATTTTCATCAAAAAAAAAAGTTGAGTTACCGCATATTTTGATGAGCAATTTTCTTTTCAACATTTTGTCAACAACATTTTGAAATTGTTATTATGCAAAATTAGACTTTTCAGTGCCTATAATACGTATGAATTTTTTCACATTTTTTTAACATCGGGAAGTGTTTGCAACTCTTGCCCGAATTTCTCGAATTTAGGCGAAATGAATACTACA
The DNA here is from genome assembly GCA_963932165.1 of Pimpla rufipes. Lineage (NCBI taxonomy): Eukaryota > Metazoa > Arthropoda > Insecta > Hymenoptera > Ichneumonidae > Pimpla > Pimpla rufipes. The sequence goes on from OZ010635.1 coordinate 676,500, forward strand.
CGCACTATCTACCTTAACGCCAGATTCTTCAGTGTGTCGTTGCGGCTGTGGCCGTATATTATATTGGTACATAAAAGTTGTCGTTTTCTGTTAGCTTTCAAGCAGTAGATTTCAAATAACTTTCACGTTCCGATTAGAATAATTTTTTACCGAAAAACGGAGGAATTTTATTTTTTAACGGATAATTTGTTTGGACTGAAAAAATTACAGAGTATTCGTGCATTACTTCTGATATTGAAAAAAATCCCCAGAGTGGCACGGATAGATCTTCTGGTATAACAAAATTTAATAAAAAGAATTCCCCCATTGTCCGGAATTTTTGCACAAATACATTTTTTTATACCGGAAGATCTATCGGTGCCACTTTGGGGATCTTTTTGCAATACCTGTAGTCATGAACGAATATTCTGTAATTTTTGCAGTCGAAAAAAAATAATCCGTTTTTTAATAAAAAAAAAATAATTAATCCGTTTTTCGGTAAAAAATCATTCGAAGCGGGACGTGAAAATTATTTGAAATATACCGCTTAAAAGCTAACAGAAAACGACAACTTTTATGTCATGATATTTTTTTATGTAACTTCAAGTTTCCGCGATATTTGCGTTTGAAAAAAAAACGGCATTTTCTGAAATATGGTATCAAAAATCGGAAAAAATTCACAAAGAGTGCCCTTTACTGGTACTTTGATATTGCCGATTATGGAGCGGATCGGAGAGGGTAGAAGAAAAAAGTGGCTGAATCGACAGAGAATGCGTCATATATAAAAGTACTCGACGCTAGTCATGAATTACGTACTTGTTGACAAATATTTCTAAGCCCTTTCTACGGTCTTCGATAAAGTCCTCCTCGAATATTCCATCGTCCCCTCTGAAAGGCATCTGGCGCTTCCATGCCTTACCCGGCAGTGGCGGGACTACAATCTGAAACGCGCAAAACGGAAGGAAGTATTGGATTTATGACGAAAATTGACGAGTCTCCCAGGTATAATCTTTGCTATCTTTCAGATAATTTGCCGACCTTGCTATCTCTTTCCAGCTCATTCCTCAGCCACTCAAAGTCGCTGTATCGTCTTCGCACGCTGGATTCCTTAACTTTGAATACAGGTAAATTGGTCTGCAACAGAAAAAGTATATAAATCACGAGAATAAGTTCCTCCTGGTGTGTACATATTGCGCAACCTGTATGTATGTTATTGGCAAGAGAGTATAGAAGAAGAAGGCTAAAAGAGTTGCCAGCAATGGATTTGGGAAGCCTTACAACATCCTGTAAGGTACTGACTGTCCTAATATGTTTAAGGTAAACCTCGGTGACTGGGAAGCACAAATGTTGCTTCGCTCAAATTTCTTTAGAGCTGCAATTCAATTAAGAAAGATTTGCCACAACAAAATTCACTAATTATTATAACATACATTTTATCAGTGTAGATAGAAAAAGTTTGAGGTATTACTTTTTTTCTGTCCTTATGAACAAATTGTGATAATTAAAAAAAAACTTTTAGCAAAAAAAAAAGTGCATTTCGTTTTTTGAATTATTTGCCATGACAAAATTCACTAATTACTACAACATGAATTTCATCAGTGTAGATAGAAAAATTTGAGGTATTACTTTTTTTCTACATCCATATTAACACATTGCAATAATAAAAATAAAAAAAACGTTTAGCGAAAAAAAAGGTACATTCTGTTTTCAAATTATTTGCCACGACAAAATTCACTAATTATTACAACAAATTTTACCAGCGCAGAAAAAAAAAATTTAACGTATTACTTTTCTTCGTTTTTCATTTCGTTTTCGAATTTTACGAAAAAATCGGGACTATATCCAGCGAAATATCGCGCGAGTCGATCGGATCGCGAGTACAACCGATTGGCGAAGCGAGCTTCGAGGGTGCCAAAATCCGTGGGGTGGATCCAATGAATCACTGCCGATAGGCGTTGCAATAATCGCTGCGCGACGCAAACGGGAATGTGTCGATACTGACGTTTAACGAGGGTTTTACGTCACGTTGTACGTACGCGCACGTACGGACGTTCGAAAGGGCGAGAGAGAAAATGTGAGCGCCGATGGGTGGACCGAGAGGTCCACGTCAACGCTTTATCGCCGTCAATGCCGGACGGCCTCGCCGTGGCAACCCCCCCGTGTGTGTGTGTTTTTTTTTCACGACGATAGCGGCACTATACGAGTGCAGCATCTTTTCTCGACTTACCCTCATGCGAACCTCGTAATCGGTGTACCGCTTCTTGCCGACACCGTGAGTCTCCGGATTGATCACGTCGATCTCGAGAAAGTTGGCTGGCGCGGCGTAAGCGTCGTCGAGAGTCTGTTTTTTCACGTTAAGACGCCGCGTCGCGTCCACCGTTGTGTCTGCCATTATTAACACGGCCCACTGACACCGCGCGTATGATCCACCTACCGAAACGCAGCGCGATTACAAATAAACGTCACGATAACAGGAATATCTCTCGTCGCGAGCCAGACACCACCGCCGCACAATAACCTGTGACATTTGCGCCGAGTGCGCATGTCCACCCAATTCTCTCAATCCTCCGCGAGAAAATGATCCTAGGCCGACTTTTCCTCACCCAATTACCCCCGTTCTATCTATTTCCGGCGTCGATTCTACAATCACGGCTGCACGCAACGATTTTTCAACATTTTTTCCGGCAGCGCGTAATTCTCATTTTTATTTATTTCTTTCTTTCGCTTTTATTCCACTTTCAACGGGGCTTTATTTCGATCCTGTTGAGTGGCGCAAATTAGCAGGCCTTTCGTTCCATTGGAGCCAACGAGCGATTCGGAAACGCGCGCTTCGCTGATCATCGGTCTGGGGAAATGCGGGGACGAAAATTTGAAAATTCTGGAGAGGAGCTTGTGGCAATAAATTCTTCCACGGCGTTTACGTTTTTGTTGTTGTTTTGTTTTTTGTTGTGTTTCTTCGTGTACAAAAAATCGTGAATACAAATAATACCGTTTCTCTTTTATCTTTGCATTGAAAATTACTTAGCTTAATCTCTCAGCGCGTAATTCTCATTTTTATTTATTTCTTTGTTTCCCTTTTTCCAATTATCAACGGGGTTTATTTCGATCCTGTTGAGTAATGCAAATTAGCAGGCCTTTCGTTCCATTGGAGCCAACGAGCGATTCGGAAACGCGCGCTTCGCTGATCATCGGTCTGGGGAAATGCGGGGATGAAAATTTGAAAATTCTGGAGAGGAACTTGTGGCACGTATGACGAATGTGTTTCCACGAAGCTAGGAAAATGTTGCATAATGCCGTAAATATGAATGCAATGTACAAACCAGGATGATTCATACAGGATGCTATTTTTTTCCTCGTACATCGTGGTGCGATTTTGCAAATAAGCCAATTTTCGTTGAGAGACATATTTTTTTTCATTTCGTTTAATTAAAAATTCATAATTGACAAATGATCTGTACATCGATCTACAAAGCATTAAGCTCGTTAAGAGCCTGTATGCGCTCGTAAGAACTAGCCTGCGAATTATAGCACGCCGAGTAGATCGAGTCTTGAACGGGAAAGCATTTTGCATGATTGTCGATTTTTACGATCGCCTTCTTCAGCGAAACGTCGCCTTGCATTCGCTTAACGTCCTCGTCGGCGGCGAATTCCAATCGCCTGCTAATCGTCCTCGCGATAAAGTTGTACAGCTAATTGTTGGGTTCACGGGAATGATTACAAATGGAGTTCAGGATTTCGTAGGCACTGCGTTAAGGGGGACTTTTACCCTGGAGCATAATTTTGTCAAGTGGTCACATTTTATTTTTTTTGTGGATGAACGAATAAATGTAGACGACTCCAGTTTTTTTCTATTTGTTATTTACGTTTTAAAGTATAAAATGGAACTTTTAAAGTTCAAAATCGTCGGCATTCGAGGTCCAAAAACACAGTCATCCAAAATGGGATGGTAAAACTGCTACCACTCCTGCTGGCACACCGTTGATCTGAAACAAAAATTCAGAGTAGATTATTAATCAGTATCACTTTGGTCATGGAATGACGGAGGTTCTTTTCGATAACTTAATTTTTCGATTTTTTATTAACGTTTGTATACAAAAAAATTGGGGAAACATCGATTTTTTTTCCAAATCGCCGACATTTTCTTAATTTTGCAGTAATAAAAAAAAACCTCCATCATTCCATGACCAAAGTGATACTGATTAAGGAGGTCCTGTCGCATAGAGTTGGATTCGCATAAATTCATGAAAACTGAGAGAGAATTGCTAACACTTCTCGATGGTATAAAAATCTGAAAAAATTCATGCACATTAAAAGTACTGAAAAGATTAATTTGACATAATAATAATAATTCCAAAATGTTATTAACAAATTGACGAAAAAAATTATTGTTTAACAAATATCCCGGTGACCCACATTTTTTATTATGAAAATTATTCGTTCGTTTTCCTGAATACGTATCAATTTTTACAGGTTTTTAAGTTAAGTTTGAAATTTGTGTGTTTTATAGGGTTAAAAATCAAATTTCAAAGTTAACTTTAAAATCTGAAAAAATTCATAAGTATTAAAGAAATTAACGGATCATTTTCATTAAAAAAATGTGGGTCACCGGGATATTAGATAAACCATTTTTATACATCAATTTCTTAATAACATTTTACAATTATTATTATACCAAATTAATATTTTCAGTACATTTAACGTGGATGAATTTTTTCAGATTTTTATACCATCGAGAAGTGTTTGAAATTATCTCTCAATATTCTCGAATTTATGAGAAATGAAGACTATACGGCAGGACCTCCTTAATAATCTGCTCTGAATTTTAGTTTCAGTTCAACGATGTGCCAGCAGGAATGGTAGCCGTTTTCCCATCCCATTTTGGATGACCGTGTTTGTGGACCTGGGACGCCGATGATTTTCAACTTTAAAAAATGCGATTGTATCCTTTAAAACGTAAATAACAAATATAAAAAACCCGGAGTCGTCTACGTTTATTCGTTTCCCCACAAAAAATAAATTGAAAAAATGGTGCTCCAGGGTAGAAGTCCCCCTTAAAGTTGCAGGACATCACAACATCACACTTACGTCGAACAAAGGACAATACTGCATTAAAATCAACCCCACAGCTAGTGGCTTATCGTCGAAGGAAAAAGCGTCGTATAATCTTTGAGAATTCAGCAGTCTGTGCATCGTGTACAGGCGAAGGCACAAGTGAGTCTACAGGAGAGAAAAACGCATGTAATCAATATTTATTGTTGAACGCTACCTCTATATTTGTGCTATGAATATTGCTAGGCGGGTAGAAAACTGAGTAACACGAGATATTTGGAGAAATTCATTCCACAATATTAACGACATTGACTTCGTAGCTTAAGGGCATGTGAAATACCGACTGCGGTAATAAAAACTGTAGTGAACGTTTTTTAGTCATATTTGCATTTACAGCTAAAAGAAGAAATTCATTCCCTGCACTGGTGAAATCCGCAGCGAATGAATTTCTTCTTTTAGCTGTAAATGCAAATATCCGTAAAAAAACGTTCATTACAGTTTTTGATACCGACTGGGCTCGATGTGGATGTTTTACATCGGCTTAATAAATAATTCACTTGATTCATGACGAAATTGATGTACGAATGACCGTGTTTCCAGTGACTCATCTCCCGCGCCACAAGAGCATTCACGTCTTCCACAGTGATAGTTCTCGGTTCATTCGAAGGATCCACGAGAGTCAATTCTTCGCTCAAAACGATCGTCCTCACTCGCGGAAATCCTCGCAAGGAAACTCGCTTCACTCCGTTCGATCGCTTCTCCACGAGCACTTCTTGCAGCGGAAATTTATACTTCTCAGCCAACTCCTCGAGCCTTTGTCTTAAATCACAGGCCGGCAGCGGTTCCGCCTCGTCGACGTTTAATAAATCGGTGAGGAGCTGGAATTCCGCGAAGCCGAAAGCCCACAGCAAAGTGTTCTCGCCGCCCAGTTGAAAACCAACGACGAAGAGGCAAACGAACGGGAACAGCAGAGTCTGAGCGATGCTGTGGCTGAGCAGCACACTCAAGAGCGTGATGGGTTGTTCGGCATCTTGATTCTGCCGCAGGCAGATCTCGAACATCGCGAATGGCAGGCTCGCGAGAAAAGTGGCCGAGCTCATCATCGTTAGGAAAAGCGCATTTTTTATCACACCCTCGGAGTCCTTGATGTCGAAATAGGCGACGATTTCGCAGGACTTGTCCCACAATTTTCGAAATCCTTCGAAGAATATGAAACTCTGAAACGGTATTTACAATTAAAAAATATATCATCATTTTTTCGGTAATATACGTGATTCTGATTTTTCAATTTTTCTCGCGAATTACCGTAACGAGACCGACGTCAAGAGTTCGTTTGAACATCTGGAATCCCGAGCGATAAAATGCCACGCTACGATTCGTCTCGTACTCTTCATCGTTGATCATCTCGCGTATTTCAGCTGGCGCGGTTTTGTAAGTGTTGAGAACGCTTCGCTGAGAAGAAACAATTAAATAGAAAATGAGGCGACCGATTATTATCATTAATATCGACGAATCATTAGTTTGTGAGCTTAAATAACCTGTCGCCGCTCCAATATTTGTTGCCACAAGTATTTCGACCATAGATACACGACAACGCCTGTTCTGAAATATTCCTCGACGACGAGCATAATATTTTCCTCCAGTTGCCTTCGATTCCCGGCTCGATAAAAGTTACCCGGTATTTCGCAATTTTTCCAAAATCTTTTGACATAGTTGAAGTTCAAAAAGATAAGGCGTTGATTCATAGGTTGTATCCGTTTAATGCCAATGACATTTCATTATTTTTTTAAGTTAGACGTTCAGGTTTTTTACTTGTGACGCTTCACACGTTCCACCCGGAATGACACATTACGGGGATCCAGTCTTTCGCAAACTTTTTCTGATAACGTTAACATCTGAAAGAAAAACTGATTAATAAACTCCGCGATGCAAAATATGAAGCTTTCTCTGTCGATTCAACTACTATTTTCTTCGACCCTCTCTGATCTGCTATTATCAAATTGGTATTATCAAAGAACTAGTACAGGGCACTCTATGTGAATTTTTTCAGATTTTTAAAAGCATATTTCAGAAAATACCGTTTCCCTTTCAAACGCAAATATCTCGGAAACTTGACGTTACTTAAAAAAAAATGTCTGCACATAAAAGTTGTCGTTTTCTGTTAGATTTCAAGCGTTATATTTCAAATAGTTTTCACGTTCCGATTAGAATGATTTTTCACCGAAACACGGATGAATTATTTTTTTAATTAAAAACGGATAATATTTTGGACTGAAAAATTTACGGAGTATTCGTGCATGATTACTAATATTGCAAAATGTATTGATAAAAAGAATTCCCCCATTTTCCGAAACTTTTACACAAATACATTTTTTTATACCAGAAGATCTATCGGTGCCACACTGAGGATTTTTGTGCAATATCAGTAGTCAGGCACGAATACTCTCTAATTTTTCAGTTCAAAAAAATTATCCGTTTTTAGATATAAAATAATTCCTCCGTTTTTCGGTACAAAGTCATTCTATTCAGAACGTGAAAATTATTTGAAATATACCGCTCGGAAGCTAACAGAAAACGACAACTTTTCTGTAGTGACATTTTTTTTAAGTAACTTCAAGTTTCCGAGATATTTGCGTTTGAAAGACAAACGGTATTTTCTGAAATATGGTTTTAAAAATCTGAAAAGATTCACATAGAGTGCCCTTGACTGATACTTTGATATTATCAATTATGGAGCAGATTAGAGAGGGGCGAAGAAAAAAGTGGCTGGATCGACAGAGAATACTTCATCTATAAAGGCTACATTTTTGTTTGATCTGGTATATTTGTCGATCGATATATATATTTCCCACGGGCATTATTGGGTTTCGATTGTTGACACGATCAATCAAAGTATTCGACTCACTTTTCTTCTTGTTCTTTTTTCGATTATTCTGCTTCGTAATGACAACTTTGTTAACGTTCTTTGGAGGTCCTCTCGGCCGGTACATAGCGGGCATTCGGTTCGTCCACTTCAAAAAGGGCGTGACGACACCCGTGTCTATCGCGGGCCACGGAGGATTGGGAATTGTGCGAAATTCGTCCTCCCAATATACTGTCTGGATGTCGAATGCGTTTTTCCTAAATACGGCGAGTAAACGAATTAATAAGTGGTTGAATCTTTGAGGAAAAACCGTCCAACTGATTTGTTTCAGGTGAATAATAAGTTATTGTACCCAGGTCCCTCGATTTCTTTGTAGATATTGGCGAAAGCTCCGCTTCTAACGCTGTGCCTCATGAGATAGCGGCCAGGCAGCATGTCCGTCATCGTCTCCGCAACGTTATACAGCAAGGTCAACGCTGTCTCGGTTTTTAGTTTGTACAGTCGCTTGATTTCATTGTTCACCGATGTCGCTGTGCGCTTCTCTATTTGTATAACTTCTGTGCTATTCGAATCAATCCTTACTGCGTAAACAATACGTTTTTAGATGACAAATGGAAAATAACTGTCTAAATAGGTTAAATGAAAATAAATGGGAAGTAGAATAAATTAAGGTAATACGAGCGGTACAGTCCCGCCAATCGTGACTTTCAGAGAATATTTCGAACACTTCTCAGTGGGATAAAAATCTGAAAAAATCAAGCCCCTTGAAGGTACCGAAAAGATTGATTTTGCAGAATAATGATTCCAAAATGTTATTAACAAATAAATCTAAAACTGAATTGTTCAACAATTTACCCGGCAACGAAAGTTTTTTTTCTGATGAAAATTATTCATTCATTTGTCTGAATATGTATGCATTTTTTCAGAATTTTGTCTAATTTTATTAAATTGCGTTTTTTCAAGAAAAATGAGGGGCGAAAAACGCATTTAAAAAAAATTAGGCCAAATTCTGAAAAAATGCATGCGTATTCAGAAAAATTAATAAAAAAATTTAATCAGAAAAAAGTTGGGTTGCCGGGTAAATTGTTGAACAGTTCATTTTTTCATTAACTTGTTAATAACATTTTGAAATTATTATTATGCAAAATAAATCTTTTCGGCACCTTCAACGTGCTTGATTTTTTTTTCAGATTATTATCTCATCGAGAAGTGTTCGAAATATTCGTTGAAACTCACGTTTGGCGAGACTGTGCCGCTCGTACTACCTTAAAGTGAATTTACTCGAGTTACTCACCGCGCGCAAGGGTTGTGTCGGGTCTGAAGGTCATAGCCATCCACTGTTTTGCAGCTTCTTCTACAGTCACGGCCTCCGCGCCTAAATCCAGTTGATGCTCAACCTTCGGCGCAATCAGCACCAACTGTGACTCTCCGTTTTTTGCTTTCTGCATTAAAAAGTAGGGAAAGGACTTGAAACTTTGATACGCCAGCTAGAGCCGAGATCAAGGTATGACTGAAGGCAATTTACCATCGCTCCATCGCCCTTCGTACGCACTAATAACTTGTACATTTTCTCGACTCGGTTCTTCAAGAGTTCGCTTTGGTGCTCGCCGCACGAACCAACGCTAAACAGTCTGTAGAAAATGTTGTGTCCCACGGGCGGACGTAAGAAGCTATCATTCCGCTCTTGGCCTTTTCCGTGATTTTTATCCACATCAGCTGATTCCGTATCTTTTTCTCTTGACTCGTCACCGACATCCCCACATACCTCCGGACTATTCGCGGCGTCACCCGCCTCGAAATTGCGCGACATTCGATGTTGGGATATCTCTTTTTCAGTCTGTTCGTCCAAACTGCAATTACAGTTTAAGGGTACAGTTAAACAGTTAAGGGTACAGTTAACAAAAATGCAGTGTCTACATTTAAGGTAGTCCTTTCGTGGTACAGTAGAAACCTGCGTGAAATTTAGTCAATATTTTGTGTATCTTGATGGAAGAAAAATCTGGAAAAGCTAAAAAAGTTTCCGGACGACTGATCGAGTAAATTCGCAAATACAGCTTAAACATTTTTAATAAACTTAATTTTTTTAAATTACCAGAAATTCTGAAAAAATTCATACGGATTCAGAAAAATCAATAAATTTTTTTCATGCAGAAAAGAAGTTGAGTTAACGGATAATTCGTTGAACGATATTTTGTTCACAAATTTGTTTATAACATTTTGTAATTATCATTATGCAGGATTAATCTTTGAAGCGCCTTTTATATACTCGGTTTTTTTTTCAGATTTTTCTTCCACCAAGATACTCAAAATGTTGACTAAATTTCACGCAGGTTGCTACTGTACCACGAAAGGACTACCTTAGAAACAGAGTTGTAAGTCCCTAATTTTTATAGAAATAAAATTGATGGTACGTTTAGCCTTGTAATTATGTTTTTATAATAATAACTCATAATGGCTATAACATGATGTGTAAACTTTTAAAAAGAGGCAAGAAATATTAATTTCCCATAAAACTTCATGGTAATCTTATTGAAAAAATGGAGAAATGTTGTTAATGCATTGCGAAAGTAATGGGGGACTGTACTTGTCTATTGTTCTCACAATATATTGTTACTCACAACTTCTCACAAAATTTAATGAAAAATTAGGTTTTTCTTACGGCTATTCAAAAGTCCTCATATAATTTTATAATCGCTACAGATCATCGTTCTAAAATCGTAACTAGAAAATAAACTGTTATGTATACTTTATTTCTTAAAGTAATGGGGACTTACAACACTGCTTAGAAATACAACAATGCAATTTCAAACACACACTAATGAGAAAGATTGTTTGCTTACCTGACCGCATATTTATGATACGGATGACTCACGAAAGCTTTTAATTTATACTTGTAGATCCAAGCATTCTTCTGAATGACAGTGGATCCGGTAGGGGGTAGCGGCTTGTCGATGTAAACGACGTTTCTTTCGTTGATGCGCTTGACGACTACCGGCAAAATCCACGAAGTCGTATTCTGGGGGTCCATATTGAGTGCCAGGCAATTCAAACCACCGGACGAAATAACCAGATCCACACAGTGTGCCTTCGCTAATGTGTCGCAATTCGGATCTTCGCTAACAGTGGTTTTGAATATGACATTTTTTTTAGGATCCGCATTTATCTCCGCGGAGAAAAACCGTTGATTTATCTTTGTCGCTGGTGTAGTCAGTTTACAGCGTCGATTCAATACCGGCAGTTGCACGTTAGGCAATGTACCCTGGAAAAATTGTTTAGAGCTCTCAATAGCAAATTCATTGTTCGTATAAATCCCAAGAGAAGATTGCATTTTTGCTCAGTGGTTTTTGACAAAAGTTGTCGACAAGTTTTTTAGGTACCATTTCCAAACACGATGAATGAAAATTTAGGCCAATCTCCTTTGGAGAGACGAAAGGTATATTTCCTGCTTCCGTGTAGTATCTCGGCAATGTCTCAAGTCGCTTCATCTTCTTCTTCCATTGCTCATTGATAAATTCTTCTTCGTGGATGTCAAACTTTGTGGCATCCCAGTGGCTCTTAACCAACTCCAAGAACTCCTTCTGTTCTTCGGATATAGTAGGTAATAAAGCCTAAAAAAAATAACAATGCTAATTAGATTAGTAGGGTTGACAAAATAAAGAAAAAAAAACCAATCACAGATTTTTAAAAATCTCCATATTCTATAAATGAAGCATTCTCTGTCGATTCAGCCACTTTTTTTTCGACCCTCTCTGATCTGCTCGATAATTGGTAATATCAAAGAACCAGTAAAGGGCACTCTATGTGAATTTTCTCCGATTTTTAAAACCGTATTCCAGAAAATACCGTTTTCCTTCCAAACGCAAATATTTCGGAAACTTGATGTTACTTTAAAAAAAAATGTCTGCACATAAAAGTTGTCGTTTTTTGTTAGCTTTCGAGCAATATATTTCAAATAATTTTCACGTTCCGATGAGAATGATTTTTTACCGAAAAACGGAGGAATTATTTTTTTATAAAAAACGGATTATGTTTTTGGACTAAAAAAATTACAGAGTATTCGTGCGCGACTACTGATATTGCAAAAAAATCCCCAGAGTGGCACCGATAGATCTTCTAGTATAAAAAAATGTATTAATAAAAAGAATCCCCCATTTTCCGGAACTTTTACACAAATAATTTTTTTTATACCAGAAGATCTATCAGTGCCACTCTGGGGATTTTTTTTGCAATATCAGTAGCCATGCACAAATACTCTGTAATTTTTTCAGTTAAAAAAATGATCGGTTTTTTAATAAAAAAAGAATTCTTCCGTTTTTCGGTAAAACATCATTCTTATCGGAACGTAACAATTATTTCAAATATACCGCTTGAAAGCTAACAGAAAACGAAAACTTTTATGTGCACAATCTTTTTTTAAGTAACTTCAAGTTTCCGAGGTATTTGCGTTTGAACGAAATGCGGTATTTTCTGAAATATGGTTTTAAAAATCTGAGAAAAATTCACACACACTGCCCTTTACTGGTACTTTGATATTACCAATTATGGAGCAGATCGGAGAGGGACGAAGAAAAATGTGGCTGAATCGACGGAGAATGCTTGAAATAGTGTATGACAGTGATAAATCATGGCATACCATGTAGGTTTGTAATTCATTCTTGTCTGTAGCGCTCATTTCGGGCTTTTCAGAACCACAAAACTTTAGAAGAACTCTGAGGCACAGAGCCTGCTGATCGCTGTTCAAACAGGACCTCCTTGGGAACATCACACTGGACTTCATTATTCCTGGAACATACGCCTTTTGAGCAGCAGGAATTGTGCTTTTCGCATTGGTCTCTGGTGTTTTTTTTGTTTTCAATGCTGCCAGCTTCTGCTGTTTCTCTTCGTTTGCAACCTGATTGAGAATCTCAGGAGTCACCAGATGCTCTTGCTCCTCGTGTATGTCGAGGAAAGGGTCTGTGTATTTCCCTTTCAGCATTCTATAGATGACGCTCTCTCTCTTGAATCTCTCCGCATCGACAAATTTCTCATCGACTATATCCTCCAACGGAGGATTCCTAAAAAAATTGTTTATTACATTGCGAAAATGTGGAAATAAATATTGTTACTTACCAATCAATTTGTAAAAAATTATCCATGGTTTCTTAAGTGGCTGTTTCTTGTTATTAAACCGACACTCACTGAATGCAGTTAGAACGAAGAGTATTTTATTTTGTTATCTGTTATTTTTCTTGTCCATCTCGTCGGATTTGCAGCGCGTGTTCATCGTCACACCATCGTCTGTTTACACTACAAACGAGAATGAAAAATTTAGTTTCTCTCGTAAGGTAGTTTCGCCCGTAAATGTTTCACACGCATGATGTTGAAGTTTGCATTGTTGCAATGCAACGATATTTAAAACAAAATATTAAATCCATAAGAATTAAAATAGTTCACTCCCATTAGGGGGCGAAATTCTTTTGTTTTGTCATGCTCTTTAGTCGCTGTAATACATTTTTATAGCCGGTATAATCATTTGGGTTCATTAATAATTTCTTGTTTTTAATTTCGTTGCATTGCAACGATGCAAACTTCAACGTCATTCGCAAATAATTAACGAATAATTAGACCGGATTACGCGAATAATTAGACCGGATTATTGGATGTAAATTACCCCAACACGCACGATGAAAATATTATTATTACATGGGTTATTCGTAGTACTTGTTATTCGCGTCAAAACACCGAGAGACGTCCACGTGCTGAGAAATGCTGCGAGAATTCGCTAAAAAACTTGTAGATTCTCTAGGCACTTTCACGTCGCAAGGCACTAGAAAAGTCACTAGCGCGAAAGGAAGAGCGTTGTCTGTCAACAGAACTCAAATTGCACGACCGGTTTATCTCCGCACACAACTTTTAAATATAGTTGCATACGTAGCACATTTTATCGAAGGTAATACGATAAAAACATACATTCTCGTGTTGCCGATAAATAAGAAGAAAATACTATGGTGAGTGAACCGCGCGTGAAACGTTAATTCCAATAATTTTTAGGTTATATTTTCGAAGTAGCGCAAAATACCGCTTCCAATGCTGTTTATAATCGTGTTTATAAGCGTTAATTTCTTTTTTTTTTCAGTACTCGTTGATACACAAAACGGAAAATGCTCATGAAGACAGCATCTGGACGTGCGCATGGGGTTGTCCTAAGAAGAAGAAAGAATCTCAACCTGAAAATGAAGATTCCAGGTAAGATTGAGGATTCGTTTCACTCGCACAGCGAGATGATTTTTTATCGTTAAAAAATTGCCCTTCAGAGATTCGATGCGATCCAACGACGACGACGCTGTGGAATACATTGTAACCGGCTCGGTCGACGACACCGTCAAGGTGTGGGAGCAGAAAGACGGAGCATTGAAACTGAAGCATATTCTCACGGGACACTCGCTCGGAGTTATTTCCGTGGCTGTGAGCGCAGATGGAATGAGTAAGAAAATTTCTAACTTCAAAGAGTCAATAGCAAATTCACAAGAATTTGCAAAATTCCATCTTGGCCAAAAAACCTAAGACTTATTGTTTCATTTTTGGATGCTAATTAAAGTTTAGTATACATGTGTGCGTGTGCTTTTTTGTAGAGGAGAAATTATGTTAAGGCAGTACGAGCGGTACAGTCCCGCCAAGCGTGAGTTTCAAAGAATATTTCTGACATTTCATGATGGGATAATAATCTGAAAGAAAACAAGCATGTTGAAGGTACCGAAAGGATTGATTCTGCATAATAATAGTTCCAAAATGTTATTAACAAATTAATGAAAAACTGAATTGTTCAACAATTTAGCTGGAATTCCAACTTTTTTTTTGATGAAAATTATTCATTCATTTTTCTGAATAAGTATGCATTTTTTCAGAATTTTGTCAAAATTTCTTTAAATGCGGGTTTAGCTCCTCACTTTTCTTGAAAAAACGTATTCAGAAACATGAATGAATAATTTTCATCAGAACAAACAGTTGGGTTACCGGGTAAATTGTTGAACAATTCATTTTTACATTTATTTGTTAATAACCTTTTGGAATTATTATTATGCAAAATTAATCCTTTCGGTACCTTCAACGTGCTTGATTTTTTCAGGTTCTTATCCCATTGAGAAGTGTTCGAAATATTTTCTGCAATTCACGTTTGGCGGGACTGTACCGCTCGTACTACCTTAAAGGAGATTTATGTTTCTGATTGTTTCTGTGACACAATCAGTTAAATTTAAATCATTTTAGAAACTGAATTTTCCATTATTTCCTAAACTAAGTCATTTAATTTATATACGTTTTTTTCTGGATGCTGAATTGATTTATAGAATGCGCGTCAAGTTCTCTGGATTCCAGTCTCAGACTGTGGGACCTTGAGTCGGGCGAAAAAATATCGAGCATAGAAGTCGGTCCCGTAGATATTTGGACGGTAGTGTTTTCCCCCGACGATCAGTACATAGTGTCCGGTAGTCACGCGGGAAAGATACACATGTACGATACGAAGAGCGGTAAACAGGAGCAGACGCTCGATACACGAGGTGGAAAGTTTACCGTGAGCGTCGCGTACGTAAGTATAATAATTAAAATTAGCGCTACTTGTGTCAGACCCTTGTACGTTAAAATTACCTTCCGGTGCTCTGACAAATTTTAAACCGCAATTTCGTTTTTTTTTTTTCGAATTACAATGCAATTCCGCTTTCCCTAAAGAACATTCTATTCGTTAACAGAGTCCCGACGGTAAGTACATAGCCAGCGGAGCGATAGACGGCATCATAAATATTTTTGACGTCGCGCATGGGAAGGTCTTGCGAACTTTAGAAGGTAGATTTATTTTTTCACCCTATCTTACCATAATTAAGGAGGTAGTCTTGGTACAGTCCCGCCATATGTGAGTCTCGAGGTAAATTTTGAACCCTTCTCGATGAGATAATAATCTGAAAAAATGAAGCATGTAGAAGGTACTGAAAAGATTTTGTATAATAATACTTCCAAAATGTTAACAAATTAGTAAAAAAATGAATTGTTCAACAATTTACCCGGCAACTCAACTTTTTTTCTGATGAAAATTATTCATTGGTTTTTTTAAGTACGTATGAATTTTTTCAGAATTTGGTCTAATTTAAAAAAAAATGCGGTTTTCGCCGCCCATTTCGCTTAAAAAAAATTCAGTTTAAAAAAATTAGACGAAAATCTGAAAAAATGCATACGTAATCACAAAAATGTATGAATAATTTTCATCAGAAAAAAAGTTGGGTTGCTGGGTAAATTGTTGAACTTCTCATTTTTTCATTGCTTTGTTAATAACATTTTGGAATTATTATTATCTCATCAAGAAGGAATCGATATTTTCCCGGAAAGTCACATGTGACGGGACTGTACCGAGACTACTACCTTAAATGTCTACTCGATAATTGCAAAACGATCAATGAGATATTTTCGTGTTTCAGGTCACGCTATGCCCATCAGATCTCTCTGTTTTTCTCCGGACTCTCAGCTGCTCCTAACAGCATCCGACGACGGTCATATGAAGCTGTACGATGTGTGCGTACGAAAAAACGAAGCGATTACTTCTGATATAATAATTTACCCTCGTCCGACGTCGCTAATCCCATCGGTTGTTTTATCACTCAACAGTAAAGACGCAAATGTCGCTGGTACTCTCTCCGGACATGCTTCGTGGGCTCTTGGTGTCGCCTTCGCTCCGGATGGCAAAAAGTTTGCGTCGAGCAGTTCCGATCACACCGTAAAAATTTGGGAATTAGCGCAGCGGCAATGTCTCCATACATTCAATGACCACAGCGACCAAGTCTGGTCAGTTAAGTATCATCCCGTTAAGAACAATATGCTTGTCTCTGTGTCCGAAGATAAGGCGATCAACCTTTACGAATACCCGCTGTAACAAACTGGAGTCCACAGTGCGGCGATGGAACGAGGCTTTTTGAATAAAACCGATTGCAGTCAAATTTCATCATGGAGATTTCGTTTTTTCGCGAACTTCGTTAAACCTTTTTTTCTCTCGTTGTTTCCCAGTTTTTTTTAGAGAATAAACCGAAATTCTCTACCAATTTTAATGCTATATGGCTGAATCGGTTTCGCAAAAAACGTTGTGCAACTTGACCACCCAGACCAGAATTATTAACTCTCCGTGTGTAAACTGGGTCTTTTAAGGAACAGTCGAAATTTCGAACTGAAATTTCCCTCCAACGAATGAAGTGCTGGCTTAAATACATGTTTCTTGTAATTTTATGCTTTTCTGGCGTTGATTTTGCGCCAGATAATTACCGTTCCTTGTACTTATAACTTCGTAAAATATGCTATGACTCCGTAAAATATTCCCCACATTCAGGTACTACAATAATTCAACTTTTCAAAGCCCACCCCAATGATCCTATATTCTTTTGAAAGCTCATAGTCGAAGTTACGAAACCCTATAACCGTTTTTTTTTTATAATTGTTTGTCGCGAAGTTATGAATTTTTTAAGAAAGAACCGTTTTTTACTACAATTCAATTTTTATTAACAATAGTTATAAACTTTTGACTTCGGAAACTTCTGGGCCGTTTGGTAGACACTTCGAGAAGTATACCTGAAATTTTTCAGACTTTTTGAAAGCTTAGAACATTTTGAAAACTCGACTGTTTCCTGAAAGACCTAGTATACAGACCGTGTATAGAAAAATATAGTTTACACACGGAGTTTTGCGGAATATTATTTTACTAAAACATAACACGAGTGGTCGTTGCCACGGATATAAACAAAACGCTGTTGTTTAGAAAAACGTCGCGAAGAGAGCGGTCATGTTTGTATCGCTTCGATTATTTTCTTTAATAAAACTAATGAAATAACGAGTTGTCTCTTTTCGATTAATAAAGAGGGGACGAGTTACAGCACTTCGGGAGTGCGACAGGGTTATCATGAAAAATAATAAACGAATGTACAATTTACGATTATTAGCTATAAATTTTATTGTATCAGGTTTTCAATAATATACAACTCATTGTATCCGACAAACCTATAGCATAACAAAAAAGAAAAGAAAAAAAATACACTTAGTACCTATGTATAATAGAGAGGCTATTACAAAGTGAATACACGAGAAGTTTATGCTGTCACGGACCAAATCAGTCATGCGGCGTGAAAAAAAAAAGTTTGTGCAAAGTATATATTTCAGCCCCCGTGTGAATTCCGAGTTGGAAGAGTTAAATTGAATCAACCCGAACTGGAGATGGGGGGGTCACGAAAAATCGAAATGCACGACGCGTTTCGAGGAAGCAAAGAATCACGAATCGGACTCCGTGCCGCGCCAATCGATTTCCTTCTTGAGAAACGCCGCGAGCGTTTCGCGCGTTCACGCGGAAGGAAATATGCCGGGGCAGGTGTCAAATAATTGTTATTATTTATGTACAAACGGCTATGGCAACGCGAGACAATGCGAAAAAAAGAAATATTTTGATTGATAACAAAAGATCCTTGGGACGACAAATACGACATGATACTCGAGTGAAGCAATGATATTCGCGGCGCACAATCGGCAAGCACAATTTGGTCCGTGCTCGAATTTAGCAAGGGTATATTTTGTTTTACGAGGACGATAACCGCAGGTAAGATCGGTCGTAATTCTTACATGCGACTTTAATTTACGTGGTTTCTTTTTTTTTGTTCTTTTGTTTGTATATGTTCAAAATATAGACGCTATATTGCCGGTAGATTTGTAAGTAGACTAGAAACTTAAGGTAATGCTTACAAAGTTCATTTTTTTATCTCCTCTCACTCGCTATCGTCGCCGCGCAGTGCGCCAGTCTCGCCGCTTCTTAAAGTAAAATCTTAGACCGCTAATCCACGTCCCATGCGTGGCTATCGCTCTATCGTAATTTCCTTTTGGTTAAATCGCGCTCGATTTATCAAACTATCGATCCGGAATTCTCACTCTTCGATACTCTTCGTCGCGTACGTTTGTTTTCGTTTTTACTATCATCAGTCTTGAAAAAGTAATGAAAATTCTTAGCCGATCGAAGTTTACGTTTTGGAGTCGAAAAACAAAAGCCGTCTACCTCGATTAACACGGGATTACGCGTCGCCCGCGCGTGAGACGTTTCGCTACCCTGGAACACTCTCGCCGTCGAGTTGTAATCACTCAACGTCTCTTCGTCTCGCACATTTTAATATCGAGCAAACTTTATATACAAAGTCAAATAAATAATCTCGAATTAGCCATTCGAGCTCTCCGCTTGTCTCTCGATCGATCGTCTGAATTGTTCGCTCGGGCCAATTATGTACATACGTAAAGGGGGATCGGCGCTCTCTTGGGTTCCACAACGCGATGCCCAAATCGCCCTCCGTTCAATCGCGTAAATTAGCGTGGCGCGCGCGACGCGAATAGTTCGAGATCATCGAGAAGCCGGGACGGCCCGGAGCAACGGAGCGAGCCGCGCTCACTAAAAAAAAACGTCAACGAAGAGCCGAATTCCCAGAGGAAAATAAACAACAATTCGAAAAAACATTGAAACTTAGACGAAAATTTCATGACTAGTCCGAAATGAAATGAATAAACGTGTTATCCGCGCGTTCAGGCGTATTTCGGAAGGTAACGCTGAATAATACGAGATCCTCGAGAGTTTTTATCCCCTCAAACGGTCGTCACTCTCGCGGATCCCGTGACAATCTTCGTCTGACAATCGTAAATCTCGTCCTCGTCGAGTCTCGTTCTCGTCATTGACGATGGAATTTCCTGTCGCGGATTGTAGTTGAACGGCGGAACGATAGCCGAGACGGGAGTTCTCGCGGTCGTCGTCTCGCCGTTGCGCGTCTGTTGCGCGCCTTCGGCCTCCGCGGAGTCGACCCTGATGAACGAACCCAAACGTGATATTCTTTTCGCGCCGTCGACCTCGCTCGTCGCGGTGGATTCCGCGCTGCGCTGTTTCCTCAGCACGATCGTGCCGTAACCGATCAACGTTTCCTTGCCGTTCGATCTGGCGTCCGCGTGTTTCACGGGAATCTTGCAGGGCGCGTCCGCGGTCGTCATCCCCGTGAGGTCACAGGAGTTTCGGTACTTCGGGGCGTTCGCCTCGAAAACTCTGCCCGGTCTCTGGGCGATGCTGTGCGGCACGACGTCGTCGGCTTCCTGGGGCACGCCCTCGAAGGTGGAGCTGCGAAAGAGCCGAAAAGCCGGAGGTTTACTCGCGATCGCCGTTTCCTCGACGTCCGAACCCTCGGCCGCCGCGGTGATCCACTGTCTCGTGTCCGGTTTCTCGTACTTTTGCTTGTTCTTGCTCTCCTCGACCTTCTTCCACAGACTCGCGATCTTGCTCGTCGCCTCCTTCGGCAATTTGCGCCCCGGCGCCGCCGACGTCGAGACTATACTCGAATTGCTGCTCGATCGCTGACCGAGAGTCATCGCTCGCCTCGGCATCTTGCTCGTCTCCGTTGTTTGTGCGTTCGCGTGATCGGATCTCACGGCGGATTCGATCGTCGCTATCCTCTTGCCGGCGCCGAGGGACGGCGAAACCCGGGGCGACTGGATCTTCTCCGCGCTCGAGCACTTTGTCAGCCTCGACTGCTGCTGCTGCTGCTGCTGCGGATTCGGCTGATAAGTTCGCACGGAAATCTTGGATTTTCCCACGGCAGCCGCGGGTGCCGCGCGAATCGGCGAACCCTTCGTGGGTTTGGCAATTTTCGATTTGCTGGGAGAGGAAGAGACGACCGTCGGCGCGTTTTCCACCTCCGGCTCGTCTTTCGTGAATGTCCCTTGGCGTTCGAGCGGCTTCGGCGACGGAATCTCCACCTTGGCCTCCTTCTGCGCTGGAGTCGCGCAACCCGGAGGCGTGCTGTGTCTTTTGACGGATTTCGTAGCCGCCACGGTTGATCCGCGCTGCGGAATCGAACTTCTCTTCGCGAGAGCCGCGCTTCGCGCTCGCTTTTCGGCGTTTATAGCTTGCGGAGTCTTCTGCGCGATGCCCGATTTGGCGTCCTTCGCGGCGTTCGCGGCGCTACTGGTGTTGGTATTTTGCCTCAGAGTCGTCGCTCTCGTCGCCCTCACGACCGGCGATGTGTTGCTTCGTCCTATCGGAATCCCGCTGTTGGCGATCTGCTTCAGCGGCGACGATTGCGGCGTGGATTTCCGAGTGTTCGGCGTGGAATACAAAGCCTTTCTTCTGCCTCGTATGGCTTTCGGACTGCCGGGTTCGGATTTCTCGGGTGCGTTCGAGTCGGCGCTTCGATCCCGACTCGCGGCGTCCGGTTTGGTGATCCTCGGCCTCTTCGGCTCTTGCGGAAGTTCCTCCGCCTGTCGCGACTCCTCGTCGCTCTCGGTATCACTCATTTCCGGTGTTTCCTCTCTGTGGATTCTCTCCTCGGACTCGCAACGTTCCGTCTTCTCCACTACCGGCTCTTGCCTCTCCTCTTGCTGAAGACAAAACGCAGCCTGTTGGCTCGCCTTTTGCGCGTAACTCGTCATAAGCTTCTTCCCGAGGCCGCTGGCAAAACGCATACGCAAACTGTGTTCGGATTCGGAATCGTTGGACACGAGACTCAGGGTCTCGCAGTCGAGCATCGGCTCCTCGCTTATCGAGTCGCCGACCTTGCTCGTCTCGTTGAGCGTGTGCAGAACTATATTAACGTTGTGCTCGAGCATCGTTTGAATCTCCTCCGAGCCGATGTCCCCCCGAATCGCCTCGGGAGTCCCGTTGGCCATTAAATTCTCGCTTATCGGCCCCTCAAGGTCGTTGAGAGTTATCGTGCGATATCGATCTCCGCTGTCGACGCGTTTCTTGCGAAAAGTTTGCCCACCGCAGAGACTCGACAACGTCGGGATCGAAGATTTCGCCGGCGAGGCGACTTCCTCGCCTTCCTCCTCCTCCTCCTCCTCTTCCGTAGGATTCTCCTCGGTACCCCGTGGAATCTGCTCCGCGAAGCCGTTCGTCGACGCCCCAAAGTCCGGAAACGGATTCTCCAAGACTTGCGTCTGAAACCTCGCTCGATCCTCCTGCCTGCGCTGCTTCGGCGTGAGCTTCGAGAACGGCGAGCACTTTCCGCGCGGAAGTTTGCTCGTCTCCGCTTCCGCCTCCTCCTGCTTCTGTTTCCTGCGCTCCTCCTCCTCTTTCTTCACCAGCTCCGCCGCTATCGTGTAAGTCTTGTAGCGCTCCTTCGCCAACTGGCGCTTCTGCTTCGGCGTCAGGTTGCTCTTGTTTAACTTCTTCTTCGGCGTCGATTCCGCGGAACTGCTGAAACACGATTCCGAGTGAATCGGCGTGCCAGCGTCGGTGTCGTTGTCGTTGTCGGCTTCCTCGATTCTCTCGACGGTCATCGGATGCGGAGCCTCCTCGGTTCGCAGTTCCGCGTCGATGCACAGAGTGTCGCTGCACAGAGTGTCCGTATTGGCTTCCACGGTAGAATCGTCCATCTCGCTCACCTCGTTGAACAACGACGGTGGATTTATGTTCTCGAGATACTCGCTTATACTGTCGTTCGCGCTCGTTTGCATCGACTGAGCGTAACGCATGCAGGTTATCGAGAGAACATTCGCCACGGGCTTCAGAAGATCGAAAACGGGATCGCTGCCGGTCAGACTGTTGGAATCCTGATCCTTGGAGTCGGCGATTTCGGAAGTGATGCTCGCGACGCTTATCATGCTGTTCTCCATGTCGCCGTTGTCGAAGAGCTCGTCCATCATCGAGGGCGGCTTGACGTTCTCGAGCTGCGAACTCGTGCCGAGGCTGCAGTCGTTCAGAAGGCTCTCGAGGCTCCCGGTGTGATTCACGCTGTGCGCAAGCGCTCGTTTCGCCATTACACCCACGGGAAGCGACTTTTTGCGCCCGTTTCGCGGATCCAGAGGATTTTTCGCTCGCACTGGCGAGAGGGAGGTGGATTGGCAGAAATCGGGCGCGATCGAGGTGTCATAACTGTCGAAGGGGCCGACGTAGCTCGCGGTCAGCGAAATCAGGCTGTTCATCGTCGAAGGCGGCTTAATGGCCTCCAGGTCGTTGGACGTCAGACTGCTGGCACCGAAATCCGCGTTATGCTGATACTGGCGGGTTCCCTCGGCGCTCACCGCCTCGGCCAGCCGTATCGCTTCACGCTCGATTATTCGCGAGTTGGTCATGCTCGACGGTTCGCCGTTTTCTCCCTCGGCGAGCGTCGGCATCGGCGCCACCGGCGTTAGCTGCTCGTCGACGTCAACGTCGCTCTTGAAAGACGCTATGAGCGGCGCGCTCACGCTTATGCTGGGAAAGGACACGTCGTTCGGCGAGTCCTCGTTCCAGGTGTCGCTGAGAACGCTCTGCTTCATCGCCGAGGACTCGCGCTCGCGCATCGCCTCCGTCTGCTGGACGAGAGTCGCTGTGAGACGATCCAGCGAGGCGATCATCGCGTCGGGATCCCGCTGTCTTCGGTATTCCACGTCCTCCACGTGACGCGCTTGACTTTCCTTTATTTGCGAACTCGTCATTTCCTCGACTTCCTCGTAATCGCGGCGATCCACGATGACTCGAGAGCGCGGCGAGGAATCGTCGGTTGTGTTGGATATCGCGGCCGACGACGAATTCGATTCGTTCATTGGAATATTCTCGGTCTTCGAGGCGTTGGATTTGATGCACAATTGAAGCAGCGCTTGCTCGGATCTTTCCACGGAATCGAAGGATTCCATGCTCTCGGAATCGCGGGTTTCCGTGGTCGATTCGGATGTCAACGTGGATTCGACGACGTTGCACTCGTGGGCGAGATTGTCCTCCACGGAATTCGCTCGGGTTTCGCGGCAACTTTCGGCGGACTTGTTTCGTTTTGCCGAGACGTTCCCGTCGATCAAGTCGGTTGGGGTTTCATCCTGATCGCAGGCGTATTCTTGGAGTTTCTGGTACTCCACGGTTATCTTGTCGTCGTCCTGGACGACGTTGAAGTTGTCTTCGAAGGAGGGATAACCGGTTTCCATGCTGTCCGGCTGACGATAGTCGTCCGCCGAGTCTGTTGTCATTTTTATGTTGAATCTTTGGGCCTCCGACTGACGAGGACGATCCGTTTGATCCGGGAATCTCGTCGCCTCTACTTGGTCCAGCGCTGTGCTGGTTTGGTAACGGGCGAGATTGCTCTCCTCTGGTGGTGTTTTTTCCAGACTGTTTCTACGGAATGACTGTCTGTGCCTGAAGATAGAATTTTTTTTTCATTAACATTCGAACGTAAAAGGCGCAGAATATATCGCGTTACTAAAGGCTATTGGGTTTATCCGTCAAAAAGCCGATTATGGTGGCGATTCTCAACTGATTTAAGATCAACTTCTGCGATTCGTCTACTGTATCTCTCTCTAGTAAGACCCAAATTAATGTATGCGTCCGTGGTATGGTCACCTTGCTATGAAAATCGTGTAAGAAAACTTGAATCGGTCCAACATCGAATGTTGCATCTACTCGCGTACCGTTGTGGTTCTCCGATGGCGATTGATAACCACGATTATGCGAACATTTCTACGTTAATGGAAATACCATCGCTTACGTCTGTAAGATTGTTAAATGATGTCTGCTATTTATTTAAAATTGTTAATGGGCTCGTAACCTCGTCGTCCCTCATCGGTAGTGTGTCGATAACATGTTCCTCAAAGGAATGTGCGTCAAACAACGTCACGACTTTTTTTTTACAAAAACTGACCCGCGTAAATTGCATGAAGAACTCTACCATACAACGGTTGGCGAGGTTGGGAAATGAATTCCCATCGTTAAATTTCATGGGTATATCCAATATTTCGTTCCTTGCTCAAGCGCGCTCCTTGAGTGCTTCGAAGGATTTCGATCCTTCGCTATGAATGACGGCCTAAGAAGTATTGTGAATATTTTGTGACAATAGGCTTATAAATTTTGTACATTAGGTTTCCCTTTAATAGTTTAATTTAGTTCATAGATATATTTTTTGTATAAACTGGAATTTTTAAGCTGCGGCTCCACTTTAAACACTATTGTAAATTGAAAGGAGTAATCCATTAACAAATTAAAATAAAATAAAATTAAAAGGGCGTATATGACCATAGGTAAAGGCATAAAGTCGTATGTGTAAGACATAGCGTATAGACGAGAAAAAAGACCTAAAATTCATAGGGTGTATGGACCAGAAAAAAGACCTAACCGCCATAGGGCGTATGTACAGGAAATACGCATTTGTGCCTTTTTCTTAATTTTTACATTTTACATGGAGTGGCATACAGATACGCCCTTATGGCTTTTAAATTCTAAAAGGGCGTAACTTGGCGGATAAGTCCAATGGCCTTTAGTAACACGATATAATAGTACTTTTTTTACGTTTGTTTATCTCTACCTATTGTTTTGCATTCCGATATGAATACAGGCAGCGAGCAAATCCTCATCATCCTCGTCTCCGTCGCTTATCATTGTCTCCGGGAAGTTTTCCGCGTCAAGCCGAACGTTTTGCTCTATGCTCTCCATTAGCTCGCGCTCCTTGTGCCTCGAGTCGTTGATGATCTTCGGCTCGTCGTTGAGGACCAGAGAATTGAGCCGTGTGACCGCTACGTCGATGCTCGATGCGGAACCCGCGTCAAGGCTCGATTTCAACGTCTCGGAGTCGCATCCACTCGTCTGCGATCGGTCCGCGACTGCGAGGCCAGAATCGGCCAACGATTCACTGCAATCGTTAGAAAGGTTTTAATACGCTGCGATTCGAAATATCCACACTTTCAGCGACGAAAAAGCGACAAGAAATAACAGTGTCTGAAATAATTATCGTAAAAGTGTTTTGCCTATATATCAAGCATTCTCTGTTGATTTAGCCACTTCTTCTTCATAATTGGTAATATCAAAGGGCTCTCTACGTGCATTTTTTCAGATGTTTAAAACCATATTTCAGAAAATACCGTTTTTCTTTCAAACGCAAATATCTCGGAAACTTGAAGTTACTAAAAAAAAATGTTAACACATAAAGATTGTCGTTTTCCGTTAGTTTTCGAGCGATATATTTCAAATAATGTTCATGTTCCGATTAGAATGATTTTTTTTTTGCCGAAAAACGGAGGAATTATTTTTTATTAAAAAACGCATCATTTTTTTGGATTGGACAAATTACAGCGTATTCGTGCATGACTACTGATATTGCAACAAAAAAAAATCCCCGGAGTGGCACCGGTAGATATTCTGGTATAAAAAATGTATTTGTGTAAAAGTTCCGGAAAATGGAGGATTTCTTTTTATTAGTAAATTTTATTCATACATGCAAAGCCTTCAATCTGTACCTTGACGATTTCGTAACGTCGGAATCGAGTTCCAAGCTGTTGGGCAGCACCGAAAGATTAACATCCAGGCTCTTGGGCGATATCTCAAGATTCGTGCTCGCCACGTCCGACTCCAGAGTCACGAGATTTTTCTTCGGCGGATAGGATTCCCTGCGAATGTCGCGAGCAACGTCGTTGATCCTTCCCAAATGAATCTTCCGCGACAACGGCCTGACTCTGCAGGCCTCGGGTAAATCGTTGTCCGAAGCCGCTCCCGATGAATTCAACGGAGTCTCGTACGGCGTTCCCTCGGTGTAATAAGTCTTGAAGGTATCCTCCGTCTCCTGTTCACTTCCCGCGAAGTATCCCGAGCTCTGCTTGTCGTCCTCGTCGGAATTGCGCTCGGCGTATCTCAGACTGTAATTAGTCGGCTGGTCGATGTCCGTTTCCGCGTAAACTCCAAATGGGTCACTCTCCGACGTGTGACTCAAGGTTGGCGAGTGCGGGTGAATCTGTTGTTCCTTGATAGTCTCCTTGACTACCGTCGGCTCGACAAGACCGGCTGCCGCAAAACTCGAACTTCCAATCGGCGATCGCGCTAACGGGCTTTTGTAACTCGCTTGAGAATTCAAGAGGGAAGAGGCGTCGTTGCGCTTGGAAAAATTGCAATCGACGCTGCTGCGTCCGGACAATTTGCTCGCGGTCATCGGTGACAAATGGCCATCCTCGACCGACGAGTGCATGAGAATCTGCGAGCAGGCGGACTCCTGATCGGGCGCCGTGGCCCACGACATCGTCGACGCGGTGCACCTCAGGTCGCCGATCTCATTGATCCCCAAGTCGGTGGGTCTCAGTCGCTCGGGAATGGAATTTTTGTAACGCAACGCGTACTTTTTCTCCGACTGATTGGCAGCCTTGTGAGCGTCATTCGCGGGTTGAGCGTTGAATCCCACGGCGGAATGAAGCGACGACGACTGCTGTTTTATCTGCAGCTCGGCGGGCGTCAGGCCGTTGTTGATGTGCCGATTGACTCGCTCGAAGATCGTGTCGGAATGAGTGCTGGTGATGGAACGCATTGACTCGCGGCTGTCGCTGCGCGGAACTCCGCCGTTGTACTTGGAGCCCGAGGGACCGCCAACGGCCGAGTGCAACTGATAGCTGCGGCCGCGCGAGGCAACGTCGACGAAGCTCTGATCGACCTTGAACGAGAATTTCTCGTCCTTGTTGGTGGGCGACGTGCTGGGCTCGATATTGTCGCACGTTTCCGCGAGATTCTGATCGATCTCCTGCTCGAGGGCTCGCTGACGTCTCGCGACGAGGGTCGGGAGTGTCGAGAGCCCGAGTCCTCGCGCCGTCGAGTCCAGATGAACGAGATTGCTTCCCGCCGGCCGCGCGCTCAGAAGATTCTTGAGCGCGGCGCTCGAGCCCATCGATATCATCTTGTGCTTCGAGTGGACGAGGCTACGGAGCATCGGGACGGCCCCGAGGTCCCAGAGAAGCCGCTGGTCGTGCGGACAACGCGCCGAAAGATTCCACAGTGCCCCGCAGGCGTTGCTCACGACCGTGAGACTCGGCGAGCGCAGCTGACGAAGAAGAACTTGCAGACAGTCGCGCTCGCGGACTATCGATCGATAGTCCTCGCGCACGGCTATGTGGCTCGAGACGTTGCGCAATATTCCACCGGCGTTCTCGACGATCGAGAGCGTCTTCGAGGGCGCTTTGTAGCTGAGCATGTCGACGAGGAACGCGAGGGCGCCCTCGACCGCGCAAATGTCGACTTTGTTGGTGCTGCAGTGAGCCGAGAGGTTCCACAGAGCCGAGAGAATGGATTTCAGGGTCGACTCCTTTCGTCCCTCCATCGCGGCTTTCATCAGCCCGGTGACCGCGCCGACCTCGCGAAGCGTCTGTTTGCTGCTGCTGTCCGCGCGCCACGACAGATTTCGCAGAACGCTCGCGGTCACCTGTCGCAAATCGTCGCTCAGGGAACGCAATTGAGAGACGAGGGCGCGCATGAACGCGTGGAAGGAGCACAGAAGGGCCTTGTTGTTGCCGTCGCCGAAGGTCAGGTTGGTCAGAGCCATTCCCGCGTATCTGCGGAGGGTGACGCAACTCTGATCGTCGGAATCGCTGCCGTGAGCCGCGTGGTCCATCTCGATGAGCTCGGCGACCGCGTGGAGACCGCCCAGTTGGCACATGGCGTGTCGATGAGCCTCGTCGAAGGATAATTTCATGAGGGCCGCTATCGTCGGGCCCGGATGCCTCTCGAGGTCGTCCGGCGGTCGTTCGGTTTCCAGCGACGCTCGCAGACTCTGACAGTAGTCCCGCACCTGCTCGAGAAGACGCAACACTCGGGCCTCCCGTCTTCCCACTTTTTCGTCGCTTCGCGCGTGTATCACGTTGTGCAACGCTCGCGCCGCACGCTCGCGCGTGTCCGGATCTTGACCCGGCGCGTGAATCAGCTGCACCAACAGAGGCAGACAACCCGATTGTCGCATCACCAGACAACTGTCGATCGAGTTGCTCATCGCCAGCAACGTCGAGCTCATGTCCTCGCGACCCTCCGTGCTTCCCAGCATACCCAGCAGGCTGTACACTACGTCGACTTTGGCACCTAAACGACGATGACCCTGCATCCCCGCTGAACAGCTGCTCATACCCGTGCTCGACGAGAAGCTCATCACGCTCGCCATGTCCTGTAACAATTCGTATCGTTGCATGCGCTGTTGTAAGTACCCCCTTACTTTGGGAATTAAAGTTTACACTGTAGTTTATTTTCTAGTTACGATTTTAAAACGATCACCTGAAGCGATTATAAAATGATATGTAAACTTTTGAATAGCCGTGAGAAAAACCTAATTTTTCGTTAAATTTTGGGAGAAATTGGGAGAAAAATGGACAAGCACGGTCCTCCATTATTTTCGTAATGCATTAAGGAGGCATCGGCGCTACAGTCACTTCCATTACGTGTTTAATTTGAAAAATTATTTATACATACTTTCAATGGAAAACTAATGTTAATAAAGATAGATCTGAATTATTAAATAGATCCTACTGAATGTTGAAAAAATGGTATGGAAATAAAATCATAGAACAATAACTCAGTTTGTGCTAATAAGCAATAGGGAATATAATGCGCGGTTTTTTTGGAGGTAAAATTTGTAATTTTATTTCCTTCTTGACGAGCGATGGCTCGTTTCATGCGTTGAAGAACGTTCGACGAATTTACCGAGTTATTTTCTTCCGTTTATTTATCAATTAGGAAATAAATCAATTTAATTCGTCACTTTGTGTTTCTCTCATAAACAAACAGCTCTTATTTGTAAGCTACGAATGTCATCGCAAATGTTCATCGGTAAATTTAGACATTATCCATCAAGAAACAAAATGAGCCACCGCTCGACAAGAACGAACTAAAATCACGAATTGGACTTCCAAATAACTGCGTTTAATGCATCCCATTAGTTATTAGCATAAACTGAGTAATTTCTCTGTGAATTTTTTGCTATCCTTTTTTTATACGTTAAGCAGAACCTGTTTAATTTAGACCCAATTTTATTACTCCTAGTCACCCTTGGAATGTATGTTGAAATAATTTTCCAAATCTTAGTTCACAATTGACATTACTCTACTGCCGATACCTCCTTAACAGTATTTCTCCATATTTTCAATAAGATTACCATGAAGATTTGTGGGAGACTGATATTTCTTGCCTCTACTTAAAAGTTTACACATCGTATTATAACCATTACGAGTTGTTATTAGAAAAACATAATTACAAAGCCAATTGTACCATCAATTTTATTTCCATAAAAATTAGGGTCTTACAACTCTGGTTGCATATTATCTCCAAGCCGAAGCTTTTCCATTCTCGCATTTTTATCTTGCATTGTAAATGGTTTTGACACTCCCAATGAGAACCGTTGAAATGAAAAGGAATCACGAGTATTTCTCTTTTTTTTATCTTTTTTTTTTAAGTAATCATGTAATTCATTGTCAATTGATGGATGATTAATCGTAATAATTATCAAGAATTTCTTCATCGGTATTTCAAAGCAGTGAATATTTTATTAGTTCATATTTTTTATTCTTTTTCCATGCAAATGGCGCTCTTCCTTCGTACAGAGAATGAATAATTTTGTCAAACCCACAATTACACAATATTTGACAAAAGTAATGAGCATCTGTTTTTGTCAGTTGCCTCTCGTACAGAAAGACTAAGAGGATGAGGAGGGTATTAATTCATTTGTCGGTAAGTTAATTGAATCAAATTGAAGCGCTAAGCGTGTGTAAATTTGCACTAGTCGGTGGAAAACTCAAAAGTGTCTTACATTGTGTGGGTTGGCCGCAGAACCTGTCTGCGGACCAGGAAAACTCATTTGTTGACTGGACCATAGGTCCCTTTTAACAGGCCATGTTCCGTGGTAGAGAGACGACAATCTGTGAGCCTGCGTGCCATCGTCCTGCTTGCTCTCCTCTTCGCTACTTCCATCCTCGTCATAGCTTTTGCTAGTCCTTGCGTAAAGCTAAAAACACAATGAAAACATTTGTATAACACAGTCTGCCACAAGTTTTAAGTCAAAGAATTACATTTAAGGGAAACGAGTTTTAATTAATATTGTGCAATCAACTATCAATGTGACCCAGTAGAATAATCTTCAACGCACATTTAAATAACGCGGTGGCCGTTTTTGTGCAAAAAAAATTGCCTAATTTTCCCTCACCACGATTCTGACAATTTTCATTTAAAAATTAATGATGCCAGTGAAAATGTATCCAAAACGATAAATTATCACATCTTCGATAAATCATTTATTTTGCCGATCAACGGTGAATCACATTAACACTTTAACTGCCAATGGGACACATATGCCCCACCTGTCCTTGTAACTTGGCTGTTAAAGGGTTAAACACTATTATAAAATGTACTTTTTAAATTTCCTGACTTCTCCCTGATTTACAATTTAGAAATTCCCTGACTTTTCCCTGATTCCCTCACCAATTTCTTTTTCCTCTGACTTTTCCCAGTTGAATAATTATGTTTTATTATAAAACTAGTCTTCATTTATACAAATCCAACTTTATTATTAAAAATGATATATTTCCTGTGTAGTGAACTGTTATTCAAGAGTATTCATATTTATATTGTGTAACACTGGAATCCCTGGATACCCCTCGAGTATTGGGCAATGGGAGGCAATTAAAAAAAGCACGTCAAGAACCACCAAGAAAGGCAAAAGCAAAATAAAATAAATAAAAATGTTAAGAGCATGAAAACTCGTATCAAAACAATCCTAAAACTGCAGCCGAGGTTATACCACAGTCGGAAAAGAACTTTTTCGTCGCGAGATCGTCCGCGGCCTCGGGTCACCGACTTTTCATCCCTCCAAATAACCTACAAGCCGGGAATCAAGTACACCGAGCATAACATAGAAATCCCTCGAAAGGATCCCGCACCCCGTGGCCCGGACACCCCAGAGTTCCGGGTAACGTGAGCCATCTCAAAGAGCACCGAAAGAATGGTGCGGCAAGGAAAATCAATACGCGCCACTGGTAGTGATATCATGGACGAAGGCACCGGGGTGGAGGGGGTAAAAACGGGGGATGACGTTCAGCATTCTCGCACAATCGTCTCTCATGCCCCGTTCCGCGTGTCTCACGCGGAAAATCGCACACGTTCACGAGTTTCGAGTGTCACACCGCGATTCACGAAATTTCCACCCTTTTTGTTGTTGTTTTCTCTCTCTCTCTCTCTCTCTCTCGCTCGCTCTGTGTGTCAAAAGATTCTTACCTCAGGACTGGGGGTACCGGAGTTGGCCTCGTTGTCATCCTTGCCGTCCGGCTCCATGTCACGAGGCTTAGCGCGCAGCTCGTGGGCAGCACGGTAAGAGGTCCTTGTGGCGGTGCATCGCTCGCGCGATTCCGACGACCTCGGCGGCGGCTGCGGCGGCGGCAGCGGCGCAAGGGTGGTAGGTGGCGGCAGCGAGAGTTTTAACGCCGACTGGAGCTCGGCCGTGGTGCGCTCGCGGGCGTTCAGGGGCGGATCTCCCGCGGCGTAGTACGGGCGCGGCGACGCCGCCGCCGCCGCCACGGTAGTCGCGTCTCTCGTCGCTGGCGCTCCTCCCGACGATTCCCACGAGAGCAACGACGACGAGCCGCTGCTACCTTCCACGCCGACGCGCCCCAGACTCGGGATACCCATCGTCGACGCGTCCGGGCGAAACGTGCCCGACTGTTTTGAACGGCGAAATGTCGTTTCCTCCTGCGCGAGAAAAAAAAACACACACACACACAACGTGCACGGTGAGAATTGAAGGGTGGGGGACATAGTAAATGCCAGTAGAACGATCTACCCGGCAGGTTGCGCGCGTGAATATAAATATATGTATGTAAATATAGAAAATGTAGAGAGATAGGAAGGCGAAAGGGCGACCCGAGAGAGAAAGAGAGAGAGAGAGAGAAACTGATGGGCGTTGTTTTGGTGGCTCGAGGCATTGTTCCGCTCGTTATTATGCTTCCCCGTTCGTATACAAAGCTCGAACGGAAATATCGTTTGCGTGATTGAAATTACGATAACGGTCGATGACAGAAAGGTTCGTGGAAGAACGAAGACGTAAGAGACACGCGGTAAGGGAGGAGGAAGGTTTGATAGTGAGACGATGATTAATCGTTGTGGCGACGACTTATGTCGAGACTTCTGTCAATGTAGGCGCTCAGTCTATATAGTCAGAACTATACGAGAAAACTATACGAAACTATACGAGGGAACTATACGATCGTTCTCGTCGCAAAATAACCAGTTGTGGGCATTAGGGTGTGTCAAAAAAATAAAGATTGTTAACATTTTTTTTTACTGCAGAAGTATGTGTTTTGACCTCAATACACACCTCCTATATCGAAAACGCGCCTAATTTTTTATACTTTTTTTATTTGATATTCGTTGCAATAAAAGACCTCGATTGAGGCACCTCTAAATATTATTTGTCAGCGAATTCCTTTGACACCATTGATTGTTAGGTCAACTTCTCGAGCTTAAGCCATGAAGGTCAAAAACATGCGCAGCAGCACGCAGATAGAAATGGAAATTAAGAAGATGAAAAATTCTCAATTTTTCACTATTTTTATTTTCTCTTATTCATGGCTTAAGCTCGAGAAGTTGATCTAACAATCAATTGTATCAAAGGAACTCGCTGATAAATAATATTTAGAGGTGCCTCAATCGAGATATTTTATTGCAACAAACCTCAAATAATTTTTTTTTTATGTTAGGAGTCTTTTCGGTATAGGACGTGTATATTCAGGTGAGAATACATACTTTTGTAGTAAAAAAAATGTTTTTTATACACCCTAATGGGCACACGCAGTCTGCATACCAATTTCTCCCTGTTATCCTAATTTTTTTCACACAATGTCTATGCGTTCCCTCACCGATACTGCAAGACATTCGACAGAAAATAATGAATACGAAATTATTTATAGAACGATGAACACACCGACGGTGTTAGGTACAAATTTCACTGTCTTATCACAAATTGGCACACGAGAAATCATCGATTGTTCGATAGAGACGGCTCGAGAAATATCGACGCTTTAACTTGTGAAACATATCCGGGGTTAAAGCAGATCGAATTACACGTACGCTACATGTATACACTGCGAGAAAAATGTAGTATTGTTATCTATAAAGTGACAACCATAAATTTGTAATTATTGTTAATAGGTACAGCAACTATTTTTTAGTTATGGTAACTATGACGCAGTTATCATAACTATTCATTAATTACCGTGAACTATAAAAGTAATAACATGAAAGAAAATTCGATAGTTGTCACTTTATAGTTACCAGAACTTACACGATTTCTCTGAGTGTATATGACGTTGAAGTTTACATCGTTGCGATGCAACGAATTTAAAAACAACAAAATATCAATGAATGCAACTGATTTACCGGCTATAAAAAATTATTATAACGACAAAACAACATTATTTCACCCCCTAGTGGGGGGTGAATTATTTAAATCTTTTTGAAATTAATATTTTGTGTCTAATTTCGTTGCATTGCAACCAGTGTTGTAAGTCCCCATTACTTTAAGAATTAAAGTTTACACAACAATTTATTTTCCAGTTACGATTTTATAACGATGACCTGTAGCGATTATGAAATGACATGTGAACTTTTGAACACCCGTAAGAAAAATGTAATTTTTTTTTAAATTTTAGGAGAAATCGTGCGAAACAGGGACAAGCCCAGTCCTCTATTATTTTCGCAATGCATTAACAGTATTTCTCCATTTTTTCAATAAGATTACCATGAAGTTTTATGGAAAATTAATATTTTTTGCTACTATGCAAAAGTTTAAATATCATATTATAATAATTACAAGTTACTATTACAAAAACATAATTACAAAGCCAATCGTACCATCAATTTTATTTCAATAAAAATTAGGGACTGACAACTCCGATTGCAACGATGCAAACTTCAACGTCATGAGTGCATCGATATCCATCGAAGATAAGCGTACTGAATATGTACTTTAGTGCCTTGGGCGTTGGTCATTCGCGAATGAAATAAATCATCGAGAAAAGAGAATAAAAAATCTGTGAAGGTCGGGGTAAACGTCCTGTATCGTGTGTATGATTGGTGCAAAATCGCGGCAGGATACCCGCTACAATGCAGGTCAGCGCGCTGCACGCGAAGGTGAAGCGGGCGCAGGTGAAATTGGATGCTGGTTAGCATTAAAGGGGTCGTACTCGTTTAAGTTTATATACCTATCTTTCGCGATTCTGTTTGCGAATGCGACGAAAAAAAAAAAAAGGAACATGAAGCGGTAACACAACACGTATATCCAGGTGTCGGGTTTATAGACCATCTCTGTGCGGCAGACTTTCTCTCGTTTCTTTTTCTTGTTATTTTTTTTTTTGTTTTTTTTTTCTTCCGAGTGCCGCATTGCCGGCTGTTCGCGTGTATCTCTTTCCGTAATACAGTACGCAGTCTGTAGCGAGTACAGAATGCTTTTTACGAAGCCACGAACCGTAAGTCCGCGAGGCTCTTGCGGTTTATTTGTTTTAATGAAAACACATGGAACTCCCGGCTTGCGCGGTTGTGTATAAAATCCCGGCCGTGAGGAAGACACGAGACGCCGAATGTTAAACGGCCCTGCGAGACGCTTCGACCCACGACGCGAACGAATCAATTCCAGACACGGAGATGAAACGACCGAGATGATAACACACAGTCGTTAACCCTTTGACTCAACCGGTATGTGTTGCACTCTCTTGCACGTTGTGCATCAACTTTTCTTTCGTCATTTTTTCGACGTTTTTTTTTAAAGATGATCAAGGCGTGCATCTTCCCTTGGAATTTATAGTGGCACAATTATGTTTTATATGTCACGTCGATTAAGCCGCTCAACAGCGAATCAAGGGTAAACGTCAAAGTGGATGAGTAATCTTTTGTGCATTTCAAGCGAAGACGGCGAATAAGAAACGCTCGTTCATGTGGATTAAAAAGTCAACAATTCGTCATAATGTTTTCTCAGCAGAAACAGCTAGTATTTTCTTTTAAATCTTGCCTGCGCAGACATTATAGTCTCAATATTCAATCTCGATTTTTCGGGAGTATATAGAGCATTGTTAATTAACGTAAGAAAAAAACATAGATTTTGCCAGGGTACCTACCTCAAGCGTTCGTTACTTTTAAATACACACTTATTTTTATTAACCCTATAATTTGTTTATTATTAAACGTTTGCCAAACGTGGCCTACACGTTATATAACTCAAGATTTTGACTCAATGTAAAACCCTTAAAACACATTTTTGGCAATAAATTTCGTACGAAAAATCGTAAAAAGCAATGTAACGACAAAAGTAGCGATCGTTACTTTTCTTCGTTACATTTACGTTTTATCATCTTTTTTCATGAAATTTATTGCCAAGAATGTGTGTTTGCGGATTTTTCATAAAGCTGAAACATTGAGTCATATAATGCGTAGGCCGCGTTCACCGAACATTCAATAATAAACAAATTATAGGGTAATGAGGAAAAAGTGTGTACTTAAAAGTAACGAACGCTTAACATCTCTGGTACCTATGATCGACTAGATTTTCTTGGACAAGGAAGAAATATTTGATTCTTGGTTTCCAAACAAGCGATAGGTCAATAAAAACCCTCGGTACCCCATCGCGGGGCTAAATGGGTGAGTCAAAGGGTTCCGTGTACGTCAGAGGCGCCACAAACGAGTGACGCACGCATCTACCGACCCTCTGCGAAAAAAAGGCTGTGGCTAGCCGTCCGGATACCGGTCGAAAACATGTAACTTATTCGTCCGGAAAGTGGCCAAATTATCGCTAATACGAGTTTGCATCAAGTTAAACTGCTAAATCTATTGCAAATGTAGCTGGATGAATAAAATATGACTATTCATCCATCAGAACTTGAAAATTAATAATAAAAAAATGTATCTGTACGAATAATATACGGTTATTCGTCCAGATAGATCTCGCAGGTAAATGGAAGTCTATCTGGATGAATAACACACGACTATTCGTCCACGAAAACTTGTAAATTTATTAAAATTGTATCTAGACGAATAATAAACGATTATTCGTCCATCAGAAATAAAAAATTAATGAAAAAAATTATCTGGTCGATTAATATACGGTTGTTCGTCCAG
The DNA here is from genome assembly GCA_963932165.1 of Pimpla rufipes. Taxonomy (NCBI): domain Eukaryota; kingdom Metazoa; phylum Arthropoda; class Insecta; order Hymenoptera; family Ichneumonidae; genus Pimpla; species Pimpla rufipes. The sequence goes on from OZ010635.1 coordinate 713,261, forward strand.
ATGAGTCTCGCAGGTTGCTGGAGTCTATCTGGTCGAATAATACACGACTATTCGTCCCCAAAAACTTACTAAAGCGTAAATTTCCCCTTTGTAAGAAATTTGAACGGGTTTCTCATTAAAAACACTACATACAGTATTAAAGCGGACATTTTTCACCTTAGTAAGGAATTTCAACGGGCTTTCCTTTTTGAAACATTATATGTATATACATATAATACTAAAGCGGAAATTTTCAGCTTCTACTTCACGACACACACGAAGCGTTCGCTCGAGATCGCGACGTGAATTTTTCCGACTTTTCAGACGAATAACATGACACAATTCGTCGAGTATCCGGACGTCTAGAGACTCCGAAAAAGAAAGGTCTTCACCTTTTTATCAGTATTTCTCGTGGGTTCGGCGTATTTGCCCTGATAGCGTGGAATGGTTCGGCAAGCTTGCTGGAGCCTGCGTTCCTTGTCGTGCACGTCGGTGCAGGAGTCGAGGGAGCCCTCGTCGTCGCGCTGATCCGCGTTGCTTTGCATTATCAGTCGCAGCCGATTTTTCTCCGTCTTGGCGAGTTTACTGTCCGCCTTCTGCTGATACTGTCCACCGGCGAACTGGCCGCTCCTCGGGAGGGGAATGCAGGTGGCGGTGGTGCCGAGGTGATGGTGACGATCCTGAAGCTCCTTGGCCGTTCTCTCCATCCCGTGGTGCGTCGAGTTACCGCGTCCCACCATCGGAATCGCGGAACACCCCGAGGAACGCGACTCCCTGCTCTCGCCGGGCATTTCGCAGTCGCGCCTCGGATTTCCCTCTCGCCGCGCCGCGCCGCACCGGCCACGAATTAGTACAAACGCTCACGGACCTCGAGGCACCCGAGGCGGCTCTCTACGTGGCCCGACATCCGGTCACATCCGGGTGCAGCATCCTGTCGTGCTTGCTCGCTCGCTCGCTCGCTCGCTCGCGATGCGTAACCGCGTCGCGCGCGTCCGTCTTGCCTTCCTGTCGTCAAACTGCGCTATACGTCTCGCCTCTCACGTTCCACCGTCGCGATCGTATATTCTCCCAAAGTCGGGGAGTCTATCGACCCAACGCGCAGACGCCGAAGCAAAGATTTTCAAAATGTCTCGCGCAGCAGCCTCGTTCATCCCCTCCTCGCGCTTCCTCCCCGCGCGCCCGAGCCGGCCTCTCTCGCCCTCTACGGCAGCGTTAACGCGCGCCGAGTATATCAATCCATCTCGGAAAACCCCTCGTCGCGCCGAGACACACTCGATGCGCGATGCGCGATCGATCGTGCGATCGCTTTTTATTCCGCGCCCCGCGGTGTTATCGCTTCTTTCGCGGATTCCGATAACGAGATTCGCTTTATCTTTTTTTAATCACGCGTAATCGGTAATTAAAGTGTTGTATTTTTTTTATATTTTTTCAAACCGATCGACGAAATGTTTCGTCTGAAAACGCAATTTTTCGGTTGTTTTGGTGAATGCAAAGTTCAACTGAAGCGGACTTAATTTTTAACGCACCGACGTACAATCGCGGATTACGATATCGAAATTCGTTTTATATGTATATTTTTTTCACGCGCAATCGGTAATTAAAGCGTTGTATTTTTTTTTACCGATGACGAAATTTGTTGTCTGCGAAAACGTAATTTTTCGGTTGTTTTGGTGAATGCAAAGTTCAGCAGAAGCGGACTTAATTTTTATCGCGTCGACGTACAATCGAAAAGTTTTGCCGAAATGGCGATTTTTTTTTCTATATTCTTCTATCGCTTTTATCGTTTAGAGTGATGAGTTATCTTTGCGAAAGATAAAATTGTTTCCGCTTTCGACTGGATCATAATAGAAACTAGATCCAAAAGCGTCGAATCTTTTTTTTCCACGTCTGCGAAAATGACTATCCTCTCGGCAACTGCGGGTAGAGCGTTAATTAACGGTCACCGAGTTCTCGGCAATCAACCGTGACCTTCGCTCTAATTACGATTTACGTAACCGAGCGTATTTTTTTCCCCCGCGGTTGACAAGGCGCGGTGTCGCCGCGTATACGACGATCGTGCAAAATCTCGGTAGTTTTGTAATCGAGCGCGGAACAGAAGCCCTACTAGGACGCGCGAATGCACGGGAGGAACAACGATGACTGTACAGCCGCGCGGCGTTGATCGCGGGTCTCGCGCGACGAGGAAACCAACTGCCGCGGTGAACGTTCGTTATGACCGCACGGCGCCCACGTTCGCGTTCGCGTTTCGTAAATGCACCGGACGTTAACACACCTATAAACACAACGACTTTTACGGCGACGGCATCGTCCACGAATGACAATGGGCTCTCGTGGCGGTGTCATCGGTTCGGCCTCGACCTATCGGTGCGATACATTCGGGCCGCGAGATGTGACAACAAAGAATCCAAAACCTTCGAGCTCGTCTCTTTTCACGAAAAAAAAAGAAAAAAATAGCCCGTGTCTCACAGTTTGTCACAGCCGGTTTTAAGTAGTAGTCACTGAACGCCGGCGGCTCGACGGGCGAGAGACGGAATAACACACAGGCGGGTCTCTCGTTTTCACGTTCGGTGGCGTCGCATAATGTCCACTTTACCGACGACGCTCTCGTCTCCGCACTGCACCACCAACCAAGCGCGGTCCGACCCCGAGTTGAGCATTGATCGGAGAGCTCTCGTGGGACGAGGGAGGGAATTCAGGGAGGGAGGGAGGGAGGGAGAGACGAGCCGCTTTCTTCTTTCTTTTTAATTAACGGCGATAAGGAGGCGACGACGAGCGCGAGGATATCGAGGAGCCGAAGCGTGGCCGAACGATACGCGGTCTGTCTACGGCAGGACTGCAGAAATAACTAACATGAGGACGGGGAGGGGGGAGTTTGGACGAACAGCTGGGCTCTCGCGCTCGGTCTGGCTGCATGGCTGCTGTGCGCCATCACTGACTCACTGTGCAGCAGCGGCGGATTATCTCCCTCTCTCTCTCGCTCACTCTGAACCACGCACACCCGCGCAGCGTTCCACGCTGTTTTCTGGCTCCCTCCTCGCGCTTAAAACGATCTGCTATAGTTATATAGATCGCATTCTCGATGTCTGCTCCTCTATGCGCTGCCCCCCCACCCCTCCGTTCGGCGAACACGACGACGCTGTACGGCGGACTCGGCCACGACTCGCTTCCCCTCTTATGGACGGTTTACCAATCAAGCGATAAGAGTCACTTCTCAAGAATTCGCGTCTATCGCGCGAATCCATCGATGGACAGATCGCCGAGCGACGGGTCTGCGCGAGGAGCGACGACGAGAGGCCGGGAGTCGCGGGGCTTTTTGGGAACTGGGACGAAGGCTCAGCGTGGTCGGGTTTGACGAGATTGTAATTCGAGTCCTCGTCGTCGCTTAACGGGGGGTATGGTCTTGAAACTTTTTTTTCTATTTTTTAAATTTTGTTTTAGGCATGCACAACATCTCAAGAATGTATCAAATTTTTAGAGCAATTGGAGCAAAAATAACGGAGATATGGAATTTTAACCATCCGAGGCTCTGAATCGTTTCGTATATAATTATTCACTTTAAAGCGATTTTCTCCACACTTCACGTTTTCAAACTCGGTGACGGCTGTAGTTGAAATTCTATCGTACCGATCCTTTTCAAACTTGGTACACTCTTTCTCCGTATAATTCATGAGGTAACGCTGTCGAGTATCTTTTATTTGTTGTAATTTTGTATTTTACAATAACAAATTTACCGATTTTTTAAGTGAAAATCGCGTTTTTGACTTCCCAGTGTTACCAAAAATTGAAAAATAAAAAAAAGCTCGACAGCGTTACTTGGGAAAACTCATAAACTAATCAAATCAATTAGATTTTTTTATATCAAATGATCGAGTAATGAGTTACAACCGTCACCACAAAACAACTTTTTTGGAGACGTCTCCGGAGATTTGCAGTCAACGGCTTAGTTTTTAATATTTTCCGGTGAAATTTACAGAAAATATTCTTGAAATGTTACTCTACAATACATTAAATTAAAAATACACTGCCCGTATCTTGTAAAAAAATGATTGAAAAAGGGTCTTTTTTTCATCGAATTAACCATGCCCCCCCTTAAATTGAAATCTGAATAATAAGTCACCACTCCCGTAGCCTTGAAAATAGAGAGAAATTTCTTGGTGATTTATTTTCGCACGCGACTAGCGAAGGGCGAACGAGCGAGAGGGTCGAGTTACCTATATTAATAAATAAGCATGAGACGTAACTCGAGAGTAGAAAACGGCACGGCATCGACATACCGAGCGAGCGCGCGGCTCGGTTTTTCGATCGGTCGAGAAGAACTAACGTTTCCCTGTGGGATGATCGCGAGAGCACCTTTCGCCGCACTGCAAGCTCGCTGATCAATAACACGTTACGAAGAAGCGGCGTGAACCCCTCTGCAACGAGCACTCGGACGAGGAACGAACGAGGGCGCATGCTCTGCGTCGACTTCCCCCTTCGGCATTTTCCGTCCTTTTTTAAGCCTCACGCTACAGCTTACAGCTACGAAACACAACGTTGCAAGGACCATGCGCCGCGCACGCTTCAAGCTACGCCGACGAGACAGAGAGAGAGCGAGAGAGATTCACGCACACAAAAACCCGTACGCGTACGGTGTCGACGAACTTGGGGCGAGGGACTCCGCGAAACCAGTGACCTTGATCGTACAATCCAGGCGCAGTCGACGACGGGTTACGGACAAAAACAGAAAGCTTTTTTTCGGCTGTTCACTTTAGAAATCGATCCCCACCCGAAAATCTCAATAGACCTATCCTTACGCTAAATTGTCGACTTGTCGATTAGACTTCTATTTCCTAATTACGTATTACGTGTTAATTACATATTAAGTGTTTTCGCAATTTCGTCACTTCGCTAAAATCGAGGTCACTTTTTTGGATCGATGGAACCTCGATTTTCTTTTTTTCGTTCGAAAGAAAAGTCAATAACGAAGGCAATGCAGCAAGGTGGATTTTTCAAATTTTTTTACCGAATTTTAACCCTTAGTGTGCATACATCCGCCCAAACTAGCTGCGCACTGCGTGCAAATTTATGGGGTCACAATGACCCCGGTGTGCACATTGAGGGTTAAAGTCGAACCTTCAAAAATCGCAAATTTTTCGATTTCCTTGCGTTTTTTGCGATATTTTTTTTTCGATTTTGTAAAGTTTTAAAACCCTGACCGATGGGAAATTTCCCGTTGATGCCGAAAAGCACCGCTGTTTGCCCGGAGAATAGAAAAATTATTGAGAAAAACGCTAGAAATGTTTTTTTTTCTGTGCATATTAATAGTATGAGCCCATACGTGCAGTTGCCCTGTTGATGTTACGTTACTTTATTAACCCCTTCAGCCATTGACGCAATAGTGCACTCAAAGAAATTGTGTAAGTTCCGGTAACTATAAAGTGACAACTATCAAATTTTCGTTCATGCTATTATTTTTATAGTTCACGGTAACTACTTTACGACTTTATGGCTGTTACTCTATAGTTGCCAATATTAGATTTTTCTCTCAGTGTGCTCATATTTTTGTGGTATTCGGCACACAACTAAATTTTCCTTCCGATTCCAGTAACGAAACCGTGAGATATTTTACTCTGATTTTTTTTTAAAGGGACAATCTATCGCACATTCTTTTTTTTTAAAATCATTTTTGTGTTACGTTCCTTTTTGGGTAACATTTACGTCTGGTAAGACGTGAAAAATGTTAAAAATCAGATAAGACAAAATGGATGTTTACCTCTTGAAAAGATAATTAAGTCATTTGCATATTTTCTTTTTCTTGGATTTTAATTTGCCGAATGTAAGTCGAAGTCTCCCGTGCGTAACAGCGCCGCACGCGACTAATGGATGGTCTCCGCTCACGCGGTCAGAGAGATTCTCCCCGCCCCGTACCATTCATTTGTAATTAAAGAAACGAATTGAGAGGTTGTAATATCAAGCAACATGTTCTATTTAAGCTTCTCTCGAGCTGTGTCTAACAATGTTTATTCTGGATATCAAAACTGAAAATAAATCTCTCCCTATTTTGCTAAACGAATCAACATATATTTTTAAAAAATTACAGACACGTTATTCGTATTCACCTTCTACGCTGTTCTTTGTATATGAAGCTTTCTCTGTCGATTCAGCCATTTTTTTCTTCGACCCTCTCTGATCTGCTCCATAATTGATAATATCATCAAACTATTCACTCTATGTGAATTTTTTCAGATTTTTAAACGCCTTTCAAACGCAAATATCTCGGAAACTTGAATCTACTTAAAAAAATGTCACCACATAAAAGTTGTCGTTTTCTGTTATTTTTCGAGCGGTATTTTTCAAATCATTTTCACGTTCCGATTAGAATGATTTTTTACCGAAAAACGGAGGAATTATTTTTTTATTACAAAATGGATAACTTTTTGGACTGAAAAAATTACAAAGTATTCGTGTATGAATGCTGATATTGCAAAAAAATCCCCGGAGTGGCACCGATAGATCTTCTGGTATAAAAAATGTATTTGCGTAAAAGTTCCGGAAAATGGGGGAATTCTTTTTATAAATACATTTTTTATACCAGAAGATTCATCGGTGCCACTTTGGTGATTTTTTTGCAATATCAGAAGTCATGCAGCAATACTCTGTAATTTTTTAAGTCCAAAAAATTATACATTTTTTAATAAAAATAATCATTCCTGTGTTTTTCGGTAAAAAATCATTCTAATCAGAACGTGAAAATGATTTCAATATACTGCTCGAAAGCTAATGGAAAACGACAATTTTCATGCGCAGACATTTTTTTAAAAGTAACTTCAAGTTTCCGAGACATCTGCGTTTAAAAGAACAATGGTTCTGAAATATGATTTTAAAAATCTGGAAAAAAAACATACAGTGCCCTTTACTGGTACATTGATATTATCAATTATGGAGCAGATTAGTAGAGAGGGTCGAAGAAAAAAAGTGGCTGAGCCAAAAAAAACTTCATATATTGAATTAAATTTAAACGAATAAAATAGTTTTAATAGCAAAAGAGTAAGTGAAGCTCACCTCGTACGACGGGCGTCGTTGACGATTCTGATCGCGCCAGGCGATGAGCCGAGCAGTCAGTTCACCGGAATTGAAGTTTTCTCGCGCGCCGTCGAGGCTCGGTGTGAGCCGAGGATGAAACGCGAACTCGCTGCAAAAGCGTGGAAACAGAGGGAGAGAGAGAGAGAGATGAGAGACATGAATATATAGATTGTCACAGACGGTGAATAAACCCGACTGACCTAGTAAAACCCTGTCGCGGGGAAACGTACGTTTTCCCCGGAGAGTGCGGACAAAGTGTTATCGCACTAGCGGCTAAAACGTTACGGAAACTCATGCTCTTTGAATACTACATCATCTTGGGACAATAGCGGGTGCATGTGCGGGAATAAAAGAAGGCATTCGCTGGAACGCGCGGCGCTTCCTGCTCCAGCTAAAACTTTGCAGCGGTTTTTTTTTCTCGCCCGCGTAGAAAATGCTATATCGTAACGCAGAATGGTTGTGCTCTTGTGAAAAGAACTCATTCGAAAGTCCCGCAACGGGGATTGTGTGAAAGCAGAGAAAAAAAGAGAAGAAAGAGTGGAAGAAAAAAAAGTGTGAGCCGCAGTAATTATTCAAGCGTGTCGCACGTAAGTCACGCCAGAGGACGCGCCGCGAGTTCCTCGCAATGCGGCGAGCGAATTGAAAGTAAAAAAAAACGATCATCTGTACGATTTCGCGGCGAAGGGATTAAAATTCGTTTTACTCACTTCCGATCGACGAGAGCTCTCTGCCCGATCTCAATGTTTTTGTCGCATCGTCGTATCACATTGTCGACCACCAACTTTCCTGCAATCACACGATAGCACACGCGTTTAGTATTTAGGTGAGAGAAAATCGAGAATCTTCACTCTGACTCACTGATCAAGTCCATGGCTCTCTCTGTAAAGGCACAAGATCGACTTCTCGCATTGGATATAATTTAACATTAATACGGAAGCTGCGACAGCATTTTCATGTCATTATCCGTCAACAGTGCGACATAACCACGCAATTTGTTAACCGTACGCTTGTCCCGCGTGAAGATTGTCTGCGTGTGCGGTGAATATATTTTGGGAAAACTCGTCGATCACGCGTGAGAAATTTAGTACGCTAAATTTGCACGAAATTCTTTGAACGACGCGATGAATAAAAGATCCCGGGTACAAGCAAAGCGTCACGATAATTCAAATATCAACTCATAGTTCCCGGCTGACTGACTGGATATTCAGCTGTTTTGCGGGAAACTCGAAAATTTTCCAGAATTTTCATAATTATTTTACTTATGTATTTTTTCGTCCAAAATGTTGGGTATCCAAATGTCCCAAAGTTTTAACCGAAATGATACGTTTTCCAACTTTATCCTGGAAATAGTTACTGAATTCCCCTTCTGGAAATCGTCGTACGATGCTGCTTAAAATAATAGTCAAGTGTCTGTGTAAAATTACGTTGAAGTATGCATCGTTGTAATGCAATGAAATTAAGGTAGTACGAGCGGTACAGTCCCGCCAAACGCGAGTTTGAGAGAATATTTCAAACACTTCTCAATGGGATAAAAATGTTTAAAAAATCAAGCACATTGAAGGTACCGAAAAGATTGATTTTGCATAATAATAATTCCAAAATGTTATTTACAAATAAATGTAAAAATGAATTGTTCAATAATTTACACGGTAACTCAACTTTTTTTCTGATGAAAATTATTCATTCGTTTTTCGGAATACGTATGAATTTTTTCAGAATTTTGTCTCATTTTTTCAAAATTGCGATTTTCAAGAAAAATGAGGGGGCGAATACCGCATTTAAAAAAATGTAGACAAAATTCTGAAAAAATTCATGTGTTCAGAAAAATTAATGAATAATTATCATCAGAAAAAAAAAGTTGGTTTGCCGGGTAAATTGTTGAACAATTCATTTTTTCATTAATTTGTTAATAACATTGTGAAATTATTATTGTGCCAAATAAATATTTTCAGCACCTTCAACGTGCTTGGTTTTTTGCAGTTTTTTATCCCATCGAGAAGTGTTCGAAATATTTTTTGAAACTCACGTTTGGCGGTACTGTGCCGCTCGTACTACCTTAAATAACAAAATATTAATTCCATAAAAATTCAAGTAATTCACCCCCATTAGGGGGTGAAATAATATTTTTTCTCGTGCTCTTTGTCGTTGGAATAACTTTTTATAGCCGGTATAATCATTTCGGTTCATTAATATTTTTAAGCTTTCAATTTCGTTGCATTGCAACGATGCAAACTTCAACGTCATTTTGTAAAGCTAACGCAAATTACAACTCAGGATGTCCAAGTTTGACCTCAATAAATTCTAAATGACGAAAACAAGAAGCTTTCACTTGCGAAACAAATACAGAAATTCCTGCTTGGCTGACTATCGAAGACCCGCTCGTATTGCCCTATGAAGCAATATTGTTGATCGTCGGGGCGTGAGAGTTTCACGTAGTTTTGCATATATATACGCACCCCCGTGTATCCCCGGGGGTCTACGAACGTGTGATGTTCGTGAATACATTTTATCTCTCCGGGTCTTTTCATTTTTGCATACATTAGGCAGCAAAGCCGTATGATGTGCGAAGGGAATACAGAGGAAACCGAGGAGGGAGACTCGTTTGACAATGCGAGCAAGAGTCGCGCCGCCACCGCCGCCGTGTGTACGCGACCACAGCGAAGAGTTTTTGTCCGTTTCTGTTTTTGCGTTTTTTTCTTCTTTCTTTTAAAAGCGAGCGAGAGCGACCGCGCGTATGCATTCAGTTTTGGCTTTGGCGTCGGAATGGCAACGTTCCAAGTGCTAGTAGCTGTTCGTTGTACGAGTGACTCTCGCGAGACACTCCCGGGGAACGAGGCGAGCGAGAGCAGTGGCCAGACATAGAGAGAAGAGCTAGGAGAGCCGGGGCCGATGAACAGAGGGAAGCAGAGAGAGAGATGCGATCGTATACGGGCGATAGTTAAATCAAGCCGAAAGGGAGTCGCGAGCGAGAGCCCGAGGCATCGATAATCTCGAGACGATGCATAAGAGTGGCGAACGCGCGCGCGCCAGACGGAACTCTCGTTCGTCTGCGTGAAAATAGGCTATTGCTCTTGGTGTCTGGCCCTCGATCCTCGAGATAGAGATAGAGAGCGAAGAGTCGGTCAGGCACGTCGATCACGTCGTACACGCGAGCCCGCTAACTCATGATGACGACAGCTTCTCACAAGTCCGGTAAACGAGCTCGATGATCCACTCGAGGTTTCCACTTATTCGCGGTCGGAGACGGCTAGCAGCTGCTCCGTATCCAATGCTGAACGATGTAATTTACCTACAACTCGAAGCTGAATTTATCCGCGCTCTTGTTAATGCCCTATATGCGTGAGATAATTGGTACACGTCGTGATATTGGGACAGAAGTGGATTAATACGATGTTGGAATAATAGAATAACGAGAAGTTTAAGGTAGTATGAGCGCCTAAGCTGACGTCGTATAAGTTCGAGCGAGAATGAGGCAGAATTACAGACAGAATTACAAACAGTTCTCGATAAGATCAAAATTTGAAAAAAAAATCAGGCATGTAGAAGGTGCTGAAAAGATTATTTTGGCAAAATAATAATTGAAAAATGTTATTAACAAATTACTGAAATAAATAATTGCTCAACAAATTACCCGGCAACCTCATTTTTTGTTATGAAGATGATTTCTTTACTTTTCTGAATACGTATGAATTTTTTCGGAATTTGTCTGATTTTTAATTTTAATATGAAAAAAAAAACCAATCATAACAAAAAATAGGTTGCCGGGTAATTTGTTGAATGATTATTTATTTTAATAGTTTGTTAATAACATTTTTCAATTATTATTTTTCCAAAATAATCTTTTCAGCACCTTCTGCATGCTTGATTTTTTTCAGATTTTTATCTCATCGAGAACTGCTGGTAATTTTGTCCCATTCTCGCTCCAACTTATGCGGCGTTAGGTATAGCGCTCATACCACCTTAAGAGAGTCATAATACCTTGTTCGTAATTTTTGTGATAGTGGGTGAAATTGTGATTGACATCGGTGGAGTCTACATTCTGATAGAGGTCCGATGACAACTGCCGCTGGAGCAGAATCGTCTCGTGTGTGAGCTCGCGCACTTGTACGAGAAGGGCTTCATAGCTGGACACCGGTAACGTCATCGCTGTCGTGGTGCCTGCCGGCTTTCCGCCACCCCCCTGCTGCTTCGACGAGATGCTCCTCGAAAATCCATCCGATTCCGAGGAAGAAACGGCACAGCGGACTCCCACCTGCGGATTCAATTACATACGTTAATCTATTATCCTCGACATTTTTCGAATTATAGTCTTCTGTCATTTTGGTTTTACGATATTTCGGCCCGACTTTTCCAAGATTTCTTCGTACTTATTTCTATCATGTTTTATACGTAAGAGAAAAAATTGTTCTGTCGCATGTGAAAAATTACGTTGAAGTTTGCATTGTTGCAATGCAACGAAATTAAAAACAACAAAATATTAATGAACCCAAATGATTATACCGTCTATAAAAAATCTAATTAATTCTAATTAAAAAAAACAATTAATTCTAATTAATCCAAATTACGAAATTAGGTATAAAAATCATCTTGGAAACTAATCACTAAAATGACTTTTTATACATTTCATAATCTGCTTTAAATAGAATTATTATTATTATTATTTTTTTTTTTTTTCGGAAATTCGTTGCATTCCAACAATGCAAACTTCAGCATCATAAAAATTATTACAACGACCAAGAGCATGACAAAGCAAAATTATTTCACCCCCTAATGCGAGTGGATTATTTAAATTCTTATGAAATTAATATTTTGTTTTTGATTTTGTGGTATTGCAACGATGCAAATTTCAACGTCATTGTGAAAAGTCAGGGACTGGGACACTCGGTTTGTTGTATACGTTGCTTGCGAAGAGCACTGAGAGCCCCTGCCCTACCGCATCGAGCAACCACTTCGACGTTACATGACTCACAACGTGCAGTGCGGAGCCCCTAAACAGTAAAGTACAGACTACAGTGCCACGTCGATAGAGACGGAGAAGCGAAAAGTCTCGCGTGTACGACACGTTTAGCGTTCGTACACGGCAGGCTGTGTGCTCGCTACCTACCCCGGCTCTCTATACGTGGACCGGAATGCCCTCGTCACCCTCGCTTTCTGCTCTCCACCACCTTCCACCCCCGCATCACCTCCGACCCTCGGCAAACCAGAGGGTTCCACACACAACGAGAGTCTACAGAGTGTCGCTGCCCTATACATCGACGGTATACACACTGGGCCTTCCAGCTCAAATGTACCAGGCTGCAAATTTCAATTTACTTTTTTACCCCCATTTTAGCAGGGGAACACGGGGCAAAATGGGACGCATAAGCGAAAAAATGGTTTTATAGCCGACGGATATATAATGGATGTATGAAGAATATATTCTCAATATATTCCGCGCCTACGAATCATAGAAGCTCTGTATGTAATAGATGAATGAAACATATAGCTTCTATACACAGGAAGTACATAGAGAATATATCCTCAATAAACAATAAATCTTTAGAATATACATTAGTGATATATAGTAAATATATCACGATATATATTTGACATGTAATATTCTTCATATTACATATCATTATTATTTTTAATATTTTTCAGTTTTTATATTTTTTATCGACTATACAACGTATCTAACAAGTGTATTTTTTTTATAGATTCCAGATATATAATTCATATAGTCTGAAGACATGAATAATGTAACTACTGTATATCTCATATTTATGCTAAATATAAATCATATACATGGTTGTACATAAGAAATATATTGACCTGTATACCAATAATATATTAATTACATTTTTGGGTTACAAAAAGGTTACATTCGGTATGTATTGTCTATCTATCTTTGACATAAATTAACAATACATAAAGTGGCAAAAAGTTCGATATTTCGGATATATAATATCACATGTAAACAATATATAGTAGAAAATTTCCTGTATATCCATGGGTATATAAAAATTATAATTCCAAGTATACTTCTTTTCCGTGGGGGAAATGCATCCGCGTTCAGTGGACGCATGATGGTGGACTTGCAAAAAAAGAAAATTCGTTGTAGAAATAACGAAAAAACAAACAAAAAATATTTAAAAACGTTCTCGCTGCATAAGCCCCAGGATTCGGTTCCTCACCCGCCGCGAGCTCAGGAGACGTCGAAAAAATAGGCTTTTTCGTGTATAGTAGAAAAAATAGAATTTCTTGGATGCCGTCCAAGAAACGAATTTTTGCAAATCTACTCGGAAAATACATTTAAAAAAAAACCCGCGATGACTCGCTTTGCGTGGAGCGAAGAGATACGCTCTGGACAAAAAATCATGGACAGTCTATGTGAACCGGAGCGGCCGGTATCTATACGTGTATGAGGTAATACAAGCCTACGACCCTCTGGAAAAGTCTCCCCTTGTAGCGAAACTCGCGCGCGTTTCAGCAACCGCACCGCCGCGCGTGCATACTCTCTCTCTATATCCAGTAGCACCGGGTCGCCGCTGCCGCTGCCGCTGCCGCCGCCTCCTCCTTCTCAATTCGCTCCGCGCGCTTCTCTCGCCGTGTTCTCCTCCGCCTATTTCCACTTCCACCTCCCGACAATCGATCGTGCTTTTGCACGCGCCACTCGGCCTATAGCGTTCCTCTACGAGCACTTATAACTCCTGGGGGTGTAAGTACCCCCCGTGCGCAGAGGGGGGAAGGAACCAAGTGCTTCCCGGGTCTCTTTCTCTCTCTCTCTCTCTCTCTCTCTATCTAATACCCGGAGGGAACAAGACCAAGCAAGCTTCTTTTGCACGAAAGCGCTCTTGCCCCGCTGGCTTCTCTTGCGGCACGAACACGTCACCGACGACGCAGCTTCGAATTTAACTTACGTCAGATGTCAATTATTACCAGACTTATCATTTTTTCTTCCCTCGTGGTGGCCGCTTTTTTCGCCGAAAAAAAAAAATTCCCCGACTTTTCCCTCACCACCGTTCTGACTCGATTTCTGTTTGAAAAATTAATAATGCCAATAAAAATGTATTCAAAACTGGTGCACGTCTTGGATAAATTATTTATTTCGCCGATCAACGGTGACATTAAACACTTATAACAATTCATGCTATATTATACTTATAATGTACTTTTTATCTACTTACGGGCGGTTCATCGCCAATTCACTTTTTTCCCTTTATCCTTGTAAACCCTGACTTTTCGCTGATACCCTGACCAATTTTTTTCGCCTGACTTTTCCCGGTTTTCCCTGACCGCAGCCACCTTGTTCCTCATACAGGAAGCTTTGCCTTCGTGAACATTTTTTTTTTCGAGATTTTCATGTTAGGTTCAGCAAGAAGCTTTGCCGTATACTGGGAAAAGAGATTTGTTGATTCAACAAATCCGGCATTCACCGGTTGTCGAGTAAATCATTTAGTCAGCTCAACAATCTTTTTTTTTTTCCACCTTAACCATCGCTTGGTCTGCTGAACCGAGAAACTGTTGAAGAAACAAAAAATGTCATTGCTCTAACTAAACATTTATTTGACAGCCGGTGACCGTTGGATTTGGTTGATCCATTGATTTTTTTTTCTCTCTGCGTACCAGAGATGTGAGTAACAAACGTTTCACTTGAAAACAGCGAGAAAATTGGACACTGAAATATTTGCAGATTTGTCCGTTGGCGATATATACGCACTTGAAAGAATCTTGAGGCGTGATTGATCGTTCGTGTGACGGGGTGACGCGGAGCACGACCGTGCGGGTTGGCTCTATTATTGCCGAGAGACACATTAGTTTCTTGTATCGGACATGATTAACGACGGGGTTTGTGTACGCGGAACCTTAGAAGCCGCAATTCCGCGTCGCATCGGTAATAGAGCCAAGCAAATGAGCGTTCTTGAGGTACCAGTCACCTCGGAAACTTTCTCCGTTATTAGTCAATGTATTTTAGTAAATTGGTAAGTTGGAGTCATTATTGTTAAAAAATGAAATGCTCGTTTTTAACCCTTCGTGGTCACACTTCTCTCGCTGATCACGGTGGTCACTCTGGGTCGATTTCACCCGGATCACCTTTGACCGCGTATTGCGACCAAACTACCGGCTTGAAAAATATCTAAAAATTACAGAATATACTTTAAACTTTGTAGATAATTTACAAAAAAAGAAATTCGCCGATATTAAATTGCAACATATTTTGACAAATTAATGAAGGTGAAAGATCGAAAAAAACGTTTTTTCACTTAAAAAATCATAACTCCGCAAATAAAAGATCGATTTCACTCAAATTTTAACCTGATACTCTCTAAATATAGTACTTTCGATTAAAAAATAGTATCCTAGCGCTCGCCACAAAGAAGATATTTATTCCGGAGTTTGAAGTCGATCGTTTGTAGAGCAAAAAAAAGATAAAATCATGGAAAAAAAAGGTTTTCATTGATAGAAAAATGATGTAAATTACAAAATGTTATAAAAAGACTTGTACTCAATGTCGAATGTTTTTAATGGGTTAAAGAATCATTTAGAGAAAATGAATTAAAAAAAAAGTAGAGCACTTGGAATCAGTGACCGAGTGCGAATTATTAACTACAAATGGGTAACTTTAATTGGTAGAGCGAGCGATTGTTTTTATATAAGGTGACTAAACGAGTCGTTGACCTTATATGGAGGAACATTTGATTGGAATATTGACCATTCCCGAGGAATGAATCGGTTACTTTCGCTGCTGGGTACGCGAGGCTCTTGGCATTCGAGTATCGACACGCAGCGTACGATGGTGAAACGTATGTTACGAGGCGAACAGAGCGAACATTCGGTTGGCATTGATTTGCTTTACAAGGGCTCGTATCCTTGGCCCGCGGGAGCAATCACGTAGACACGTGCGCGGTTCCTGCCCTGCCTCCTCAGCGGACGTGGTCATTACACGACCGACTACTCAACGTATTGGATATAAAGTCTTCACCGCGAGACTCTTATACTCCACGGGGCCGCCGCCGTCGCCGTCGCCGTCGCCGTCGCAGTCGCCGCGCATTCGTTTTCTCTTGTCTAATCTCTCGCCGTGCTTCTGCACATCCCTCGAGTGCACTTCAATTAAAGAACCGTAGGTACACGGACGGGCGTGCATTGCTCTTCATGTACTGCCGGCTGGCTGGTTGGTTGGCTGGCTGGCTGACTGGCTGGCTGGCTGGCTGGCTGGCTGACTGGCTGGCGGCTGTAGTGGCGAGCTGTTCACACTGAAGCCGCGTCGAGGTGGCGGCAGCGACTGCGTCCGCGGCACCAGCCAACAAAAGTCGTCTGACGTTATAGTCAGACTCGCGTAATTAAGTCGACCCCACGTCCATTGCGTGTGAAAAAAACGAAATAATAATAAAATGTACAAACGTCCACTGTAGGAATCCAATTATTTCGGTGATAATCCTAGGACCTGCGATTGTTGCAACGAAAACGTCAACTTGGTATGTTCTATTTTTGCCTCTCGAGAGCCAAAGTGAAACTGCAAACAACGGAGCTTTTCGAAATCAGCGGAGAAAATTCCCCGTCGTATAGGCGTTTTGAACTTCACCAAATAGATTCTTTCTTTTCTTTTTGCGGAAAAAAACGCAAAGGGTAACACTTGGAAAAAAAAAGTTGCAAAGTAGAACTTTGCACACTGCTTCCTCATTAATTCCCCTTTTTCACAAAGCCACCTCTATGAAGAAGCTTATTTATTAACTTTGGCTTCCTCATAGAGGAAGCTTTGTGAAAAAGGGGAATTAATGAGGAAGCAGTGTGCAAAGTTCTACTTTGCAACTTTTTTTTAATTTGAACAAATCTTTGCACTTTTTTTAAAATTTGAACAAAAAAACTCCGTTACAAACACCGTTACATCTAATTTTGATTAGATACAAAGTTTTGACTTACTTTAATAACTTTTCTATAAGTTACAGCGAAAATCTTAATTTTTTCAAAAATGCATAACAGCGTAAAATCCGAACCACTTTACCAATCGTCACCAAATTTTATACGTGGCAACGCTGTATGTTATTTTTTGACTGTTTAATATTTTGGTTCAGTTGATGAGATTCGACGTGATATAGAGCAAAATTTATTTTTTTCGAAAAATTCAAAATTCTATAAAACCGGAACCGCCTTACCGATTTCGCTGAAATTCAATACCAAACAACATTGAACGTGTCTTTATTTATGATGAAGTATATAGCTGAGTCGTCGAACTTTTACGAAAGTTAGAGCGTTCACGCCATTTTTTTGAAAAATTAAAAATTCGATAAAATTTGTATACATGGATATATTTAATTTAAAAAAAATGTGAATTACAGAGGATTTAATACTCTACTTCCGTGCCAATTTTTAGCTCGATCCACCATGCCATTCCTGAGTTATGAACAATTGAATGTTCGGTGCCTGGACCATACATACATACACACACACACACACACACACACACACACACACACACACACACACACACACACACATACACACATACAGACATATTTTCTAGACCACTTTTCTCGACGTTTTAGGTGATTCTAAGTATGTTAACATGAAAATCTCGAAAAAAAAAAATTTCACGAAAACAAAGCTTCCTCTATGAGGAAGCAAAATTAATAAAATAGTGTAACATCATGATGTTGAAGTTTGCATCGTTGGAATGCAACGAAATTCAGAAAAAAAATTAATTCCTATTACCCTAAATTATTAAATTGGGTTTAAAAAATCATCATAGCAACTAATTGTTATGATGACTTTTAATACCTAAATTCATCATTTGGATTAATATGAGAATTACTTTTTTTCTGAACTTCGTATGATATCGAAATTTGCATCGTTGGAATGCAACGAAATTCAGAAAAAAAATTATTGTAACTAACTCAAATGAAGGAAATAAATATAAAAAGTCACCACAGCAACGAAGGGCATGAAAAAAAAAATCTTCATTTTTTTCGTGCACTTCATCATCTGGGTTAATTTTTTGTTTCTTTTTTTTTGTGAATTTCGTTGCATTCCAACGATGCAAACTTCAACATCGTAATTTCGTTGCATTCCAACGATGCAAACTTCAAAATCATGTAACATCAACTGGGTAACAGTACAACAAAATGTGTTGAAAATGTTGACTCAACTAAATCTGGCGGTCACGAGCTGTCAAGAGATTGTGCAGTTGGGTGAACAAAATATTTGATTTCCACTCAACAAACAAATCTTTGGATTCAACTGAATAAATGTTTGAACTGACCGAACATATTTAAACACAATACTTACAGTATACAAATAAGTAATATAGAAATCACCTATAAATTGTGTAAAACTATCTTATTGCTAAGCGTTAAGTTAGTGATATTATTTCATAATAATTCCCAAAAAAAAAGTCCACTCTTTCTTCCCACTCTTCGAGAGAAGTGACGCTTGCGGGATTCGAAGCCCGCAAGACCCGCTAAGACCTAGGAACCTACCTACTTACCTACCTAACAACCTAAAGACGAGCACGCTAATCACTAGACCAAACCGACTGTGTGAATTCCGTATACTTTATAATTCCATATTAATTGCATCGTGGATAACATCCACTCGTTTATGAGACGTATAGGTACTAATGATGTTATAGAATTGAGACTTTTGATGCCCAGTTTCAATATACTTTTAATCAATTGATATGGTCCGAGTAACTAAATATTATTTCCAGTAGACAATATAAATGATTCGACAGACAAACAGAATCAGTTGACCGCTTCAGTTCAGTTGACCAAGTAACTAAATATTCAGTCGTTAGAACCTTCCGACTTTAGTTCTGTTAACCACCGTTGGGTTGCCTCAACGATTCCGTTTAGTTCCAACAATCCATATCTTGTCAACCCAACTGAATGTGATCAACTGTTTCCACTAATTGATCGAATCATTTATGTCGATGACTTGAATAAATATTCGATTATTCATACCATATTATTGTTCAGTCAACCAATTAGAAGTCAACTAAATATATTTGTTTGATTTGACTATTTTCTTTTTCCAGTGTTACGTTAAACGTTAGGGTCAAAAGATAATGAGGCTCTCGCACTATTAAATAAATATATTATTACAGAGCCTTGCCGGAAATGAGATCCGCAATAATAAGATTTTAATCACGAGACGGCGAGTTCGTAGCCTCGAAGATGTTAATTTATAGCGGCGGAAAATAAAGGTGCAATCGCGGTGATACACTGTCGTGTCGGTTTTACGCTTAATACGGGGCTCCGGACCTTGGATGGAATGTCGTCCGGTTTGTGGCGCACGCGGACACACCATAAATGTTCACGCGGATCGGGTTTCACGGGTTTGTCCAGGCACATTTTTGACCTTGAACGTAAATATCCGCCTGTCTCGTGAATGCATCATAGCCGTGCGCGCCTTGCATGGGTGAAAAAAGCACGCGGGCCCTTCAGCCACACTTAAGAGTAACTGCAATCCCCCCCCCCCCCACCCTTCCCCTAGGCTCAATCGGTATAAAAAACGGCAAACAACTTTATTCGCACATAATGTGATCCGACAAAAGATTCGTACCGCTTTACGGAAGAAGACTAATTGTCGTCCTTCTCGGAACGTTAGAATTTCAACAGAATCGATTGTCCTACTGGAAGAAAGGAAGGGACAAAGCCAGCGGCTAAGTGAGTTAAGGAAGTACGAGCGGTACAGTGCCGCCAAACGTGAGTTTCAAAGAATATTTCGAACACTTCGCGATGGGATAAAAATCTGAAAAAAAAAATCAAGCACGTTGAAGGCGCCGAAAAGATTTATTTTGCATAATAATAATTTCAAAATGTTATTAACAAATTAATGAATTGTTCAATAATTTACCCGGCAACCCAACTTTTTTTCTGATGAAAATTATTCATTAATTCTTTTGAATGCGTATGAATTTTTTCAGAACTTTGTCGAAATTTTTTTAAAGGCGGTTTTCGTCCCTCATTTTTTTTCAAAAAACGCAATTTTGAAAAATTAAACAAAATTCTGAAAAAATGCATACGTATTCAGAAAAGTGAATGAATGACTATCATCTGAAAAAGAAGTTGGGTTGCCGGGTAAATTGTTGAACAATTAATTTTTTCATTTATTTCTTAATAACATCTTTGAATTATTATTATGCAAAATCAGTCTTTTCGGTAACTTCAAGGTGCTTGATTTTTTTCAGATTTCTATCGCATTGAGAAGTATACGAAACATTCTCTGAAATTCACGTTTGGCGAGTCTGTACCGCTCGTACTACCTTAAGAGTAACTGCAAACCCCCTCCCCCCAGGCTCAATCGGTATAAAAAACTGTAAACAACTTTATGCGCACATTATGTGACCGACAAATGATTCGTACCGCTTTACGGAAGAAAACTAATTGTTGTTCTTCTCGGGACATTAGAATTTCAACAGAATCGATTGTCCTGCTGGAAATAAAGAAGAGACAAAAGCCGGCGGCTAAGCGAGTTAAGTAAGCGGTTTGCGTAAACCCACATGGGGGATTAAGCGGTGACGGGGTGGAGGCGCTAACTGACATTTCTATTAATTTAGATTGGTCCCAACTGTTTTCTCCGAGCGAGCCGCGTTGCGGGTATTGCGCGGTCAGCCGGAGAAAGGAAAGAGATCCGTGCTAGCTATTTACTCGAGAGCAGAGCCGCGTGTCGAGTCTGTATAGCCGCTGCGCGCTAGCGCGTGGTGGGCTCTTGTAGTCTCGAAAAGCTATCTAAGTATACGGCAGTCGTACCGGGAAGACCAAGTTGACGGAGTAAAGAATGATACGGAATTAGCTCGTGACCCAGTTGAACCTTTTTCTCCATCGAGCCGCTGTGCGCCGTTGACAGTCTCTCTCTATGCGGTGCAAAGTTGTGTGCAGACACGATTAGACCGCATTTTGCTCTAGCTGTCGAACGACCGCTAGCGAGACGAGAGACGTCAAGGGCGAAGCGTCGGCGAGGACGGTGGCAAGTCGAGTGTTGACCAACGCGTTGCGATACTACCTACTTGGTTGCTGCTTGGCTTGTTTCGAATAAACGACGCCGGTACACGAGAGGCACAAGGTATGAGTATTGGCTTCGTGCGGCAAGACAACTAGTGCCGCGCTTATGTTCGTTCCTAGTATTTAAGGTAGCTCATGCGCTTCACACTAGTCAAATCGGTGCTAAATTTTCAAAAGCGGTTTTACGATTCCTGGTTGTTTAATAATTGTTCCGAGGTGTTACTGACGTAGTGACATTAGTTTTTAATAGACAAACACATTCGCATTCGTGATTCGAATAGAAAATCAATTGATATATGCTAATTCCCGATGTCGTGGTTTTTCGTGCCGTTTTTTAAAAGCATAAACCTTAATAATAGATCAATTGTGACGAACAATGGCTCATTTTTATTATTTTTATCCTTGATCGATTTTGTCATTTTTATTCTTGATCGATTGATCGATCAGACTTTTGATAGTATTAGTAGTTGAAAAGATACGACCACTTGATTATCCTATCCTAATCTAAAAGGAGACATACAAATGGGCTTCTTCGCCCAATGCTAAACGCCTATAGGTCTGTTTCTTTCGCACCTAGCGCTCTCTCTCTCTCTCTCTCTCTCTCTCTCTCGCACCTTCTTGTTTATCGAGTCTCCTGACCAAACGGCTTGATCTGTCGAGGAGTCCGAAGCTTAGCCCAATTCTGCCGTACTTCCGCACATTCTATCAAAATCTGAGCTCTATCTGTCGAATAGTTTAGGAGAAAAGAGCTTTCAAAAATTCGAGCTGGAGTGGGGGAAGTGCCATTGCCTCTTAACCTAAAAGACCACCAAGTCGAATGGAATTGCTCAAAGTCCATGTAAATTTCCGCGCAGAGAACAGTGACACGCTTCGCCACTGCGAGCGCTGGGGCTGTCCGAAATGTCCGTGCGTAAGCAAAGGTTATGTGCGGAGCCAATAAGAAGGAGAAGAAGTGTACCGCTTCGTAGCGGTGAAGAGATACATCGTTTGCGCGCGAAAATCATTCCGAGCGAAAATCAAGCGATGTACTTATACCGCATCCTGATAGCAATCAGAGACCGCACACTTGCTACGTGTGTACATCGCAAGTGCTGGAAATGCTTGAGTTATGGCGGCGCTAAATGGGAAACTCTCAAGAGTACGAACGAATATGAATAATACGAGCCGACGCTGCGCACGAGGAAACTCGCAGCGGGATGGATTAATTAAATTCGTGGATGCGTCTGTTCGCGGCCGCTGGCGCGCCATTGCGATATGTATGGTATATAAGAGCGATATTCTACTAACTACATCGTGAGGACGGCGTAAATTTTAGGGATTTCTTGGAGCGAGGGCTAACCCGTATTCGGAATGCTTGGCCGAGTGATGGCTGCTGTGTGACGGTGATGAGCGTTGGCTGCTGTTAGTGGCCCAACTCCGAACCACTGCTGGATCCCAGCATTGGTCTGGTAATGGCTACGATCCGTTGACTGCCAGTACTGGCTCAACTCCGGACCAGTGTTGGCTCCCAGCATCGGTAAATGTTCACAGGCTGAGTAAAGGCTGCCAGCATTATGCTAATACTGGGTCATCGCCCTGATGCCAACGATTAACATAACCTCAGTATCTCGTACCATCGGCATGTCAACGACGGTCAATATACAAATATATGGAACTGAGATTGACAATGAGTTGTCTTAAGGTAATCCTTTCGTCAGTTTGCATTTTGCATAAATTCGAGCAAAAGTTAGAGAGAATTGCAAACACTTCTCGACGGTATAAAAATCTGAAATTAAAGGTACTGAAAAGATTAATTTTGCATAATAATAATTCTAAAATGTTATCAACAAATTGATGAAAAAAATAATCGTTTAACAAAAATTCCTGTGTCCCAAGTTTTTTGTGGATAAAAACGATTCGTTTGTTTCCGAATACGTATGAATTCACATTTTAGAGTTAACTTTGAATTTTCACATATTCCCCATGTAAAAAAACACAAATTTCAAAGATTACTTAAAAATCTGAAAAAATTCATACGTATTCAGAAAAACGAAGGTATCATTTTCATCCACAAAAAAACTTGTATCACCGAAATATTTCTTAAACTATTTTTTTATCAATTTGTTAATAACATTTTAGAATTATTATTATTCAAAATTAATCTTTTCAGTACCTTTAATGTGCATGCCTTTTCAGATTTTTATGCCATCGGGAAGTGTTGGCGATTTTCATTTTATTAACATTTGGTCGAATTTATGCGAAATGAATACTAACGAAAGCACTACCTTAAGAACCCAGAGTACATTTTGTAAAAATGAAATCACATTTCGTATTTTGGTTGCTATATTGGATTCGCCATTTTGTATTTATTAATTAAGAGTTGAGTTTTATAATTAGAGGCTTGAAAAACTTCCGAGTACCAAATTTAATCCAAATCCCTCTGATAACCCTGTGTCCGGCGATAAGGTGGAACTGAATAAATATTGTATTTACGCACTGAGAAAAATAATTGGTAAGACTAACCGAATGTGCGTTTGCGGGCAGCAAAATAAATATTTCGTTCCGTGAACGAAATAATAGTTATTGTGAATTAAAGAAAATTTGATTCAATTAAACGTTGGTTCGTTCAACCAAATATAATGTCTAATTAATCAAATATTTATTTCGCTGCCCGCAAACGCACATTCGGTTGGTCTTACCAATTATTTTTCTCAGTGCATATACCGTATGCACCGCGGTACGGGATAAGCCGTGTACGGAACGGTGCGAACGCGACACTTCCTAAATTCGTACGGCGCAATACTGTTATTTACGATAATTGTAAGGGGGAAAGAAAGCACTCGGGTTGTTGTTGTTGCCGCTGCTTCGCGGCTTCTACCGCTGCTGCTGCTGCGACTATGATGGTCTCGTTGCGCTTTCCTCCAGTGGGCACCTTGCTCAGCAGCCGGAACTTTATGTACTAGCCACGCTGAAACCATCGCGGTCGCGGCGTTCGAAGTGAACACAGAGGCTCGTGTAAGTGATTAAGAACGTGGTTATTGCGCGCTCGCGCTGCTCGGGCAACGATGCTTGAGAGAGCTTTGATGTTACAGCCCCGCGGCTCTCTGTATATTCGCGAGTGCGTTGGACGTGAAATCACGTTCTCTGATTTCGTTGTTTTCACCCAATCGGCGAGAAGGGAACGAGAATACCGGGTGCGGAAGGATTACGGGACCGCGATCGTCGTGACGTTAACGCGCGTCTCACGTTTACGACTCTATTCTCGAACATTAGGCACACAAAGTTGCGCTTCCAAATTACCGTATTACGCGGTGAAATTTAAATACGCCGCAACGTTTTGTCACACTCGATTTCTCGCGAGTCGATGACTTCGGTGAAGATTTTGAAAACGGTGTAAACTTCCTATCCGATTGATCGTTCGACTCGATGTTCTTATCGCAAAACATAACGACAAACGAAGATAAAGAGAAAACATTTGTCTTTTATTTTACGAAAACGAAACTTGAAGAGTTTTTTTTTATGTTCGGACCTGAACATTTTCTTCTCTCTCGTAGAAAAGAAAAAAATATCAGCGCAAAAAACGCAAAAGATGTTTTTCGCGAAACAAAAAAAAAACGATTTCGATAATATCAATAAAAAAAGTAACCTCAATTTTTGTGAAATTACGAAATTTCGAAAAAAGTGCGAGATCGTTTTTCGTTTTTTTCTCGTCGAATTTTCTATTTTTCGGGCAAACAGCGGTGTTTTTCGGACTCAGCGGGAAATTTCTCATCACATAGAATTTTCAAACTTTACGAAAGTGAAATCTTTTTTTTTTCGCGAGAAACGCAAGGCAACTTTCGGCTTTAAAATTCTGCGCTAGGTTCGATCTATCGAAAAAAAGTAACCTCGATTTTAACGAAGCGACAGCTGGGAAAGCGCGCGAAACGCGCGTATGGGCTAGTATCATTAAAAAACAACGTTACGAACAATTAATCGCGTGTCTTTTGTTACGATATTTCATTTCCACAACGATGAAAAAAATGCGCGTGTTTATGTCCGAGATCGGGACTCTTAAAAATTCGATAAAACGCTCATATAATGGAATGATAAATGCGGGAGAAATCTCTCGCTGAAACTTGATATCCACGCACGAAGACTCGGTGCGCAAAGAGCGACGAGGTGCGGCCGATGATAATCGATGGAATTAAAATTCGTGAGTTTGCACCGCGGCGCGAAAGCCGGAAGCGGGCCGCGCGGGTGCCAGAAGGGCTCGGGTCTTAACGAGAATGCGGAGCACTGGAACGTGAACGCTCTCTGCGGAGAGTCAAGAGTCGCACCGAAGCGCGTCAACGAGGCGTTGGTCTTCCCGCGAGCGCGGCGAGTAGCGGTAGAAATAGAGTTTAAGCGCTGTTTACGAAACCCTACAAACTTGTCCTACTAATTAACTCACCGAGAGATAAACAGAGAGTGAAAGACCGGGGAGCGCGCGACACGAGCCCAGCGAGGAAGCGTTCCACCGACTACTTATTAATAGATTTTTCACCGCGAGACGAGGAACAAGTTTCTTTGTTCCGTCAATTCGCGCCGGGATCGATTCCCAAAGTGACTCCACACCGTTTAAACCTCCGTCTGTAAACTGGGTCTTTTAAGGAACAGTCGAATTTCCGAAGTGAAATTTCCCTCCAACTAATGAAGTGTGGGCTTCGACTCCCCGCCTTAAGGGCATGTGAAATACCGACTGCGGTAATAAAAACTGTGATGAACGTTTTTTACGCATATTCACATTTACAGCCCTTCACATTTACCCTGCACTAGTGAAATCCGCAGGGAATGAATTTCTTATTTTAGCTGTAAACGCAAATATCCGTGAAAAACGTTCATTACAGTTTTTGATACCGACTGGGCTCGACGTGGATGTTTCACATCGCCTTAATAAAAAATCTATTTAGTAGTGTAGACGAAAGGGCGCCGGGTCTAGCCGGTAGCAGGCGAACGCCTGTCTGTGCAAGTCGCGACCGTTCCCTCAAAGGGTCAGTGTACAGACGGCGTCGTTGTTTTCATAGGTAAGCGGATGGAGTTTTTTTGTTGCTTTTTCGTAGTTTTTCGGTCTTTTCACGGTATTTCGGACTAAAATACATGTTTCTTGCAATTTTGTGCTTTTTCTGGCCATTTTCATTGTACTTTTTTTATGTTGAAAACAAGATATTTTGCATTTTTGGCTTATTCTTCCAACATGTTCGAATATTTTACGTTGATATTTTTCGTTTTGCGTTTTTACGTTGATTTTGCGTCGGATAATTACCGTTCAGTGTACTTACAGCCAGAAAAATCGTTCTGATGGGATCTATTCGAAACAAATAAAATTTATTTGTATGAAATACAAATGTATTTGAATGAAATAAATCCTATTAGGCCGTCCATTACATAAATTAATCTATTTAATAGCCGGCCTAGTTAATAGAATTTATTTCATCCAAATAAATTTGATTTGTTTTGAATAGATCCCACACTGAGAAAAAAAATTGGTTGAGCCAACTAAACGAGGGTTTGCGGGCCGCGAAGTAAATATTTCGTACCGTGAACGAAATAATAGATATTGTGAATTAAGAAAAATTTGATTTCAACTAGGCGTTGGTTCGTTCAACCAAATATAGTCCAATTCACCATATATTTACTTCGCGGCCCGCAAACCCTCGTTTAGTTGGCTCAACTAATTTTTTTTCTCAGTGCATCAGAACGATTTCTCAGGGTTTATAAAATGCCTGAACTTCGTAAAATATTCCCCACATTCAGGTACTGAAATAATTCAACTTTTCAAAGCCCAACCCAACGACACAATATTCTTTTGAAAGTTCATAGTCTAAGCTACAAAACCCTATAACCGTTTTTTTTACATTTGTTTATTGCGAAGGTATGCATTTTTTTTTTAAGAAAAACCCGTTCTTTCCCTATTTTCGACTACAATGTATGAAACAATAGTTATAAACGTTTGACTTCGGGAACTTCTAGGCCGTGTAGTAGACACTTCGAGAAGAATCCCTGAATTTTTTCAGATTTTTCGAACGCTTCGAATATTTTGAAAACTCGACTGTTCCCTGAAAGACATGACGTTGAAGTTTGCATCGTTGCGATGCAACGAAATTAAAAACATGAAAATATTAATGAATGCAACCGATTAAACCGGCTATAAAAAGTTATTACAACGACATAACAAAATTATTTCACCCCCTAGTGGGGGTGAATTATATAAATCTTTTTTAAATAAATATTTTGTTTTTAATTTCGTTGCATTGCAACGATGCAAACTTCAACGTCTTTGAAAGACCCAGTGTACAGACGGTGTATAGCATAAAAATATAGTTTACCCACGAAGGGTTAAAGACACACTCGGAGAATGGAGATTCGAGTGTAACGAACGGCGCGGCGGGTCGAGATATCGCGTGGCGCGCGCGGTACGTTTTATTCATAGTTGAAGTGCATACGATGATATTGAGATGCACGTAGGCTCCGCGCGCGCAGTCGCTCGAGTATAGCCTAGGACCTTCGCGGGTCTAGCAACGGTCAACAACCTCACAGAGAGACTTTGCCGCGATCCTCGCGGCTGGTATACTCGATCGCTAAGCGCTCGCAAATCGTTCGTTGGCGGACCGGACACACGCTGCTCGCCGAAGGATCGATCAGGAGTTGGCGGAGTTGGCGTGTGCATCGAACCAACCGAGACGTGACACTTTATGGGCTCCGTCGTCTCTGGCCTAGCGCAGCCAGCTATCCGCCGCCGCCGCCGCCGCCGCCGGCTCTAGCTTCGCTATACTTTATGACCAAAACGTGCCTCGAGCGCGGCGATGCACGTTTCGTTTGGGCGCCGTAAAGAAGGAAGCGCGTGTCTCTTGTATGAAATTTATACGACCTCGTGTATCTTCGTGTAATTCCCGCATTCCCGGGACTCGTACACGTTTGTCCTTAGAATATACACGCGTTATTATTATCGCGGAAGCTCGTAATCAGTGTTGCGAGTCCCCATTACTTTAAGAATTAAAATCTACACAACAGTTTATTTTCTAGTTACGATTTTACAACGATGACCTGTAGCGATTATAAAATGATATGTGAACTTTTGAATAGCCGTAAGAAAAACCGAATTTTTCATTGTATTTTGGGAGAAATTGTGAGAAAAATGGACAAGCACTAAAAAGTAAAAAGTATTTCTCAATTTTTTCAATAACGATTACCATGAAGATTTGTAGGAAATTGATATTTCTTGACTCTTTTCAAAAGTTTACACATCGTATTATAATCATTACGAGTTATTATTAGAAAAACATAATTACAAAGCCATTAATTTTATTTCCATAAAAATTACAGCTCTGCTCGTAATTGAAGCCAATCAAGCTTGTATCTTTTACCCCGTAGATATACTCGCAAATAATACACGGCAGTTGAAAATAACTCGTGACTATTTATTTCCAATCCTTCGCTTGTATTTGCATTTCTCTCTATATATACGATCCCCAAATCAGGCTGAAATCCCATATTCCGTTAAAACTCGACTCCCGAGGTAACTCGAAATAATTGCATCGCAATTGCGCCTTAACCGGGACTGTCTCTCCTCGAACAACAAAGCACAAGCGAAGCCGCGATCGCGTGTAATGCCATCGAGGTTTCCGCGCTCACTCGAAATCACTGGAAAAACAATACAGCGGCAACTAGTTACCTGATAATTATTTTGCAATCCGCGAGTCCACTCGGCCTTTTCCCAAATCCACTAGCGATCTACGAGTCTGTTTGTGTCGCAAACAAACGCACACAAATTCACTGCACACTCGCGCGCACTCGGATGCCCGAACATAAGATGCGACGCGAGCCAAGCGTCACTCAGAGTTCTCGCATCGCGCGTAAGTATATAATTGTGAAATCAACGAGCGGTGGTGAATGCGATTAGCGAAACACCGGTTCGAGTAAAGCTTCGAGTCGGAAGTTTACAGAGCTAGCTCGGTGTGTAGTAGTCGGGATGCGCGAGGATGAGCGGAGAGCGCACGCGGTCCGTGGAGTACCGTCTCGTTGCGCGGCTGTCCGAAAACTCGTGGCGCGCGCCGCGGGCGAGCGTTCCACGAGCGTCGCTGCCCTCTGCCGCTCCGCCATCTCCCACTCTTTCTCGCCCCGGCGCTCTCACGCTCGCCGTCTCCCTCCCGCTAATAGCGCCAAAGTACGCTGCCGCAGCCTGCAACAGGAAAGGAGAAACCTCGCGGGGGCTACGCGAGCAGGGAGAAGAGAACATCCTGACCACTCGTCGTGACCGTCACGCGATCGCAGCCCGCGCGACTTCTGGATTATGCGCTGCTGCTCCTCTTATGCTCTTACTTATACCCCTCGCGGAGCCCGCGCCGAAGCGCGGAGAATACGCCGCACATCCGCGCTTCGGGAAATCTTTTATTCCGTGCGAGATGAGGCAACGACGGTCACCCTTGTTCGACGATCAGCGTTGTAAGTCCCCGTTACTTTAAGAATTAACCCTCCGTGTGTAAACACGGGTGTTTTAAGGAACAGTCGAAATTTCGAACGGAAATTTCCCTCCAACGAATGAAGTACGAGCTTCGACTCCCCCCCTAAAAACTATTTAGTAGTGTGGACAAAAGGGTCAAGTGCCGCCCGGGTCTAGCCGATAGCGGTCTAACGCCGGTCTGTGCAAGTCGCGACCGTTCCCTCAAAGGGTCAGTGTACAGACGGCGTCGGTGTTTTGATAGGTAGGCGGATGAAGTTTTTTGTTGTTGCTTTTTTCGTAGTTTTTCGGTCATTTCACTGTATTTCGGACGAAAATACATGTTTCTTATAATTTGATGCTTTTCTGGCGTTGATTTTGCGCCGGATAATTTCTGTTCAGTGTACTTATAACATGCCTGACTTCGCAAAATATTCCCCACATTCAGGTACTGAAATAATTCAACTTTTCAAAGGTCACCCCAATGACCCTATATTCTTTTGAAATCTCGTAGTCTAAGCTACAAAATCCTATAACCGTTTTTTTATATTTGTTTATTGCGAAGTTACGAATTTTCTAAGAAAAACCCGTTCTTTTCCCATTTTCGACCACAATTCAATTTTTATTAACAATACTTATAGACTTTTGACTTCGGGAACTTCTGAACTGTGTAGTCGACACTTCGAGAAGTATCCCTGCATTTTTTCAAATTTTTCGAAAGCTTGGAACATTTTGAGAACTCAACTGTTCCCTGAAAGACCCAATGTACAGAATTTGTATAGAAAAATATAGTTTACACATGGAGGGTTAAAGTTTACACAATAGTTTATTTTCTAGTTACGATTTTACAACAATGACCTCTGGTGATTATAAAATTATATGTGAACTTTTGAATAGCTGTAAGAAAATGCGAATTTTTCATTTAATTTTGGGAGAAAATGTGAGAAAAATGGACATGCACAGTTCTCCATTATTTCCGCAATGCATCCCCGACATTCTCGTCGACTGTCAAGTCGACGAAAAAGTGACCGAGTCGTTTTTGTAGCGAATTTGACGATCGGGAATTTGTCGGATTAACGGTCAAAACGACGGAAGAAAATGGGTCCGTCGTTTTGTCTGTCAATACAGCAAAATTCGACCGTCAAATTCGCTACAAGAACGACTAGGTCATTTCTTCCGTCTTTTTGACGTCATATCCGACCGTCATCGAGATTGCTAGAGATTAACAGTATTTCTCAATTTTTTCAACAAAATTACCACGAAGTTTTCTGAGAAATAAATATTTCTTGCCTCTATTTAAAATTTGATCACATCATATTATAACAATTACGAGTTATTATTATAAAAACATAATTACAAAGCCAATCGTACGATCAATTTTATTTCTATAAATATTAGGGATTGACAACTCTGTCGACGATCAACGAGCAGCAAGTTTACGCCGAGATGGAGGAAAATAATGCTTGGCTGGATCGCGCCGACACCGGTACGAAGTAGGTACTTAAAATAGTTCCTCCTGCTCGACGAGTGAATGATAAATTGGAAATAGAAAGACGGGAGTTATTAATGTTTGCTTCTAGATTACACGCGGTTTATACGCATTTCTACTAAATTTTAAAGCAGTTTCAATAAATTCTGAATACAAAATTGTGATTAAAAATCATCGATTAAGAACATTATTATACTGTTTTCAAACATTTGCGTTTTTTGTCATTTCACTGTACAAACAAAAATGCACGTTTTGAAAGTTAATTATTGAACACGAATGTTTTATTAGGTGACTTCGATAACCCCGGTCTCATATATAACTTGCCTTAATTTCCCCCACTGCGAGCTGTCTGGAATCTTAATTTCATTACCGCCGCGCAGCGGCAAAAAGTGCGCTGCCCACGCACCTCCATTATTCCCGATAAAAAATGACGTCTAACGCTCCGCAACACTTGCATAAGCCGCGCGCGCCCGCGCGCGCGTTCTATAATTGCACCAGCGTTCGTTGTGCGCGCGGCGCACAGCGCCCATTTTTACATTATACTCGTGCCCCTTTGTACAGACCTACGGAAACAAACCCTTGTGCATGCGAGGGGATTTTGCATGATGACGGGGGGGAAACGCTACGACGATAATACGGGACTGCGATGGGGCGCCGGAGATCCGTCGTGGCACCCCTAACAGGCGCCACACGCGGCCTCGGGTCTCCCCGTCCCTCGCTCGACACGTGCATTTATTCTCCAGCGCGACCGCCGGCCAAGCTAATTATAGTATTGAATATCTCGCAGGTTGCGGAGAATACATCGATGCACACGACGTATAAAAAAAAACATCGCTCGCTTCTGTAAACGTTCATTTTGCCCCAATTCGTTTCGATACCTTATCTATTTTCAGTTATTCTTCGTACTTCAATCTCATTTCGCAATTAAAAAACGAAAAAAATGTCGAAAGATTTTCCTAGTTTAAGAGGCAGTGATATTTCGCTCGGAACTCGTTCGCCCAATGCTAAACGCCTATAGGGCTGTCTCTCTCGCATCTAGCGCTGTCTCTCTCGCACGTTCTTGTTTTTCGATTCCCATGAAGAAACGGCTACGAGTATCGAGGAGCCAGAAGATCAGCCCCATTCTGCAATACTTCAGCGCATTCTATCAAAATCTGAGCTCTATCTGTCGAATAGTTTGGGAGAAAATAGCTTTGAAAAATTCGAGCTGGAGTGGGGGAAGTGCCTCGGGGTCCTCGATAGATCAAGCCGTTTGGTCAGGAGACTCGATAAACAAGAAGGTGCGAGAGAAACAGCCCTATAGGCGTTCAGCATTGGGCGATGAAGTACCAAGCGAAGTATCACTGCTTCTTGAGGCGAGGTGACACCTACTCAGTCGGTAATAAAAACTGTAAGCAATTATTCCGACGATGCTTAACGTTTCCGGAAAAAAGGAAAGTTTTACATCATTCCTCTTTCAATTCCGCATGATGTAAAACTTTTATTTCTCCAGGCATGTGTTTCGTTTCCGTGTATTGTTGTTCCGAAAATGATTTTCCATCTCTCTCGCACTCACAGCGGTTTCGCCTCGCCTGAAACTCGATAATGAATGTCGTCGGAAAAGGCTCTTGCAGAGTAGACCGTTAACGTTTCGACGTAACTGCGACGTAATTAGGCATTCATTGGGTCGTAAACTCCCAATGCTAATGGGATACGTCGTTCGCAATGATCCAAATCCTTTATATCGGATTTGCGTGAGCGATAATCCTCCGTATTACGAGGGAGCAGCGGCAGCAGCACGAAGAATGAAGAACGAGTCGGACGAAGCGAGTCTCCGCGCACGGAGATTCGGCGATCCGTCGCTCCAGACGTTTTCGCATTCGGCGTGTCGGCCTTGCGGACAGAGGTCGCTGCGGGCGGTCGCGATTACGGCAACTAATATCCGGCCACGTTAAAATAGTTTGTTTGATAGCGCTCCAGTACATTTGTCGTGATCGCGGCACAGCTCGGCGAGAGAATTCGTGATAAACGGGTGAATACGCCGCAAGCCTACCGGCTTAAATGAGTTTTGAATAGCGTCTCGATCCTCCGAATAACGACAATGGACTACTGGACGCCGTGGCTGCTCCTCGTTGCTCTTTTCTCCTCCGTTCTGCTGTCCGGCGGGGTCGAGCTAACCTTCGAATTGCCGGACAATGCCAAGGAGTGCTTCTACCAGGAGATCGAGAAGAACGTCTCTGTGACTCTCGAGTTTCAGGTACGCAAAGCCTGAATTCGTAAAGCACCCAATTTCAATGTTCCAGGTTCATTAAATTCTCGACTTTGCGAATCCGAGCAAAGGGAGTGGCTGTCATCGTTTCTCACTCGACGTATTTTTTCATCCGTTGAGGCAGTTTTTTTGAGAAAAATGACGATTCGTCATATTTTTTTGCTTACCAGGTTGTAACGGGCGGCCAGTATGACATTGACGTCACGTTGGAAGCTCCGAACAAGGAAATCATATATCGCCAGGTGAAGACGCAGTTTGACTCGCACACTTTCAATGCTCCGCTGAGCGGGGAGTACAAGGCTTGCTTCAGCAACGAATTCTCCACCTTCTCTCACAAACTAGTCTACATGGATTTCCAAGTTGGCGACGAGCAGGCTCTTCCAGGATTGGAAGAACATGTCACCGTCATGACGCAGGTAATTTATCTTCTCTTCATTTTCTTGCTTGTTTGAAAAAAATCTGTGGAGAAAAGCTGCTGCAAATAGGATATACTGAAAACATGATTTCATTTAGAAGTCACTTTGAAGCAGTGTCGTGAGTCTATATTACTTTGAGAATTAACATTTACACAATGGTTTATTTTTTTGTTACGTTTTTACAACGATGACCTGTAGCGATTATAGATGAACTTATAAAATGTAAAGTATACATGAACTTTTGAATAGTCGTGAGAAAAACCTAATTTTTAATTAAATTTTGGGAAAAATTGTGAGAAAAATGGACAAGCTGGGTCCTTCATTATTTTCACAATGCATTAACAGTATTTCTCCATTGTTTTCCATAAGGTTACCATGAAGTTTTATGGGAAGTTATATTATATATTATGTTTCTTGCCTCTATGTAAAAGTTTACACATCATAGTATAATCATTACGAGTTATTGTTATAAAAACATAATTACAAATTGTACCATCAATCTTATTTCTATAAAAATTAGGGATTTACATCTCTGCTTTGAATCAACAGAAATCTTTATAAAAGAACTTAGAAATGAATAAAAAAAATAATTGACTTGAATTTTGAAGATTTGGAATTGACGAGCGCTTCTTTTGCTTTCAGATGGAATCTTCTGCCCACGTGATTCACAAGAAACTGGTGCAAGTTGTGGATTACCAGACGGCGCACAGATTACGCGAGGCGCAGGGCAGGAAGCGCGCGGAGGATTTGAACGAACGAGTGCTTTGCTGGTCGGTGATGGAGACGGCGGCGATACTCGTGATAACGGTGGGCCAGGTGTTGGTCCTCAAGAACTTCTTCACGGAGAGGAAGCCCTTTCAGCGTCTTTAGTGCAATCACGAGTATCGGAGCAATCGTCACGACGCCCTCGATCCTTCGTGCCGCTTGTATCGATTAGAACTGAATTTCCCCCGAACGTTTTCCAGGCTGATTTGCTTTGGAAAACTTCGACAGTGGCGTGAAGATCGGTCGATCGTTGACGCCACGAATCTCCGAAAGTTTTTCTCTCCTGTCGATCGAGCCGCGAACGCGATAATACGGAATATCGACGAAAAACTCTCCGAGATATATTCCCACTCGCAGTGTATTCGAAAACATTGCAACTTTTAATTTACGGGTATGACAGCGCGTACGGGCATTTTGATACGGGTGTCGTCGCTGCGAAGCGCGGAATGTAATGAGAAGAATGAAAAAAAAAATAGAAAAAGAAGAAAAAAAAACACGTTGCTCGAGTCGGCATCAGGATACTCATCATCGTGTCATCCCGTTACGTCTTCGAGGACCTTTGTGTTTTTTTTTTTGTGTTGTTACATTATCGATGTCGTCGATCAATGGCTTTGGGCCAGTTGCGATAAAGTCATGTTTTCATACTGTGCACATGTAATATAATTGAATTAAAATGTTTTGTGTGAAAGGCCGTACTCGTCGGATGCAGTTTCTTTTATCGTACTTGCGGTGTTACATGATTATATAAACACGCTGGTTTAGCAATGAAAACAAAAATGCATTGATAAAAATCTAAAGAAGATAAAGAAGACAAATTGAATTTTGGTATTTTCGTTAGATTCTCTCAGTGAGTAAGTTTGGAAATAACATTTTTAGCCTCGTGGAATCTTCGGCCGAGGATTTCAGTAAGCACGACAGTATGGACAAGAAAAATGTAGATGAGCGAAGCGTTAACTGAGGGAAATAAATGGGACACCGATTAGAAATTTCGAGGAAGAGCAGAAAATTCATGTTTCGACACTGCGCACGTCTCGGTAATTACGAATAAAAGTGTTTTGCGCAAAAGTATCAGTTTTTCCGTAAAATTGACCTCGTTTCGTTTCGGCGTCGATACAAATCGCTCGTGGTTGCTCAGGAATCGAAGCAATTGTGCGGAGAAATATTTTTAATTGATCTCAGCATTTTCGCAACCAAGGCTGACACGTGACGCGTTCATGACAAACGGAGTTACGAAGCCACGAATGCAGTAGGTTGTAAATTTGGAGCCTCGCGATGTAGGAAATGCGTGTCACCGCGACAGGCGGGAAAGCGGCTGTTGGTCTCTTTTCACGGAGCATTTGAACGAAGCGACGCTGCGCGGGGAAATTGGAACATATTTTGTGCGTATCTCCGATGAAGTTGATAATTATCGCCCTGTAATTGAGTGCACGTGTCAATAATAAGCATTTTCTTTTTAAAATGTTTTCTTTTCTTTTTCAACAAACAGCTCGTAAATCCGACAAACGATCTCATGGAAGAATTGATGCCGGCCGGCATGCGTCTCGCACGTGGGTGGGAAGAGAGAATACACGCTGCTACAGGAATGTGTCGTTTCAACGCACCTCAAGACAACGATACGCGAAGTTGTTTCAACTTTCTACGGTATTTTCTCGCTAGTAATGTTAAATACTGGTTGCAGATTCATTTTTCATTCGCAACGGATTTCCGTCAGGAAGATGAAGTAGACATTTTTGCGTGGCCGCGAAAGTTGTGCGGAGAGATACGAAATGACGGTCATTTTTTTAATTGGTCAAAAGACCAAAATATGACCTTCATTTGACGGTCTTTTGACGTCATACTTTTTTGCCCACTTCGTTGAAGTAAAAATGACGGTGATTTCGACAAGCGTCTTGTGACGGTCCAAAGTGGACCGAAACACAGCTCTATAAAGTTGACCATACAACTTTAAGGGGAAAAAAATACTATTCGATTGGTGGACGTTTGGTGGTGATTCGTACATCAATTTCATCGTGTGGAGATCAATTGTTTAATTACAATAATTAAAACTAAACAAGGCCCAAAGTTAGCCAAACATTTTTTTTCCAAATCGACTCTACTAGGGCTCATTCGATGCGGTATCGTTTGGCGATTACGAATAACGCGATTAAAACGTTTCGAGATGCTTAGTTTTTGAGAGAAACTAATCAAATGAAATTCAAGTCGACAGAGCCGGATGAAAGCGGGGCGATGTCAGGAATTTTAAGGAAAATAAAAAAAAATTCTAGTCGATTGGCGGTCGTTTGGTGGTGATTGATAGATCAATTTCATCGTTTATAGATAAATTGTTTAATTACAATAATCAAAAAACTCAACAAGGCCCAAAGTTAGCCAAACTATTTTTTTCTCCAAATCGACTCTATTAGGGCTCATTCGATGCGGAATCGTTTGGCGATTACGAATAACGCAATTAAAACGTTTGGGGATGCTTAGTTTTCGAGAGAAACTAATAAAATGAAATTCCAGTCGACAAAGTCCGATCACGACAGAGACAATCACCACCAAACGTCCACCAATCGACTAGTATTTTTTTTTTCCTTAAAGTTGTATGGTCAACTTTATAGAGCTCCGAAACACCTGTTTAGTTACGAAATGACGGTCTTTTATTTTTTGGTCACAAATTTCGTCACAAATTTTTTACGCTGAACTGAAATATGTAATTCAATATTTTGAAGCTAAACATTAAAAATCGTGACTTTTAACACAGATCGGCTGATATGCAACATTTACCGAGCATTTAGACAAATGTTTGATGATTTCCTGAAATTGTTATGCAGGTACCAATCATTCGGGCTCAAACTAAAAACACGCGCAATCGACGGCAGTTTTAAATATTCGGTCACAAAAAAATTGGTCATTTTTTACGCGTCATTTGACAATCATTTGACGGTCTTGTGACGATCGTTTGACGGTCTTGTGACGGTCAAATGACCGTCAGAAAATGGCCCTCGCATCTTTAGTTGTGCGATAAAAATAACGCTTAGTGAAAAATGCTGTGCAATTCATTTTCATTTTTATATTTTCTTTTCAGTGATTGTTTTTAACGAAATGGTCTCACTGGTTATATCGTCTATAACATTACTTGATTCACGAAATGCGTTGATTTAAGAAAAAAAAAAAAAAAAAACGTTTCTGAATATCGTGTTATGATAAAAAATGTTGCGCCCAGAGAGCCCCTAAAATGCTATCCGAATAAACATGAGTACCGAGAAAATGAAGTCTTTTGCATAGTGATTACGATGGTGCGCGGTGCGAAGGCGTCGATATCTTGTCGTGAGGGGGGAGGCGCCAATTCATCGTACGTACATATTGTGTTGTTCTCGCTAACATTATCGCGCTCTCGACTTTCTCGCGACTCGCACCACGCGCTCCGGCCTCCGTGCTTGGTACCACGCGCAGCGGAGAGCCAACACAACCGGGTCAACGGATCAAGGTCTCCCGCACTTCCTTCGCCATTGCAACAACAGTTTCGCATTTCTTCTCGCTTACTCTTCTTTTCAGTCGAGTTTTCCTCCTCTTTTCATAGCTACAACTCGAACTACAACTAGCTACAACTATCTCGAACAACTTTACTTTCGTCTGACTTTTGCTTCCTCACAGAGGAAGCTTTGTTTTCATGACATTTTACTTTTTCGACATTTTCATGTCAATACACTCAGAATAGTCCAAAACGTCGAAAAAAGTGATTTAGAAACAATGTCCGTATGTATGTATGTGTGTGTGTGTTTACTGGGCTTCGAAACTTCAGTCGCCTCTCACTCAGTAATCATTCGACCGATCTCTTTCAAATTTGGCACGCAAGTGGAGTAGTTGCCCCTGTTTGAATGGCGCCATCTTTAACAAAATATACATAGTCATTAAGATTTTGTGTAGTTTTGAATTTGTTGAAAAAAGGGCGTGGTCGCTCTAACTTCCGTAAAAGTTCGACAATTTAGCTAAATAGTTCTTCATAAGTAAAGACACGTTCAATGTTGTTTGGTATTGAATTTCAGCGAAATCGGTAAAGCGGTTCGGGTTTTATAGAATTTTGAATTTTTCGAAAAAAATACATTTTTCTTTAAACCACGTCGAATTTCAACAAATGAACCGAAATGTTCTACAGTCGAAAAATAAGATACAGCCCTGCTACATACGAAATTTGGTGATGATCGGTAAAGTCATACGGATTTTACATTATTTAAAATTTTTTAAAAAATTTAGATTTTTGCTATAACTTCCGCAAAAGTTAAGAAAGTAAGACAAAACTTTGTATCTAAATTCGATGCATCAGAAATGAGATGTAACGGTGTTTCCAACGCAGTTTTATTTTGTTCTAATAAAAAAAGGTTGCAAACTAAAACTTTGCACATTGCTTCCTCGACTATTTTCGTTTTTCACAAAGCTTCCTCCATGAGGAAGCCAAAGTGAATAAATAATCTTATTCATAGAGGTGGCTTTGTGAAAAACGGAAATTAATGAGGAAGGAATGTGCAAAGTTTTACTTTGTAACTTTTTTAAATTGCGGCGAAGGAAATAGGTACGCGAGGCAATCGCATATGAATCTTGCGACTGAAGAAAAAACAATTTCCTTGGCTGCGCAGTGTCGGTTTGTGACGCGACGCGTCGCGTCGCTCGGTTCGCAACTGAGCGCAGTCCTGTGCAGTGCTCGCTCTCTTGGCGCGTCTTCGGCGCGACAAAATCACAATAAGTATTGCGTGCTCGGATCTGCTATTTAACCGCACAAATGTCAAAGTCTTGGCGCTCGGGATTGTATCGCGAGGAACGAGATTGCATATACCTATACCTACATATTCCACCTCGGCAAGAAGCTTCGCGCGTCGACAGTCGAGTTGTGTTGCCTGTTCGGATCGCCGGGCTTTTTGCCGCGATTCGCGAGATCGCACGACACAAGTGTGTGTCTCTCGCGTGCCGATCTGTGGACATAGATTCCAATAATCTATCTTGTCGTCGCTTCGTCGAAAACGAACGGAGAGGGGGGAGGAAGTCGCGAGGCTCTTGTTCTCGCGAGTGGCAATAATCGCGCTGCACCTTCTCGAGGACGCTCGCTCGAGCGGTCACGTCGGACGATCGCGACGCTCATTCGCCTATACATACACCACTTTCGTTCACTCTTTCGCTTCGGCATTTCTACCCGCGCGTCTACGATGAACAATTGCTCGCGAATGTACATACAAAAGGATTCGTTTGTACATTTCTACAGACCGTGTGGGTAATTCTCATTTCCATTGAAATCCCATTCTCTGTCGATTCAGCCACTT
The DNA here is from genome assembly GCA_963932165.1 of Pimpla rufipes. NCBI lineage: Eukaryota > Metazoa > Arthropoda > Insecta > Hymenoptera > Ichneumonidae > Pimpla > Pimpla rufipes. The sequence goes on from OZ010635.1 coordinate 752,930, forward strand.
TTTTCTTCGACCCTCTCCGATCTGCTCCATAATTCGTGATATCAAAATACGAGTAAAGGGCACTCTATGTGCATTTTTTCAGATTTTTAAAACTATATTTCAGAAAATACCGTTTTTCTTTCAAACGCAAATATTTCGAAAATTTGAAGTTACTTAAAAAAATTTTACCACAGAAAAGTTGTCGTTTTCTGTTAGCTTTCGATGGATATATTTCAAATAATTTTCACGTTCCAATTAGAATGATTTTTTTCCGAAAAACGGAGGAATTTTTTTTTAAGGCGAGGCGAAACCGCCATGAGTGCGAGAGAGATAGAAAATCATTTTCGGGCCAACAATTCACGCAAACTAGACACATGCCAGGAAAAATCGAAGTTTTACACCAACCAGAATCGAAAGAGGAATGGTGTAAAACTTTTCTTTTCTCCGGAAACGTTCGGCATCGCCGGAATAATGGGTTACAGTTTTTATTACCGACTGAGTAGGTGTCACCTCGCCTTCAATTAAAAAACGGATAATTTGTTGTACTGAACAAATTACAGAGCATTCGTGCATGACTACTGACATTGCAAAAAAATCCCCAGAGTGGCACCGATAGATCTTCTGATATAAAAAATGTATTTGTGTAAAACTTCCGGAAAATGGGGGAATTATTTTTATTAATAAATTTGTTTGTATCAGAAGATCTATCGGTGCCACTCTAGGGATTTTTTTGCAATATCAGAAGTCATGCACGAATACTCTGCAATTTTTTCAGTCACAAAAAATTATCCGTTTTTAATTCAAAAAATAATTCCTCGGTTTTTCGGTAAAAAATTATTGTAATCGGAACGTGAAAATTATTGGAAATATACCGCTCGAAAGCCAAAAGAAAACAACAACGTTTATGCGTAGACATTTTTTTAAAGTCACTTCAAGTTACCGAGATATTTACGTTTGAAAGGAAAACGATATTTTCTGAAATACGGTTTTAAAAATCGGACAAAATTCACATAGAATGCCCTTTACTGGTACTTTGATATTACCAATTATGGAGCAGATCAGAGAGGCTCGAAGAAAAAAGTGGCTGGATCGACACTGAATGGTACATGGAGAATGCTTCATGTACGCATACAAAGAATCGTGCGGATGATCCATTTTTGAACGATATAAAAAGATGATACAAAAGAACAATACGAATGGAATCATAATAATAATGATAAAGTGATTAGTCTTTGATTGCGATGAATTCTTCAGTCGATTTCTCGAGCGAATTTTTACGATTCTGAGAACCAAGGCAGACGCCGCATGTCCGTCCTTGACCGCGCGCGCGAGAACGCGCGAGAACGCGCGGAGGTGCAACGGTAACGGCGAATCAATAGCGCATTCAGATTTCCATTTGATTTATCGTTTAATTTGTGAAGAGTGTCTAAAGAACTTAGCCGCACGCGGTGTGCAAAAGATTCTCGCGTTTCATAACGATAAATTACACCGTAAAGGCCGGAGTTTAAGCGTTTGATTCGTCCTTTGAGCGCGACGACAGCGGCTGCGCACCACGCGCTACTGGTGCAACTTATATTATACCGCTGCTCTCGTGAATGGTAACGCGTTACGCAGTCCCGGATCGCAAAGGCCACGGGTTCTTCGGCACCGAACGAGAATCTTCCTTTTTTCTTCTTTTTTATTACTATAACTGCTTTCAGTTGGCGTCGACTTACATTCAGCGACGATTTGTTCCCTCGGGCTTGGCAGCTGTTACCACTTTTCGAGGATACGTCTTGTCTTTTTGCACATGGGGTTTGATAATTACAGCAACGCGAACATGAGATCTTCGCATAATTATATAATTGAAAAAGAAGAAGACTAATATTATGGGAAAAAAGCGGCGTATTATAGTTTTTCGTAATAAGCAAATACGAATAATCCGGGGATGTTAGTTGTGGCAGCGAACGAACTCGAGTTTAAGGTAGTACGAGCGGTATAATCCCGCTAAATGTGAGTTTCAAAGAATATTTCGAACACTTCTCGATAGGATAAAAATCTGAAAAAATCAAGCAAGTTGAAGGTGCTGAAAAGATTTATTTTGCATAATAATAATTTCGAAATGTTATTAACAAATTAATGAAAAAATGAATTGTTCAAAAATTTACCCGGCAACCCAACTTTTTCTGATGAAAATTATTCATTCATTTTTTTGAATACGTATGAATTTTTTCAGAATTTTGTCTAAATGTTTTTAAATGCCGTTTTCGCCCCTCATTTTTCTTGAAAAAAAAAACGCAATTTTGAAAAATTAGACAAAATTCTGAGAAAATTCATATGTATTCAGAAAAATTAATGAATAATTTTCATCAGGAAAAAAGTTGGGTTACCGGGTAAATTGTTGAACAATTAATTTTTACATTTATTTGTTAATAACATTTGGGAATTTTTATTATGCAAAATCAATCTTTTCGGTACCATCAACACGAATGACTTTTTTCAGATTTGTATCCCATTGAGAAGTTTTCGAAATATTCTCTGAAACTCACGTTTGGCGGGACTTTACCACTTGTACTACCTTAATTTCCCAAGCTTCGTTGGATCGAGCGTTTAATAACACTATTACGTGATGTATTGGAATTCGAGTGTTGTGAGAAAATGAAGTAAATATTATTTTTGCACGTCCCACGAAAGGATCTCACGTGGTGCACGGAGCGTTGGATAAATTGCATGTTTTTTCAACGACCTTTTCCATAGAGTCTAGTCCAAGGTATTAGACTACCCGCTGCTTCAATCGCGACGAGATTATACTCACCTCACTAATAGCAGACTTATTTTTTTCATACACGCAATTTGATAAAGGTGAAGGTCTACCTCGGTTCTTTAACTCACATATATATAATGTTGTTCTACCCAACGGCCACGTTCCGTTTCTCATCGTTGAGATCCAACATACGTTCCCTCGCGCGCCGGTTATGCACAAAAATATATCAGTATATCACAATTGATATATCTAACATATATTTCTGAAAAATGTTTGTCTGTTTGTCCCAATTCGGCGCTGAGCGTCCCGAGCGATAGAACATTTTGGAAAATATTTAAAAAAATGTAATTAAAAAAAATGAATTCTTTTTATAAAAAAATAAAATAAAATAAAATGGTTAAAAAATAATCTAAAAAAAATGAATTTGTTTAATAAACATGATTGAAATTCACAATGCCTGATAACCAAATACGTTACGCGAAAGCTATGCGAGCGCGCGAGCCACAATAACCTGCTAGTACTATATAAATTCAGTGGATTTATTGTTTTAACGAATTTTCTTGGTAAGGGGAGCTAAGGTTCAGGATTTTTTTTAGTAAATAAATCGGATACATTTGGATTTCGTTATCTTTCAAAATGTCACACTTATTCTTAACTCAATATATGTACATTGCAAAGATTCAATAATGAATCGAAGAGACGTTGGTCTTGTGACCGCGAACCGGCTGTTTGAGCGAATCGCGTGAAGGGGTTCGCGATACGAACGCACACGCCACCGGTTGAATTTGCGAGAGAGCTGGACGAGAGAGACTCGCGGACAAACAAACGTCGAGTCCGTTATTCGGATTGCGTTTGCTTAGGACGAGGAGGATGAATTCTGTCGTTCCTTCCACGCCGTAAGATCCATCGCACCGTTCAAATACGTCGAGCATTCGGCCATTTCGTTGCTGAAAGATAACGTTATTGAGCATTATTTACGAAGAGTGTTTATAGCTTTCGCGCGGTTAAACTCGCGAGGATGTAACTCACAGGAAAGGATCTTTTAGAATAAAAGCTCGTGGCTGAACGCTCCTGAGCCTGTCACCGTTGTCGCATAGAATTTTCGCCATTGTGCACTTTCGAATTTCGTCGAGCTGCTCGGCGGTAAAGGAGCCGGGGGAGTTGGCATTCTCGTACCAGTATCGATCGCCTGCAATTTAAATCAACATCGTTAAGATTTAAGAGAAATTAACGGGACATATTACTCGTCATAATGAATGATGTTGAAGTTTGCGTCGTTGGTAATGAACGTAATTCAAAAAGAAAATGAATTCTAATTAACCCAAATGATGAAATTAGGTGTACAAAAAAAATCATAGGAACTAATTGATGTCATGACTTTATACCTAATTTCATCGTTTGGGTTAACTAGAATGATTTTTTTCGATCATTTAGAATTACATTTTTTTAAATAATGAAATTAGGTGTAAAAATCATCATAGGAACTAACTGATGTGATGACTTTTTATACCTAACTTCATCATTTGAGTTAATTAGAATGAATTTTTTTCTGAATTTCGTTGTATTCCAACGATGCAAACTTCAACATCATCATAATGGAGACATTTCGTCATGGAGTAAAAGATGTTTCATTTGCTGTATTTGTGTATGTGTGTGTGTGTTCGGGAAAGGACATACCGAGCCTCGCGTTCCTAAAAGTTCGTCCCAAGAGACAAAGGAAAGTCGGGCCTACGACGGATCCTTCAGCTGGAACTTCCGAGAGTGCACCGGTTACCAGATCCACGTCCTCCACAGTCCTATAATCGTAAGCATCACGTAAACACGAACTATCCAATGCCCGCCGTAGCTCCGCGGCCTCCATCGAGTTGCGTAACATTAACGCGATAGTTACGGAATCGCCGCGATCGGAATACAACGAAGATGATAATAATACAGGAAGAAAACTCGTAATAACTCGTTTCCACGCGTAAATTCGATAATAACTCGTGGCGCGCATTATCGTGGAAGAAAAAAAATGATTGATCCAAGTACCTGTAAACCATTTGGAGCCTGTTGATCGTTTCTTGGGCGACGCTACCCTCGAGATCGCGGAAGCTGTTGACTTCCGGGAGCTCGCAGAACGATCTCCATCGAACGTAAGGCGCCAAGCCGTGATCTCTGCCTTGTTGTATCACCTGAGCCACGTAGTCGACCGCCACGTCGGTTGTTTTACCGTCGTGGAAATATCGCTCGAGGAAAATCTCGTTGAGTCCAGGTGGCAGTGGTTTTCTTGAATGGCCCGCTTTAATTAAATAGAGAAAAAAAAATGTAAAAGCTACATAATGTTGAAGTTTGCACCGTTGGTACGCAACGAAATTCAGAAAAGAAAATTATTCTGTTTAACCCAAGTGATGAAATTAGGTGTAAAATATCATCATAGGAACTAATTGGTACGATGACTTTTTAAAACTAATTTCATCATTTGGGGTGATTAGAATGAATGTTTTTTTTTCTGAATTTCGTCGCATTCCAACGATGCAAACTTGAACATGGTAAAGCTACAGTTAAGTTTGTTTGGCGCGATTGTCGGGTGGACGAACCTGTGGCACCGGCGATCAAGCGATCGATAGCCCCGGCCTCGTAGAGCTCCTGCGGCGCGTAGAAAGCGGAGAGCAGCGATCTCTCGCCGGACTTGGCGCTCGATCGGGTGTCAACGAGGTCGAGGGTCTTGGGCGTGAGGGCGGCGACGAAGAAGAGTCCCGCGGAGGCCGCGGCGTTCGAGATGGTCGCGTCGATCCGCGAGTCGTAGCCTCGAAAGTAACCCCGTCTCGTTAAGCGCAAGTCGAATCTTGGAATACGCCGTGAATGAAACTTGAACGAAGATGTAGAGGAAAAGACAGGGAGAGAGAGAGAGAGAGCGAGACTATTCCGAACGCGAAGAAAAGGCCTCGCGCAAAAATCGAAGTATTAAAATAGCATTAAAATAGTATTGCTGTAGCATGAACTGTCGAAGTATTCAAAGTGTGCCGTATTGAATTGAAAAATACTCAATTTAGTACTCAAAAAAATTAAATCCGCAATCACAGGAGTATGTTTTTACGGTACAATTTGCGACTAGTAATGGGAAATCTGAGGTCAAAAATTGAAAATCTTCTAAAACCGACAATTGACGAATCGTCTATCCTAAGTTTTAATAAATGTTCAGTTTTTGACCTCAGATTTCCATCACTAGTCGCATATTGTACCCTAAAAACATATTCCTGTGATTGAGGATTACATTTTTTTGAGTATTAATCCTCCGTGTGTAAACTGGGTCTTTTAAGGAACAGTCGAAATTTCGAACTGAAATTTCCCTCCAATGAAGTGCGGGCTTCGACTTGGCCCCTCCTAAAAAATCTATCTAGTAGTGTGGACAAAAGGCTCAAGTAGCGCCCGGGTCTAGCCGATAGCAGGCAAACGCCGGTCTGTGCAAGTCACGACCGTTCCCTCAAAGGGTCAGTGTACAGACGGCGTCGGTGTTTTGACGGGTAAGCAGATGCAGCTTTTTTCGTAGTTTTTCGGTCTTTTCACTGTATTTTGGACTAAAATACATGTTTCTTGTAATTTTATGCTTTTCTGGCGTTGATTTTGCGCCGGATAATTCCCGTTCAGTGTACTCATAACAATGACCCTATATTCTTTTGAAACCTCATACTCTAAGCTACAAAACTCCATAATTGTTTTTTTTTGTTTGTATATTTGTTTATTGCGAAGTTATGCATTTTTAAAGAAAAAGCCGTTTTTCCTCATTTTTGACTACAATTCAATTTTTAGTAACAATAGTTATAAACTTTTGACTTCGGGAACATCTGGGCCGTGTAGTAGACAATTCGAGAAGTATCCTTGAATTTTTTCCGATTTTTTGAAAGCTTAGAGCATTTTGAAAACTCGACTGTTCCCTGAAAGACCCAGTGTACAGACCGTGTATAGAAAAATATAGTTTACACACAGAGGGTTAAATGAAGTATTTTTCAGTCCAATGCGACATGCTTTGAATATTTCGACGGTTCATACTACAGAAATACAATTTTAATACAATTTTAATACTTGGATTTTTGCGCGGGGGATAACTGAGAAGAGTCAAATCAACATCGACGCAATTGTTCAAGTTACGTAAAGACAACAATTCCGTTATTACGGAAACGTGCGATACGTTTATTTAATTACCGGCGGGAATTGATATCGGCGGGAGATATCGCGGCGAGATAATATTTTCTCGCGCGTGTAATTACAGGGAAGATACGCGAGCCGCGTACGAATTGTTGTTTTAACGCGTTCGCGCGCGCGATGGGATTTCCTGGAGAAGGTGGAACGGCTGGCTTACCTCTCGAGATTCCCTTCGCCAAGGACGACCGGCAAGAACTCGTTGTAAGTAACGTGCTGAATCTCGGCGATGACGACGCGACGAGCCTCTTGATAGAGCCTCTCGTCGTCCCAGTGGGGATTGAGAAGCTGCAGCTGATCGGCGACTCGGTTGTGCTCGCGAAGGAAGAGCACGTGCATCAGGGCGAGTCCGGGATGCTCGTTTATTCGGGAGTCACCGCTCGCGAAACAGGGCAGAGACTTCCTCTCGGATCTGCAGCTTCCGGGGCTCTTGGACGGCATCGGAAGGTTCTTCTGTTGAGTGTTGAGTCGTCCACCTTTTCCGGACCGCAGAAATCTCGCCGTCTCCTCCGAGTTGCCGTAAATCGTCGATAGGTCGATGTACGAGGAGGCTTGATTGATCTGCTGTCTCGGACCTAAACATCCCTTTACAGGGATTCGCGATGCATGTTGATGAAGGTGAAGAAACGTTGCAAAGTAGAACTTTGCACATTGCTTCCTCATTAATTTCCGTTTTTCGCAAAGCCACCTCTATGAAGAAGCTTATTTATTTATTTTGACTTCCTCATAGAGGAAGCTTTGTGAGAAATGGAAATGTGCAAAGTTCAACTTTGCAACTTTTTTTATTTGAACAAAAAAAACTCCGTTACAAACACCGTTACATCTAATTTTGTTTAGATACAAAGTTTTGTCTTACTTTCTTAACTTTTGCGGAAGTTATAGCAAAAATCTACATTTTTCGAATAAAATTCGAAATGGTGTAAAATCCGAACGACTTTACCGATCATTACCAAATTTCGTACGCAGTAGGGCCATATGTGACTTTTCGACTGTAGAACATTTCGGTTCATTTGTTGAGATTCAACGAGATTTAGAGCAAAATGTATTTTTTCGAAAAATTCAAAATTCCATAAAGCCCGAACTGCTTTACCGATTTTGCTGAAATTCGATACCAAACAACATTGAACGTGTCTTTATTCATGAACACCTAGTTAGCTAAATTGTCGAACTTTTACGAAAGGTAGAGCGATCACGCCATTTTTTTGAAAAATTAAAAACTCCATAAAATCTGTGTACATGGATACATTTAATTGAAACACATGTGAATTACAGAGCAGTTAATACTCTACTTGCGTGCAAAATTTTAGCTCGATCTATCGTGCCGTTCGTTAGTTATGAGCAATGCGGTGACTGGAACATGCATACATATTCACACACATACAGACATATTTTCTAGACCACTTTTCTCGACGTTTTAGGTGATTCTGAGTATGTTAACATGAAAATCTCGAAAAAAAATGTCATGGTGGCCATTTCTTTCTCAGAATTTTTTTTTCTGATTTTTCCCTGACTTTTCCCTGATTTTTCCCAGACTTTTCCCTGATTTTTCCCAGATCACAGTTCAAACGATTTCTATTGAAAAAATTAATGATGCCAATGAAAATGTATTCAAAACCGGTGCACGTCTTCTATAAATTATTTATTTTGCCGATAAACGTTGAATCGCATTAAACACTAATTATAACAATTCATATTATATTATATTTATCATAATAATATATAATATTTTTAAAGCTTTTTATCTATTTATGGGAGTTTCAACGCCAATTCACTTTTTCCCTGACCTTTTTCCCTGAATTTTGAAATTCCCTGACTTTCCCCTGAATCCCTGACCAATTTTTTTCTTCCCTGACTGTTCCCGGTTTTCCCTGACCGCGGCCACCATGAATTTTCACGAAAACAAAGCTTCCTCCATGAGGAAGCAAAAGATAAGAAAGAGAAGAGAGAGAGAGAAGAAAAGAAAAGCACGTAGCCTCTCGCTCACCTGAAGACTGTCGCCGGGGTGCGGCGCGGATCTCGCGTACTCCATGCACCCTATGGAATTCTCGGCCCGAATCGGAAAGCACTCGGGATGAAAGTGTTGAAACTCGACGTCGCAGCATTTGAGTCTCGCACCGCCGGGCAACTGAATTCGCGGTGTGTGCGCCATGTCGTTGGCGATAAATTGGCCGAAGAGGGCGGTGAGCGCCATGAGGTAGGGATGCTTGAGGTCCGGAGCGCCGGAGTGAACGTTGCTGGAGACTCGGCGGGCGCTCGGCAGGTCCGAACCCGTTCGCGGCAACGAGACCCCGTCCTGATATTCCGGCGGGAGGGAACGCGCGTAAGCCTCGAGGGCGGCGCCCCACGTGGGGTGAGCCGCGTTGTTGCAACGTCCCGTGTGCGTTCGGTAGCGCCGCGGCGACGCCACCGACGCCACCGACGCCCCCGACGGCGGCTTCTCGCACTCGAGGCTGCTTCGCGCGTACGCGCTCGCCGTGTCGCCCGAGCACAGGAAGGTCCCCATCGACGGCAACAGCGACACCGCCTCCTTCGGCGACATCTTCAGCGCCTCGACGAGCATCGTCGCCATCGTCTCGCTACGCAGCGCCCGTCGCGACAGGCTCGACGCCGCCTCCGTCATCTCGTGCGAGGCGCCCAGGTACCACGACGGCGAACCCTCGCGAAGCCGCGTCAGCGATTTTCGTATCGCCTCCTCGGTCTCGTCGTACTTGGACATCGAGACGTTCGTTCGGATCGTCAGATCCTGCAGCATGCGCGGCGGCAGCGTCGTGCATTGCGACAACGCCAGGATACTTAAACTGTAATCACAAACCCAATTTCTTTCTTTTATTTTTTTTAGTATCTAGGCGTCCGGATACCGTACGAATTGTGTTGTATTAATCGTCCGGAGAGTCGGAACAATTCACGTCGTGATCTCGACTGAACGCTTTGTATGTTTCGTGAAGTAAAAGTTGCAAATTTCTGCTATGATCATAAGTAAAGGCATAAAGTCGTATGTGTAAGACATAGCGTACGGACCAGAAAAACAAGACCTAAAATCCATGGACCAGACAAAGGAAGACCTAAAATCCGTAGGGTGATGGATCCGAAAAAAGGAGACCCAAAGCCATATTCCGTATGTACAGGAGATACGCCCTTGTGCCTCTATCTTAATTTTTAAACTTTACATGGAGTTGCATACAGATACGCCCTTCTGGCTTTTAAATTCTAAAAGGGCGTAACTTGGCGGATAAGCCCAATGGCCTTTAGTAACGCGATATAATGTTTTTAAATAGAAACCCTTACTAAAATGGCCGCTTTACCAAATAATTTTTTTTCATTCATTTTCCATTTCTGATGGACGAATAATCGTATATTATTCGTCCAGATACAATTTGAATTAATTTCCAAGTTTTTTTTGTTTGTTTAATACTCGTGTGTTATTCATCCAGATAGACTTCACTTCCCTGCGGGATCTATCTGGAAGAATAACCGTACATTATTCGACCACATACATTTTTATACATTTTCAAATTCTGATGCATAAATAATCACATATTATTCATCCAGATACATTTGCAATGGATTTAGCAGTTTAACTTCATGAAAACCCGTATTAGCGATAATTTGGCGACTTTCCGCACGAATGAGTTAAGCGTTTTCGTCCGGTATCCGGACGGCTAGCCACAGCCTTTTTAAAATTTCCTCCGCTTCAGTCTCGATCGCTTCTGTTCGATGACAGAGCGTCCAGTCGTTTTCATCTCACTGCAAACATGTTCGCTTTTCGTTGGCATTTCTTCCTTCGCAAATCGACAAAACAATAACAAGAAGAAAAAAAAAGAAGTATTACCATTTTGTATCTCACTACTCAAAGTTCGTTACCCACTCGTTCAGTCATTCACCCACTCGCGGACTGAGTCGATAAAAAAATTGAAACTGCCTCGGCATGATATCTCGCGTAGGATCCATTAGCATCGACAATGAAACGCGCGCGCGCGCGTTCATTAGTGTCTCTCTATTAGAGCAGTTGAATGGCAAATCAAGGATCTATGATTGCGATCCGCCGGCACGATAAACGACGAGAAGACATTGTGCGCACGTGACCCGTGGAGTGCGACGCTATAATTAACGAAGTCGCTTTGATTATTCGATTCGTGACATTCGGTATCCGCTATTGTAGATGTAAGATGCGACATCCCCCGCGATAGTACGCGGGGACCGAGCACAAACGTACACGTATAAACGACGGTTTAGGGCCAGATATTTCAAATCTTCATACACGTTGCGAGATATTATAGATTTCTCCCTCTTGAAAAAATTAGACGTTAACAAAATCTCGCATTTTTTATATATATATATCATTTGAGGGTTTATTAAGGAGGTCGTCTGGCGGAGTATTCAATTCGTATAAATTCGAGAAAAGTGCGAGAGAATTGCGAACACTTCTCGATGGTATAAAAATATGCAAAAATTCATGCACATTAAAGGTACTGAAAAGATTAATTTTGAATAATAATAATTCTAAAATGTTATTAACAAATTGATTAAAACAAAATTGTTTAACAAATATTTCGGTGACCCAAGTTTTTTTGTGGATGAAAATGATTCCTTCGTTTTTCTGAATACGTATGTATTTTTTCAGATTTTTATCTAATCTTTGAAATTTATGTTATTTTCCATCTAAAATCGAATTTCCATCGAATTTTTTCATATTTTTATACCATCGAGAAATGTTCGCAATTCTCTCGCACTTTTCTCGAATTTATACGAATTGAATACTCCGCCAGACGACCTCCTTAAGTTTATTTCGGGACAAAGTGTATGGCCCACCAATATTATTATATTTTCAGGGACAAAAACATAACATTTTTTGCCTTTTTCTCGTCGAATTTTTTATTTTTCGTGCAAACACCGGTGCTTTTCGGAATCACCGCGAAGTTTCTTATCGGACAGGGTTTTCAAACTTTACGGAATCGAGAAAAAAAAACATTTTCGCACAAAACGCAAGGAGTACCTTTTTGGAGAAAAAAAAATCGATTTCGTACAGTTTGAAGACCCTTCCGATGCGAAATTTCCTGCTGATTCTTCCGAAAAGCACCGTTGTTTGTCCCGAAAATAAAAAATACGACGAGAAAAACGCGGAAAACGTTTTTTCACTTTTTCAAAATTTCGTCATTTGAAAAAATAGGGGTTACTTTTTTTTTATCTATCGAACCTGCATTTTCTTCTTGCACTCGAGAGAAAACTATAATGAAAATAGTGCCGCTAGGCGGAACGCGATATCTTGATTTCGGAATATTTCACTGAATTTTAAAGTCAGACCCCCAGAAATCAGCAAATTTGCGATTTTTTAGGGTTCATCTTTAAGATTCTGTGACAAGCTCCGGAATGAAGATATCGTGTTTCGCCTTGCGGAATTCTCTTCGTTATTGAGTTTTCTTTCGAACGAAGGATGAACTCTAGCGGATCTGCACGACCGTCAAACCACCGTTCGACCCACCGATGGAATTTCGCCGTCTGACCTACCGTCGGATTCGTTACTTTCACCGTGAACCCACGTCAACTGGCAGAGGGTTCTGTTTCGAAAACAATCGTGTTCCTATATCGTATTCCCATCGTGTTCCCATCGTATTCCCATCGTGTTCTCACCGTATTTCCACCGTATTCCAACCGTGTTCCCACCGTATCCAAATCATATCCTCACCGTGTTCTAGCCGTGTTCGAACCGTGTTCCAACCGTGTTTCCACTGCGTTCCCACCGCGTTCCTACCGACAAGTCGTTATTTATGATCGCTTTTTGAGGACGCTATATTTGCTAGGGTTAGTTTTATCATTTTTTTGAGATTCGAAATTCCAAATAGAGAAGATAAGACAGCCTGCAAGCGTGTCTCTTTTCATCGAATACAAAAATTAACACCAAGTACCATCACCTACAGATGATAGCTACCTCAAGTGCAGACGAATCCTAAATATCTTCGCAGTTTTATAAACACTTTGGCTTCAAATCGCTTGCGAGAAATAGTTTGGCCATTCGCCACCTAGCGGCATTATGCGAAACGCTGATGCGCCGTCACTTGCATCGTTCGCCGGCTTAGTGAAGTGACAACTGGGTAAGCGTGCGAAACGCTTAGATGACTAGAAACGCTTAGATAGGCTAGAGATTTTGAACAAATCCAAGTTTCTTTAAAAATAACAATCCAATTGAAGATCACCAAGCAGCGAAGCAATAAGAAACGAGAGCGAATGACCTAAACGCGCGATTGACGTAATTTGGATTGTGAAACTGCGACAAATGACGTCGATCGATGCGCCAACGAGGGCGTCGAATAGCTTTTCTACATAGCGATCTTCGTGTTTATGACGCGCCTTGCACAACAACAACGGAGCGAACGTTAATAAATGATCGATGAAAAAAAAAATGCCGGCGGGTGTTTGCAGACCAGACGTCGGCGCACGGGACAATATCAGTTTGCGTGTTTTAGTGCCTGACTCGCCGGGAATATAACGACTTTGCATTACCGCGGTACACATTCCATAGCTTCTGGGACGAAGAATATAATTACGTCGTATACGAGCCTGAGGCCCCCGAGCCTCCGGACGAAACGAGTTTTTAGCCAACATTAGAACAGTTTACGAGCCGCAACATTGTCTTTCCGTCTTTCCTCGCGACACTCAATTCACAACCGTGGAATTGAATTAGCGGATATTTACGTTCGGAGCAAGGACCGCTCGGGTTCTACCAAAAGAGACATACATAAGTGGCTCACCGCCTTTCCAAAGCATACGAATTATCTGCGTGTGTGTGTGTGTGGGTTTTCCCTCCTTCTTTCTCTTTTTCTTTTTCTCGCAATCACGACATTCGTTGATATATATGGGTCATTCTACGGTATTCCACACACCAAAAAACCCGACCATCTCCAATCTCCTCCTAATGTTTTTATATCGTTGATCATGTCAAATGAAACATCTATGAATTGGAGTTGAATTAAAAAAAATAATAATGTCGTAAATCGAATGAATCTATAAATAAAATAATGAATAAATTCACATATGCTCCGTTTAACATTATTAATAACATGAAACGTTAAGGAGAACATTGGAAGAAAAATGAAAAATTCGATCACGAGAAACCGTAAAAAATATGGAAGAATTAATTTCTCCATCTTGGGTCTACGCTTAAAGTATTTGGCACACTGAATGTTGTACTTTCGTGATATTTTGCATTGAAATCGAAAAATTAGTGAAATGGTACTTTTTTTTAGGTAAAAGGCATAAATAAAACCCAACAATTTTTTGTTTTAATTTGAAGTATTTTTATCGTAAACTGTGTTAAATTACGAAAATATTGGCCTAGTTGTTTTTGTCGATACGATTTTTACACTTGACGTTACATTTTATTTCATTTTTTCATGTTTTATGCGATGGATCGAAGAAATATCACAATAAAATTCTAAAAAAGTCATAGATGCTTCATTTGACATGGCTAACGATATTTAAAAAATTGGAGGAGATTGGAGTTGGTCGGGTTTTTTTTGTCAGTGAAATACCGTGGAATGGTCCATATATTTCGTAGTATAATATCACCTTACGTAATTTCGACCACTTTACTTGAGTACAGCGACGAGTGATTTTCACGAATTTTTGTAACGCGCACTTACAATTAGTCGCGAAGATACGCGCTGCTGCCTGCAGATGTCGGTATGTAGAGTGTCGCAATACTGAGTTTTTTTTTGTTACGGAATAACATGAAATGAACTTGACTCGAAAGGGATTGCGTCATGTAGCGACTTTTGCCTGTAGTACCTTTGCGAGCGTAACAGTTTACAAGCTTTCTTACATTTACATTTTCAGCCCTGACACATCAACCAAACTCTCAATGTTATTGATGATAATCTCGGCCGCAGGCGCCCGTCTTCGAAATACTCTTGCTCTGCTTCTTCGACTCTCGCCTCGGCTCAATCAATTTTTTCTTACACGATGTAGTCTGACATAAGTAGCCAACGAAGCAAAAAACCTAAGTGACGAAAAATGCAAATAAATGATAAATCAATATAAACAATAAATCAATAACAGGAGAAAATTGATGATGTTGAAGTTTGCATCCTTGGAATGCAACGAAGTTCCGAAAAAAAAAGATTCTAATTAACCCCGATGATGAATTAACCCAATGATGGTCATCATAGCAATGAGTTACCATAACGTCTTTTTATATCCAATTTCATGATTTGGGTTAATTGAATTAATTATTTTTTCTGAATTTCGTTGCGCTCCAACGATGCAAATCCCAACATCACGAAAATGTTCGGTAATGCGATCTTCAACGGGTTTCAAACATAGATATTTTTGCATATTAAACGAAAGAAGTCGGAGTCGCAGAAGAAAAGAAAGAAGAAAAAAAGAAGCACACACAGACACATTTGGCAATGTGTGTCGAGTGGTACAGCGGCGTTCCAACACCCACTGACATTTAGCACTCGTGATCGTCGTTATGCTTCTCCGTTTATGTATATATTATTCTCGTCCGAGGATTCCAGTTATCCGATCCGTTACAACGGCGCCTCGGCTGCTTCGTCACTTTGTTTGACCCACGATACCTCATGATCGCACTCAGCCTCTCGGGGCCCGAGACCTCCGCGCGACCGCAAGGCTCCCCCCACCAGCCTGACATTTAAGGATCCTTCCTGGTTCCCTCGTGACTTCCTTACGCAATCTGGGACAATCCCACGCTAAACTTGGCGTCGAACTCGTTCGGCTGGCTCTCTTTATTCTTTTTGTACCTACTCCACAGACGATCACGCACGCGCGACGCACCAAATTTTTTACGAAATCGCACCCAGAAAAATCGTTTTGATGGGATCTATTCGATACAAATAACATTTTACTCGAAATAAGTAAAATTTGTTTGGATCAAATAAAATGTATTTGACCCTAATAAAGTCCTATTAGGCCGGCCATTAAGTATATAATTTATTTAATGGCCGGCCTACCAGGATTTATTTCATTCAAATAAATTTTAATTTTATTCAAATAAATGTTAATATTATTCAAATAAATGTTAATATTATTCAAATAAATGTTAATGTTATTCAAATAAATGTTAATTTCATTCAAATAAATTTTAATTCCATTCATATAAATTTTTATTTCATTCAATTAATTTTGATTTGTTTCGAATAGATCCCATCAGAACGATTTCTCTGGGTGCGCTATTTTTCATATTCACAAGATGAAGTATTTCCATCAGAGATGTCAAGCGTTCGTTACTTTTAAATGCACACTTTTTTCTCTTTACCGTATAATTCGTTTATTATTAAATGTTTAGTGAACGTGGTCTACACGTTATATAACTCAATGTACCCAACTGTATGAAAAATCCTTAAACATACATTTTTGGCAATAAATTTCATGAAAAAAGTTTCTCGTTTCTCGTTACATTTGCTTTTTACGATATTTTGTATGGAATTTATTGCCAAAAATGTGTTTTAAGGATTTTACATTGAGTTAAAACCTTTAGTTACATAAAGGCCACGTTTACCAAAGGTTTAATAATAAACAAATGATAGTATAAATAAAAAATAAGTGTGTATTTTGAAGTAACGAACGCTTGACATCTCAGATTTCCATACGAGCCTCTTTTTATATTTTTCTACTCGAAATTTCGCCGTGTTTTTCTCATTCACATAATGCTAATTATATCGTATCGAGAACTAACGACATCCGCAGAAAATAAAAACTTGTATTTATAATGTAAATTAAAGCGACTTACCATAGCGCGTAAAAAATCATCTCGCCGGTAGCAACCGAAAGGCCGTGAGCGACGGTAGCCCGATGATGAATAGCGCTCGAATGAATGGAGCGCGCACGTTGCTTAATTAATAATCAAGACGACGAAAGACTATAACGAAACCAGCGCCGAGCCGCCCACCGGGGAAATTCTGCGGCGTGCGATTATAGATACGATCGAGAGTGAAGAACGCGGCGTTATTTTTCCATCAAAGTTAAGTATCAACCGGTCGTGCTAAAACGCGAGAGACGTCGAGCCTCAACTAAGACTTGTACTCGAACGAAAGTACGATCGAGGCTCTTATGGGGCTCCCCGACATTACACACTCTGCCGGGAGTGCCAAGAGTGGGGCCCCCCGAGACGGGATCGTAATCTTACTAGGTAGAGCCTATCTCGCGCATACCCTGTGCCAATACAATCCCTCCACCGACTTCTAGAAAATCACCTGAAAAACACCCAGCTAATAATTACGCGGTACAATTATGCGAGCCATCAGTTTACGAGCCCCAAGTAGCGGCCGGTTTTCACGTAGCTGTTGCGGTATATCGATACTGAGATGAGCTTGGGAGTTTCATTTCCGTTAACACGTGTAAAAATGTACTCATTCTTATACGTACTTCAACGCGGGAGATTCATCCGCTGAATACGCAATACGAAATTGTTGTTTTTCAGTTTTCTGGATAGGAGACACTTTTTTACTTCTTTTCATCACTTTTACTTAAAACTGTGTGACCCGTAAGATTTGCGGATGACTCATCGAAAACAATTCGTCGAAAACAGATCACAACAAAAAACAAAAAAAAAACGGGGTCAGATATCTGTCGTTGATTCCGGGCGCGGCTGAGAGCAGAATTTGCGAAGATTTCTTCGCAAACAATTCGTCGAAAATATTAGTCGAATTTGTATACCATAGTGGAAATCATCCGATAAAAGAGAGAAAAAAATATCTTTTTGAAGAATTGTCTTTTCGACGAATTGTTCGACGAATTTTTTTCTCGACGAATTTTCCGCGATCGGACCCGCAATCGTATTCAGGGACAATGCGGCACAACTGATAATTGATTTTTTGTGCATCTGCAATGAAAAGAGTGGGTCTCAGTTATTCGCACATAAAAGCAATGATTTTTACGTCACGTCGTATTTATTTCGTCGACGTGTAATTACTTATAAATGTACAAATAAATCAATTTCTCCAACAGTTTATGGAATGACAAATGACTAATAATTGAGACATTCTCAACTGATAAAAATGATTTGCATTTTCTATTGATTGCTTGCGTTGTTGATATAGTGTATTATAATACGCCTTATAAATTGAATTGAATACGCAATGTGCAATAGAGCGGCTCGATGATTCACGCTGCATTTATTGCGGATGAACCTCTGCCGCGCCTCACTTAGTGCTATGGAGCTCGGACACCCCGTGACTATATCCTTCACCTTGTTTTTCCATAATATCTTGGGCAAGCGTCTCAACACCATAACAGCGCATAACAGAATATCAGACACTGCGAAGCCTGCCTGCTTTCAATCACTGTGCCTCAAAACTTTACTCCTCCTTACAGTCACTTCGACCACCATTTTTTTTATGGTTTTTATTTTTACCACTATGTATAAATTTGGCATTTTTCTATTGATGGCGATGTACCCGTTTTTAGGTAGGATGAGCGCCTAAGCTGACGTCGCATAAGATCGAGCGAGAATGAGACAGAATTACGAACAGTTCTCGATAAGATAAAAATCTGAAAAAATCAAGCCTATGGAAGGTGATGAAAAGATTATTTTGGCAAAATAATAATTGAAAAATTTTATTAACAAATTACTGAAATAAATAATTGTTCAACAAATTGCCCGGTAACCTAATTTTTTTTGTTATGAAAATGATTTGTTTATTTTTCTGAATACATATACATTTTTTCAGAATTTTGTCTGATTTTGAATTTTAACATGAAAAAAACGCAATTCTCAAACATCACACAACATTGTGAAAAAATGGATACGTATTCAGAAAAATACACAAACCATTTCCATAACAAAAAAATATTTCCGTAATTCGTTAATAACATTATTCAATTATTATTATGCAAAAATAATTTTTTCAGTACCTTCTATATGCTTCATTTTTTTCAGATTTTTATCTCATCGAGAACTGTTCGTAATTCTGTCTCATTCTCGCTCGAACTTATGCGACGGTAGGTATAGCGCTCATACTAACTTAAACCGGCTTAATTTGGAAACAATTAAATCGGTTGAGGAACCGATTACTCGAACAATTGTACTTGACCAAGTAATTATAAGAAGCAAAGGACAACACAAGATGGAAGCAAACAACGTCATGCAAATCCTTATTCAAGAATTGCGGAATCTCAGTTTGTTTTGTATCCGCAAGGAGCGGCAGACGACTAGTCAATGGAGATAGAAGGGGGATGAAACGACGGGTAGTCCGAACGTTCGACGTTTCATCGTGACTGGTAAGTAACAAGGCCAGCAGCAGCAGCACAGTTATTTCTGCGTTCTTACGATACTCGCAAATCGTCGCGACAGTCTAGTCTCAAGCATCGTGAGGTTCAACCTAACAGGATGCATACGATCGTTGCTCTCGCTTTACCGGTGGTCCGCACGCGACCTGTGCCGCATACTCGCTTCGCCTCGCTTGACATTGTATTTTCCACGTCTTTCCTACTCTAAAACTATCGACCACTGGGCAATTGATTCGCGACAAGTTCGATTTTATCTTCGCCCAACACTCACGTAATCGACAGTTTATTTTCCAATCAATTATACGTAGAATTCTCTAGGCAAGATATCCATCATGTCCCGTCTTCACTGTATTTACGACAGCCAGTGAATAAATTGTTTGCTTCCTCGTTTCTTTCATTTTGCTTCAACAAATTGCAGTGAATTTACCGTCCACATCGTAACTCTTTTTTTTATCGTTCGCATCGCTTGCAAACAAATCATGAAATATCGTTTTACGATAGTGTTGCGTGAAAGCAACATCGACGAACGGGCAAAATAATTTACGAATGTTAATAGTAACGATGGCAAAACAACGTCGTCTCCATGTTCGTTAGAAAAGAAAAGACAAAGGAATATGGCTTTGGCGATTGCTTTGCATTTCTCAATAAGTGCAGTGTAGAGTGCATCTACCGTTTTAATAGGTATTACCTTACTGGCGCTCGACCCAGATCGTCGTAAACTATCGGACGAGACTGTGCGGCGCGTTAATAACCGCCGTGATGACGACTGTTCGTTGTCGTCGCGGGTATTAACCGCGCGAAAAAGAATTAGCAACCTCAGGCGTGACTCAACGGGGCTCGGAATTTCCGTCAAAGATGATTATTAGGAGGGGGGTATGATCTTGAAACTTTTTCCATGTTTTTAAATTGTATTTTATGAATGCACAACATCTCAAGAATGTTGTATCAAATTTTTAGAGCAATTGGAGCAAAGTAACGGAGATATGGAATTTTAACCATCCAAAGCTCTGAGACGTTCCTCTCAAGTTCTCAAAGTTCCTCAAAGTTGGTGACGGCTGTACTTGAAAATCTATCGGACCGATCCTTTTCAAACTTTTACACTCTTTCTCTGTATAATTCATGAGATAACGCTGTCGAGTTTTTTTTAGTTTGTTGTTATTTTTTAGTTTACAATAACAAATTTACCGATTTTTCAAGCGAAAATCGCGTTTTTGACTTTCCAGTGTTACCAAAAGTTGAAAAAAAAAGAAAAAAAAACTCAACAGCGTTATCTGAGGAAATTCCTACACTAATAAAATCAATTTGTTTTTTTTTTATATCAGATAATCGAGTGATGAGTTACAACCGTCACCGCAAAACAACTTTTTTTTAGACGTTTCCGGAAATTTGCTATCAACGGCTTAATTTTTAATATTTTCCGCTGAAATTTTCAGAAAATATTCTTGAAATGTTACTCTACAATACGGTAATCATTAACATAAAAATGGACTGCCCGTATTTTGCAAAAAAAATGGTTGAAAAAGGGTTTTTTCACCAAATTAACCATGCCCCCCCCCCCCCTTTTAACGGGTTGAAATAGGAATTAATGTTCACAAGTATGCAAAAGCGATATAAAAGAATGGGCGTTGGTTCGAGCAGCATGAACGCTCCGACCGCTTTAAACCGAAGAAAAGCCTCGCGGCGACTGTGATACTTAAATTGTTTTTCATTTATTTAAGCGTTCCGTAATTGTACATTGATAATAGCTACAATATTTCCTAAAGCCTTTTAGGTGCGTTCGTCGTTCGTGTTGTCGAGAACCGCCCCGCTGTAGGCCAAATCCCAGTAGTGCTCGACGTTGTGTTTCTTAAAATGTTCCCGCGCCATTTTCTCGATCGGGCATACCTTGAATTTGATTTCACCGAAGTGTCGCTGCTTCGTCGTGCCTTTCCACACGAGGACGCACTTGTTGGGGACGTCGTTGCCGTCGTTGTCCTTGACAATGTCCTCCTCCCACTTGATACGGTGCATCATGAGACGCTCGTACTTGCTCTGCTGCTTCGGTCCGCCCTCGACGACTACGACGTTGCAGTCGCGGAAGAGCATCACGCAACCCGTCATGTACAACTGCTTCGCGTTAGTCTCGACCTTGAATTTCTTCGAGGCGTTATTAATGAGATCCCTTATCCTGTAAACAGCCACGTTCACGCCGAGTGACGTGTCCTCCTTCAACTTTCGGGCTTTCTTCTCGCGACGCTGATCCGCGGTGAGCCGCCTGGCGGCGTTCGCGTCCTCGTGCGCTTTCAGCCTCTTGGCCATCTGCTGCCGCACGTGGGCCTCGATCTTCGTCGGATCTTGAACAGCCTCCGTACCGAGAACCCGCATGAGATTTGAAATCCTCAGCTTTGGCTCCGGCGGCGGCTCCAGACCCAATCGTATCTTCTCCTGTTCCTCCTTCCACGCCTCGCGACGATTCTGTCGGCGCAACTTCTTGCGCTCCTTCTTTGTCAGAAAGACCGGCATGTACACCGGCTTGAGGGGATCAGCTGTTAAAATAGATAATTGTTAACAAAAATAGATGATTGTTCACAAAATAGATTATTGTTAACAACATAGATTATTGTTAACAAAATAGAGTATTGTTAACAAAATAGAGTATTGTTAACAAAATAGAGTATTGTTAACAAAATAGATTATTGTTAACAAAATAGATTATTGTTAACAAAATAGATTATTGTTGACCCTTCGTGGTCACACTTCTCTCACCGATCACCGTGGTCACTCTGGGTCGATTTCACCCGGCCCATGTTTGACCGCGTATTGCGACCAAACTATCGGCTCGAAAAATATTTAAAAAATTAGAGCATATACTTTAAACATTGTAGATGATGCACGAAACAATTTTCCGAAATTAAATTGCACGATATTAAAAAAACGAATAAAGATGAAAGAAAAAAAAAAAAACGTTTTTTCACACCAAATAAAAATCATAACTCCGTAAATAAAATATCGATTTAACTAAAACTTTAACCTGATAATCTCTAGAAATAGTACTTTTGATTAAAAAAAAATAGTAATCTAGTGCGCGTCGCAAAAAAAGATATTTTTCCGGACTTTGAAGTCGGTGGTTACACACGGGTTGTTTTCACCCGACCCGCGCGCATGATCTTGCCTCTAAGGCTCTCAAAACAGTACCAACGGTAAATTTTAGGGTCCTACCGATCCCTACGTATAGAGAACATTCCAAACTATCGGTAAATGGCGGTCTAACTCTCTTTTGATACCGGGAAATATTTCGTTTTCGCGCCGAAAGGTCGACCCCAGGTCGAATCGATCGAGAGTGATCACGAAGGGTTAAAAAAAATGATTGTTAAAAAAAATAGATGATTGTTGAAAAAGAAGCGTTTCCTTTCATCTCAACGAGAAAGAAGAAGAAAAAAGACTTACTCGGTGGCCTCATTTGAGCAGGATGCTCGACCAAATTCGTGAGCACTCCAGGCTTTATAGAAGGCTCGTCACCCTCGTTGGGATACCCGCCGGTAAGTATAACCGAGTCCCACCATTCAACAGTGGGGACTTCTTCGCTCTGCGCCTCGGTGGTCGGTGCGATCAGAGCCAACTTTGTAGCCGAACTGATTCCCGTTTTTCGCGCAATCTGACTGATTTCGTTCTGCAGCTTCTCGAGTTGCGCCTTGACGCGTATCCTGTCGGCTATTTGCTGGAATTTTCCAGGCTCGTGGAATTTCAGCGCTCGCTTGCCGCGAATCGCCGATTTGGCGCCTATTCGCGAGTCAAAAAAGTGCGTGTCTTGAATCTCCTCGGGCCCTTTCGAGTCTTGCAGCTGAGCTTTGAACTCCTCCCTCTTCTTCGCTCTTATATTCGCCTTTAACGTCGGAACGACCTGCGTCAATTGCACCTCTTTTCCGGTTATGTCGACCGTCCTTCCGGACTCGTCGAGAATCAACGGCGTAGGCTTGTCCGGGACGCTCACGTTGTTCAATACACCGGCGTTCAATTTACTACGAATTCGCGCCTGCACAGCCGCCAATTTTCGCGCCTTGTCCGAATCGGTTTTCGTCAGCAAACCCTGATTGTACATACTCGCGACGTTTGGAACGGAATCGCGCATCTTCGCCGGAGGCCTCTGTATCTGCATCTCGTCCGAAGGCTTGACAGCGTTCAATGCCCTTTTTCGCTCTTCTATCTCCCTTTGTGCGTTCATCATCATTTGTTTTATCTGTAAATCATTCATTTTTAGTAGGGATGTGCAAATAGTGCTCGAATCGAATCGAATCGAATAGCATTATTCGAATCAAATATTCGAAAAATTATCGAATATTCGGAAAATTATCGACTCTTCGAAGAAATCTCGAACGATTTTCTTCATTCGACGATATTGTGACGGAAAAACATACGAGATTGCTTCCCGAAAACGTTGACCACTTGATTTTCTTGCACAAAAACCTGACATTGTCTCTAATCATTAGTATTGTCCCTAAATGTTGACATTCTCTGTATGTCCCAATTAATTATTAAATTTGTAGTTTCTTTCGGACTCCAATTATCGAATTTACCGAATATTCGAGATCGTCGAATATTCAATGCGAATTTTGAATCTAATAATTAGGTTCAATTCAAAGCCGAATATTCAATATTTTCGAATATTCGCACACCCCTAATTTTTAGGTACAACCTCTACACAAATTGAGTTTATTAAATGCTCACGAATAAAGCCAGGAAAACGTCTTTTCATATACATTGACCGAAAAGTCATAATTATTTGTATCTATTTACTTAAATGTACCTGATCATTGGAAAGTTGAGTCTCTGTGCCCTTTTCATTTTTTGGTTCTTCCTCTCTAAGCTTCAGCTTCTTGACATCCTTATCCTTGTCTTTTTCCTCCGCATGGATTCTTTTCTTGCTCTTCTGAGAGGCTTTCGTGTCGTCGTATATAGTGAATATTTTTTCTGTCAGTTTCGAGGCTTTCTTCTCTTCCAGAAGCAGCGAAAGCTTGTCTGTTGGAATAAATTATTGAGACATTTACGGTAAATGCTTTTTGAAATTTGAAAATGTTTGAGAATAATGTAAAAGAGTACGAACCTGCTGTCTTGCGTTTGTCGTAGCCAGAAGTGATGCAGTTGACAGCCGCAGTGACGATAGCGGGTTCACCAAATCCGAGAAATTTGTGAACCGCTTTTTCGATCTGCGGCTTCATCTCGTCAATCTCCTTTCTCGTTAAATACGACATTTCGCACTGATATCGCTGTTAAAAATGTTTAAACACAATCCGAGGTTAATCAGCCACAATTCTCGAGTGATAACCTCTAAACTGAGATTCGAGTTAACGCGGATGACAACCGCAGACTTACTCGTGGAGCCTCGGCTCGAGGAAAATACACCTCGACGAGTCACAACGTTATTGCTATACTTCTAAGTCAACTTTTTATTCGCATCACACGTTGATTGTTGAATATTTTTCCAGCTGATAACAACGCAACGCGCCGGAACATTGGCTCTCAAAAATATAAATCCGGCTGAAGTTAAATGCACGCCACCCCGACTGCCCACCGACTCCAGCGCACCAAGTCGCCATCTTCCGTGAAAGTTATTTAAGGGCATATGTGAAATACCGACTGCGGTAATAAAAACTGTAACGAACGTTTTTTACGCATATTTGCATTTACAGCTAAAAGAAGAAATTCATTCCCTGCACTGGTGAAATCCGCAGGGAATGAATTTCTTCTTTTAGCTGTAAACGCAAATATCCGTCAAAAACGTTCATTACAGTTTTTGATACCGACTGAGCTCGACATCCCCTTAATATTAACGGCTACCGAATCGATAATGTAATCAGGAGTGGTGGGACACTGACGAGTGGCAGACTTTCGAGTGTCCGAATGTATTTTTCAGAGCTGAGCAGTACTTAAAGTACACAGTACTTATTTGGTACTTGAAGTACGGTACTGGAAGTACAGATGTACTTGAAGTACGGTACTGGAAGTACGGTACTGGAAGTACAGATGTACTTGAAGTACGGTACTGGAAGTACAGATGTACTTGAAGTACCGTGTACTGGAAGTACATCTGTACTTTCAGTGTACTGGAAGTACATCTGTACTTTCAGTACATGTAGTCCCGCATGTACTTAGAGTACTTAAGTACTTGAAGTGCAAGTACTTGAAGTGTATCTGTACTTGAAGTACAAGTACTTGAAATACGAGTACTTGAAATACCAGTACTTGAAATGCGAGTACTTACAAGTACTTGATGTACAAGTAAGTACGACAAATACTTTTCTACAATGAGTACTTTGAATAATAATAATTCCGGATCTTTACATGATTTTTTCACGTCTCAGAACGCACTACGAATAATAGCCCGATTTCAGTTTTTATTGTGCCTTTGCTCTGGCAACAAAATGCACGATTCCTGAATGTCTGTGAAGAAAATAATTATTATCAAGAGACGCGGTAGCACGTCGACGCCTAGAACAAAAAAAATGTTTGCTATAATTACTAGGAAAGTATTATGGGATGATGCTTAAAGGTGCTTTATTACCCATACATCCCCAGCAAAAATAACATCCAATAATGTTTTCTGGCTTTTATACAAATTTTGGTATTATAATTTTCAGTTTCGCATAAAGAAAGAGAGAATGCCCGAGAAACGAAATTTAACGTAGAAAAAAGGTTTTCGGTGTACTTATAGTGATTTTGAGGTTTTTAAGGAAATCGAAGGAGTTTCTGAAAATGAGAATATCTTTGCAGATATATTTTTTGAGCACAGATCATGAAAGATTTATTTTATTTTTCTTATTATTTTTGTTTTAATTTTCTAAGTAGTAGTCTTTTTTCAAAATAATTGTTGACGGAACATCTAAAAAAATATGCTTCATCAAAAACAATCCTCTTGCGAAAAATTGAAATGTTAACCATGTAATATTAACCTATTAATAAGCAAAAACTGTACAAAAAACCACGGGCTGAAGGACCACGGTCGATGGCCCATTGGCAAAGAAAATGTATTGCCAATAAAGCACTATTACTACTACTACTACTTGAAATGTTATAAATATTTCGAACGTACAAAAATGTACTTAAAGCACCTGTAGTCAAAGTATTTTAAGTACTTTTACTGGAACAACTTAGTACGTGATCTACTTGGTACTTGAAGTACGGTACTGGAAGTACAGATGTACTTGATGTACCGTGTACTGGAAGTACATCTGTACTTTCAGTACATGTAGTCCCTCATGTACTTAGAGTACTTAAGTACTTGAAGTACGAGTAATTGAAGTACATCTGTACTTGAAGTACAAGCACTTAAAGTACAAGTACTTGAAGTACAAGTACTTGAAGTACAAGTACTTGAAGTACAAGTACTTGAAGTACAAGTACTTGAAGTACAGGTACTTGAAGTACAAGTACTTGAAGTACTTGTACTTTAAGTTTAAAGTACAAGTACTTTAAGTACTTTGTACTTGAAGTACTCAGTACTTCAAGTACAAAGTAATTGTACTTGAAGTACTCGGTACTGTAAGTACTTTGCCCAGCTCTGGTATTTTTAGATTTTTCTCATTATTACTGCCTCTTTGACAAAACTACCCTCGTTATCGTAACGTACGACAGCCATTGATGCACCAGTGGAACGGAATACCGCGTCCGTGATTGGCTGTTGTGATAGGATTCAGCAGCGACATCTTCCGCGTGAATGGCCTGACCTCCGAGAACCACTGACTCCGGGACTCCAGCCGCAAGGTTACAACACCGGTGCCTACCTGCGAATCCTCCGCCAGTCGCGGTGGATGGCAGTGGACGGTGTCACGGTCGTCACGGTTGTCAAATCAATGATTCAATCGGTCTTTTTATCACTGTAATAAGTAGGCAAGAATACACGAAAAAACGAGTCAAAACTCCGGTCTGGGTGTCATGTTTCTCATCTCCACTAGAGCGTTTGTGCACAGTAGTCCTTAATCGAATTTATAATAAAAGAAATTTTTCAAATAAACAAAAGAATACGTCTCGCAGCCGAGTGTGTCGTTGTTTCAACGTGAAAAATGGAAGTTTTGAACAAATTGCGAAATACCGTGAGTAACACGATAAGCAACACCGTCAACAGCACGGCTTACGGTCTGTCCCAACTTTCGAGCGTTCTCCCTGGAAATCCTGTGACGCGAGAATTCGAGGCTACCGCCCACATTGCCAGCGCAGGACCGGGCCTGCTGTGGAAGGTCTACAGCGGTTACAAGAAGTCAACTAGGCAGGAGGCCGCGATATTTGTTTTCGAGAAGCGGCTGCTGGATCGATGGTCCAGCAAGCAGGAGCGCGAAGCCGTACTGGAGACGCTAAAACGGGGAGCGACGCAGCTGACGAAGCTGCGTCATCCTCAGATACTGATTGTGCAGCATCCTCTCGAGGAGTCCCGAGACAGCTTGGCTTTCGCCACCGAACCGGTGTTTGCCAGCCTCGCCAACGCTCTTGGAAATACGGAGAACACGGCGCAGCCTCTTCCAAAGACTCTGCGAGACTACAAATTGCTGGACGTAGAGATTCGCTATGGATTGTTGCAACTGGGCGAGGGTCTCGCCTTTCTGCACAGCGACGTCAAGCTTTTACACAGGAATCTCTGTCCAGAGTCTATAGTCATTAATAAGAACGGAGCGTGGAAGATATTTGGATTTGATTGCTGCGCTCTGAATCAGAATCCTAACGACAAACAGGTGAAGATTTGCCCCGCGATAAGGGGAACACAGGGAATGGATTTATTTTTATTTTGAAAACTATTTATGGGGCATTCCTTCCTGTTTCAACCTGGCTTTGGCCTCGACCTCTCTGATTTGGCTCATAATTTGTTATAGGCTTAATTGGACCCTCAACTCCACAAAAAATGTTTTTTTCATTGCCATTTTTGTTTGTTTAATACATATTTAAAGTGACATATAAAACCCAATAATTTAAAAATCTGATGAAATTCTGAAAAATACTTTGTTCAATAACAAAATTATCTAGCTTATAGCCAAAATGCCAATGACTTTTTTTCTTATAGTTTTTAAGAAGATTGATCTTTTTTCCTTTTTTTATAATTTTTTTAATCAAAAAATCTTAAGAACTATGAGAAGAAAGATCTTCCCCACTTTGGCTATAAGCTAGATAATTTTGTTAGTGAATAAAATATTTTTCAGCATTTTATTAGATTTTTTAATTATGGCATTTTATATGTCACGATAAAAATATATTTAAGAAAATTTGCATAGTTCGGAAAAATCCCAAAAAGATCCTAAAAATCATAAATCATAAAACCACAAAAATCATAAAACAAACAAAAATGGCAATTAAAAAGTAAAAAGAATTTTGTGGAAATAAGAGTCCAACTAAGCCTATAAAAAATAATGAGCCAAATCGGAGAGGTCGAGGTCAAATCCAGGTCGAAACGGGGTGGAATGTCCCTTATACTTTTCATTTTAGCAGTTATTTATTGTTTTAACAATTTTAATTATTCGCAGCCATCATGGTCGTATGTGGAGTACGATCCAACTATTCCCGCGATCGGTCAGCCGCAGCTAGATTATCAGGCACCAGAGTGCATCGTAGCGGGCAGCTGCGCCCCGCCCAGCGATATTTTCTCCCTGGGAATGCTCGCCTATGTTCTCCACTCGCCGGGAAATCGTCCTCTCCACGAGGCACACGGCGATCCGTCCAAGTGTCGGCGGTTCTTCGCAGAGTTGAAAAATACCCTCTCGCCCTCAAAGCTCGCTCCAATTCCGGAATCCTTCAGAGACACGGTGAAACTTATGCTCAGCAGCAACCCGGAACTCAGACCCGACGCCCATCAATTTATCAAGGTAAAAAAAGGCAGTGGGAACCTAATAATTTTATACATGGTGGCCGTTTTTTTCGCCGTAAAAAATTCCCCGACTTTTCCCTGATTTTTCCCTGACTACAGTTCTGACGATTTTCTATTTTTAAATTGATGATGCCAATGAAAATGTATCCAAAATCGATGCACGTCTTCGATTAATTATTTATTTTGCCGATCAACGATGAATGACATAAAAGACTTATAATAATTTATGTTATATTATAATTATTATAATAATATATAATATTTTTTAAACTCTTTATCCACTTCTATCTACAATTCACTTTTTCCTGACCAATTTAAAAATTCCTCGACTTTTCCCTGATTCCCTGACCACTTTTTTTCCCCAGACTTTTCCCGGTTTTCTCGATTTTCAGGGCAAATCGGGAAAGAAGGCCACCATGTGATAACACGAACAGAGCCAATGATGTATTATGAACTTGTATTGTTTTTCCCTTTTTTTTTAGATCGAATACTTCATGGATATCGGAGTAAAGACGTTAAACTATTTAGACAAACTGTTTCAATGGGACAACTTGCAGAAATCGCAGTTCTACAAAGGATTGCCGCAGGTCTTGAAGCAATTGCCGCATCGCGTCGTTCTGCACAGGGTTCTTCCCTGTCTCTACAAAGAATTTGTCAACGCTCCTATGATTCCGTTCGTTCTACCGAGCATCCTTCAGGTTTTGGAAGTTTGCACCGCGGAGGAATTCAGCGAGCACATTTTACCGAATTTGAAGCCCGTGCTTGCTCTCGAAGAACCGCCGCAGGTAATTTATTTGAATTATTCCCTCTATGTTTATTACACTGCGCTGTAGTTCCTCTATTAAAAAGACATGGACAATCGAAGACGAAATTCGAGATAATCGTGAAGCCATTTTATTCATCTCCTAATTTGCTGTGGTTCGTAACTACGTAACTACACGCTAGTCCCAAGCACGCGGGCTTAAACACGCCGTGATATGCCTGATACGTTCGGAATAACATGTAATTGAAATAACACAATAATTTTGTATCCTGATTTTCTTATTTTTTTCGCATTCATCACGGAAAAATGTTTGATTGGAATTACAATTTTTTGGTTTGCTTAGATCCATATTTGTTGTGGTAACCGTTCATTGCCAGAATCTCGACCGACTGGTTTCTTCGACAATTTCAAATTGGTTAGGATGCTGATGTATCACTGTTGTATCTGTACGAAATCATTCACCTTTTTTAATTTTGACAGCAATACATTTCGTTGTTGAACTAAGAACATTTTGTTAAATCAACCTTCTTTGGTTGTTGTGACAACAAATCTTTGTTGCTAGTAATAATACATTATTACAGTAATATTTCGTCATCGTTTTTTTTTGTTCTTTTTTCACAGATTAGTCTCGTTCTGATGCAACGCATCGACTTACTGCTGAAACTGTGTTCCGCCGAAGTCATAAAGAACGATGTGGTGCCAATGCTGACTCGAGCACTCGATTCCCGAATGGAGCAGCTCCAGGAGCTCTGCCTAGCGGCGCTGCCGTCCATAGCGACACTTATCGAGAATCCATCGATGAAGAATGTTATTCTACCGAGAATAAAGAAACTCTGCTTGACCGGACCCGGGTCTGGCAAAAGTCTCAGTGTCCGCGTCAATTGTCTCTTGTGCCTCGCCAAGATGTTGGAGAATCTCGATCGGTGGTTGATTCTCGATCAGATTTTACCATTTCTTCAGGAAATACCGCATTCCGGGGAACCAGCTGTACTCATGGCCATTATAGGTAACTTACATTATTCAATTATTCAACTTGTTTCGATATACTTTTCACACGTAATATTCTTTTACACATTCTCAAACTGTTTTTCTTATTTATCATTCGTGGCGAACATAAAAGCAACTTATATCAGTGCTGCTACACTGTTTACTAGGGTGTGTCAAAAAGTCTGCAAAAGTATGTGTTCTGACCTCAATATACACGTCCTATACCGAAAACGTGCCTAAATTTTATTTGTATATTTTTTTATTTGAGGCTTGTTGCAATAAAAGACCTCGATTGAGGCACCTCTAAATATTATTTGTCAGCGAATTCCTTTGACACACATGATTGTTAGGTCAATTTCTTGAGCTTAAGCCATGAAGACAAAAAAAGTGCGACAGTACGCAGATAGAAACGGAAATTAAGAGAAAATAAAAATAATGAAAAATTGCGAATTTTTTTTTCTTCGTAATTTCCGTTTCTATCTGCGTACCGTCGCACTTTCTTTTGGTCTTCATGGCTTAAGTTCGAAAAGTTGACTCAACAATCAATTGTGTCAAAGAAACTCGCTGACAAATAATATTTAACACCTCTAATAATATTTAGAGGTGCCTCAACTGAGGTCTTTTATTGCAGAAATCTCAAATTTTAAAAGATCATAAAAATGTCAGGCGCGTTTTCGGTATAGAGGGTGTATATTCAGATCAGAACACTAACTTTTGCAGTAAATAAATAAAAAACATATAATTATTTTTTTTCCACACTACTGTTTACCGATTGGCCTCTTGATATCTTCAGGAATATACAAGATGGTATTGACACACAGCAAGTTGGGCATCAGTAAAGAGATGCTTGCGACCAAAGTGCTACCCTTTCTTCTGCCGCTGTGCATCGAACAGAATCTCAGCCCGCCGCAATTTGAGGCTCTGGCCTCTTTGGTGGGTGAAATGGTAAATCGCGTGACTACCGAACATCGCGAAGCTCTGCGTCAATTGGACGCCGTGCGCAAAGAAGCCCAACAGTTGGACGACGCTTTGATGCAAACAACAAACTCCTCGTCTACGGCGAATGTTCTTAACGACGCGTTTCCTCGTGTCGACTTATCGTCGTCGACGTCCACCAGCTCGACGCCCATAAAGGATGGCAAAGGGTTGACAATGGATGAGAAACACAGGTACATTTATTGTTCCACGATTTTTTTTTTTTTTTTTTTATATCCCGTGGAGATTTTTATACCATTTTTACCGGGAAGATACAAAGTTTTTGCACGAAATCCACTGACGCCTCAGCCAAAT
The DNA here is from genome assembly GCA_963932165.1 of Pimpla rufipes. Lineage (NCBI taxonomy): Eukaryota > Metazoa > Arthropoda > Insecta > Hymenoptera > Ichneumonidae > Pimpla > Pimpla rufipes. The sequence goes on from OZ010635.1 coordinate 784,940, forward strand.
GATATCTCGTGGTTTTCATGCATAGGAAATGCACTATTAATACTTTCCGCCTCGGCGTTAAACTTCCGTTTACAGATTAGCGAGGCAGCAAGAAACCCATCAAAGGCTACAATCTCAGAGTCCGATGACACCGAAAACCGCGACGAGACCAACGAGACAGGAGCCGAAAGATCTCACGAGTACTTTGCTGCAGAGCAATTTGAATCAGTTGAACCTGTCGACAACGAAGCCGACAAATCCGCAGCCCAATTATTCGGGAATCACGTCGCCTACGTGGCAAACCGGTAATTTCAATCAAAACCAGTGGAAAGCACCGGAAACCGCGAACGCGCCGTACAAGACTCCGACTATTCAGAATACGGGAATGAATTGGACGGGGAACGGCATGAACACGCCGATGAATTGGGGTTCGCAGTACCCGGCATCGAATTGGAATCAGTCGTTGCCCTCGAACCCCATGAATCAAAATCATAGCAATATCATGAGCCCGAGCTCGAACGTGCCGCCGATGTCGTTGTTGATGGGCTCGCAGGCTTCCTCGCCGGAGCAAACCAAGGCGAATTTATCCACGCAAGATATAATAGACTTGCTTAGCTAATAGTCATCGAGAACAACATAATATTTCCAACCGTGAGACGATTTGTACATAGGATACGATGAAAATAAAAATAATTATTGGATTATCGACTCGTCGCCACATTTTTCCTCGCGATATCGTCGCGCTTTTCGCCGCTTATCACCAATTGCGCGCGGCAACTCGACATCCTGCCTCCTACTTTCGGCGCTTGGCCTTCGTAAGATATTTTAAGGATGTGTCACGTATACATTCCCAACCAAAAGTTTCGTTTGATCGGAACTCGAGTACTCGGCGACGGGAGAAAGAAATAAATAACAATCGTTTGTCAAACTTTTAGAAAACATGTAACAAAACAACTGGCTGATTTATTCGAGAAAAGATCGATTTTTATTCGTGTCTTTGAATTGTTCTTTTTACTACCTCGTTAACAAGTTTCTGACACAATTGTTATTGAAATCAGCGTTTTTAAATACTCGCCTGACTTCAATATTTTTTTCAGATTTATTCTCATTGTAAAATATTGAAATTTCAATAGAAGGAAATTGTTGCCCAGGTCTGTTCGTGACATTCTCAAAATACCCAGCGGGGCTTTGTTCCCGAAACTCCAATATCAAAATGTAATTTATTTAATTTTAATTTATTAACGGATCACTCCTTTCAATTTACAAAAGTGTTTAAAGTGGAGCCGCAGCTTAAAAATTCCAGTTTACACAAAACAACAATTAAATATATCTCTGAACTGAATTAAATATTTCGTTTTTTTTTTTTTTTTCACATACAATAGAATCCGTAGTCGGTAAGTTACCAACAATCGTCATGCCGAACAAAGGGGTTCGCGGAGTTATTCACGAGGCAGCGCCAGCAGGGCGGCTCGATTGGCCCGACCTCACGTTTGTTTCGGCCTGCATATTCGCGGTCGAGAAAGGCGTCAAAAAGTGGCGAATTCTCGTGCGTGTGTATGTGTGCGCCGTGGTGAGAGCGGGAGCGAGGGAGAGAGAGAGAGAGAGAGAGAGAGAGAAGTGAGAGTGGTGCGCAGGGTGGCGGAGCGCGTATTGTCGCGTACGCACACGCAGGCAGGCACAGGCACGAGATTGTGTCTCTCGCTCGCTCGCATCGCTCGCATCGCCGTTTGCGTCGGTGTGCGAGTGCCGCGAGTGCGTGATGTGTTAGTGCGTGCGTGACACGTACGGGGCGTGTACTTTTCCGGGGCACGTAGGGCTGCTCTCCTCGACGGGCGGTGCCGAGGAGGCGAAAGCGGAGCGAGAAAATTCGTACCTCCGGGGGAAGAGAGACAACGAAACTATCGAATAACAATGGCTTGGTGATGGAGCGCGCGTGTTAATAATATAATATAAACCGTGATAACCGAAGCGCTCGGGAGGCGAAACGTTGACGGACGAGGCGCAGGAGAGACACTATAGTACACAGAGTCGGCTGTGCGAATGCATTCTCGAGACGCGCGCGCGCGCGCATGCCTCCTCCGTGCACCCTCGCCATTTTAGAGGTGAATATTATTCTTTTTTTCTTCCTTCACACCGTACCGCGATTCAACATCTCGCGAGGAGCCGCGCGCGCGAGAAAGCTCCGACTCCACTCACCACCGGGACGCTCGTTCCTCGTCTTCACGAGCTCCGGCTGTTGTCTCCGACCTCTCTCTCTCCCGCTCTCTCTCTCTCTCTCTCTCGGGGGTGGTCGATAACCGAGCGAGCGAGCCCCCCTTCGTCACGAGGAGGATCACACCAAGCGATACGTACACAGCCCACATAGTTCTGGTGGTCCGTATATCGAGGCGGCTCGCTGCCCAAAGACTGGACCCACTTTCCGTCGGACCCAACGCGACCCAACCCTCCTCACTCACACCCGCATCGAACTCGATCCCTAGACTTTTCGGATCATTCCTCGGATCCTCTCCGCACGAGCTTCTTCCCACACAACCGTTCGACATATTCGCCCTCGCCTCTTCCCCTCTCGCTCTCCATCTCGCTCTCTCTCTCTCTCTCTCTCTCTCTCTCTCTTTCCCTCTCTCCGTCACTACCTTTCCCTATAACGTATCCTCGTCGTCATCCATGCGAAAGCCACAACTCCACAGAGCAGCTCGCCGCCTCCGGGTTTCTCCTTGTGACACGCGAATACCCACCCGTACCTCGACTCGCAGCGGCTGCACTCTCGCCGCCGCTGCCGCCGCCGCCGCCGCCGCCGCCGCCGCCGCCTCCTGCCCGAGTTTTCGCTCCGATATCCGACCGTGATTTCCGCGGCCGAGCCTTTTCTTCTGGCGCCCGAGGATATGTGTCACATTCGCGCGAATGACGTGAGCAAACAGCAACAGCGTTCACGAACGCTCGTTAATTAACGCCGGAAAAACAATCCTGGTTATCGGGCGTTGTATTCTTTTTTTTTGTTGTTTTTCGCAACGATTTTTTTTTTTTTTTTTCGTTTCGTTTCGTTCTTAACCATTTTCGTTGGCGAGACTCGTGTGCGTGTTTCCGTCTCGATCCTCCTGTGTACCTTCGAGTGTGTCTCTCGCTCGCGCGAGCGGAATCGTGACTTTCCATCGCACGAGTGCGCTTTTACCGGGACACCGACGTCTCGGGCGGCTGCCCGCGCGAGAACACATCGTCTTCGCGGCTCGTAGCCCCTGCGAACGCTGACCAGGCTCGTTTTTCCGCGCGTCTTTCACCGCTTTTTTTTTTTTTTTTCTTGCCAATCCAACGCTCGATTCCACACACCTCTCGTATTTCTTCGAACGATCGTTCCACCTCCGTGGCTTCCACATGTTTTGCATCCTCACGGCGCCTGGTCGCTTTGGCTTTCGTAACTCTTGGCTCGTAGGACAAGCGCGTTTACGCAGGGTGGCCGTTTAAGCGCAATGTTTTTCACCAGTGACAGAAGCAAAGAGATCAGCAATGGACTGACGGATGGCTCGCTGAAGCCAATTCGGTTGAAGGAGCAGTGCAAGACGCGGCGCGATCAGCAAGTCGGAGGTTGCCGTGGGGATCCGGGTCGTTGCGGCGACGATCGCTCCAATATGCCGACTGTGCCGAGGCCCGGCAGCCTCAAGGATCCCGAGATAGCGGAGCTCTTCGAGAAGAACGATCCCGAGAAGATATTCGAGGACCTCAGGGAGATCGGACACGGCAGCTTCGGCGCCGTTTACTACGCGAGATGTCTGGTCACCAAGGAAATCGTGGCTATCAAGAAGATGTCCTATCTCGGCAAACAGACCGTCGAGAAGTGGCAGGACATTCTCAAGGAGATTCGCTTTCTCAGACAACTCAATCATCCCAACACTATCGAGTACAAGGGCTGCTATCTCAGAGACCATACCGCATGGGTAATTTTTGTTGTTATTATTACAGCCACTTTGTTCATTGCGATTATGAGTATGTCGAGTTAAATATTCAGGAGATGATTGTATAGATTTTTGCTTCAGTTGGGTGGGAACCAAAATAGCTAATGAACAAAATAACGAATCGCTAAAATAGCAAATTTCAAAATAATGAATGGTCTGAAACTGGGATGGTCATTATTATGAAATTCGCAATTTCAGCCATTCACTTTTTTTATCATTCGCTGTTTTGATTCCATTTCAATCAAGATGTTGGTCAAACTAGTGAAAGATCAAAACAGCGAGTGGCCAAAATAGTGAAATTCATAATGATGGCCATTCTATATTCAGGCCGTTCATTATTTTGAAATTTGCTATTTTAGCCATTCGCTATTTTCATTCCATTTTAATAAAGATATTGGTGAAAATAGTGAAAAATCAAAACAGCGATTGGCCGAAATAGCAAATTTCATAATTATGGCCATTCTAGATTCAGACAGTTCATTATTTTTAAATTTGCTATTTTAGCCATTCGCTATTTTGGTGATTAGCTATTTTGAGCCCCACCCCTTTAGTTTGAAGTTAAAACGGACTTGAATATAGTTGGGAATATAAATATATTTCATAGATTTATCAATCATTTAAATAGATGACTTTAAGCTGTTTTTTTAAATTCACAGTCTCAAAGTCCTATCACTATTGCTGATGGTGTCTTCCAATGTTTATCCAATAGATAAACTTTGACTAATTTGGTGATATTTTCTCGCAGTTGGTGATGGAATACTGTCTCGGCTCGGCATCCGACATAATAGAGGTGCACAAAAGACCGCTGAAAGAGGACGAAATCGCGGCGATCTGCGAGGGTGTTCTGCGGGGTCTGCATTACCTTCACGCGAACGGCCGAATCCATCGGGACGTGAAAGCGGGAAACATACTGCTGACCGAGAACGGCACGGTGAAACTCGCGGATTTCGGCTCCGCTAGCATCAAATGTCCGGCCAACAGCTTCGTCGGAACTCCGTATTGGATGGCTCCGGAAGTTATATTGGCGATGGACGAAGGCCAGTACGATGGAAAAGTCGACGTGTGGTCGTTAGGAATAACGTGCATCGAGTTGGGTAAGCCATTTTTTTGTTTCATCGTGAAAACTTTGCTCTGCCCTTCATTCTAATTCGTTATTCGTGATAAATAATACGTCAAATGTACTCCTACAGCGGAAAGAAAACCGCCGTACTTCAACATGAACGCCATGAGTGCTCTTTATCATATCGCTCAAAACGACACACCGACCCTGAACTCTCCCGACTGGACGACCGTGTTCGGTCATTTTGTCGAAGTTTGCCTCACCAAGAGTCCAAACGAGAGGCCGTCTTCCGGTAAACTGCTGTCGGTGAGTCCCACCTCATTAAATTGCACAATTTTAGCAATTTCTTCAAATATGTTTAATTATGACATTGAAGTTTGCATCTTTGCAATGCAACGAAATTAAATAACAAAATATTAATTCGATGTTATAACCTGCTCTCTGGTGCTTACTTCTGCTGCGTGCTGATTTACTGCTTAGTTTTTCTTTTATAATAGCTCTTTTCCTCTCTTACTTTGTACTTTAATTTGTAATTTAGATAAGCATGATCTCATTTTCTCACTTTTCAACCTTTGTACTACTATTGTGTACTCACTCCCGTGTACAACTTTTGTAAAAGGGCTTAGCCCGTGGAATAAACAAATAATAGTAGTAATAATAATAACAACAACAACAACAACAACAACAACAACAACAACAATTCCATAAACATTCAGATAATTCACCCCCATTAGGGGATGAAGTAATATTTATTTGTCGTGCTTTTAGTTGTTACAATACCTATTTATAGCCGGTATAATAATTTGGGTTCATTCTTTTAATTGCGTTGCATTGCAACGATGCAAACTTCAACGTCATGTTTAATTGACTTATCTATTTCACGGACTTGACTCTATTTCGAACTAATCGGTAGACAAAGTTTCTTTCAGTGATAATTTATAATCTAATTAGAGGCATCTTTGGAATGTCGATTTTTCACCAGTGGTGAAGAAACGTATTGATTGTTCGTTAGTAAGGCGTACACGGCGTATTAATACGTGTAGAAAGATGTTCGGTAGTATTTAGTCGACATTATTCATAGATCTAAACGCCTGTGTCTCGATGCTTTTTCATTCCCCGCAGCATCAATTCGTCACCAGAACACGTTCGCCGCAAGTTCTGATAGATCTCATACAGAGAACTAAAGCCGCGGTGCGGGAACTCGACAATTTGAATTATCGTAAAATGAAGAAGATACTGATGATCGATTCGTGCGAAACCGAGAGCACCGTCGGAGACGCTGATGGTAAGTGAGATGACATTGGTCAACGATGCAATCGATATTGATGTTAATTTCGCGGAGGAATGAACGAAATAAATACCGTTCTTTTTTTTTTCTTCTTTTTCTCGTACAGACACACCCGACGAGCAAACGGGTGGCGACAGCAGTAAGAGCAATTCCATAACATCCGAACACTCGATTCATTCGATGGGCGTGTCGGCGAGCTCGCAAAGTTCCTCGACAAACAGCTTGCCACTGCCGAACGCCGACGCGAACGATTTCTCCTCCGGTTCCGTGAGAAATCGTCACAAGATATCGGCAGGAGTCACTGCCAATCTACTTGAGCACGGTGCCAACAACTTTGCTACAATACGAACTACCTCGATAGTCACGAAGCAGCAGAAGGAACACATGCAGGAGGAGATGCACGAACAGATGAGCGGATACAAGAGGATGAGGCGAGAGCATCAGGGCGCTCTGGTGACTTTTTTCCCAGTTTCCTTTTTAACTCTCTTCGTTGGATCTTTTCGACGCGAACAGTCTCATTGAATTTCTCCAGGATTTATCGGTTTCGGAAAGTTACAAAATACCGTTTAATCGTTTTTCGTCCAATACAATTTTCAATAATCGGTCATATTTTTGCCCAATATTAACGACAATATTTTGACAGTAGAAAATAACTAAATGAATGAAGATTCGTTGGGAAACTCTTTCAAAGAGATCCTGTCAACATAGTCATCTGAATTATCAATTGCTTCGTCCAGAGAATTATAACAATTTATTATCCTATTAAACTCGAATGTTCTGACGAGAATTTTAATGCGCGCTTGCTCTGGTGACTTTTTTCGCAGTTTCCTTTTTCTTCTCCGATGTTTCGGTTGAACCTTTTCGACGCGAACAATCTCATTGAATTTCTCCAGGATTTATCAATTTCGGAAAGATACAAAATACCATTTGATCATTTTTCGTCCAATACAATTTTCAATAATCGGTAATACTTTTGCGCGGTATTAACGACAATAGTTTGATAGTAGTAAAATAAGTAAATCAAAAAGGATTCGTTAGAAAAGTTTTTCAAAGATATCCCGTCAATATGGTCATTCGGAATTATCAATTGCTTCGTCCAAAGAATTATAACACTGAAAGTTTATTTTACGGATAATTACAGTTTATTATCCTATTAAACTTGAATGTTCAGACAAGAATTATAATTCGCGTTTTGCCTCGAGAATCCTCGACTTAACTTTGCCCTATGCTTTTTATTTTGCAAAGGTGAAACTCGAGGAGCGATGCAAAATGGAGGTGGAATCCCACAAGCAGCTCTTGGACAAAGAGTACGAGACACTGCTGCAGCAATTCAGCAAGGAGCTGGAGAAGCTTCAGATGAGACACTTGCAAGAGTTGGAGCGGAAGCTAAAGCAGAATCAAAATGCCGAGAAGAAGCTCCACAAGGAGATAACGAGTAGGCAGGAGGCCGATCGTAAAGCTCTCGAGGCTCAACAGAAGCGAGATTACAAGGTACGGAAATATATATTTTTCCTCTTCGTCGCTGCGTTTTTTTATTGTCAATATCTCTTTTATATTCGCACGTGGGTGTTTGCACTTTGCGTTTGTGACATTTACGACTGGCACTGAAAATACACTTTCTCGCCGTCGATCGATTATTCGCTAACGCACGAGGCGCGCCGAGCGGTTGCGCGTAGGACGTAATTTAATTAAATTTCACTTTTCTCCGGCCCCAAAAAAAGGTGTACAAAGAGAGATGGAAGAAGGAACTCTCGCAGGACGAGGTTACTCCGAAACGACAGCGAGACGCGACTCTGCAAAGCCACAAGGACAATCTCCGACAAATGGAGGCTCAGGAAGAACAGCGACTCGCGCGCGGACAACGGGAGTATCTTGATCTCGAGATTCGAAAGTTCCGGAGAAAAAAATTGCTCATTTTCCACAGTCTCGAGCAAGAGCTTCTTCGCGAAGTGAGTTTCCCTCTAATATTTCTCACGCAGTTAAGGTAGTCCTTTCGTAAGTATTCATTTCGCATAAATTCGAGCAAAAGTTCGAGGGAATTGCAAACACTTCTCGATGGTATAAAAATCTGAAAAAATGCATGCACATTAAAGGTACTGAAAAGATTAATTTTGCATAATAATAATTCGAAAATGTTATTAACAAATTGATTAAAAGAATAATTGTTTAACAAATATTTCAGTGACTGAAGTTTTTTTGTGGATGAAAACGATTCGTTTATCTTTCTGAATACGTATGAATTATCTCAGATTTTAGAGTTAACTTTGAATTTTCACATATTTTCCATGTAAACAACACAAATTTCAAAGATTACTTAAAAATTTGAAAAGATTCATACGTATTCAGAAAAACGAAGGAATCATTTTCCTCCACAAAAACAATTTGAGTTACCGAAATATTTGTTAATTATTTTTTTTTAATCAATTTGTTAATAACATTTTAGAATTGTTATTATTAAAAATTAATCTTTTCAGCACCTTTAATGTGCATGCATTTTTTCACATTTTTATACCATCGAGAAGTGTTTACAATTCTCTCTAACACTTGCTCGAATTTATGCGAAATGAATACTAACGAAAGGACTACCTTAAACGCAGTTACAAATTTCCGCAGACACATTTTTAGATTGTCGCTTTTACACGCTGTTTTCCGATGATTCACACTGTTCTACTGAATAAAATTCTCCAGGAATTGAACAAGAGACAGCAACAATTGGAGCAGGCGCATGCAATGCTCTTGAGGCATCACGAGAAGACACAGGAGCTCGAGTACCGGCAACAAAGAGCTGTGCATTCTCTTCGCGAAGATCAAGTTCAGCGACAGCACGCGACCGAGCTATGCAATCAACAAGACTACATGCAACGAGCGGAGCGTGACCTGCGTAAGAAGCACGCGTTGGAGCTAAAGCAACAGCCGAAGAGCTTGAAAGTAAATTCACGTTTCTCGTATTTTCGTTTAAATTTGTATATTCCTGTGACACGATGAGATTAATCTAATTACTCGCTTTTCTCGCGCTCTTTCTCTATCCCTCCTGCGATTTTCAGCAAAAAGAGACGCAGATACGCAAGCAATTCAGGGAAACGTGCAAGATACAGACGCGCCAGTACAAGGCTCTTAAGGCCCAGATACTGCAGACAACAGCGAAGGACGAGCAGAAAGCGGTTATTAAGAAATTGAAGGAGGAACAGAGACGAAAACTCGCTCTCCTCGGCGATCAGTACGAGCAGAGTATCGCGGAGATGCTACAGAAGCAGAGTATCAGACTGGACGAGTCCCAGGAGGTTGAATGTCACCACTTGAAGGCGAGTTTCAATCACCAATCTTTTATTTCTCTTTGAGATATTTATTTATTTATTTATTTATTTCTCACTGGTATTACACCCAATTTCGGGGTACAGGATAGGCTCTGACACCCATACAGAGCAGAGACAGTCGCGAACAATAGCCATTCAGAATGCCCATGAGCTATAGTTTTTATTTACCAAACACAGCTGCTTTTAAGGTAGTACGAGCGGTACAGTCTCGCCACACGTGAGTTTCAGAAAATATTTTGAACACTTCTCAATGGGATAAAAATCTGAAAAAAAAAATCAATCACGTTGAAGATACCGAAAAGATTGATTTTGCATAATAATAATTCCAAAATGTTATTAACAAATAAATGAAAAATGATATCTTCAACGATTTACCCGGTAACCCAACTTTTTTCTCTAATGAAAATTATTCATTCATTTTTCTGAATACTTATGCATTTTTTCAGAATTTTGCCTAATATTTAAAAATTGCGTTCTTCAAGAAAAATGAGGGGCGAAAACCGCCTTAAAAAATGTAGACAAAATTCTGAAAAAATTCATATGTGTTCAGAAAAATGAATGAATAATTTTCATCAGAAAAAAAAGTTGAGTTATCGGATAAATTGTTGCACAATTCATTTTTTCATTAATTTGTTAATAACATTTTGAAATTATTATTATGCCAAATAAATATTTTCAGCACCTTCAACGTGCTTGATTTTCACAGATTTTTATCCCATTGAGAAGTATTCGAAATATTCTTTGAAACTCACGTTTGGCGGGACTGTACCGTTCGTACTACCTTAAATTTAGACGATTGATACTTCGTAGATATAATTCTATACAATTCTATTTCACGCGTGTGAGAAGTAGGCGCTTCTCGCACCGAATGGCATAACAGTACATTACGATACAAGAGCTGAGAAAATGTTTTTCCGCCCAGTATCGTATACAATTTTATTTCATAAAGCGCGAAAATGGAGTTTCACGCACGAGTTTCTCGCACCGAGTGAAATTAAGAATTGAATTGACACATCGAAATTGCTAATTTTTCTACAGGAGAGGCTGGATTACGAGCTCGAGATCCTGATGGCGTATCAGTCGAAAAATAAGATGCAAGCGGAAGCCCAAAGAAACCGGGAACGTCGTGAATTGGAGGATCGCGTGTCCGTCAGACGAGCTCTTCTCGAGCAAAAGATGGAACTCGAGACCCAAGAGTTTCTCCAGGAACGTAGCGAACGAATACGCTTACTTCACGAGAGACACGAACGTGAGTTGCAGCAGTTCGACGAGGAAAGCACGAGAATTGGATTTAGGTAAGTGAATTAAAACGAATGTTATTTGCGACGAGAACCAATTGATCCCGATTTAATCTTCAAGCCTTGACATTCACATTCATACGATTTGCACGTGCATGCAGTAAATACAATTTGCAGTAACCGAAGCTTGGGTAAACGTTGTAATATCAAAATGTTGTATTTTCACGTTTAAAAGTCTTCACCTGTTTTACTCCAAGAAAACGTACTTTTTTAAATCTACAAAGATAAATCGTATACAAAATTTCTCTAGATTGAACGTTCGTAACGGTATTTCGAACACGTAAATAAATTCTCAAGTTTCGATATACAATATTGGAGAAATTCCATTTTTCTTAACGGAAAATAACGTTTGACAACATTTTCGTAACACTGTACGTATGATGTTTTTTTTTTGTATCACTGCGGGCGGAAATCCGGCCGCCTCGCGTGCGTAAAACCGCCATTTCCGCACCTTGTGATATAAAATTTCGTACATCCCTCGTGCGAAACGCTTTTTTTTAACTCATGTGATTTTCTAACACACTCGTTAGAAAAAGTTGTTTTGCCCTCGTGGAGTAATGTACTAATTATCGATGAAAAGAAATAAAATACTTATTTTTTTTACTGAAGTCCGTAAAGTAACGATTTTTTTTGTAATTTACATTAAGAAGGTAGTCTCGGTATAGTCCCGTCACATGTGAGTTTCGAGGAAAATTTCGAACCCTTCTCGATGAGATAATAATGTGAAAAAAAATCAAGCATGTAGAAGGTATTAAAAAGATTAATTTTCTATAATAATAATTCCAAAATGTTATTAACAAATTAATTAAAAAATGAATTATTCAACAATTTACCCGGCAACCCAACTTTTTTTGCTGATGAAAATTATTCATTCATTTTTCTGAATGCGAATGAATTTTTTTTATTTTTGTCTAATTTTTTTTAATTGCATTTTTTTAAAGCAAAATGACCGGCGAAAACCGCAATTAAAAAAAATTAGACAAAATTCTGAAAAAATGCACACGTATTCAGAAAAATGAATGAATAATTTTCATCAGAAAAAAAAGTTGGGTTGCCGAGTAAATATTTAAACAATTCATTTTTTCACTAATTTGTTAATAACATTTTGGAATTATTATTCCACAAAATCAATCTTTTCAGTACCTTCTACATGCTTGATTTTTTTCACATTATTATCTTATCGAGAAGGATTCAAAAGTTACCTCGAAACTCACACGTGACGGGACTGTACCGAGACTACCTCCTTAAATAAACTAAAGAGTATTTTCCCTCGCCTTAAAAACATATAACACAAACAAAAGCTCGATGTCTAAATATTGTTTCAGCGCACTGGCGATAGCCGAAGCATCGAAAGAGTCTTATCCAGATGACGAGAGCCTGAGCGGCTCGATGTTAAGTCTGGCTCACAGTAATAGCTCCACGTCCTTCCCCCCTAATAGTCTCTAATATTAATATCGTTAATTGTAACATTGTATTGTCCGCCTGAGATTCGCTGCGAGACGAGCCGACGCGGCCCCGCGACGCCCGTCAACTCGTCGACGGACTTGCTGAGCCGCGGACACTAGTTCTGACGCCTGATTCGAATCAAAACAAGAGAGGAAAAGAAAGTGAGAGCGGCGCGGGGCGGGGAGGGGGGGGGGGGGGGGCTCGTCGGGATTACAAGCCAATTATCGCCAAACCGAAACGAGAGTTTTCGGTCTAGTCGCGCTCGCGGTTTCTCATCCGAATCTGCCGAACGATAAAAAGCTGTCATTGTTTTAAACTCCTGCGACGAATAATCGTGTACCGACGAGTATTGCTAGGAAGAGGAAAAACTGAAAAGAGATGCACGCAACGAAGCTCTCGCCCTCCCGGTCCTCGAGCCACCGTTTGTCTCTCTCCCTTCGAGCGTCTCTAAACAACTCTCTTTGTTATATATATATACACACACACACATACATATATGTATATGTATATATATATCCTTCTATCATTCTTATTAATTATTAAAATATCGAGTCGAACGCCAGCTGATTGTGACAATTTTAAACGGACAGCGCAGCGAGGATTTTCGAACGTACCCGAGTGGCAAAAAATTGCGATTATCGAAATATTCTTCGTAAAAAAAAAAAAACATTCCTAATGTCCTCCTGAATCATAACATTTTTTTATATGATCTTTAAGGATGCATTTCAGGATGTCTTTGAGATAACAAAAAAAGTTGTCATTCCAGCGTACATTACGTATTCTTTTTATACACCAAAACGGGTAACCTTTCGACAATCGAAATCTTTTGCTACTTCGATATTTATAGTAAGGAATGATATGTTTTTACGTAGGCCGGACTCGTGGACGTGATATCGAGTGGAACAAGAAAAAAAAATCGACGTGACAAGTCCAGCGGATTTTTGGCTTTCAGTGTCTCTTTTTGCACCTTTCTCGAACACATTCGATTGCCCGATGGGTGACTGACACGTTGCATCACGAATAATCTGCAGTAGCACCGCCACAATCGATGTTAATTCGGCGTCGTTGACACCACTGGACGAGATACAGACGGTCTTATACAATATTCTAGTGCAATACTTTCCCGTTGTCTTTATGTCATAAGTATCTGAGATACAATTGTGCGTCACTAAAAAAAAAAGGAAACGAAAGAAAAATGAATTAATATGTGTCAGTGCGATCGATCTCTTGACTGGAAATGAGCAAAAAAAAAAAGCGATTTCACCAAAGTGTCACAATCATCTGACGCTCGTTTTCTTCGTAGCAACATGTACATATAAAACGAAAAAAAGGTAAAAAAACAATGAAGTAAGCATACTAAAACATTTACGAACAAAGCGAATGTAGCGGTCGGTGAAGGATTCGCTTACCGAGAGCGGTGATAGCGTTCTCGGGCACTGCGACCTGGATTTATCGGCAAGCGCTAGACTTTCCAGTCTCCGCGTAGCATGGAGTTATCACTACGTTTAAGGATGTGGGAGCGCGAAGTATTCAGTTCGCATACATTCGAGAAAAGTGCGATAGAATTACATACGCTTCTCGACGGTCTGAAAATGTGAAAAAATGCATGCACACTAGAGGTACTGAAAAGATTAATTTTGCATAATAATAATTCCAAAATGTTATTAACAAAATGATTTTAAAATAAATTGTTTAACAAATATTTTGGTGTCCCAAGTTTTTTACATGAAAATGGTTCCTTCATTGTTCTGTATACGTATGAATTTTTTCAGATTTTTATCTAATCTTTGAAATTTGTGTTTTTTGTATGGAAAATATATACAAATTTGAATGATTAGATAAAAATCTAAAAAAATGCGTGCGTATATAGAAAAATGAAGGAATCATTTTCATACGAAAAAAACATGGGTTGCCAAAATATTTGTTAAACTATTTTTTTTATCGATTTGTTAATAACATTTTCGAATTATTATTACGCAAAATTAATCTTTTTAGTATCTTCAGTGTGCACGATTTTTTTTTCTTCAGATTTTCAGACCATCGAGAAGTGTTTGCAATTCTCTCGCACTTTTCTCGAATTTATGCGAGTTGAATACTTCGCGCTCCCACATCGTTAAAAAAAAAGCAGGGCAACATCCTTTTCGAATAAATAACTTCGGGCAACAATCTCTGTAATACACGAACGCAGACACACACATATACAAACACACATCCACACGATGAATACCAATTTAGAAAACGTATTTCCTTTTTTATATGTCGGCATTTGTAGATATACTACGTTCGCTATCTATAAGATAATGCAATCTAACATTAAATAAGTCCATGGGGACCTTTATAGGCGACAAATGTGTTTACGAAATTCCTTCGATTGTGTGCGTGCGTGCGTGTGTGTGTGTATGTGTGACAAACGACGAGGCATCTCCCAGTAACTCCTCCACGTAATGTTAAAACTAAACGAGAAAAGAAAAGGAAAAAAAAAATGTCTTCTTCGAAAAAGGAAAAAGAAGCGATAGTGAGATTCGCCGAGTCCGATGAGGAGCATGCATTGAATTAATCGGTAGGAAAAAAACGGCGTTGGAACGACTGTTAAACTTGCTTCGATGGCTTAGCCACGTACGATCGCGACAACGGCTTTCGCATATTAAATGTCGATGCGCGAATCCTCGAGAGCGTGCGATTTTCTCTGGCTTGCAATTAGACGACCTATCGTCGTATCAATCGCGCCTCGATATCCGTTTATCGTAGCGAACTTCCGGGAGCCTCCTCGTGTACCGCAAACGCCTCTTATAGTATTCCGACTAACGAAACTGGCGTCCCCCCCCCCCCTCCCCCCTCATCCGTAAGTGTAATAAATATTTTTACGTAAACTGCGTAAAGTCGTGTGTGCTGCGAAACGGCTCGGAATAATCGGCCCACGGACACTTTCAAACCGACGAAGGAGAGCGAGAGATCTTCACGATTCATCGCTCCGACCTGTATTTGCAAATTTATCAATCACGAGCATCGAATCACTCTCTTCGATTCAACGCGAGAGCCCCGGTATTATCGTTTCGATTACTCGTTGCGAACGATTATTTGGCAATTGTGAAATTACGATTATATCCTGTTATTATTTCGGCAATTCTATCGGGGTTGATGATACATTTTCCTTCTGTTACGTCATCCACGTTTTTCCCCTTTTTTATAACGCCGTGTTCCATGATCTTCCATACTTTGTCATACTAGGAAATTAGAGTACACTCGTGGATAAAAAGAAAAAATAATGCAACAGGAAAAATGAGAAGAGAAGAGATGGGGTGTCGTTTGTCTTTTGTAAAATGTTTCGAGATGTAGTAGAAGAGCGTATAGTAATCCCTAATAATAAACAATGCTACGAAGGACAAGGTCCACTTTGGGACGAGCGTTTTATCAAGCAATGCTGAAGTGCTCCCCCCGACGACGAGTCACGGGTCGGGTCTGAATATCAGTGAGCCAACATTTGTGGTCAATAATTTGCTCACGCAGAAGTACACTCAATTATAACATTGAAAACTAGGTACACGAGTATAGAACGAATACTCTCTATTAATTATTATACAAATATATATTATATATTATACATTAAAGAAAACGAAAGAGGAAAAAAAGGAAAAAAAATCAACTAAAGAAACAAACCAATACCTTCGTAGCAAGTAATCAATCAAGAAAGCGCAACGCACGTTATTGTGAAGCAAACTGACTCGTAATCGGTCTTAATAATTATAACGATTATTATGGTAATTATTTTTATCTTTAAGTTTAGGTAGAGTATAAATACATTTTTTAACTAAACCAATGGTTGAGAATAATGAGGCCGATGTGAGGGCTGCTCTTCAGGATCGACTGATCAATGATTCGACGAGAGCAGCTCCGATCGTTCGTGAAAACCACTGTGCTGATTAGATAATAAAAAAATGAAAATATTACAATGACCAAGGCTCAATGATTGACCTTTCATTACTTTAAACGATATTCGTTCCAGCTGTTCATTCTTGCTATCGCGTTGCGACATTTCTCTCTCTTGCGAAAATACATCATGGAGGAATGCATTTTTTTTTTCGCCTACGGATGTGCACCATTCAAATGGAGCTGAAAATGCCGTGAAAAAGTAAATAAAATAAAATTAAAATGAATTTTTTTTTAAATGTAATAATCTAAAAAATTTAAAATTTTTAAAGATTGAACATTAAAAAAATTAAAAGTAAATAATTACGATTAATTCTTGTGGAAAAAAATACATTTTCATGAACGATAATATCGAACGATGGTCGTACCTGTGATCGTGGAGAAAGAAGCCGAAAGACGATTCCGTATGGTACAATTTTGTATATTTCATAATAATAGTAATCTATACATAGTCATTGCGCTTTACGACTGACGGGACTCGTCGAGCTCCCGGGAATATTCTTTGATTACGTGGCTAACACGACGCAGTGATTATAAAATAAAGATAAAACCGAGAATTTCCCGCTTAGAAAAAAAAGGAAAAAAAGAAGAAATCTGTTAGCAAGTTCTCGATGACTTTTTGCAAAAGTGTATCGACGTTACGCCGAGACGCTAACGTTTGGCTTTTAACATGATTACCGATAGAGAGTATCTCAATATACAAATGCAACAGGATATGTGTGGCGGTAATGTACATATTACTTGGTGGGGGAGAAGGAAGTCGGGTTCAATATGCGACAGTGCATCTCTCTTATCAATGGAACGGTGTAAGCCACGCACTCGTCCCAGCCGGGAGATCGCCATGCGCTCTCGCGGGTTTCCTTGCGCGACTGAAGATCCTTGTAACCTGAAATCGAATGCAAAAGTTGTATTTTAAGGGGGACTTAAAAAAATTGTAGTTTGGGGAACACCATTTTTATGTTGTTGTGAGAAAACGAATAATAGTTGACTGCGGGTTTCCCTGTGCCCTCGTGCAAATGCGATACAGTAGTGCATTAGGAAAGAGTGGCTGCGGGTAACACTCTGGGGGGGAACTCAATAAATAAAAGGGGATCAAGGGGAGTGGGGAGAAAAGACGTAAAAACCTGAAGAAGGTATACGTAGGAATCAAATAAAAAAATAAAAAAAATAGTTGACTGCGGTTTTTTTTTCTACTTGTTATTTACGTTTTATAGTATACAATGCAATTTTTTAAGTTAAAAATTGTCGACGTCCAAGGTCCTCAAACACGGTCATCCAAAATAAACGGCTGCCACTCTCCCGACTACTGTAATTATGCGACCGGCCTGAAATTGTGCATACATACTCGGGAAACATGTCTTCATGGAATGACGGAGATTTCTTCGATAACTTAATTTTTCGATTTTTTATTACTGTTTTTATACAAAAACATAGGGGAAAAATCGATATTTTTTTTTGTTTAAACGCCGCCATTTTCTTAATTTTACAGTCATCGAAAAAAACCTCCGTCATTCCAAGCAGACATGTTTCTCGAGTATGTATGCACAATTTCAGGCCGATCGCATAATTACAGTGGTCAGGAGAGTGGTAGCCATTTATTTCGGATGACTGTGCTTGAGGACCTGGAACGCCGACAATTTTTAACTTAAAAAAATAAAAATTCCATTGTATACTTTAAAACGTAAATAACAAGTAGAAAAAAACCGCAGTCGTCTGTTTATTCGTTTCCCCACAAGAAAATAAAATGAAAAACGGTGCTTCAGTATGGAAGTCCCCCTTAAACCGACGAGAGGGAGAGCCGCGATTTTCATGCCATTTTACCGCAGACTGCGGGACGAAAGAGCTTTACGTACACCAAATGTGATGAACATTGTAGAGGCGACCAATCTGCGAGAAATAACCGGCGAACGCCTCGTCGTTGTTGCGCCTGTAGTTAATAGCTCTGGCCCAGTTGTTACCCCACTCGATCATCGTACCGGGTCGTAGCCTGTAGCTACGAATCTCGTACTTGTTTGGACCGTCTCTCTTGACAATCGGCGGCCAGTAACTGAATGCAAGCAGATACTGCAAGTGACGAGATCTCAGGTAATTGCCTCTCTCCCTGAGCAACTTTTGGTACGTCTGAAATATCACCGATAGTCGTTATAATTTATTTGTTATTTCACTTTGAGACATAGAAAAAACTAGTGTTAAGGTAGTATAGACGCCTAAGCTGACGTCACATAAGTTCGAACGAGAATGAGACAGAATTACGAACAGTTCTCGATAAGATACAAATCTGAAAAAAATCAAGCATATGGAAGGCGACGAAAAGATTATTTTGGGAAAATAATAATTGAAAACTGTTATTAATAAATTACTGAAATAAATAATTGTTTAACAAATTACCCGGTAACCCAATTAAAAAAAATAGGTTGGCGGGTAATTTGTTGAATAATTATTTATTTCAGTAATTTGTTAATAACAATTTCAATTATTATTATGCCAAAATAATCTTTTCAGCACCTTCTATATGATTGATTTCTTTCAATTTTTGTCTCATCAAGAAGTGTTCGTAATTCTGGCTCATTCTCGCTCGAACTTATGTGAAGTTAGGTATAGTGCCCTTACTACCTTGAGGTACCTAGTACGAGCGGTACAGTCCCGCCAAACGTGACTTTCAGAGAATATTTCGAACACTTTTCAATGGGATAGAAATCTGACAAAAACCAAGCACGTTGAAGGTGCCGAAAAGATTGATTTTGCATAATAATAATAATAACAAAATGTTGTTAACAAATAAATGTAAAAATGAATTTTTCAACTATTTACCCGGTAACTCAACTTTTTTTTCTGATGAAAATTATTCATTAATTTTTCTGAATATGTATGAATATTTTCAGAATTTTGTCTAATTCTTCAAAATTGCGTTTTTTCAAGAAAAATGAGGGGCAAAAGCCGCAATTAAAAAAATGTAGCCAAAATTCTGAAAAAATCCATACGTATTCAGGAAAATGAATGAATAACGTTCATCAGAAAAAAGTTGGCTTTCCGGGTAAATTGTTGAACAATTCATTTTTTCATTAATTTGTTAATAACATTTTGAAACTATTATTATGCAAAGTAAATATTATTTAAAAAGATTTTTATCCTATCGAGAAGTGTTCAAAATCTTCTTTGAAGCTCATGTTTGGCGGGACTGTACCGCTTGTACTACCTTAATCAAGTTTATTAGTTATTCCAACAAACTATAATGCCAATCTTATCCACCATACTCATTGAGATTATAATCCGACCACTAGAACGATAGTACCTCATCTTTCGAGAGAATAGCATGGCCACGATCGATTCGCTCGTACCCTCCGGTGTACTGCCAGAGATGCAGCGCCTGATCCAGGTCACCGACTTCGACGGTCCAGGAAGCCACCAGCTCGCAGTTCAATTCTGCTTTCTTGGAATGAATAAGATTGACGTGGTCCTCGCTGAAAACGGGTGAAACAAAATAAAAATCGTTGAGGAGAAACGACGCGACGACGATTTCGATTTGGCAATTCACCGTCTCGCATCAATCTCTTCGTACAGTTCTGGTAAAAATCTCGCGCGTGACGGCTGGTATTTGTGGGTGCAACGAAGCGACAAATGGGATACGGCCCGTATAGATTAATAAAAATAAAAAATAAAAAAATAGAAAAATAGGGCGCGCAGCTTTTCGTCCCCGAGCAGCAGCGGCAGCAGCAGCAGCAGCAGCGACTCCCACGCAATAGCGAGTGACTCGGGCGATAGGCGAGGTTCGCGGGCGAAGGTCACCGCGAGGCCGGGGGGTACTCACTAATTTTTGAGATACTTGTCGATCGAATCGGGACGTATGTTGTGCGTGTGGAGAGCCCAGATGACCTCCTTGTCGGAGAGCATCCGCGAGTGGGACTCCTTGGTCGGCTCGAGCTTTCGCACGCCGAGTTTGCTCAGCCATCCCTCGTTGTTGTCTTGACGCTCGGACGACCTTGCCACGAATCTGCGGAGAAACGACACAAAGAGCTTTTTCACAAACGGCCCACGGCGTGATTTCGCCCGTTGGCGCGACAACACGGCCGATAATCGCGGACAGTGTCCCGATATTCCAAAGGCCTACCGGCTTGCCGACAAGATCGGTAAATTCGCTTTGCCGAGCACCGGCACCGAAACTCCGAGCTTTCTTCCCAGTACGGCGGCCATTCTTATTGGACCTTCCGCGAATCACCCGTCCGACACTTTGTCCAATCAAATTTGGAATTCCCTCGACGGATCGGTGTACAACAAGAACGCGCCCTTGTCGTCGTCGTCGTCCTCCTCCCCCTCCCCCTCCCGCCCCCTTCTCCACCACTACCTCCTCCTCCTCCTCCCACTCTCGAGCGTGTTTGTTATCTCCGACTCGGTCAGCATCTCCTCATCCCCCCACGCTGAGACTCGCTTTACGCCGCTCATTTTCCATATCGCAATCACCTCGCTCGCTCTGTTTCTCTTTTTCTCGCGCGTTTTCGGTCGTGCCTTCTCCCCCCGGGCACGAGAGTCGAAGCTCGCTGCAAGTCTTCCTCGAGACTCTCCTCATCTCCGTGTCGCCAGCAGACACGGAGCCAGCTTTTACGCAACACACGCGTCACGTGAACGGCCGCGCGATATTCGAATGCCCCCGCGAAATCGTTTGTTTTTACGGAACACACTTGCGTTCGAACGGCGATCGTTCTTACTGCGCGGCTTCGCTTCATTCTTTTTTCTTTCATTTTATATTAAAGTGAAAAACATAGACACGAGTCGAAGCCGTGCAGTTTAATCGATAACGATATCAGCTTCATAGCTCTTTTTATTTCTTATCTCTCACTGGTATATCTTCTCTATATTTTCTCCATTGCCCGTCAGTCTGTAAACGCAGTAAATTCTATACAACGGCGGTACCAATTTATTCGCTTCAAGCAATTAGTCATTCAAGCGGAAGGTGTTAAACGGTTTCCTCTGATCAGAAATGGATATTTAGAGTGCTCGCGGTTTTCCTCAATAGAACCTAAAATATGGTCAAGTAGATTTAAAAATCTCGTTGTTATCGCAACAAAGAACACTCCCCACTCCTTATTTCTTCCGTAACTGCTGATTGGTGCAAATTCAAGTATCAGCCATCAACCGTGGCCAATCAGCGCAGCGGATTTTGTAGTGTGTAATATTATATACAAATGCAGTGACGACTAAACGCGTTCTGTCCTGTCGTCGTTACGAGTATATCACGACGTCGAGCACGTGAGAGCCCAGTGTGTGTTGTGTGTGCGTAATCGCGACCGACCGGCGGAAAGATGGGAAAAAATCGAGTGCCAAAAGTAGTCGAGTAAGTGTTGACATAGCCGTATAGGCGCTGTTTCTTCGTTGTCCGTCAAATTTTCGAATCGCCACGATTTCACGTTTTTACATTTCGCGAAAAAAATCATATGACAACGTGCGCTAAAATTAATCAGAGGTCCTCGAGACTCCGCGACATCGAGAATGGATAGACGGAGGTTTAAACCGGGAAGCACAGGACTGCACAGGGTGCCTTCCTTCACGGAATCTCAGGTATCGACGAGATCCACGAGATCCGAGGATGCGGCGCCGGCCGCCAAGAAATTATCGAATTCGGAGATCCTTCGTAGGCAAACGAGATCCGCCACGAATTTAGCTGAGAATCGCGGCGCAACACCGAAAGATGCTGCAGAGTCGCCGTGCAAGACGCCGACAAAGTCGCCACTGAAATCGACACTGAAGTCGCCCGGGAAAACGCCTGACAAGCCGAAAAGATCCGTCACGTATGTCGCGGATTCGGACGACGACGCTGACAACGACGATGCCCCAGATTCGCCAAAAAATCGTCCTTTGAGCCGTCTGCGTAGACATCAAGAATCAGTGACGTCCTTGATGGAGAACGAAGAACCCACAGGTGGTGTCGAGAAGCAGCCTAGCGTCAAGTTACTTGGGAAGAGGAAAAAACGTTCGGCGCCCATTGACAGCGACAGCGAAGAGGAGCCCATTCGGAAGAGTCCGTTGAAAGCAAGACGCACGGACAATATAGTCGATAGAAAAGATGACAAGAGATCAAAGAAGTCTGACGAGGCTTCGAGAGTCTCGGAGACCCCGAGAATCTCTCAGATTGGGTCGACGCAGCTTGGCAGGCCAGCGCTCTCCGGTCGCAGCTCGTTGTCTCTACGGTTGACTGCGTCTCAGAGAGAGAGCAATTCGAGCAAACTCAAGAAACTGGCATCTCCGGTTAAAGCTGTACAAGCGGAACAAGACAAACTGCAGGATGACTTTGTTTCACCCCGTAAAAAAAAGTCAGGCAACACATTGGAGGACTTTCTGAGAAGGTCTGGAATCACAATGTCTCAAGAGGACCAACTATATCAATTAGGTACAAGCAGAAATCATGTCGTGTTACTAATGATAATTGGGCTTATCTGCCAAAAAGCCAACTATAGTGGCAAAAGTAAAGGCATAAAGTTGTATGTCTTACACATGCGACTTTATGCCTTTGGTCATCTGTCTATGGTCATATACGCCCTTTTATACATACATATGGGGCAATCCACCCTGTTTCCACCTGAATTTAACCTCGACCTCTCTGATTTGGCTCATTATTTTTTATAGGCTTCATTTTACCCTCAACTGCACAACATTTTTTTTTATTGCCATTTTTGTTTGTTTAATACATTTTTAAAGTGACATATAAAACCCCATTCTTCATCTTATATTAAAAAGTCCGTAATTCGCGCCAACGTGAGTATTGTTGTCGATCTATTCGGGCTCTGATTGGTCGTGGACCGTGACGACCAGCAGTCGTTGTTTAATAGCGCGAAATCCTCTATTAAAAAGTGCGTAATTCGCGCCAACGTGAGTATTGTTGTCGATCTATTCGGGCTTTGATTGGTGATGGACGGTGACGACCAGCAGTCGTTGTTTAATAGCGCGAAATCCTCTATTAAAAAGTGCATGAGCCACCATTGTTGTCGATATAACTCGGCCTCTCATTGGTCGAGGGCCGACAGTTCGTTGTTTAATAGTGCGAAATTTGACAGTTTGTCGCAATTTGACATAAGCGCTGCAGCGCGGCTAACGTGTCCGCGCGCGTTATTGTTCCCCTAGTAATTTAAAAATCTGATAAAATTCTGAAAGATACTTGGTTCAATAACAAAATTATCTAGCTTATAGCTTATAGCCAAAGTGGGGAAATCTTTTCTTCTTACAGTATTTAAGCTTTTTTATTTTTAAAATTATAAAAAATGGTGAATCTACTACAGACGATTGGTCAAATGTTTATTTATGTAAAATCGGATTTTTCAGAATTTTCTCAATCTTTTAGGATCTTATTCAGATTTTTCGGAACTGTGTAAATTTTTTTAAATATATTTTTAACGTGACATATAAAACACCAGAATTAAAAAATCTGATAAAATTCTGAAAAATACTTTGTTCAATAACAAAATTATCTAGCTTATAGCCAAAGTGGGCATGACTTTTTTCTTATAGTTTTTAAGAAGATTTACCTTTTTTCCATTTTTTATAAGATTATAAATAAAAAAATCTTAAAAACTATGAGAAGAAAGATCTGCCCCTCTTTGGCTATAAGCTGAATAATTTTGTTACTGAACAAAGTATTTTTCAGAATGTTTTCAGATTTTTTAATTATGATGTTTTATATGTCACGTCAAAAATATATTTAAAATTTGCATAGTTCGGAAAAATTTGAAAAAGATCCCAAAAATCTTTAAAAATTCTGAAAAATCCGATTTTACACAAATAAAGATTTAACCAATCGCCTGTAGTAGATTCATTATTTTTCATAATTTTTTAAATATTTTTTTTAATTTTTTTTTTTTATTTGATTCCTACGTATACCTTCTTCAGGTTTTTACGTTTTTTTTCTCCCCACTCCCCTTGATCCCCTTTCATTCCTTGTATTCCCCTCCGTGTCATTTATTGAGTTCCCCCCCAGAGTGTTACCCGCAGCCACTCTTTCCTAATGCACTACTGTATCGCATTTGCTCGAGGGCACAGGGAAACTGCGGAAAACCTCTGCCGATACAGGCGGCTATATTTTTCTGAGTGTCTGTTGCATGCGATTACATCAGAAACTCAGAAAAACTGCCTCCCGCTCAACAGTTGACGTGCAAATCAGTGCACGGCTAAGCGGTCACCCATCCAAGTAACGACCGTGAGTCGAGCTGCTTAACATGGGAGATCGCCGAAGCCATGCACCGACCGCACGCCCACTGCTGTCGGTCATAATTTTTTAAATACAAAAAGCTTAAAAACTGTAAGAAGAAAAATTCTCCCCACTCTGGTTATAATCTAGATAATTTTGTTATTGAACAAAATATTTTTCAGAATTTTATCCGTTTTTTTAATTACGGGATTTTATGTCACTTTACAAATTTATTAAACAAGAAAAAATGGCAATAAAAAAAACAACAATTTTTTGCAGTTGAGGACCCAACTAAGCCTATAAAAAATAATGAGCCAAATCGGAGGTCGAGGTCAAATCCAGGTCGAAACAGGGTGGAATGCCCCATATATGCCCTTTGACGCGTATACAATTTTTGCGAGACGACGACTTTATGCCTTTTTTTATGCCAGTCGTCATATACACCCTTTCGGAATTAATCCACAAACTAAAGGTCAAAAGCTGTGAAAGTAAAGCTATATGATGAAGCTATTATAAAAAGCAGTTTTGAAAGACACTGGCGTTCTTTTTTCTTTTATAGTTTTTGTTTACTGTACCCTGAATGAAAAGTAGAACCGAACAGAGGATGAAGTAAAGATTTTTTAAAACTCCTGCATGAAAAAAAGCTTAATTAATGTAGTTGTCACAGTACAGGCCCATCAAATATGAGTTTCGGGGGAAATATTGAACTTTTCTTGATAAGATAGTAATCTGAAAAAATTAAGCATGTAGAAGGTGCTGAAAAGAGTGATTTTGCATAATTATAATTCCAAAATGTTATTAACAAATTAATGAACAAATTGTTCAGCAATTTATCCGGCAAACCAACTTTTTTTCGAATGATAATTATTCATCAATTTTTCTGAATACATATGAATTTTTTTCAGAATTTTGTCTATTTCTTTAAAACCGGTTTTCGCCCCCTCGTTTTGCTTAAAAAAAAACCCAATTCTCATAAAATAACCCTAATGTAACAAAAATGCGTATGGACCAGAAAAAAGAAGACATAAAAGCCATAAGGGGTAGGTACAGGAAACATGCCCTTGTGCCTTTATCTTACATTTTTTATTTTACGCGGAATGCCATACAGATACGCTTTTATGGCTTTTAAATTGTAAAAGGGCGTAACTTGGCGGATGAGCCCAATGGCCGTTAGTAACGTGATGTCATTATTAACCACTGAATTATAACTAATGAAATTTATGATAACTAATACAAATATCTATTCAGACGACGATCGTGCGATTGTCGAAAAGAGAATGAACGACCTGCTTTCCTCTGGTAAATTCAAGAAGCAGGATATCATCAATTTATGGCGTGTTTACATTGACAACGAAGATAATCTACAAAGGGCATTAAATAATGTATCCGTTGGAAGCGACATTCAGCCGAGCCGTATCGGCACCAACGTCTCGCTGGTTAGGATCTTTCTGCAGATTCCGGCTCTTCAAACAGCCGTGTCCGATCATCTCTTGCAGAAACTCAACGAAGCTGTTCTTATAGCGTGAGTATCGATGCAACAACAAACTGCCGCTACGTCTTTCCGGCTGTATCGATCTTCGGAGGTGAGAGGGCATCTTGAAAAGAAATTATTTCAGGGACTCCATCGACGATGTCCCTTGGGCTTTGTTGCTGCTTCGACAATTTCACTTCCTCGAGACTGTCGTGGACACGGATTCTCTGACGATGCGGCTCGAGCAACTTTTGGAAACCTGTCCCATCTGGTTTCAACGGGAACTCATACCGTTTTTACCCTACATCGCGATCGACGCCCAGCACCACGCGGTCGCGGAGATGCTCAGCAAACTGATGGAATCACAGACAGATTTGACTAACGTCATTCTGGGGTGCATAACGGAATTAGTTATCGGCAAAGTGTATCTCGAAGAACTCCGGGAAAAGGTGTTGAACATGTTGAAGAGCAACTTGGATGTAGGAAGAATCCCGGCGATGGCTAAGTGTGTTTCAACAATTTTCCCTTCTTTTCACAGTAATGTTATTATTACTTCTTGATTGTCGACCGCACACTCGATTTGATTTTTTAATTCCGTGAATAACAAAATGTTATTTCTACAGAATAATCTACTTCATTGATGATAAAAATGTTCCACATGTATAATTACATTTTGATGAGGAAATAGTAGAATATTGTTAGGAAAGAAAATTTAACTACAGTAGAACCTCGATTATCCGAACCAACTGGGACCGAGACTAGTTTGGATAATTGAAACGTAGTTTTTTTGGGGATAGAATGGTAAAAAATACTTTTTGACATGAAAACCGTAGGTATATATTAAATGTCTACATTTATATTGACATTAAATTAAACATCTGAAAATTAAGGTAGTTTGAGCGCCTAACGTCGCATAAGTTCAATGCGAGAATGAGACAGAATTGTGAACAGTTCTCGATGAGATACAAATCTGAAAAAATGAAGCATATAGAAAGTGTTAAAAATATTATTTTGGCACAACAATAATTGAACAATTTTTTTAACAAATTACTGAAATAAGGATTCGGATGATCGAGGTTCGGATAATCGAGGTTCTACTGTATTCGGTGAGTTAATTTCGGCAAAAATATTTCCACAGATTCGTTCTTCACGAATGTCCGACGGTCGACGTTTGCGAAAAAAGTTTGACGGTGCTTCGATCTTTGGACCTACAACCTCTCGGCGGAGAGAAAAGCGACCAATGCTTTGCGAATCAATCGTTTCTGTTGAGTACTTTGAAGATGAGCATTGACATGTCGAAGATTATGTCTTCGGCGGCGTTGGCGGTCGTGAAGAATACAAAAGATCCACCCAAGCCTTTGGACCTTGTCTTCCTGCTACTCGTATATACCGACCCAACGAAGAAGAAAAACGCCGAGACCGTGATTAAGCAACACGTGAAAACCGGCTACTACAGGCCGAGATTGCTCAACTCCTTTTATCAAGATTACAGAGAGGTGAGTCGGATAAAAAAATGAAAACTCCTGAGTTCATTTCTCCCGCCGAAATTCGAAGAATTCGACTTCACCTCAAAATCGAATTCTTCAAATCTCGAAATGTGATGTATTCGTTGTTACCGTTTCATTCGTGTTGCGTGAAATCCATGTTCGGAAAATGAAAACGTGCGAATGTTTGTTGCTGGTGAGTAGGATAAAAAATAGGAAACTCCTAAGTTCAATTTTTCCGCTGAAACTCGAAGAATTCGATTTCACCTCGAAATAGAATTCTTCAAATCTCGAAATGTGATACATTCATTGTTACCGTTTTATTCATGTTGCGTGAAATTCATGTTCGGAAAATGAAAAACGTGCGAATGTTCGTTGCTCGTCCTACAGGTGGCCAAAAATCTGCAACCCGAGGCTCTTCAGGTTGCGAGCAACCTGCTCAAGTCGGAGGATGCGGTCTACACGGATTTCGCGATCGAGTGGTTCAGGCATCAGTTCGTGAGTCAGTCGGCGGCGATTTGCTTGCAACGAGAGATCATCGGGAAGATTATAGTATTGACGGGCAACAACGATCACACGGCCAAAGGAGCGCTGGGAATCTTGCGAAGACTAACGGAGAATGAGGAGGAAAGATCGTATCTGTATGCGCACTGCAACCACTTGAGGATATTGCTCGAAAAAATCGAGAAATTTGATCTCCAAGAAGTCGCGACGCTGAGCGATCTGATATTCGCACTGTGCACGAGTACAAATTCAGCGTCCGAGGCTCTCCAAGACGATCTTTTTATTCTTCTGCAGAAACAGCTGTCCAACACGAAAACTCTGTAAATTGACATTCACTTGTATTATTCGTATCGTTTGTATGTTTTACAAGATAATCTCGTTTTCACGCACGATTCAACGTAAAGGACAAAATCCAAGGGCGTGCTTGGTGCAGCGATGGCGATAAAGCATTTAGCCAAGAAACCGGAGACTTGCAAAACCGCTGATGATCTTTTTGGTAAATGCTTCGTGAAATAAATAATTGTCGGGCGATAAGATCGGGCGTTTTGATGATTTATTTTCTTGTTCTTACAGCAAAGGTAGAAGCGTGCACGAAGAATTGTCCTCGTTCGCAGGCGCTCTTTTACGACCAGATCGGGCGCGTGATAGCCGACACGAAAAACATAGAGCCGGAATTTCTCAAGAATATCACCGAAAAGTTTCAAGACGAATTCACCAGCACTTACATGACTGATCTTAATGATTACAGGTACGATGCGGGTTACATTGCGTACCTACAAACTCATTCAACCAGAACAGAATTTACTTTAATTTCATTTAATTCATTAACGGGTTTCTCCTTTGTCATATTTTTAACGAGAAGTGACGTTGTAGATTAAGGTAGTATGAGCGCTACACCTAACGTCACATAAGTTCGAGTAAGAATGAGACAGAATTACAAACAGTTCTCGATGAAATAAAAATCTGAAAAGAATCAAGCATATAGAAGGAGCTGAAAATATTATTTTGGCATAATAATAATTAAAACATGTTATTAACAAATTACTGAAATAAATAATCCTTCAACAAATTACCCGGCAACCTATCTTTTTTTGTTATGAAAATGGTTTGTTCATTTTTCCGAATACGTATGAATTTATTCGTAATTGTGTGAGGTTTGAAAATTGCGTTTTTTTCATGTTAAAATTAAAAATCAGACAAAATTCTGAAAAAAATTCATACGTATTCAGAAAAATAAAGAAATGATTTTCCTAACAAAAAAAATTAGGTTACCGGGTAATTTGTTGAACAATTATTTATTTCAGTAATTTGATAATAACATTTTTCAATTATTATTTTGACAAAATAATCGTTTCATCATCTTTCATACGCTTGATTCTTTTCAGATTTTTATCTTATCGAGAACTGTTCGTAATTCTGTCTGATTCTCGCTCGAACTTATGCGACGTCAGCTTGGGTGCTCATACTAACTTAATGGACAATAGTAGCGGTAGAGCAAACAACCATTCGATGCCCCTATAACTAGTTATAAGTTGATACGGTGTTTTTGTTAGACGATCATAACTTGGTTACAAGCGACGATTTTCTAATGATTTTTACCGATAAAAAGTGATTTTCTGACCTGCTGTATCGAGTTGAATTTCAAACAGTGGCGAATTGACGTCAAAGTATGGACTGATCGACGTGGAGAACGATCCACAAAAATGCGCCATTAACTTCGGGGATGGAAAATACGGCGCCGTGGTGCCGGCATTCTTCCGGCTGTTGCGTATTTGCTTCATGCATCTCAACGACGGAGACCTGTCGGATATAAACGTACTTCTCGGAGTTCAGGTGCTCATGCCAGACGACACGGACATTCCAGAGCCGTGGCGCTTGGATCTCATGATCTGCTGCATAAATTGGTAAGAAATCAACTGTTGTCGATTGTACATGGTGGCCGCGGTCAGGGAAAACCGGGAAAGGTCAGGGAAATAAAAAATTGGTCAGGGAATCAGGGAAAAGTCAGGGAATTTCAAAATTGGTCAGGGTAAAAAGTGATTTGGCGCCGAACCTGCCATAAGTAGATAACAACTTTCAATAATGTTATATATTATTATAATAAGTATAATATAACATGAATTTGTATAAAAGTGTTAATCGCGATTCGGCAAAATAAGTAATTTATCGAAGACCCCGCACCGGTTTTAAGAAGCTAGTCTCGGTGCAGTCCCGTCACATGTGAGTTTCGAGGGCAATTTCGAACTCTTCTTGTTGAGATAATAATCTGAAAAAAATCCAGCATAGAGGGTACTGAACAGATTGATTTTGTATAATAATAATTAAAAAATCTTATTAACAAATTAGTGAAAAAATGAATTGTTCAACAATTTACCCGGCAACCCAACTTTTTTTCCGATGAAAATTGTTCATTCATTTTTCTGAATACGTACGCATTTTTAAAGATTTTTGTCTAATTTTTTTAAGCAAAATGGGCGGCAAAATCCGCTGTTTTAAAAAATTAGACATAATTCTGAAAAAAATGTATACGTATTCAGAAAAATGAATGAATAATTTTCATCAGAAAAACAGTTGGTTTGCCGGGTAAATTGTCGAACAATTCATTTTTTCACTAATTTGTTAATAACATTTTGGGGTTATTATTATACAAAATCAATCTTTTCAGTACCTTCTACATGCTTGATTTTTTGTTTCAGATTATTATCTCATCGAGAAGGTTTCGAAATTTCCCTCGAAACTCACATGTAACGGGACTGTACCGGGACTACCCCCTTAAGGGCATGTGAAATACCGACTGCGGTAACAAAAACTGTAATGAACGTTTTTTACGCATATTTGCATTTACAGATAAAAGAAGAAATTCATTCCCTGCACTGGTGAAATTCGCAGCGAATGCATTTTTTCTTTTAGCTGTAAACGCAAATATGTGGAAAAAAGTTCATTACAGTTTTTGATACCGACTGAGCTCGACGTGGATGTTTCACATCGCCTTAAGGCGATGTGAAACATCCACGTCAAGAATTCACCAGCGCAGGGAATGAATTTTTTCTTTTAGCTGTAAATGCAAATATGCGTAACAAACGTTCATTACAATTTTTATTACCGCAGTCGATATTTCACATGCCCTTAAGAGGCGGTGGCACTTCCCCCACTCTAGCTCGAATTTTGAAACCTATTTTCTCCTAAACTATTCGACAGGTAGAGCTCAGATTTTGATAAAATATGCGGAAGTATTGCGGAATTGGGCTAAACTTCGGGCTCCTCGATAGATCAAGCCGTTTGGTCAGGAGACTCGATAAACTAAAAGGTGCGAAAGAGACAGCGCTAGGTGCGAGAGAGACAGCCCTATAGGCGTTTCATTAATTTTTAAAAATAGAAATCGACACAACTGCGGTCAGGGAAAACTCAGGGAATTTTTTTCGGCGAACAAAACGGCCACCATGATGTACAAAACTCTCTGTTCCATGTCCCATTGGCATTCGCAGGTTTCGAGAGCTCATAAGCGGTTTCGTCTCGCAGCCGGATCCACTTCTGCAGGAACAAATTGTCAAACGGCTGGCGGATCTCATGACATTGCAGGCCGAGTTTAGCACGATGCTGACGCTCGTCGATGCGCGTTATCAGCCGCCGCCGTGTTATTTTCATCGTATTCCCGCGCCGCAATTCGTCAGGGTCGAAAAGAAGATCGTGAAAAAAGGTAAACGCGCGAGTTTGGACAAATCAAGCACTCTTCCGGAGTGGGAAGCTTGGGAAATGGGATCTACTCTCTGCGCGAAGAATCCTACGTTCTTTCGGCAAATGGATGCGAAGGTACGAACATATCCAACCATAGACTGCCTTTAGACTGCTTTCAGAAGTTCTTTTTAATGAAAAATTGCGAAATTCTCGCAGATCATCGATCTCCTCGATCGCAGAATGGGCGAGGAGGCGGTCGCACAATCGCCACGGAGTATCTCGAAAGTCCAAATTTGCTTCATCATCAAAGAAATCTTGGCGATGTTCGAGGGTGGCGAAACATCCGAGACTCTGATGCGCGATCTCATTCATCTGCTGCCGAAAATATGCTCCAGGTTGCAGGACATCGTCGCGGAGCTCAGAGCGCAGGACGATACGAAAGATCGACAAGCCGTGAAGTTGATATTGACCCTGCTGACGACGATTTTCGACTGGAAGGGATTCAAGAGCGCCATGTACCATGCGATGTTGCGCGGTTCGTTTTTTTTTTTTCTCTCTCTCATTAAGGCGAGGTGAAACGTTGACGAGTGCGAGTGCGACAGCACATAATTTTCGGAACAATAATACACGGAAACTAGACACTTGTCAGAAAAAATAAAAGTATCTCAATGTCGAGAATTAAGGTAGTCCTTTCGTCGTACAGTAGAAACCTGCGTGAAGTTCAGTCAACATTTTGAGTATCTTGATGGAAGAAAAATTTGAAAAAATCGAGTATATAAAAGGCGTGTTCTGAATCCGTATGAGTTTTTTCAGAATTTTATGTAATTAAAAAAAATTAATTTGCTGTATTTGCGAATTTACTCGATCAATCGTCCGGAAACTTCTTGAGTGTAATGGGTGGTTTCATATCAAACACATATCCAAAATTCGTGAATTTTAACACATTTTTCAAAGTAAAAAAATGTAAGAAACCCAATTTCTTTTATTTACATAAAAATCTGAAAAAAGTCATTCGTATTCAGAAAAATTAATAAATCATTTTCATGAAGAAAAAAGAAAGTTACGTTTCTGGGTAACTTGTTGAACAATATATTTTATCATCAATTTGTTTATAACATTTTGTCATTTTTATTATGCAGAATTAATCTTTGAAGCATCTTTTATATGCTCGATTTTTTCCAGATTTTTCTTCCATCAAGATAATCAAAATTTTGACTGGATTTCACGCAGGTTTCTACTGTACCACAAAAGGACTACCTTAAATCATTTTGAACGCATAAGCTTCCTGAAATAGAAAAATTAAATTAATATTTTTTAAACCCGTGACGTTCCAGACGGCCTGAGAACTCTAGCTGGACAAATAGATAAGTCCAATTCGATGCTGCGCTCGTCGAAGGAATTGGTCGCGGAATCTTACAAATATTTCGAGTCATTAGCCGACGTAGCCACTGAAATATCCTTGGCGTTCGCTCTCGTTAAAATGTGTCGTACTCTGATGAAACATTCCGACACATTTTTTCAACAGAACAAAGAAAAACAAGGTAACAATTTGTCTGCCCCATTTTCTCGTCTTCTTCTCTATAATATAAATCAAATACACAAAATTCGTACATCAACGATAGCTAAAATGGCTTGCGGATTTTTGAGCCTTCAATGGCCAGAGAATAAACCGAACGGAGCTCCTTACAAAGCTGCAGTGGTCGGTTTGCTCGCGAATTGGATACAAAACGAGCCTGACCCTTTGGAAACCGTGACGACGGTGATGGAGTGGTTGCCCGATGAAGCGGCGGCTCTCCAGAAGCCCCAAGATCGCCTCGAGAGGCTACCCGCTATCACAAAGGCCACTTTTCCTCACATGTTCCAACGGTTGTTCGAGGGCCTGATCAGTGGCACGAAAATTTCCTTCGCCGAAGCGACATCGTGCGTATTTTTCCCGTCTCGCGATGCTCAAACTTCGCCACCCTGCTTAGCAATTCCCATTGACACTGATAGAAACCGATCAAATGGACAAAATTCCGATTGAAAAATAATCGGTTCAAACAGGTTTCAATCGGATTTTTGTTCGTTTTATTGGTTCTATTCGGATTTTCTAAACAGGGCAGCTCTTTCGTCGCGCATTTTACTCACTGAAAGTTTCACCTTTTCACAGGGATCCGCAAAGAATCAAAGTTTGGCATCGAGTTGGAACTAACGTTACGAAAATCGTACAGATCTGCAAAAGCTCCGCGCGCGCCGTTCTTTTGCCTTTTCTGCGATACATGACGTCCCTCTTGAGGCTCTTCATGACCAGCGCGATGCCGATTCTCGAGCACAATCTTCGATACCAGACGGAGGAAGTTAAGGAGATAATAAAAATGATTCAAGGCGCGTTATTTCGTTCTTAGCTCTATGAACTTTTCGAAATTGGTAAATTATCGTAATGTATGAATTCGAATCGTTTTGATTTAGGTGGCACTCGATACTTGAACAGGGTGTGCGTCGACAGTGTCGAGAAGAAAGACATAAGCCTGGCGAAGTTGATGCCAACCGCGAAACAAGTGACCGAGAGATTCCTGTATCTCGTCAAGGGTATGCTCGTGCTCAACAACAGTTCCGGTGCCTTTTGGATGGGAAACCTCGTGAACAAAAACCTCGAGGGTCAGCAGATACTCTCTCAAGTGAGTACATCGATGAAAACAGTTGGATAAATCGACTATTATTTTCGGGCTTACCGATTGAATTTTCTTTCTTTCCTTATAGTCTTCGGACGACGCCACAGCCACGAGCGTCAACGGTTCGATTCACGAGGATTCCGGCGACGATGCCATGTCAGATATTCTGCAAAGCGACGTCGAGGACGAAGCTTCCGACGACGAGTAAAACATTCCATATGTTTATCCATTAAGGGGGTCTTCTAGTGTGTATACCCATTTTCAAGGTGGTTTTTTGGGAATTAAATTTAGAAAAACGGTTAAATATACAGTGTTAATACTTTACTGTTATATCAATACATGTTTGATGCAACATCTTGAATTTTTTCAAAGCATTTTATTCAAAATTGGACAAGATATAAAATGTTGCGCAGGTCACGTCGCTAAAATTCTTTTTAGTCGGGCGTTCAGATTGTCGCACTCCTGGTCATCTGAAACAAACGTTTTTTTTTTAATTCTATTTACGAATATGGTTATCGTTCGTCTCTGTAATAAAAGATGTTATGAAAAATGTACAAAATGGCAGCTCTTCAAAAACAGTACCACTCAGAGTATTGTTTTTTAAGTGCCGCCATTGTGCAAATTTTTCATACATTTTTTTCTTAGAGGGACGAACGATAACCATATTCGTAAAGAATTGAATTTTAAAAAACGTTTGTTTCAGATGACCAGGAGGGCCTCAATCTGAACGCCCGATTAAAAAGGATTTTGCGACATGACCTGTGCAACATTTTATATTTTGTCTAATTTTGAATAAAATGCTTTGAAAAAATTGAAGATGTTGCATCAAACATGTATTAATATAACAGTAAAGTATTAACACTGTATATTTAACCGTTTTTCTAAGTTTAATTCCCATAAAATCAATTCAAAAATGGGTATACATACTAGAAGACCCTATTAAAGTCCCAAAGTTACTTCAGTGTATTAAGTATTACGTTCGTAAAATGTCGCGTTCTCTCTGTAAATGTTTTTCCTTCTGCTTCGTTCTCTGTTCATCTACGTTGGTTTTATACGCAGAAAGGTTTTAATACACTCTTACAATCTATCGATAGTAATTTGTTTTATTTGCTTATAAACCTTTGTAGAAAACTATACAGCGCTATCTTCGGAATTCGCATTTGCGGTTTTGAATAGCGATCTACTTAATGTTTGTCAGTAAAGCGACGAGGATCCCAAGACGAAAAATGTATCGGAAAAATACAACTTGTCATTTGTTCCAGAAAAATATGTATATCTCAGATATTCCTTCGGATACAATAATGAGTATTTTGAGCAAACGTTTATATCCGGGATACCGAGATCTACTTAATAGCGATCTACTTAATTTTTGTCAGTAAAGCGACGAGGACCCCAAGACGGAAAATATATCGGAAAAATACAACTTGTCTTTTGTTCTCGAAAAATATATCTCAGATATTCCTTCGGATACGATTGTGAGTATTTTGAGCAAACATTTGTATCCGGGATTCAGAGATCTGCGTAGAAAAATCGATGTTTTCGATATATTTCACGTATACATATTTCTTTAGTGCGGGGAGATAAATTAATTATCGTTGCGTTCAACTCAAAACACTTTCGAACAATTGTTTTTTCCACGTTTCGTCGGGCATTCGCGTTTCCTCGACGAACGTGAGGCGATTCGCGCCGTCGACGAGAATTATCGTGTGAGTTCTCGTTCCGTAGCCCACAGCCTCGTTGCATACGAATATTGAGCTCAGTTCCTCGTACCAGTTTGGTGATCTTCTCTGCAATTCGGGGTCCGGCAAGTGCCTGCAAAAGCGAAGCGGGAAATTTAATGTAGGGGAGGTGCGGGCAGAACGGGACAGCGTTTTTTGCGGTTCCAACTATTTTTGCGAGCAAAATGGGACAGACCCCCATTTCGTAAAAATCGCGCCGATACGACACGATTCAACGCATGTAAGCGGAATATAAAGATTTTTAACAATTTTGAGTGTTTCAGGGGGGGGGGGGGGGGGGTAAGGTTAATTCGGTGAAAACGAGGCATGTTTTTAAGAATTTTTTTTTGCGGTACAGATAGTGTTAATTTATTCAGTCAATTTCCATATAACAATGCAACATTTGAACAATATTTTCCTACATTCTCTTTGCAAAATATTGAAAATTGAGTGAGTCACAGTGGAGTCACAGTGACAAAAAATAAATTTAAAAACATGCCTTGTTTTCACCGAATTAACCTCACCCCCCTCCCCTTAAGCAATCTGGCTTTTGAAAAGTCACTTTGAAAAAAAAAAAAAAAAAAAAAAAAAAAAAAAAAAACTACAATTTACAATTACAAATTACAATTTTTTTTGCAAAATAACCATTAAGGATGATGTTGAGTATCACCGAGTAAAAAAAAACACGAATTTCCGAATTTGGGGGTGTTTGTCTCGTGAGGGTAATATTACCGTTTGTTAGACTTCAACAACTGCAACAGATCGTCGACCAGTCGATCTCGTTCACTCACATCAGCTCCGTCGACAATTTCTCTAAACTCCTCCTTACCAGCTCGAACTTTAGCGTAAGGTTGTTCTATCAGACTGTTCCCAAAGCCCAGAATACTGTCTTCGCACAATAGAGTGCCCGTGGAGTTTGTCGAGCTCGTCAAATAGCGAACGCTAGCTTCTCTGATGTAGGAAACAGCGAAAAAATTACGCAATTAATGATTGAAAATATTTTGGCTGTGGCTAGCCGTCCGGATACCGGACGAAAATGTGTAACTTATTCGTCCGGAAGGTGGCCAAATTATCGCTAATACGGGTTTTCATCAAGTTAAACTGCTAAATCCATTGCAAATGTATCTGGATGAATAATATATGATTATTCATCCATCAGAACTTGAAAATTAATTTAAAGAATGTATCTGGACGAATAATATACGCTTATTCGTTCAGATAGATCTCGCAGATAAGTGAAGTTTATCTGAATGAATAATACACAATTATCCGTACAGAAAAACTTGTAAATTTATTAAAATTGTATCTGGACGAATAATATACCATTATTCGTCCATCAGAAATTTAAAAATAGTGATAAAAAAATAACATGAACGAATAATATACGGTTATTCGGAATAAAAATTCCTTACTAAAGCGGACATTTTCCGCTTTAGTAAGGAATTTTAACGGTTTTCTCTTTAAAAACACTATATACAGTATTAAATCGAACATTTCTCACTTTAGTAAGGAATTTTAACGGGTTTTCCTTTTTAAAACATA
This sequence comes from Pimpla rufipes, assembly GCA_963932165.1. Classification (NCBI taxonomy): domain Eukaryota; kingdom Metazoa; phylum Arthropoda; class Insecta; order Hymenoptera; family Ichneumonidae; genus Pimpla; species Pimpla rufipes. Next base: position 822,417 of record OZ010635.1, read on the forward strand.
TTATGTATACATATAATACTAAAGCGACATTTTTCAGCTTCTCCTTCACGAAACATAGGAAGCGTTCAGTCGAGATCGTGAATTTTTCCGACTTTCCGGACGAATGATATAACACAATTCGTACGGTATCCGAACGTCTAAGACATTCCGAAATATTTTTCGTGTGTCTCTCGCGGAAAGATGACCTACTGCATTTCGACGAGAACCAAGTTAAACGGATTGTAGGGCTGTTCCTTCTGGTTGAGCTCGTGAAGGGAGCGCAAGTAATTCGCCGAAGAATCCTTCGACGTGACGTAATCGACGACGAGATTGCCTCGTCCTTTTCCAGCCTCGGTGCTCCGCCTGGTCTCGCCGTTGAGATTCAGAATTATTCCGGCTTTTCCTGTGGTCGAGATCGCGAGCCAGGTGCCGCCCTCTCTGCCCGGTTCGTTGTCGGTGCCTAAACGGATAAAACGTTCAATCGCAATTCCGTGCAATAACCGCATATATTTGCCGTGCAATAAGATAATGAGAATTGCTTGAATGAAGATAATGAGAATTACCTCCGAGACAGTGCGGATGATTTTCCCAAAAGTGCGCGGGTTTCGCGGGCCTTTTGTACGTCTCATCGCGATTCGACGCCACGATAAGCTTATAAGAATTTTCTCCAGCACTAGGATTTCGGTAAATGAATAGTATACACATTTCGAACTGCAAATAAAAGACGTCCCTTGTAGCTTTTCCTCTCTCTCTTTTGTTCAGTCACGAAAAACTATCGAGCACAGATCGCGAGATGTGGGAAACAAGTGGAATTGCAAGTAATGCGAACGCGATTCCTCCTCATTTCTATGTTGTCAACTGATAAGATTTGTTGACGCTGATCTTGATTTACCGTTGTACAGTAGTAATCAAGATAGGAATTTTTGCGTCATCGCTTCTCTGTTTTGCACACCGAGCGAGGAGTAAAACAAATAATTGCTCATCGATTTATACTCATAGTGAAATCGCTTTATGTGTATAGGGCATTCCACCCCGTTTCGACTTGGATTTGACCTCGACCTCTCCGATTTGGCTCATTATTTTTTATAGGCTTAGTTGGACCCTCAACTGCATAACCATTTTTTGTTGTTTTTTTGTTGCTATTTTTGTTTGTTTAATACATTTTTAAAGTGATATATAAAACCCCATAATTTAAAAATCTGATCAAATTCTGAAAAATACTTTATTCAATAACAAAATTATCTATTTTACAACCAAAGTGGGGACATTTTTTCATCTTACAGTTTTTAAGCTTTTTTATTTAAAAAATTATAAAAAATGATGAATCTACTATAGGCGATTGGTCAAATGTTTATTTGTGCAAAACCGGATTTTTCAGAATTTTTTCAGATTTTTAAATTATGGTGTTTTATGTCACGTTAAAAATATATTTAAAAAAACGTGCATAGTTCGGAAAAATTTGAAAAAGATCCTAAAAATCGGAAAAAATGCTTAAAAACCCGATTTTACATAAATAAACATTTGACCAATCGCCTGTAGTAGATTCATCATTTTTTGCTTCCTCATAGAGGAAGCTTGGTTTTCGTGAAATTTTTTTTTCGAAATGAAAATCTCGAAAAAAAAATTTTAAATGAAACATGAAACATTAAAATGTTAACATACTCAGAATCACCTAAAACGTCGAGAAAAGTGGTCTAGAAAATATGTTTATATGTGGGTGTGGGTAACCGGCGAAAAAAGATATTTCCACGCATTTTTTTTTAATCGGGGAGAAGGCGCCACTAGATAATCGAAAAAGGAATAAAAAAGTGTAATACAGTTTTTTCTTGGGAAGTCATCCGACAAATATATCGCTGAACAAAGTTTTTAAACGGGAAAAAAAAAAAAAATTTCCTTGCGTTTTTTTAAACCGGGGAGAAGGCGCCACTAAAGAATCAAGAGTACTACAAAAAAAGTCCTTCAGCACTTTTGCATTCAATCAATATTCTGGACACGACAGGCTGACAAAGATAAAAGCTCAAAAACTACCACTAGCGCGTGATGAAATTTGAAACAAAAAATAGGCGCCACTTCAAAATGAGTGGGAAAAGAACATATGTTATACGTTCTTCTTTCCGAGCCACAACTAAAAAGATACAGCGTGACAAAGTTTTCAATTTGCAAAAACCATCTTCATTTTACACAAATTTTTTTTTTTTTAAATAGGCGCCATCGGGGAATTCAAAAAGGAATAAAAAAAGTCCTCAGACATTTTTCGCTCCGACCATAAGTTACGGCGCTACGCTTTGACAAAGTTCATTTCTGCAGATGCAGATATTTTGAAGATCATACCGAAATGTTCTACAGTTGAAAAATACCATACAGCCCTGCTACATACGAAATTTGATGATGATCGGTAAAGTGGTTCGGATTTTACGCTGTTATGAATTTTTGAAAAAATACATATAAATTTTCGCTGTAATTTTTATAATTTTTTAAAATAAAAAAAGCTTAAAAACTGTAAGAAGAAAAATTTTCCCCGCTTTGGCTATAAGCTACATAATTCTGTTATTGAACAAAGTATTTTTCAGAATTATATCAGATTTTAAAATTATGGGGTTTTATATGTCACTTTAAACATTTATAAAACAACAAAAAATGTATTGTGCGGTTGAGGGTCCAACTAAGCCTATAAAGCGTAATGAGCCAAATTGGAGAGGTCGAGGTCAAATCCAGGTCGAAACGGGGTGGAATGCCCTGTATATTCCTGCAACTGTTACAAGGCGATGGTTTTGCGTTGCGATTCCCGTGGTTCGGAGTAAGTAGTCCACCGTTTAAAAACCAGGCGATACACTTTTCGGGCGCGTTCGAGGTCAATCGGCGTGACACATCGCCTTAAGATACGGTGTGCGTGTGTGAATATACCTGTCAGCGACGAGTGCGACGTTTCGCCGGCAGCTTCCAGCTGTCAAGCGTTTATTTTAAACTCAGTAGTATCAAGATCTTTTGCTTATTTGCACTGACGCCGAACGAAAAACTTTCAGCGACTTTGCGAACACCCTTTATGTGACCTACGTTTCGAAGGTCAACTCTCGGAACCACCGGAATGACAGAGAAAAATACTCCACAGTTACGGTTACAGGAAAAAAATATGCCACAGTTACTTGCCGGGAATCGAACTCACGTTCAGCCGATTACAAACCCACACGGAGCCCACTGAGTCGTTGACCTACCGTGAACTCTCCGTTTCTACAACGATTTACCGACGCGATTATTTCAAGATATTTTTATTTACCAAAACTCACAATTTTTCTTGCGTCTTTTCGTCGTCCCAGACGTGCGTCTGCCAGCAGCGTCGTTAAGACTACACGTGTTTCGCGTCACTCGTTCAGCAGCGAATTTCTACCAGACACGCCCACGACACGAGTCACGTGCTCCGGCGAAACTTGGGTCGATAAATCGAAATTTAATTTAGGCGCACACGTTTGGAGCACAGGTGAAGCAAAGTAAAGAACCGCCAGATTTATTATCGCTGATTGTGTTCTTATTTTTTTCTCTCTCTCTCTCTTTATTTCTCTCGTGTTTCCAGCCACGTTTTTGTCTCTCGCCTTTCTACGATTTTTCTCGGCAAAACGTGATTGTGTGATGCATTGTTTTTACATAACGAGGGTATATCGTATATATGTACACGCGCGTCTTGATGTATAAATATTATCTTACTCGTAGGGATATTCGTAATAATAGTAATTATAATTGTAATAATAATTATAATAATTGTAATAATAACACGCGATGAACTTATCCTTGAGACACCGATTACAGGAAGCTTATTCGGAATAACTTTATTTTATCGTTCGTTAGTCTAGTAACCGCGTATGTTAAGTTAGAAAAACGTGGATATGACTCGAAACGAGATTAATTAATTATTTATATTACTCTTTTATCATTGGTTTGGTAGCGATTCGACTAGTACTCAAAATTTGTATTAAAAAAAAAATCACAACCACGTGGTAACATAGATTGCTCGACGACTGCTCTTCGACAGAATGACGAAAAACTGAAAAATTGTCCGCAAAAAGTATTTGGTATCCAGCTATTTAACATAATCGTAGTTTTGTCACTGTGTTAACGAGTAATGACTGACGAGCGCACCATTCTCGCGTGAATGTCATCAATTTTGCATTCGATATTACACAACGAAATAATTATAATCGATCATTCGAAAACCCGAAAATACATACATGCCGTAAAAAGTAAATGAGGAGGCCATTGTCTGCGATTGTTTGTCGTTGCGCGTCCTCGATACTGATAATTCATGTAAAATCGAATCGTCGATACGTGGCTTAAGTAGTCTTCAATTATTGCTCTATGTAACAGGCGGACTAGTATCTATAGCTAATTCTGTGAACGCGCCCACTACGTTATTATCATTAAGATAGGATCAGTCTGAAAAAAGTCAATAGTCAATGTATCACATTACAACTCTTCCAAATCGCGAGAGTTACATTTCCGATCGGCTGTGTCTAATGGTTTCTGTTTTTTTTGTTTTGTTTTTTTTTAATGCTTTTTTTCTCTTCGCCACTGACGGTGATTCTTCCGCGAAGATAACAGGAAGAATCATCAGCGACAATTGCGGCTCAATCTTCGGCTAAAACCGTCGATCGTCTTCAACGTTGATCTCTCCTTTGTGCCAACATACAGATATCATGCGCTTCCTATTTAATTATCAATCACGTGTTTGTCGCTAAACAATCTACGAAACCCAGAAAAATACCCGGTACCTACTACGGAAAGTCATTCTTTAACATCGATGTTTATCGAGTGTGGCCGCGGACCGTATAGTCCGGAATATCGTGCATTATCGATGCCTCAAAGGACATCAAAGTATCAAATGAATTCCATAAATCCTTTAACGTATTTACCAGAGACTACCATTCGAATGGAAAACCATTGAAAATATTTCAAATAATAATAATAATAACAACAACTAGTTATTGCGTGGAAATAACGAATTAAAAATGTACGCTTTCGCGATAATTGAGTATAACAAGGCGTGACATTGTTCTTTACGATATTTTGAGAATATGTGGGAAAAACGTACATATTTTAAATACTCTTTCGTTCAAATGGTATTGGGATCTCAGGTTGTCGACGCGACCGAAGATTCGACTACCATTCGAATGGAAAACCATTGAAAATATTTGAAATAATAGTAGTAACAACAACTAATTATTGCATGGAAATAACGAATTAAAAAAATGTACGATTTCGCGATAATTGAGTACACCAAGGTGTGTCATTGTTCTTTACGATATCTCGAGAATATGTGGGAAAAATGTACATATTTGAAATACTCTTTTGTTCAAATGGTATTGAGATCTCTGGTTGTCGACGCGACCGAAGATTACGCGGAAGGACGAAAACGTTTGTATAAAAGTCGCGTAACGTGCGGAGAATCATTGACGAATAAAAAGTTCATTTGAGTATCTACAACGCTAGGATACCGAGTGATTTCTTGATATTCGAAGTGTCCGGGAGCGACATAGCCCACTTTCTGAGTCCCGTCAGTAGAACCGAACTCGTCACGAGAACCGCGCCCCCCACTGAATATTTGTTCGGTATCTCGTTGAAGAACAAAACTTGCCAGAAGAAGGCGAACACAATATCCGCGGATCTGGCTATGGCAACGGGACCAGCCTGTTCCATCTGAAGCGCCAGAGTGAGTAATATCTGGCCGCCGAAGCTAAACAGCGCGAGAGCAACCACGAGTAGTCTGTCCGTGCCGCAGCGTGGCAAACACAGAGCACCGATGGCCCAGGTGACGGTGATCGTCTGGATGAGCGCGAACGACCCAAAATTCGTCATTATCACCGAAAAATGTAGTCCCTTCAAGGCGCGCAGCAGGATATAAACGTAAGCGCCGAAGAGAGTGGCGGAGAAAGCGGCGACGGCTCCCCACACATCGGCCTGCTCTGTCTCCGGTTGGCCGTCCCTCGGCGATTCGACGGCGCGACCGAATATCAACGGCGGCCTGGTGATAAGCACGACTCCGATCAGCGTCAGACATACCGTTATGACGTTGAAGAAGCCGCAGGGTTCCTTGAGAAATATTCTCGCGAATATGGCGACGAAGACCGGCACGGAGAAGACAACGACCGAAGCGTCGGCCAGCGGCATGTGTCGAAAGGCGTAAAAACTGAGCATCAGACCCGTGGTGCCGGCGAAGCTTCGCAGAATGAGCATGATCCTGCGCCCCTTGGGAAAGGGATCCTCGCGTTTCCAGATGACGATGGGTATAGCCGGCAGAAGGACGCCGACGAATCGAAACGCCGCGAGCTCCATGGGATTGACCTCGACGAGGCCCTTGACGATGACGCTGCACAGCGAGAAGAAGAGGGACGAGAGTGTCGCGAGCATCAGTCCCAGATACGGGCAGGAACGACACTTGGAGCTCTTCGACGCCGCGTGAATCCGCGACGGATTCTCGTAGTCGACGTCGCAGTCGACGAGGTGCTGCATCTCCAAGTGCTCCGACATTTCTCTGCAATTAGACAAAACAAAAACGGGGGGTCTTGAGACACGCGAGACGACGCGACACCCGGTGAATTCGAATCTCGGCACGCGCGGACGGTGCCGACGCGACTTTTGATACAATTTTCCTCGCGATTTTACCCGGTTTCGTTGGTTTGGTTATACGAGCACTCGAACCATCCGAGACTAGCCCGTGTCGCACTAGAGAGAATAAACGCTAGCGGGCGGCAGGCTAGCCGGGATGAGAAAATATCTAGGCGCGCCTCGCGCGACTCGCGCGCTCCTCGTCTACTAGAAATTTTCGTTCCGTCAGGCTCGCAACTGCGCCGCGTGGTTGCGCGGTTGCGTCTTGGTTGCGCCGAGCGAGTCGTACATGACAGGTGCAGGCAGCACAGGTGCATCGTGCTGCTGCCGCCGCTGCTGCGAAGACATTCTCTTGTTTTGAAATATCCCGTTGGTTCGCTCAACATGAGATAAATAATCGTCGGTTGTGCGATACGTCTCTCGGGCGCGCGCGGTTCAACGTTCGTACGCCGATAAATCCGCCAGTAACAATGGCTAAGGACGAAGGGGACGATCTTCTGCCTGACAAGGACGCAGCCAAGGGTTTTTACGCCAAGTACGAGCCCAAAGAGATTCTCGGAAGGTTAGTCGATTCTTTGTATATCGAGCCTTTGTTTACCGTCCCTCGATTGTCATACCCGAGATTATTCGTCTTCGCCTTTGCGCTCGCGTCTTTGTTTATCGCACGTTCGAGCGTGTCGAAATGTTCGTCGCGACTCGACGATCCGGAGAATCGAGACAAATGTTATTGGCAGGATGGCCGAAAGTTGGGACAAAAAAAAACACGAAATTTCGACAACTTCGAAATTACATAATTCCTATTATTGAGCCATGTATAGATCGCCGATGGGTATATAAAAATAAAACAGTCGGAAACGATTAAAATAGTCGCTGAGCGTGTGCGGGGCTTCGCTACAAAGTTACGCATACGTCAGATGCTCGTCTGTTTTTTTTTCCTCTCCTAACCTCGAAATCCTATCTTAGATCGCTGTTGGAGCTTTCGACGGCTATTCTCACTGATAATTTGCCGTTGTTTTGTTGCAGAGGAATCTCCTCGACGGTGAGAAGATGCATAGAGAAGGAAACTGGCATAGAGTACGCCGCCAAAATCATAGATATAAGCAACGAACCTCACGACGGCGCCGACGGGCATACAATGCAGGATGCAACAATGCAGGAGGTGCATATACTCAGAAGGGTGGCGGGTCATCCTTTTATAAGTGAGCGCACTGTTTTTCCAAAGCCGATTAAACCTTTAAGGTAGTACGAGCGGTACAGTCCCGTCGAACGTGAGTTTAAAAAAATATTACGAACACTTCTCGATGGGAAATCTGAAAAAAATCAAGTACCTTGAAGGTAGTGAAAAGATTTATTTTGCATAATAATAATTTCAAATTGTTGTTAACAAATTAATAAAAAAATGAATTGTTCAACAATTTACCCAGCAACCCAACTTTTTTTTCTGATGAAAATTATTCATTCATTTTTCTGAATACTTATGAATTTTTTTAGAATTTGGTCTATATTTTTTTAAATGCGTTTTTCACCCCTCATTTTTCTTGACAAAACACAATTTTGAAAAATTAGAGAAAATTCTGAAAAAGTTGATACGTATTCAGAAAAATGAATGAATAATTTTCATCTGAAAAAGAAGTTGGGTTACCGGGCAAATTGTTGAACAATTCATTTTTACATTTATTTGTTAATAACACTTTGGAATTATTATTATGCAAAATTAATCTTTTCGATACCTTCAATGTGCTTGATTTTTTTCAGATTTTTATCCCATTGAGAAGTGTTGAAAATATTCTCTGAAACTCACGTTTGGCGGGACTGTACCGCACGTACGACCTTAAGGGGCTGCCGGAGCAGATTTTTTTACCGACATTGGACGGTAAAAATAGACTTCTGTAGTTTACTGTTTATGTCGTTATAATGCTACAGATATGCTTCAAATTTGACAGAGATGTTATACGAACATAAACAGTTCGGTGTAGGATGCGGTTTGTGGTCGAAAACTAACAGGAAATAAAAAAATCATATATCTCTGAACCTCCAAAAAACAATATAGCCGTTCGAAACGTCAACAGTACCTTTGCTATAAGATATAATCGTTTGGGGAACTCAAGGGTGCCAAATCAGTATTTACGCCGATTCTTTGAAGTGTTCTGAATATTCCAGAATCGACAAAATGTCGATTATAAAAAATATATCCACGTAAAGCGTAAACTGCGGGCGCGTGTTTTTGATTAAACTTTCAGCCGATAAAGAAGATCTCTATCGCAAATTGCATCTACACCGAACAATTTATGTTTATACAACATCTCTGTCAAATTTGAAGCATATCTGTAGCGTTATAACGACGTAAAGAGTAAACTACGGAAGTCTCTGTTTACCGACCAATGTCGGTAAAAAATATCTACTCCAGCTCCCTTTAAACTCGCTTCTACAATATTTTTCTCCTTGCTTTTTTACAGTCGAATTACACGATGTCTTCGAGTCAAACACATTCATCTTCCTTATATTTGAAATCTGCAAGAACGGTGAATTGTTCGACTACCTCACGTCGGTCGTCACGCTATCTGAAAAAAAGACACGATATATCATGCGACAGGTTTTCGAAGGGGTGCAACACGTTCACAATCAGGGAATAGTGCATCGGGACTTGAAACCTGAGAATATACTGCTCGACGATAATTTGAATGTTAAGATTACAGATTTTGGATTTGCCAGGATGCTGAAGCAAGGAGATAAATTATACGGTTGGTATATTTTCAAATTACTGGGAAGAGTTGCTTTTTTCATAGAACAATAATGTTTACCACATCGTTTTTTTCCTTTTTAATTAATTTATTTATTCATTAACGGATCACTCCTTTCAATTTACAATAGTGTTTAAAGTGGAACCGCAGCTTAAAAATTCCAGTTTATACAAAAAACAACAATTAAATATATTCATGTTGTTCTACATTTTTTCTTACGCAATAATCAACGGATAAACAACGTTCCTCTTCTCATCTATTTTTTATTTACTTAATTGAAATTAAGAATATTCAGGTTATTATCATTATTTCTAGATGACTCGATTGTTTTATTTGTAATAAATGGTTGTCAACGGTGCATGAACGAATAAAAGTGTTTTTTGTTATTGTTAATTTCAGATTTATGCGGAACTCCTGGTTATTTAGCTCCTGAGGTGCTCAAGTGTAACATGTTTGAAAATGCGGAAGGCTACGGTTACGAAGTAGATATGTACGTAGATACGAACGTGGGAATAATATTTTCGAAATAAAAAATAGTATCGGGTATTTAAGAAAACGATGTTCTTCGCAGTTGGGCCTGCGGCGTAATAATGTTCACACTGCTGGTTGGTTGTCCGCCGTTCTGGCATCGCAAGCAGATGGTCATGCTGCGAAATATCATGGAAGGAAAATACTCGTTCACGTCGCCCGAGTGGGCGGACATCACCGGTAAGACAACGTCCAAGACGTAAGGATTCAGGCGCAGATCTTTGTATTAACAGTTTTCGTCAGGATTGGACAACTTTTTTCCGAATCCGAAAAATTTTAATCAATTTGCAGAGGCGCCGAAAGATTTGATCAGAAAGCTCTTGGTCGTCGATCCGCAGAAGCGAATTTCCATCAAGGAAGCTCTGGATCACTCGTTTTTCCACACTGTGGCAAGTCGCTTAATTCATTCGCACAACTCTCGACGATCTCGCAAGACAGCGTACATAATAATAATGTCCATTTGAACAGGATAAAACACTCATAAAATCGACAAGCTTTTAGCAGTGTTCTGGCTTCATCACTGAGTGATTACAACGCAAAGTCACATTCAAAGGACATTTATTTTTGTCGTCGCAAACATTATTTACAGCGTATCCGGAATATTTCGATATTAACTAAGCCGAACTAGTAAAATTCGTTATTTATCCGTGAATTTTATGTTTGACTATAAATTATTGCGGTTACAGCTGTGGGATCAAGACATAGCGCCTCTTAAGCGCTCACTGTCTTCTAATTCACGTCGTCTCAGTCGGATATCCCAATTAGCTTTGGTAATTTGTTTTTATTTTCCGTTTTTGTTATTTTTGTGCTTTAAACAAATGTGGGTAGACTGTTTGTGTCGTTTAATACGGGAAACATTAGAGTCTACACCGGCTTTCTGGTGTAATTAAGTACAACTAATGCAGTCCGGGGGACGATCGGTTTTGTACTAATACTGGTAACAATATTACGTTTTTCATAACGGAATGTTTATTTTATTGGGTTTGTTGACGGATTATCGTGAATACGGGTTATCTATGAAAAACTGTGAAACACGACGCTCTGCATGATTTCCATAATCAACGATCAATAATTCTCATTCTGCAACGGTCATCCCGCTTGTGTGATTGTTCTTTACTAATGGGATTATGTGGATACTTAAGGATATATGTGCCAAAGAAAATGGAAGATGCTCAGCCGTGTTTACCGCAACACTGAGAGGAACATATATCGAGTCCAAACATCTTTCGTTTGTTAAAAAAAATGGCAAATATCAATCAATCATTTCGTAAAACCGGATTGTCAGAGCTCGAATTCGATAATGGCTATTGAGACGAACTTGCATTAATTATTACATATTTTCAGTCCTTAGTTTTGGACAAAATGGAACAACAAATGACAGAGTACTTTTTTTTGTTAATCCGCGTGGCAACTTGTAATTATTATTCTTTTTATTTTTCCTTCGTTATTAATTATTTATTTATCCTTAATTTTTTGCCTTAATTATTATTCTTTTTATTTTTCATTCGCATACAATAGAAACATGTTTTGGCACAAATATACTTAATGTCCGAAATATCGATGGATTTGCATTAAATATTCCCTTTGATAATCCGCAGGAACTTAAAGCTAAATCTTTCGATGCAAGAAAACGCTTCCAGTTGGCGATAATCTGTGTACGTGCGGCAATTCGTATAAAGAGATTGCATACGACGCCGGAACCTCTATCCACGGTGGTTGCTCGTACGGATCCCTACAGAATCAAAGTTTTGCGAAAGGTAATATATCTGCGTTGCAGTTATTAAGGTAGAACGAGCGGTACAGTCCCGTCATACGTGAGTTTCAGAGATTATTTCGAACAATTTTCAACGGGATAAAAATCTGAAAAAAATCAAGCACGTTGAGGGTACCGAAAAGATTGATTTTATATAATAATAATTCCAAAATATTATTAACAATGAAATGTAAAAATTAATTCTACAACAATTTACCCGGTAACCCATCTTTTTTCTGATGAAAATGATTCATTCATTTTTCTAAACGCGTATGAATTTTCTCAAAATTTTGTCTAATTTTTCAAAATTGCGTTTTTTTTTTTCGAGGAAAATGAGAGGCGAAGAACGGATTTTAAAAAATGTAGACAAAATTCCGAAAAAATTCATACGTATTCTGAAAAATGAATGAATAATTTTCATCAGAAAAAAAGGTTGGGGTGCCGGCTAAATTGTTGAACAATTCATTTTTTCATTAATTTGTTAATGACATTTTGAAATTATTATTATGCAAAATAAATCTTTTCAGTACCTTCAACGTGCTTGATTTTTTTCAGATTTTTATTCCATCAGATTTCCATCAGATCAGATTCAGATTTTTATTCCATCGAGAAGTGTTCGAAATATTCTTTGAAACTCACGTTTGGCGGGACTGTACTGCTCGTACTACCTTAATTGACGTCAAATCATCCAAGTGTTTCTTCATTTAAGAAATATTTCCTTTTTGAACAATTGCGATTATTGGATGTTTTATTTTTACAGGTGATCGATGGTTGTGCCTTCAGAGTTTATGGTCATTGGGTGAAGAAAGGTGAAGGACAGAACCGCGCAGCTCTCTTCGAGAACACCGCGAAAACGGAATTGAAGCATCTCTACGTCACCAATTTGAGCAGATAGCCAACGTAAATTACCGCGTTCGATGTGCCTAGTAACATTTTGTTATTCTCAGAAAAGTATCTCAGTGATTTAAAAATCATCGTACGTGTTTTTCGAGAATGTATATAGATCTAATTCACTACCCTTTTTACGATTCATTTAATCCGTTTCATTTTTCTTTTTCTAATCGAAACGAATGGAATCATAAATTTGCGATTTACGCGGACATAGTCGTAAACGCGATGAGCAAGACTATCCACACGCGATATTCTATTTTTATGAATACTCCTAAAACTTGAATAGACAATGTAGCAAATGAGATTTTTACCCTTTGGTGTGTATCTCGGATGCCATCCAAGGTATCGGTACGAGCGAATGAGGATAGCATTTGTTTGCGTCTGGTACTACCAAGCTCGCCTCTGATCAAGCCATAGAGAAAGCGCCACTGAAATTAATTTCTTAAGCCGATAGTTTTCTACATTTTAATTTATAATACATCCGATAGTATAAACAAAAACAAAAAGAAAAAAAAAACGATGCAAATTCTAGTCAGTCTTTTTGAGTAGATACATTTGTACTAGTTCAATGTCCACGATTACGATTATCGCGCGAGTCGATCGCCCCGTCGAAGCCGGTGTATAGCGATCGAAACGATATCTCCCGTGAGATTTCGCGGAGCGAAAGGTCGGTACGCGCGCGCTTGCGTTCGCCGTTGACGGGAATGTACAGGTTTTTAACTATTGGAGTTGAAAAAACAACAACAGAAAAAAGATAACAACACTGACCTACTTTACATTTACGTATGTACATAAAAAGAAATCTGTCGTGCCGTATTGGGCTCTTGGGCCTACGAAATTCTTTGTTTTTGTTCTTGTGCAAGTGTGAAACAAACAAAAAAAAAAAAACAGTGTAATTTCCTCGATGATTTATAACTGCTACACGATTGCGATAGATAAAAATGTTTGATGAAAAGATACTGGTAGCCGTAAATAATTTACCGAAAACCCAAATTCTCATTCTCCCTGAGCTTCCGCGTCCGAATAGACGTACAAAAATTGTGGCTGACCCTTCGGTGCATCGGAGCGACTGGTGCGAGAGATCGAGGGAGAGGGAAGAAGGATAGGAGAAAGAAAGACGGAGAGGGAATCTTCCTAAAAGACTGCGCCGCGCCGAGTCATATATTTGGCGCGGGCGCGCGCACGCAAAGGTAAACAACTACGGCGGCGGCGGCGGCAGCGGCGGCGACGAAGCGGAGAGCAAAGAGAATGGCGGACACGGTGGCGTTGGAAGAAGCGGCAACGTCGCGCGCACAGCCGCGCGATCCATGTGACAGAGAAGGAACGTGACAAAAGGTGGCAGAGGGTGACGCTGCGGCGAGTACGAGTGAGTATTTGCCCGGGCGAGCCGGGTGTCGGGTGAAGAGAGTACCACCGTGTCCGGTGAAATCGCGTTGTATTCCCCGTGGTCGTTCTGGCGTCTCGCGAGAGAGGTAAGCGGTTGGAGATCCGAGATACGCGAGGAGAGAGTATCGAGGACGAAAATTGGATAAACGTTGATATCGGTGGGCTGGTGAGGGCCGAAAATATACGTGGATACGGAGGAATCGTGGCCTGTGGGGTGGAAGTGGAAAGAGAGTGCGCGCGGTGCAGCGGCAGCAGCAGCGGCAGCGGCAGCGGCAGCAGGAGGATCCTCCGGGCGATATACACGGGCAGCTCGACACTTCTCTCACACGCCCAGCGGACTGCTGCGTCACATGGGCAGCGCTGATTGGTCGATAGAGTCGCGTGACGTCACGGGCCGGGCGTCGATTGGCCGAGCGAGCGGCTCCCAGACACGTGAATCGTGGCGAAGCAAGCATGGCTGTTGATGCGCAGTGGTTGGCACTTGTAAAATATTTCTGCCACGCGCCAGATCGATCAGGTTATAACTGATCGTCCCGCGAGCCCGAGCTCGAGTTGAACTGTCGCGAGGTGACGCGGTGGACCAGGGTGGCCCGGTCGCGTGGGCTTCAAGCACGTGCTACGCCCAGCAGACTGACAGAACTTTGCTATTCAGCGCCCGGGGTGAACCCAGTGTGTGTGTTTGTGTGCGTGCGTGCGTGCCTGCGTGTGTGTGTGCGTGCCTCCGTCTCTCTCTCTGTGTGTGTGTCCGAGCGAGCGAGCGAACGAGAGCGCGAGAGAGTGAGAGAGACAACTCGAGAAATTCACGTTCCAAGCTCGGAGACTCATCTCGCCGCCGCCGCCGCTGCTCCTCGTCGTCGTCTCTCCGTCTCGCTCTCCTCGTCGCGTTCCTCGCCCCGTGGTCCTCTCTGCGTCACGAACCCCGCACGAGAGTCGCCGTCGTCTCCTCGGCACTTTTCTCGTCTCGGCCCGAGTGCCAATGTGAGTGTCCTCGTCGCGTGCGGTTGTGTGCGTGAGAGTGCCTTCCTTTGTGTGTCGGGAGACGAAGAGGAGGAAGAAGAAAAATAATAATAATAATAATAATAATAATAATAATAATAACAACAACACAACAACAGGACAGCAACGAGAGTTGTAACAACAACGACGAGAATAACGGAGAATAAGCACCAAGAGCGCTCTCCTTCCGATTGTCGATTGCAGTAAGTGATATATGAACGCGTATATATCTCTAGCGTAGGATATATAACGTTTTCTCGTGATCGCGAGTGTGTCGGCGGTGGGGTGTAACGGAGGCAAAGGCAGCAGCGACAGCGGCGGCGACGGTCGCGAAGCGGAGAAGCTACCACGCCCGGCCCGAATAACTCCGGCGCGCTCGCCGTCATTATCTCGCGCTTCATTCTCATGTACATGTTTTTGTTGTTGTTTCACGTTGTTCGTCTCTCCCGCCCTCGTTCCCCGTCGTTCTCGGTCGCTCTCTCTCTCTCTCTCTCTCGCTCGCTCGCTCGCGCGGTCTCTCACGTTGCGCCCGTGTTACTCTCGGCGCGACGATGCTCTCTCTCTCCACCTATTCGCCTATTCAATTAACATGTGTATAGGTGGTTGCGTGGCGTGTTTTCTGTTCCATAACAGAACCGGCCAATCGGTGGCTCTCTCGCGGGCCGTCACGTCACCGCGGACCCTCCAGCCGATTGGACGCCGGCTACACACCACAGTGCGTGCGTCGCCAGTAGCCACCGTGCTCTCCTCGCTCGCTCGCTCGCTCGCTTCGGCTGTTACCACTTCGGGTTTTCCGCCACGCGCGGCTTTGTCAGTTGGAGCGAAGCGCCAAGCCCGCCGCCGCGGGATCCTCTCCTCTCCGCAGTCGGCAACAGCCAAACCACCAGCCTCGATGCTGCTATTTTTTTTTTGCAACAAAAACATGTTGTACGTGGGTGGTGGAGAGGAGCGGGGGGGGGGGCAGTGGGGGCGGGGGAGGGGAGAGTTTTGTAGTATCGGTCGTCATCGCGCGTCGAGAGCGGACCTTTCAGCGGTGTTTTCTCGCGAAACGCGCGGGCGCGGGACACGCACGCTGCCAGGGACGAGAGACGCCTTTTTAGCTTGCGGGGCTGCTGCCCCCCTCCCCCCTCCGCTCACCCGAGCGCTTACCTCTATTTTTGCACGCGCGCACACGCGACCGGATTCGCGCGGCGCCGCCGCCGCCGCCGCCGCCGCATCCGCTACGCGCGCGCTGTCGCTGCCGCTGCCACTCGCTGGCTTCCCCCTCCCCCTCCCCCCACCACCACCACCCCTCGCCTCGAACAACGACTCCTCCCCTTCTTTTTCCTCCTCGTGACCGACCTGCGCTTTCCCGTGAGTGCAACTATATACACCCGCGCGAGCCGAGAGCGTAGTGACTCCGCAGCTCGCTCGTTCCTCGTACACCAAACACACACACACACACAGACACACACCAGGCACCGATCTCGGGGCACGTTGTGGTAGTGGTACAACTGTTTTACCTCGTTGCGCTGGCCCGTCTGCGCTCTGCCCCGCTTTTTCGAATCGACAAACTCCCGGCCGGGTCGCCAGCAGCATCCAGCGGCCGAACCGGCGGCCAGCGTCGTCTCTCCCTCGTCCTCCTTTTTCTGCCTTTCCCGCCAGTGATTTTTCGAGCCTGCCTCTCCGCACTGGATTTTCGCTCTTTCGTTGCCGCTCGCTCGCTCGCTCGCTCGCTGCCGGTTCGCACCGCTTTGCGCGTAATTCCTCTCTTTTTTTTTCGATAATGCGGAGACGAGCGATTGCGGAAACAAGTGTGTACGTCGTTGCACGTAGAGACTCATCGTCGTTTCTTCCGACGCGAAAATGATTCTCGAGTTCTCGACGCCAGGTGTGTATGTAGCGACTCAGTGTTATGTAGCGAATGAAATGTGCGCAGCTCCAGTGTTGTCGATACTCGTGACGATTTTACCAACGATAGTCGAGGGTTTTTCTTGATGGAGGTTCGCGACTTAAGATACCGAGATGTAAGGTGAATTTCTGTCTCATCCGTGAAATATACCTGCACAGGCAAAGTGTCGGGAAAAAATGATACTCGATTTCTCGAACCAGTGTTGCGTGGTATATACAGGAAGGAAAAACCATCCGGTTCCACCGTCGTCGATGCTCGCGACGATTTCGACCGGGGGTTTCTCGTTCTCGTTAATGGAGGTCCCAAGGCTTCGGGTAAATTCTACCGGCGAGTTTCTCTTTTTTTTTTTACCTCCAAAAACTGTGCGTGACATCGCTGAGAAAAGGATGTCGGTGGTACCTGCGCGGTGATTGTAAAGTAAACGAAAAAAAAAACCGCAAAGAAAAAGTCGTGTGTACGTGCCGGCGAAAAGTTATCTCGTGGAGAATTCTCTCCGCTGTGTAGCGCAGCCTTTGAACGCGCGAAACAAGCGGTCGCTGCTGCTGCCGCTGTCGCGGAGACTTTCGAGTGGCGGAGGTAACAGCGGCGACGTCGGTGACGGCAGAAGCAGGGGAAAGCAGCAGCGGGCTTCTCCCCTCCGTGTACACACGCTGCATGTGTGGGGAGCGTTTGATGCACAGTGGTGTGTCGCCGCTGCTGCCGCTCGCGCCACCGACGATTCTCCGCGCGCGCAGGAATCGCCGATGGTTGACCGTTGCCAAGTGTGAACGAGGGCTTCTCACGAGAGAGAGAGCCAGTCGGGAACGTACGGTGTGCCAAGCGCGGAGGTAACGAGGCGGAGACCTCGTTACTTCCGAACGTAACGCACAATCTGGCAGAAAAATCTACGTCATTAGATTCGCTGATACCTCAATACCGCTCTACGCGGTCCCCGAGACTCGGCACAAGCGGGGGGGAACGAAAAACACAACGCAACGCGAATGTCTACCTTTGTCTCTGAAAAATCTCGCGTGAACAATAGAGTCGTTAGAATTGCCAATGGCGGCAGCGGAATTACCGAGAATCCGTTGTTTCGCAGCTTTTTCGAGCGCTGTTTTTTTTTTAACCGATGTGTTGTCCCGTTAAGGGAATGTGAAACATGTACCACGTGGCACGTGAGTGCGAGAGAGATAGCTGCAATTTTAGAAACAACGCCATTCGATTGTTTTTTCGAAAATCAAAATTCTGACTAATTCATTCCCTCGGTGCACATTACTGGCGTCTGTATTTCAATTTTCACGTCGATCCGTTCATAATTCGCGTCAGAATCTACTCCCGAAATTTTGAGGTGCGCGACCGAGTGTTTCACATGCCCTTAATATCGTAGCGATTGAGGTTATGTCGCTCACACTTATTGACAGGTGGAAGGTATTATGGTGTACCTTCTGTACGCATGAGGATATACGAAGGAAAAATGTCTTTTGTAAGAGTATCCTCGTTGTATTATCCCGACGATTAGATAACCGTGTTTTGACTGCGATTGCCGAGCGTCGCGATCGAGGTTGACGGCACAAGGCGCCAGCGCGAGATTGCGGTAGGGGTGGTGGTTACACGACGCGACGCTCTTTTTATATTTACCAGCGACAACGCGCTCGCTTCGCTCGCACTCCTTGCTTTTAATTTATCTTTTCTTGTGGACAGTACAATCGTTAAAAACGCGCGCGTGACTGCAGTCGCCATGACAGTCCGAATCGATTTATATCGAAGCCGCCGCCGACCAATCAGAACGCTTAAAAAGTGGCTTCGGTATGTCGACTTTCGATGTACCATGTCCTTTTTAAGGTAGTTATTATTATTACCACACAAAGGCAAAATCATTAGTTACACCCAAATTTTTGTAGTTTGATTATTCATCTTTTATTTGCGAGGAATCCCGAGATGTGTTACCGGGCATCGAAATGAGCAAATAATGTTTTTGAATAGAGCTTTATACATGCCGTTATGTAGAGAATTCAAAAATTTGATTTTTAAACAGAGAAAAAAGCATCTCAGAAATGAAATACAAAACATATAAACAGCTCTATGTTTTCGTTAGGTCTTAAAGTAACCGATACGACCATAAAAAATGGTAGTCACCGGACATTCCAACGTGTTATTGTAAGTTAAAGTGGGCGATCCGGGCTATGATGACGTTACCTAACCTCACAAAATCCCGATTTGAAGTCAAATCCGCATAAAAGATAATTCTACTCTTAAAAAGTCGTCACAATATAATGCGATTTTGGAAAATAAATTCCCGGAATGTTTTTAGCGTGATTACTACTGAGGTCAAAATACCACACATAATTAATTTTTTTGTAGCATAGACTCTGACGCCTGTGACTCCGACGACCCGACATAACAAGATATAATAACGAGAATGAGCGCGTCGATCAACTCGATTTCTTTCCTCTTGTTTCCTGAACGATCGGGCGTTCGTATGTGCAAAGGTTATTCGTGAGTCAGAAAAAGAACGCGATGAAACGCGGCGAGGATAATAGAGCAGGGTGCGCTTCTCCGAGGATCCTGCTATTTAACACTGTAAGCCAGTGCGCACGTGCTCAAACGCACGTGTACCTCGTCCCGCGGGCGACGCTCCCCTCCAATCGTCACGCTCCATCCCCACCGCTCGGGCACCGAGACACCGTCTGCGCCCGCCGCCTGACGTTTCTCCCCGGACTCTCTATAGCGCGCTCGGCCATAGAAATACATATAGCCATTGTAATCCCGACGTCCCGGCCGATTATTATTCAATCTATTTGTTTATTACAATCACGCGGATTGAATCTTAAGTCGTGTGTCGTGGAGCTTAGAAAGCCAACAACGACGCCTGTGTGGACAGCCCATTCAATATTTTGTTCAGATATATTTCATCGCGAGGATTCAACGTTGAAAGTTTTCACTGTTTGATTTAATGGTGTCTCGACTAGGGTGTGTCAAAAATAACAGTTATTTAATTTTTTTTACAGCAAAAGTATGTGTTCTGACATCCATATACACGTCCTGTACCGAAAACACGCCTAAAATAAAAAATAAAATTAATTTGAAGTTTGTTGCAATAAAAGACCTGGATTGAGGCACCTCTAAATATTATTTATCAGCGAATTTCTTTGACACGATTGATTGTTAGGTCAACTTGTCGAGCTTAAGCCATGAAGACCAACAAAAAGTGCGACAGTACGCAGATAGAAACTGAAATTTAGAGAGAATAAAAATAACGGAAAATTGAAAATGTTTTTCTTCTTAATTTCCGTTTCTATGTGCGTGCTGTCGCACTTCTATTTGATCTTCATGGCTTAAGCTCGAGAACTTGACCTAACAATCAATTGTGTCAAAGGAAATCGCTGACAAATAATACTTAGAGGTGCGTCTTTTATTGCAACAAATCTCAAATAAAAAAAATAAAAAGATTTAGGCGCGTTTTCGGCATACGAGGTGTGTATTGAGGTCAGAACACATACTTTTGCAAAAAAAAAAAAAAATTAAATGTTTTTATTTTACACACCCTGGTCTTGATTCATAGCAGAAGTGCATTTTTTGAAGACCACTGTCGTTGTACAGGGTAAAAGGAAAAAAGCAACGATCGATGGATAGAGATCGATAGAGTTTGAGAATGAGAAAGAACGAGAATAAAAACGGAGAGTGAAGTAGGGCGGGTAGGGTGGACCGAGTCCACCCTACCCGCTACCGTGTGCGTGTGCGTGTGCACACGCGCATGCACAAGCACACGCACACGCAAATGGGATGTTGAAAACTACCTCCTCGTGGTACATCCTGGATAATGCTAAAATGGTCTTAAAAAAATGAATTATGGACTTTATCGAAAAAAGTTTTCCACAAAAGTTGTTAGTTTTAACATGCCGAACATTTTGGTCGAAAAGAAAAGTCATGGCTCCATTAAAAAAAAACATGTCGGCCGTCGTATCTCCGCCATTTTTAATGTTGGACCATATTTCTTTTTTTTAGAAAAACGTCCCCCTTCGAATCCTACAACTTTCATGTAACTCATTTTTCGATCGGAGCCCTATTTTTCGAGATAAATCGGGTGTAAGATTAAAATGGGACACCCTGTAGATGTATTTAGCGGTTTCGCTTCGTACATACAGAGGATACGTGGAGGTTCAGCGGGCGGCCGCTTGAGCGTTTTAGATAAAACTATGGGCTCTCGCGCGTCGCGTGCACCCCCCATTTCCACCGGTCGTCGTTGCTGCCGTCGAGCGCGCGCGTTCCGTACAGATAGATGGGGCAGCAGCGAGCAGCCGGAGTGGGGATGACGACGGTGGCGGGGGTCGCGTCGACGCCGAAGGGGAAACTCGCGGATCGACGTCACGCGCGTCGCACGCGTCACGTGACGCACCGTCGCTGGCTGCATCACCGCAAGCGAAATTGCCCTTCCCGATCCCGCGCGCCGCCGTCGCCTCTACACACACATACTACTCAATTCCCGTTACATATAACATTTCGCTGTTATTACATATTGTACAATAAACATACGTATTAAACGCTTAAGGTAGTCCTTGCGACCGGTATTCATTTCGCATAAATTCGAGTAATTTGAGAGAGAATTACGAACGCTTCCCCATGGTATAAAAATCTGAAATAATTAATGCACATTAAAGGTAATGAAAAGATTAATTTTGCATAATAATAATTCTAAAATGTTATTAACCAATTGATAAAAAAATATATTGTTTAACAAATTTATCGATGACCCAACTTTTTTATTTAATGAAAATGATTAATTCATTTTTCTGAATACGTATGAATTTTTTCAAATTTTAGAGTTCACTTTGAATTTTTAGTGTTTTTATAGGAAAAATATGTGAAAATTCAAAGTGAACTGTAAAATCTGAAAAAATTCATACGTATTCAGAAAAATGAATGAATCATTTTCATTAAAAAAAAAGTTGGGTCATCGATAAATTTGTTAAACAATATTTTTTTCATCAATTTGTTAATAACATTTTTAAATTATTATTATGCAAAATTAATCTTTTCAGTACCTTTAATGTGCAGGAATTATTTCAGATTTTTATACCATCGAGAAGTGTTCGTAATTGTCTCTCAAATTACTCGAATTTATGCGAAATGAATATCGGTCGCAAGGACTACCTTAACGCTCAAGCACTGCCGTGCGGAGGAAAGATTCCACTCTTAACGATTATACTCTGTCCACGAGGGTGGTCCTTATTTGACGAAAGTTCGATTTTTGTGTCTCTCACCCCCCAGATTTTTTCCTTATGAGAACAAAAAAAATGTCTAAATAATTTGCCCGATCGGTTTATATTAACCCGTGCCCCAACGAGGTTGAAGTTAGTCATTGTTTTTAAACGGGGAAAAATTGTATACAAAATTATTTTACATGTAAACAATTGAAAAAATCATATGTAGCTCGAATTTACAGGAATTACAACTCGAATCCTGACGAATCACACGCACCCTTACTTAAGTCGGTGACCATTTTTTAATCGACTTTTAGATTTAGATACGCGGAAAGGTTAATGCGAAATCATCTTAATTTTGTTTACATATAATTTATTGGAAAAAATTATTGAATCACTGCATCCTAGGATATATTTTGTATAAACATGTATGATTGTATGTGCGTAGGATAATTTTCAAATCAATTAGTTTTGATCAATTTTCTGATTATCAATTAATTAATTTGCATAAGAAGTAAACCAATTCGGAATATTAATTTTTTGTGTTATATTTGAACAATGGAATAGCAATTAACCGTTTTGTTTACATTTGTTACGACATTGTAGATCTTTTACAATCTGGACCTTTTTTATGATACCTTCGTTTTTTGTGATTATTTTTTTGTAATATGTCATAAATTGGATCGCTCTTTCTGACATATCACTTACTACTCTGAGACTCGAATATTGTCAGTGCAGACATAGTATATTGTGCAACGAATGCGTAAAGTATGTTATTTTCGCACGAGCTGCGATCTCTCAAGGCGCCAATGAGAGCGATCGCACGAGTGGAAAATAACATACTTGCACGAGGTGCACATACCATTTTTTGTAATGCCCAGAAAGAAAAGTGTTACACCAGAGTAGCGTATACGGACAAAGCCCTCGGTGGGGTCCAGGGGCGAAGCCCCTGCGTGGGGGGTTCGGGGGCGAAGCCCTTCGACATAAAAAATAAAGAAGTTTTATTGCTATTTTATTTTATCGTTTTCGATTTCTCGGGCAATATGTCGTGGATGACATTATTGGCAGCTTCTAATATTTCTGATTATATTTCTTCGTCTTCACCCTTTTCCGTGTTCCCCATTTCCGGAGATTTCGCAGAAGGCTCAATTCAACTCGTCAATTCAACTCGTCTTACCTCCGCGAACGAAAATCCTCTACTAATGACACTAAGTGTACACTACACAGTAGTCCACGTGACAGGTGGCGAGAGAGGGGGGACTACCTCTCCACGTGACATACGGTTCGCGGCCTGTGTTGTCTGAAGGGCAGTGCGTAAAAAGGCAGTGAGTAAAAGCCGTGCGTAAAGTGATTTACTTTACGCACGGCGTTCGGAAATCAAACACTTTACGCCCCCCCCCCCCCCCTCCCGGAAAAGTACACTTTTCGAGCGGTGTTACGAAAAATAATTTTCGTTCAAGTCACATCTCGATACGTCCTCGTCTAAAAATTCCGTGGACGGTGTCAATGGCCCTCTGGACAGAAAAAATTGATTGATTTGTATTCGTAACGCACATTGCTGAATTACTTTAGGATTACATGTACTCTGTAGAGTCGGGTGAAATCGGCTGACTGGGATGAAATAATTCATTGGACCAACTGCTCCAACACCGATTTTGCCCTTGGGATAGAAAGAAAAAAATGATTGAAAAGGATTGGTGCATTGCGAAATATGAGTATCAAATGATTTGACGATTATTCGCACCGCGGCGGCCTTGTCGCTTTGTCGCGTCGCTTTGAGTGCGCAGCTTTAACTTTCTTACAGCAACTTTCCGGCTCCTCAAGGGCGAACGCCTAATGCCTTATTCACCTCTTCTCAATGAACCATGCTAGATTCCAAGTTTGCTCTTCGGTCGTTATTGCTGGTTCGAGGACTGCCAATATTTTCTTCTCAGGAGCGACGTTATTCGACGATTATAATCGTTTGAACGCAAAAGTCGCGCGGTTACGGACGAATGTAATACTTTTCCAATACTAAATAACGAATATGATATAGACACACAGTCTAGTTGAGCTTAAGGTAGTTATGTCGCTTCTCGCTCGTTTCGCATAAATTCGAGAAAAATAAGAGAGAATTGCAAACTGTTTTCGATGGTACACAAATCTGAAAAAACTCATGCACATTAAAGGTACTGAAAAGATTTTGTATAATAATAATTATAAAATGTTATTAACAAATTGATGAAAAAAATAGTGTAACAAATTTCTCGGTGATCCAAATTTTTTTGGCGAAAATCATTCGTTCATTTTCCTGAATATATTTGAATTTTTCCAGATTTTTAAGTTCACTTGGAATTTTGAGTTTTTCTATATGGATTATTTTTCGGGCCTGGATTTCGACCAATCACAGCGCAGTATTCTCGGTAATTGAGTTCGTTTGTTAAAAATGTCATCGAAAATTGCATCCGGATATTGCGCAATAGCTCTTCACTTGTTTTCAACCAATATAACATTCTTATAGACATACTTTATCTGTCAATATGTCCTGTTTCCTCGAATACCGCTCTGTTCTTAGTCGAAATCCAAACCCGAAAAATAATCCGACAAATACCCCTCGACTTCAAAAATGAATCGCAATATTTGCCTCTAGTTTTCCTGCTGAGCAACGATCGGGAGAAATTTCGCAGAAAAATCCTTTTTATTTTAATATGCGAAATTTCTCTCTCTCGTTGCTCAGCAACAAAACAATCGGGAAATATTCCGACAATTTTGGAGTTCTCGGGACATTACTACTGAAAATATGTGTGCAAAAACACAAATTGCAAAGTCAATTAACAAATTTGAAAAAATGCATACGTATTAAAAAAAAAACGAACGAATAATTTTCATTAAACAAAACTTGGGTCATCGGGAGATTGGTTTAACAATTTTTTAAAATCTATTCGTTAATAACATTTTAGAATTATTATTATGCAAAATTAATTTATTTAGTACCTTTAATGTGCATGAATTTTTTAAAAGATTTTTATACCATCGAGAAGTGTTTGCAATTCTCCCTCATTTTTCTTGAATTTATGCGAAATGAGCTGTAACCGAACTACCTTTCGGAGAAAACGATTTTGCTATGTCAGCAAATCTTTTGTTAAAATAGTGACAACATTGCGTTTTCTGCTAACCTAGCAAACATATTTGTTGTACTAGCAAAAGAATGGCAAAAAATATGTTAGTCGAGCAAAAAAGATTGTTAGCCTAGCAGGTAACGCAATGTTGTCACTATTTTGACAAAAAATTTGCTGGCATAGCAAAACCTTTTAAGCACGGAGAAAACGGTTCTCCATGCTTAAAAGGTATTTTTTCGTTTTCATCTAAGCCGCCTTGCTTGTACTTACCAAGCCAACTTCCTTGGGAGACAATTGCAGTTGCAATTGCTGAGCCACCGTACTCGAGCTGCCGCATCTCTCCGCGAGACTAATGACTATCCAATATCAATTAAAATCGTACATGACGGACTCGGCTGAGCGCATCGCTTTGTGCACAATGACGATCTGGCAATCCTTCGGAAATGCTGAATCGAGCGAGAGAGAGTGATAGGGAGGGCTACGTTTAATATCGTAGCCGTCTCCGCTTCCGTCGGAATTACCTTCATTGTCAAAGGCATCCATAATTGATTCTGTCTACTGTAGCGCGATTGATAGATGTGTAATTGTGCCTTTCCATATACTCTCGATGTAATCATATATTATGAGATAATTAATTTTAAAAATATTCGGTGTATAGAATTAAATGACACTTTCCAACGTCTTCTCTTATCGTCCTCCCGGATATACAACAATAATGGTAATTCACTTGCTTATAAGGATCTAAGACTTGTTCAAGGTTGGAAAAGGATCATTGAGCGAGCGTTAAAGATGTCAAAAGACAAGCTG
The DNA here is from genome assembly GCA_963932165.1 of Pimpla rufipes. Taxonomy (NCBI): domain Eukaryota; kingdom Metazoa; phylum Arthropoda; class Insecta; order Hymenoptera; family Ichneumonidae; genus Pimpla; species Pimpla rufipes. Next base: position 848,261 of record OZ010635.1, read on the forward strand.
ATTGCCACTGATATTTCATGCAGTGGAAGTTATCGCCTTTTTACTTTTACTAAAGGAAACGCAACGAATGAGATGAGCTTAAATTACTTGTTGTAATTAATCGATTTATTCGTTAAATCTTCCGAGCAATAGTGATGAGATCGAGAGAAAAAATGCGGATAAAAAATATATAGTTTCGAAATAACCACTCGCTCTGCCGCACCTACATCGTCTAACATGATGACGTTGAAGTTTGCATCGTTGCAATACAATGAAATTAAACAACAAAATATTAATTCCATAAAAATGCATACAATTCACCCCCATTAGGGGGTGAAATAATATTTTTTTGTCGTGCTCTTAGTTGATACAATAACTTTTTATCGCCGGTAAAATCATTTGAGTTAATTCCTTTAAATTCGTTGCATTGCAACGATGCAAACTTCAACGTCATCTAACACGCTGTTAAGGTAGTTATCACACGAAGACAAAGGTATTAGAGGCGCCCGAATTTTGTAATTCTTGTAGTTTGAGTATTCATCTTTTATTTGAGAGGAATTCCGAGGTACGTTATCGTGAATCCAAATGAGTAAATAATTTTTTTAAATAGAGTTTTATAAATGGCGTTATATGAAGAAATCAAGAAAAATGACTTTGAAACGGAGAAAAAAGCATCTTATATATAAAACACAAAATGTATAAATAGTTCTACGTTTTCGTTAGGTCTTAAAGTAATCGATACGACCATAAAAAGTGGTAGTCACCGGATATTCCAGCAAGTTATTGTAAATTAAAGTGGGTGATCCAGGGTAACGTGACGGTGCCTAACCTCATAAAAACCTGATTTGAAGTCAAATCTGTATAAAAAATTATTCTGCTCTTAAAAAGTCGTCACAATATAATACGATTTTAGAAAATAAATTCCCGGAATATTTTTGGCGTAATTACTACTGAGGTGAAAAAACCACACATAATTAATTTTTTTTAGTAGCATAGATCTCTGATGCCTATGACTCCGGCGTATCGACATAACTACCTTAAAAATGTGGTGTTATAAACTACACCAAGGCGGTGTCTATATAAGTCTACCCCAATCACGGTGATAACGAGCGGTGTTAAGCGAAAAGTCTTACAATGTATCGTCACTTTACACAGAAATAAATTTAACGAAACGGCTGGTGTTCATTTTACACCCTAAAAAGTGTTACTATGAACACTATAACAAGTAACACTAGGAAAAAGTCCACACCAGCAGCGTTTGACACCGTATATTTCTAACAGTGCATGCCTTAAAGTAACGTCAGTATTGATTCATCTTTTTAATTGGCCCGCTGGAGTAGTCATCTAATGAATTGTTTATTTTGTTGCAGATTGAGAAGAAGAGGCGGCGAGTATCGCGGGTACGGAGGTGCTGGATCAAGATCGTCGACGTCGTTCTCCTCCTCCTCCTCCTCCTCCCCTTTCGTCACCGGGTCCTCCAGGTCGTCGCGTTGGCGCTCGTCTTCCACTCGCCTCGCTACCCCGTTGGTCGCCTTGTCATCGACGACGACGTCGTCGTCCTCGTCGTCGTCGTCGTCGGAGCCGTCCTACCGGCGGAAATTGGCCCGGAGGTCGTCCGTGCGATCGTAATCGCGTAGGTGTAATAATCTCGCTCGGTGAAATCATCGGGACTGCGCGGAGGGAGAGAGAGCAAACGCCTTTGAGATATTTCAATCTGGGATTAACGACGCGCTCCCGTCGTCCTGGAAATCGACGTGTTCGTTTCAGCGGCAGCCCTTGACACGGCTACGGCCGAATATTCGTAATATCAAACGGCAAACGGTGGAATAATACGCCGGAGGCAAGATGAGCCTCGAGACGCTGCTGGAAGCAGCGCGTTTCGTCGAGCAGCAGGAGAAGAAGCGGGAACGCGTCGCAAGCACCTCGTCGTCCTCCGATCACTCCTTCGCCGTTGCACCACACTCCAATCATCACAACTCAAATGAGCCTCGTGGTGAGTATTTCCCTGTTTAAACTTGTTATTTTTTTAACTAGCAACATTTATCGTTTCTTGTGGCCAGTACTGCCATTCAAAACACGCGCGTGACTGCAGCAGCCATGACAGTCCGAATCGATTTTTATCGAAGCCGCCGCCGACCAGTAGGAACGCTCGAAAGGCAATTTCAGTATTTCGACTTTGATGTGCCATGTTCTTTCTAAGAGAGGATTATTACTAGGATAATCGCATGCGTGAAAAGCTTTTTGCCAAAATCGACCTCAGAATTTTTTTCTTTTCTTCAAAATATCGACTTTTAACATATACCATTGTTTTCAAGTCGTATATTCTACCCCCGAAAACACCGGTTACCGAAACTTTTTACTTGATTTAAAAAAAAAAAAAAAAATGGCGATTACTTTTTTGTCAGAAATCCTAGATCCGTTTCCGGACTGAAAATCTTTTCTTTTTTTTACAATTTCACTTATAATAGGCTAATGATATTTGAACTGCTGCGTTCTTATAAAGCTTTAAAAGGTTACGGGCGCTGCCGTGCCTGTCCTCTTATGTCAAATTTGACACCAACCTGAATTTGTTAATCGCGAACTTTCCTGGTAACCAATCGCAGCTCGAATAGAATGACGACAATGCTTTTCGTTACTCATGAACTTTGTAAAAGAAGGAATCGATCAATCATTCTTTCAAATTTCTTCAATTCGCCAAAAATTTGCACTCAATCTTTAGATCAGAGCTGGGCAGTACTTAAAGTTCACAGTACTTATTTGGTACTTGAAGTACGGTACTGGAAGTACACATGTACTTGAAGTACCGTGTACTGGAAGTACATCTGTACTTTCAGTACACCAGTGTACTGGAAGTACATCTGTACTTTCAGTACATGTACTCCCTAAAGTATTTAGACTACTTAAGTACTTGAAGTACGAGTAATTGAAGTGCATATGTGCTTGAAGTACGAGTAATTGAAGTACATATGTACTTGAAGTACAAGTACTTAAAGTTCAAGTACTTGAAATACGAGTACTTACAAGTACTTGATGTACAAGCAACTACGACAAGTACATTTCTACAATGAGTACTTTTAATAATAATTCTGGATCTTTTCATGATTTTTTCACGTCTCATTGTCAGAACGCACTACGAATAATAGCCCGATTTCAGGTTTTATTGTGCCTTTGCTCTGGCAACAAAATGCACGATTCCTGAGTGTCTGTGAAGAAAATAATTATTATCAAGAGACGCGGTAGCACGTCGACGCCAAGAACAAAAAAAAAATGTTTGCTATAATTACTAGGAAAGTATTATTGGATGATACTTAAAGGTGCTTTATTACCCATACATCCCCAGCAATAATAACATCCAATAATGTTTTCTGGCTTTTATAAAAATTTTGTTATTATAATTTTCTGTTTCGCATAAAGAAAGAGAGAATGCCCGAGAAACGAAATTTAATGTAGAAAAAAGGTTTTCGGTGTACTTACAGTGATTTTGAGGTTTTTAAGGAAACCGAAGGAGTTTCTGAAAATGAGAATATCTTTGCAGATATATTTTTTGAGCACAGATCATGAAAGATTTATTTTGTTTCTTATTATTTTTGTTTTACTTTTCAAAGTAGTAGTCTATTTTCAAAATAATTGTTGACGGAACATCTAAAAAAATATGCTTCATCAAAAACAATCCTCTTGCGAAAAATTGAAATGTTATAAATATTTCGAACGTATAAAAATGTATTTAAAGTACCTGTACTCAAAGTATTTTAAGTACTTTCACTAGAACAACTTAGTACGTGATCTACTTGGTACATGATGTACGTGTACTGAAAGTACTTGGAACTTGAAGTACATGTACTGTAAGTACTTGGTACTTGAAGTACATGTACTTCAAGTGCAGAGTACTTGAAGTACTTGGTACTTGAAGTACTTGGTACTTGAAGTACACGTACTGTAAGTACTTGGTACTTGAAGTACACGTACTGTAAGTACTTGGTACTTGAAGTACACGTACTGTAAGTACTTTGTACTTGAAGTACTCTAAGCACTTTGTACTTGAAGTACTCAGTACTTCAAGTACTTGCAGTACTCAGTACTTCAAGTACAAAGTACTTGTACTTGAAGTACTCGGTACTGTAAGTACTTTGCCCAGCTCTGCTTTAGATAAGACTAACACATACGCGCGGCGTCGAAGCATTCTTACCCGGTTCATGTACAACAAATATTTTTTAAATTGAAAATAATGATGTTCTCTCTTCGGTTTTTCGTAAAAACTATTGCGTTTAGAGGAAAAATATCGGCGAATTCGCTTTGTGTACGGGTAAAAATACATCGAAGTAAGGTGTTAAAATAACGTGTTTTTGCACTTTTTTCTTCTTTCGTTCGAGAGAACTCAATAACGGCGAGAATTTCATAAGGCGGAACGCGATATCTGGATTTCTCAATTTTTCCATAATTTTTCATAAATTATTCCATACACCGTTACGTTTTTTGCGAAAATGTTTTTTTTTCTGATTTCGTAAAGTTTGAAAACTATCCGATGGGAAATTTCTCGCTGATTCCGAAAAGCACCGTTGTTTGCACGACAAACCGAAAATTCGACGATGAGAAAAAGAAAAAAATGATTTTTTATCTCTGGAAATATGTCATACGCTTTGCCCGCAAGAACCGTCAAAATACAATAACACGACGGAAACAGCTCGTTGCTTTACTCGCTGATTTTTTCAAGAGGGAAAACACGGAAGGGAGATTGAAGGCTGACGTATTTCATTGCTGGATCGATGTATAGTTGATATACAGGAGAGGTCGACGAGAAGCGTGGAAAAGGAAGAGGAACCGAAGCGCCGGTTCATGGTGGCCGCGATGAGGAGAAAACTGGAAAAGTCATTGGAAAAATAAATTGGCCAGGGAATCAGGGAAAAGTCAAGGAATTTCAAAATTGGTCAGGAAAAAAATGAATTGGCGCCGCACCTCCCATAAGTAGATAAAAAGTAGATCATATAATAGTGCTTAACCCTTTAACAGCCAAGTTACGAGGACGGATGGGACATGTGTTCCACTGGCCGTTAAAGGGTTTTAACGTGATTCACCATTGATCGGCAAAATAAATAATTCATCGAAGACGTGCACCTGTTTTAGATACATTTTCATTGGCACACGGAGAGAAAAATCTAGTAAAAACTGCCATATATCTGGTAGAAACAGCCAGAAAATTCTAGTACCGGGTGACCACGACGCCACTCTAACGAACTTTAATGTAAAACCCAATAAGTTCTACCAGGCCTACTAGCTATTTAGGCTGTGATAATTTTCGGGAGATGGTAAACCAGTTTTTGCTAGAAGGTATAACGATTCTGCTGGAAAATTGATAATTTTTACCAGAAATCGCAGTATCGCAGTTATCACAGTTGACAACTCCTAACCTCCTAACCTTTTGCGTGTATACAAAACGACGCAATACAATCGTACAGTCGCTTGCCGGTTATTTATCAGTACATTATGCTGCTCAATCAGTGTTTCATGCTTTTTTAGGCACTCACGTTTTGCGAAAACGCACAGGAGTGCCTATTAAATTCGGGCAAACTTCGCCTAAATTATTGAAGATTCATTTCGTAAATGTTTATTTGTAGAAGGCCGTGAGTTGAGTGTTGCAAAATTGCCATAATGTTCGAGTAAACATTTCAATAGCGACTGCATTTTTCGCATACCGCCGGTGCTGGCGCTGATGTACCACGTCACCTTGGCAATTTTTACCATATGACTTGGTAATTTTTGCTAAATCCTTTTCTCAGTGCATCATGAATTTTTAAAATAGAAAGCGTCAGAACCGTGGTCAGCGAAAAATGATGGAAAAGTCAGGAACTTTTTTTCAGCGAAAGAAAACGGCCACCATGCGGTTACTAAGAGCGCGTTACGCCTTCCGCGAGATTCGAGTGCGTATTCGCCCGCGCGTATTTCGGCGCGTTTTAGCGAGCGAGAGACACGGTCTGGTACAGCAGCAGCAGGTGTTTGAGCGGCAAAGCTTCGTCTCCTCTACCTCGACGTCGTCGTCGTCGTCGTCGTCGTCGTCGGCGTCATCGTTCCCATTTTCGTCTTGTTCGTTGTGGTAGTCAATGGGTCGACGAGCCCCAGTAAAATAACACATAGGAGAAGCAGCGGTAGCACCTGCAGCAGCCGTAAAGTCTTGAATAATTGAGACGAGCATGCGTATAGCCAACACGCCATAGTCTGGCCCAACCCCCTCCTTCTCGTTTTCTCTATACTTCCGAGGACGTGGCCAATTCTTTTCTAACGCTCGGCCGCTCGCTCGCGGCGTTCAGGCGACACCGGCTGCCCGCCCCTGCCGTCTCTTACGCTTTCTTTCTTTTTCGCCCTTTTTTCGGACGACTTTCCCTTATTCATTATTTCTTTTGTCCGCAAACCTGGCAGACTCAATGGCGCGATTCCGAATCCTATAAATTCAATAAGCCTCAACGCTGACGACGAAAAGATACTGATTTTAGTTCCCGCTGAGTGTCCATTAGAACTGGCACGTTTAAGAATGTGGGAGCGCCAAGTATTCAATTCATATTGATTCGAGAAAAGTGCGAGAGAATTGCAAAGACTTCTCGATGGTCTCAAAATCTGAAAAACTTCGTGCACACTAAAGGTAGTGAAAAGATTAATTTTGCATAACAATAATTCCAAAATGTTATTAACAAATTGATGAAAAAAAAAAATAGTTTTACAAGTATTTCGGTGATCTAAGTTTTTTTTTGCATGAAAATGATTCCTTCATTTTTCTGTGTACGTATGAATTTTTTCCGATTTTTATCTAATCTTTGAAATTTGTGTTTTTTTGTATGGAAAATATGTACAAATTTCAAAGATTAAATAAAAATCGGAAAAAATTCATACGTATACAGAAAAATGAAGGTATCATTTTCATGCAAAAAAAACTTGGGTCACCGAAATATTTGTTAAACAATGTTTTTTCATCAATTTGTTAATAACATTTTGGAATTATTATCATGTCTAATTAATCTTTTCAGTACTTTCAATGTACATGAATTTTTTTAGATTTTTGTACCATCAAGAAATGTTTGCAATTCTCTCGCACTTTTCTCGAATTTATGCGAATTGAATACTTCGCTCTCCCACAAGCCAAAAGATTCACCCGAAATTTAATAGTTTGAATAATTTGACAGAAGAAAAGCATAAAGTTTTCTTAGACTCCCTCAACATTCCTTTTGACTCATTTATAAATACGATTGTGCCATGACTACTGTTAAAAATCCTTGTCGTTGGTATCTGCAATCAAAGTTGAATTTCGTTCCGCAGATCGAGTGGCTCTTTCCACGAGCCGCTCGCCGAAAACGTATCTCGACGTTTTCGTCGAGGCCTCCGCACGTGTAATCCATCGTTAATTCGAGATCCGGAGGTGCGCGAACTCTGCACAAACTCTCCACATTGCCAACACTCGCGCTGCAAGTCAGCAAATAGTTGATCGCTGAATCGGGAAGTTTCGAAATTCGTACAACCGTCGCGTTGTACGGTGATTCGCGATGCGAGCGACAGTTATAAGTTTACGGAGAATATCACTCCGGGAAAGCTACGAGTATGGATACAAGTATGTAGCGAATTTCCCGCGGGATAGAAAGATAGAAAGAAAGCTACACCTTTTTCTTCAAGGTCGCGCGTGGCGGTGATTTATTGGTCGACGTTGCGCGCGAATCCTATTTTATTCTCCCTCTTCTATTCTTTTATTCTATTCCTCGACGAGTCACCACGAATTTCAATGTCCGTTTACCGAGGCATTTTGAATGAATTATCATTTCCCTCGTCCGCCTCATTGAGCTTCTTCCTTCGGTCTATCGTCGCGATTCATTAAAACGAAAGGAAAGAAAATAGATGCTGGCTCTACCCTCGAGTGGAAATAAATTGCCGCGCGCCGCCGGCCGGGAGAATCGATTGCAACAGAACGCGAGCAGTGTCGTTCGTGTCGCGATGCCTTGAGAACCGCTGATACCACCCATATGAATCGCCCATATGACCCACGCGCTCGTCGCCTCCAAATTAGGTATGATTTCCCTTCGGCCAGTGCTTCTCATTCGCGAGACAATAAATTCACGATGTGTCTATACCCTGTCTTCCCCCCCAATCGACAGGCCTTCCTCGTAACCGATTCGATCTCGCCACCCAACACAATTTCCACTCTGTAACCGGTGTGACAATGCTATTCCGCGGGAGTGAACAAATTCTCCCGCCGCGTCCTGGTTAATTACACATTCGAAAGTGTAATTACTCTGTCGGAAATTCTCGGGCGCTATTTTCTCCGCTCTGGCGCGCGGAAACGGGATCCAATTGGGAGAGACGAAAGAAAGAAAAAAGACAAAAAAGAGAGACGTCTTTTGAAATAGTATATTGTGTAACAAGTGCGTAAAGTACCACATTTCCGCACGAGGTACGTATACTATTTTTTGCAATAGCGTGCGTAAAGCTCGTCATTTCGGTGAGGTTTCGCGTGCATAAAGTGCTTGTTTTCCGAAGGTCGTGCGTAAAGTAAACGTCGTGCGTAAAGTGAAGCTTTACGCACTCCGCTCACTTTACGCACTCCTTTCGGAAAACTCGCACTTTGACTTGGCTCAACCTCCCCGAAGAAGACTCGCATCACGCACGCTATTACAAAAAATAGTATGTGTAACTCGTGCGAAAATGTTGTACTTTATACACTTGTTACACAATATACTATTTTGTAATAGCGTGGGTGATGCGAGTCTTCTTCGGGGAGGTTGAGCCAAATCAAAGTGCGAGTTTTCCGAAAGGAGTGCGTAAAATAAGCGGAGTGCGTAAAGCTTCACTTTACGCGCGACCTTCGGAAAACGAGCACTTTACGCACGCGAAACCTCACCGAAATGACGAGCTTCACGCACGCTATTGCAAAAAATATTTTTCTTGCGCGATTTGTCCGTCTGTAATTTTCTGACCGTACGAATTGTTTAAAGATTGGGCAATAATAATTTGTCTATTATTGCCCAGTTATTGTTTGAAGAGACGTGTTTTGAAAAATATTTTTCCGACGCGATTTGTCCGTTTGGAATTTTCTATAAGTACGAGTTGTTTAATGATTGGGCTTAATTAATGATACTTTGTCTATCGATGCCGAAAAAGTGAAGATGGTCGTTGCAACCGATCGCGGTGAGACGAAAAGCGTGACGTTATCGTCGGTCGGTGGTAGCGGTGGACCCCCGTCACCCATCGGTTCTCGATTCTTGCGTTTTCTCAGGTCAATGACTCGTTTGCGTTGGTATCCGAGCGTCGGCGCTCGCGCACGCGGTACCGATCCACCGCGTGGCGAACCGCCGTCGAGATCCCCTCCGCTCGCGCCTCGCGCCTCGCGACTCGCGGTTCGCTCTCTCGTGACACACGCGAAAGAGAGAAGAGTTACCGAGTTACAGCTCGGCTAGCAGAAACTCTCGCTCCCTCTCTCCGCGCGCGCGATCGTTGCACGCCACTGTGCCATCAGTCTCGGCAACTCGGTTTGCATTAACTCTCCTCCCGACACCGTCGTCGTCGTGCTCTCGTGCCTCCCGACAACTAAAACCTTCACCAGCCCGCTCGCCCGAGTTAGACAACACCGCGTTTTCCTTCTTTTCTTTCTTTCTTTTCTTTACCCACGGTGACTTTAGAGAGTGACAGAAACCACACGGAGAAAACGATTTTGCTACGCCAGCAAATTTTTTGTTAAAATACTGACAACAATGCGTTATCCGCTAACCTAGCAAACAATTTTGTTGTACTAGCAAAAAAAATTGTTTATCTAGCAAAAAAAAATTGTTTTTCTAGCAAAAGAATTTGTTTTTCTAGCAAAAAAATTGTTTTTCTAGCAAACAAAACTGGTTTTTATATAAAAAAAATTTGTTAGTCGAGCAAAGAAAATTGATGACGTTGAAATTTGCATCGTTGCAATACAATGAAATTAGAAATAACAAAATATTAATGAACCCTAATTATTATACCGGCTATAAAAAGTTATTATAAAGACTAAGAGCATGACAAAAAATATAATCCCCCCCCCCCCTAATGGGGGTGAATTATTTGAATTTTTATGGTATCAATATTTTTGTTGTTATTTTCATTTCGTTGCATTGCAACGATGCAAACTTCAATATCATGAAAATTGTTAGTCCAGCAGATAACGCAATGTTGTCACTATTTTAACAAAAGATTTGCTGGCATAGCAATACCATTTTCTCCGTTCAAGTTGGACGAAAAGCACGATTGCGTCGTAGCTTCTCGGATCTAATTTTTTTTTTAGATCAAATGAAAAAATGGCTCGATTAGATATTTCTTCGTCTTTTTCTGAAAACGTTTTTTATTTTAAGTACCAACGATCTTTAGCGACTTTTCTGTTTTTAAATTGCATCGCCAATTTCGAGACCAGCGGGGACGACCCTACACTTATTTCCATGCCGCGTCGCTTGACATGTGCAGACTCGGATCGACACACGTTGATAGAGGACTTGACACAACGTAGATAACACTATTTACATAGTAATAACAATAATAATGTCTGCCTCGTAACGAAGTACTTGGCGTGTTGCGTTATTATCGGCCTGCTCGCTATATCGATTGCCAAAGATACGAGAACGCGACACGCGAGCGGCGAGCGTCTCTCGTCTCTCGTCCGGACCACGGAATATCAGCCTAAAAAATATGCATTATATCTATTATCTGTCCTGACTTTTTAGTTACTTCATTTATAATGTCTCAGTAAGGTGAACTAGGAACGCGGAGTTATTTCGTACACTAACTCAGTTAACGAATTACGGCTTCTACAGTCTAATTCCACGAATCGCTGGGCTTGTAAATTAATTCTCTGATATTGACCAGATATTTGGACTTGGTGCCCCTGGCCGGGTTTTTCGAACCGCATTTACTGTTCGATTGTACTTTATTACCTTGTCTACTATCTTTATCGCAACATAGGCGATAAAGGATTATCGCCTTTATGTACACATGTATGGAATTTTCTTTTTCCAAAAAGGGCTTGACCCTAAATAAATAAATAAATAAATAAATAAATAAATAAATAAATAAAATAAATAAATTATTGTTTTTTGCGCGAGCTTTCTCGATGATAGCAACGTTAATCGAACGAAAAGTCCCTCCCGTCACTACAATCCGTTGATAACCACTCGGACACAGATAGCAGCGAGAAAACAAGCGGTGCAAACAATTGCTCCCCCCCGCCTCTACTCGGGGATTTTCTTGCTTCGTTTCCTCGTGATTCTCTACGTAGGTAGCGCGCGCATTGGTTGTTGCGAGAGTGCGGCTGGTGCACGCTAACCCGGCTTAAGGGATCATCACAGTGTGACCCGTTGAAAAATCACTGATTTTCGCGATTTTTTTTTTATGCTTAGAATAAACTAACCGGTCTGGTTTTTTATGTACAAATCAGGCACTAACGAAGAGTACAAAATGATTTTTTGTAAGTTGATTTATTTATTGTTCAATATTGTTATAAATTATTGAAAAGTCCGGTTAAAAAAAAAGGTCCTGCATGGTGTCCATGTTTGCGGCCTTAATCCTGATCTGAAACAAACATTTCAAAAAGATGATGATTCTATAGGAAAGCCGCTATCGTCCTATGGAGGTTTTTTTTTAACTTGACAAAATGGCGGCGGTTTGAACAAAACGTGTCGAATTTAGCCTTTTTTCGGCAGTTTTTCGTAAAAAAAAATAGGAAGATTTAAAGAAAAAGCTTCCATAGGACGATAGAGGATGACGAGAAGAATGTTCTGTCCAAATTTGAAATGAATAGCTTGAAAATTCTTTCCTTGAGAGTGGACACCGTTTTGAAAAACACCATTTCGAGAAAAATGCGTTTGAAGTGAAAACTTTTCATATAAATCGTTTACTTACGATGAATCAGCGATGCCAGGTCCATTCGAAATAATTCTAATTTCGATTTAAACATTTGAGACAATATTTGTAACAGTGTATACTATCCGATAATGCACAAAAAAAATGAAAAAACGATTTTTTGAAAATGTCACACTGTGATGATCCCTTAAGAAAGGCGGCGAGAAGAGGAGGACGAAATTCTCGTAACCGCGGAGGGGGTCGCGGAAGTACAGCGAGCCGGGTGCGAGAGGAGAGAGGGGCATGCGAAAAGGGGAGAAACGTGTGTGCGTGCGCGAGTTGCGCGGGGAAATGGGTGGGAGGAAGAGGGGCCCGCGGCGAGGCAACGCGAGAAAGAGCGAGCGAAGCGAAGCGGCTCGGCGCGGTGCGCGCGGTCAGTGACTCTGATGCCAAGCGGTGAGAGAGAGGGTGCGCGCGGCGATCGGCGCTCGGCGCGCGGCGCGCGGCGCGCAATGAGAGCTTCTGTGCTTCATTCACGGGCGCGCCACCTTCTCGCCGCTGGACGTCGCTCTCTCGTCGTCCGCACGCGCACAATCGAACGAGCGAGCCGCGAGCCGCGAGCCGCGCTTCGAACCCTCCTCTACGCTGCATACACGTGTCTCGGCTCCACAAAACCTCGTAGATACCCACGGAAACACACACAACCAACTTGTTTGCGCGCACAATACGTGTCACGTATCATTTTTTCCCCTAATTTATTTTTATTTCTCGTTTCGATATTTAATTTCTTTTTATTATTTCCCAATTTATCGCCTCGATATTTAATTTATTTTTATTATTTCCTAATTTATCGCCTCGATATTTAATTTCTTTTTATTATTTCCTAATTTATCGCCTCGATATATAATTTATTTTTATTATTTCCTAATTTATCGCCTCGATATTTAATTTATTTTTATTATTTCCTAATTTATCGCCTCGATATTTAATTTCTTTTTATTATTTCCTAATTTATCGCCTCGATATTTAATTTATTTTTATTATTTCCTAATTTATCGCCTCGATATTTAATTTATTTTTATTATTTCCTAATTTATCGCTTCGACAGCAGGGTCATTAGCTACTGAACGAAAATACAGAGAAAATGCAGAGAAGATTAAAGAGAAGCGAAAGTAATAAGTATCATTTTTTATTTCTCAAAACAGTCAGCGAGGAAAAGAACTGTAATCAAATTGCGCGTTTCTTCTCGTACCGAATCGATTTTCTTCCTTCGAGATATTCAACATTCCTTGAGAAAATGTCATTTTATTTATACTGCAGGATACTCGAAACAAAACTGCATTACTGCTTCGAGTATATTTTCGTCCGACTGACATTCGTGTCGGGAAGTAGTATAATTATTGAAGCAAGATACAGACAAAGGCGGAGGAAGACATGTTTTGAAAATTTCCTTGTCGGGAGGATTTTTACCGAAGATAAGATATTTTTTCGTTGATGTACAGGCATTTTAGCAGAATTATATGCATTTCCACAGGATGAAAGGTCACGTCGGTGTTTCTTTGTGAATAATAATAAAAAAACGTTAAATAGCTTTAAAGGTTTTTTAAAAATCTTTTTCGTCTACGTTTTTGAAAACTGTCGCGTGTATTTTTGGTGACGTATCGCTTGATTCGTGGACCGCGTTTTGTTTTAGTGAAGGAAGTGTAAACGCTAGTGACGCGCGTCGGAAGGTGGGAAGGAGAAAAATGCGCGCGAGATCGGATCGATCTCCTTTTGCGGGTTGACGTCGACGCGCCCTCGCGCGGTCACGCGGCGAGTGAAAGGTTGTTCGCTGCGCGCAAGCGCAGCCCGGATCTCGATTGGCGGCGACCCCTCGGCCCGTCGGCCGGGCTAGGTCGCGGCGCCGCCGCGACCGGCGCGACACACGAGAGACGTGTTGCACGTCCACGTGCTCGTCCATGCTGCACGCGGCACGCAACGCACCGCATATAACGATTAGATATCCTCTCCTCTCCGCCATTCCCATCGCCCGATACATTTTGTATTTACTCATTTTTAATCGGCAAACGGGAAAGTCATTTCGACCGATAGTCCGTGTTTGTTATTCTATTGATTACGCTGGAGCTGCCGCGCGCACCACCGGCGAGGGGAATTATGGGGGGGGGGGGGGGGTATGGTCTTGAAACTTTTTTTCATTTTTTAAATTTTATTTTATGAATGCACAACATCTCAAGAATGTTGTATCAAATTTTTAGAGCAATCGGAGCAAAACTAATGGAGATATGGAATATTAACCATCCGAGGCTCTTAGTCGCTCCGTATATAAATATTCACTTTAAAGAGATTTTCCCGCACTTCACGTTTTTAAAGTCGGTGACGGCTGCAGTTTAAAATCTATTGTACCGATCCTTTACAAACTTGGTACACTCTTTCTCTGTATATTTCATGAGGTAACGCTGTCGAGTTTTTTTTTATTTGTTATTTTTTATTTTATAATAACAAATTTACCGATTTTTTAAGCGAAAATCGCGTTTTTTACTTTCCAGAGTTATCAAAAGTTGAAGAATAAAAAATAAATAAAAAAACTCGACAGCGTTACTTGGGAAAAATCATAAACTAATAAAATAAAAAAATAAAAATTTTGATATCGGATGAGTTACAACCGTCACCGCAAAACAATTTTTTTTTTTTACGTTTCCGGAAATTTGCTGTCAATGGCTTAGTTTTTTTTATATTTTCCACTGAAATTTTCAGAAAGTATTCTTGAAATGTTACTCTACAATACTGTAATTATTAAATTTGAAATAAACTGTTCGTATCTAGTAAAAAAATTTGTTGAAAAAGGGTATTTTTTTATCGAATTAACCATACCCCCCCCCCCCCCCCCCCTTAAGGCTCGGACGGTCCGCTGAAGTTGCTTTACGACGCGACAGAAAGGTTATTCAATGACGTCACGGTGCTTCACCGTTCTGTCAGTTCGTCGAAATATCAGCTGGTGGCCGCGTCGGCTAAGAAAAAAAAAAGGTAACTCAGGGGTTCGGCTTGATTCTGTCAGCTGAAAATCACCCCTGGCCACCTGTTTTGGGCTAAATTTACAAGTCCAGGTATCTTTCCCAAGCTTTAGAACCACCGGAAGCGACGTTCTTCCCTTTACCATGGGCATTTAAAGCTGCTAGGTAACAGCGGTTTTTCTCATCGGGGATACTTGGTGACCCAGAGTGAGAGTCCCCCCCCCTCCCCCCCCCCCCCCCGGTTTTCATTCCTTATAGTTTCCCCGTGCCAAGGCTGAATGAAAGACGCGCCGATCCTCGTGTGCCGCGCAGCCCCCAAGCCCCGGCGGCTGCGATCGCTTCGGCCAGGGCTCGCTGCAGTTTGGTCATAAAGTGGGGGGCGGAGAGGGGGGTCCCCGGGCCGAGTCGAGTCGAGAGGGCATCGTGTCGGTCCGCCGGCGCGGCGCGAGAGTGCTCGCTACACATCGAGCACGCGGGCGAAATCGTTTGGCAGCGGGAGTGCGCATGCGCCCTGTCCCCAGCCATTTTCCCCCACCGCCGGGTCAGCTGGCCGCGTGGCGTGTGCGGCGTCCTGATCAATCTCGCGACGTTGCCACAGCAGCGCACGCTACTCCCGACCCCGAGGACCCGGGTATATTTCCCCCACTTGTTCCAAATGGAACACCCGGTCGGCCGGCCGGTCTGCCGGCAGTTTTTTCTTTCCCTCTCTCTCCCTCTCTCTCGTTACCCTTAGCCCCTCGGTTTCCCCCACCACTCTGCGCCGCTACCGCGTAGCACGTGCGAGAGACGCCGAAGATTTAATTTTTCAAATCCCTTATCGACCTGTGGATTCAAAGACCACACCTCTGGCACGTTCGCACTCGATGTGAGCCGTGTGTGGGGGGGGGGGGGATATCGGAGGGTATCGCGGTAGCCGCGGGCTGGGCGAGCGTGGGGCAAGCGTGGGTGACGGGTCGAAGGATCGATCAAACGAAATCCTGGCCTATCGACGAGATATCCTGGGCAAGCCCAGATATTTCCCGGCTGCCGACGCGTGCAACAATCAACCGCGGCTCGTTTTATTCTTCGCGATTCTTTTTCTCACGCGCAATTATCGAAAGAAGCGGGCCGACTGATTCAAGGTCAACCGCTGTCGCAGTCTCGCGGCGTAGGAAAAAAGGAAAAACGAGTGACTAATGAAGAAACATTTTAAGAGATTATGCTCAATGAGTTTGCTATGCAGGCCGCAAAGACGCTGCTACCCCCCCCCCCCCCCTCCCCCCGCAAAAATCGAAGTTTTAAAATAGTATTTCTGTAGTACGAACCGTCAAAGTATCCAAAGTATGTCGTATTTGCCTAAAAAAAAAACTTCATTTCATACTCCAAAAATTCTAATAATATTTGTGCATACTACTCGATACTATAACAAGAGACATTGCAAATTTCAGCTTGTTCGGTCTCTTCAGTTCAAAAATACCATGGGTTACGGACGTCCGGGTAGGACTAAATCTAGTTTCCAAATTACAAAGTACTAAATAATGAAAATGTTGTTCTGTCACACCAAGAATATGTATTTCACTACGTTTGAGAAACGTGCTGTAAAAAAATTGATAATTTAAAATTATATTAACTTTTTCGTGTAAAAAGGCAATGTAGGCGAAATCTGATCGAATTTAATAGTCACTTCTGTGCGTTTTTGCAAAAGGCGAGTAAATAAAAAATGGAATCCTCAATCGCAGGAGTATGTTTTTAGGGTACAATTCGCGACTAGTAATGGAAAGGTGAGGTGAAAAAATAAAAATTTGTAAAAACTTACACTAAACGTTTCGTCAATTGTAGGTGTTAGAAAATTTTTAGTTTTTGACTTCAGATTTCCATCACTAGTCGCAAATTGTACCCTAAAAACATAGTACATTTTTTTGAGTATTTTTTAGGCCAATACGACATACTTTGGATACTTGGACGGTTCATACTACAGAAATAGTATTTTAATACTTCGATTTTTGCCTTTTTTCCGATGAGAAAAGTCCGACGAGACGGAAATGTAGGGGAGAGCGGGGCGATACGGGCCCCCCAATTCTGAGGTAGCAACGGGACGTGATGGGCTACCCAAATTTTTGGTGAAAATTTAATTTTTTAAAACGAGCTCGGATAGTGAAAAGAAGGACGTGGAACCTTCAACACCCAAATTTCAGAATGCAACATTCAGGCAACAAATGAAAAATGTACGCTCTTAGAAACATTAAATTCGGCGTTGATTGCTTATTTCAGCAAGAAACGTGATTTCCAGCACAAAACACTGCCGCGATTTGAATTGACTCCACGAATTGAGCTGTCCGTTTCAGAGTGAAGTAAGAAATACCTAGCAAATGTAAAGGATACGGTATTGGGCAGTTGCAAAGAAAAAAAAAGTGAAATTTTTGGGGGGCCCATCTCGCCCCACAAATTTTTTTTCCGCGGACGCATTCTAAAAACCGTTGGAACATTATTTTTGGGTTACAAATAGTTCATTTACGCTATTTTTAAGTCCCTATCACCGTTTTTTCCTTAAGGGGCCCATATCGCCCCGCTCTCCCCTATAAATATTTGTAGAAAATGAAGACATAGATGTACGCAGCTAGGCTGGGGTGCGAGGACTATGACGTAGGTGTCTCTCGGTTGCGGCGTCGACGCGACGACGCGCGACGGCGGCGGCGTCGGCGGCGGCGGCCGCGTCGGCGAGGGTTTTCGTGCTCCCGCCGCGAGATGGAAGCGCCGATCACAGAGCAAGTCCAAGGTCGTTCGCGGATAAATAAGAACGAAGCTATCGGCTGTTGCAGCGTATTGCGTTCAACAACCCCTCGACAATCCAACGATTACGTAACCCGCATTGCGCACCGTTTGAGCTATGTTCCTTACGATAATTCGCCTCCGGCCCGTAATTTCTTATCACGTTAAAATTGTCTGTTAACAGGTGCGAAAATGAGGAGAGAACGAAGCGAGCCGGACGACCTCTTTTGCGAGGAGAAGATGCTCATAATCGACGGTGAGTTCCCGACCCTTTGTTGCCTTTTTTCTCTTTTACCATGCGTCAATTATTCACAACGACCTGGAGAGGATCCAGGTGAAGAAAATATATATGGTCTATATACAACGCTCATATATGGAATTGGCCATAGATATTCCATAGTATATCATATTATACTCCATATTAAATTTGTACACCCGGAAAAAAAAAACGTTCTGATGGGATCTATTCGAAACAAATCAAATTTATTTGATTGAAATAAATTTTATTTGATCCAAATAAATCCTATTAGGCCGGCCATTAAATAAATTCATCTATTTATTTAATGGTCGTACATAAATGAATCAATTTATTTTACACAATGAATATACAAATAAACAGACTCACAATTTTGTATCACGGTTTGTATATAGTCAGCGCATAATTCATCATTAATTCCATATATATAATTTATAAAGTTCTTATATCTTCTAGACATAAATTAATTATCTGTATGTTAATTATATACTAATATAATATGGAATATATATGTCCAATTCCATTCATGAGCGCTGTATATAATCTATCTATATATATATAAACGATTTTTTTCACTTGGGGAGCTGCGGATCGCTCGTAAATCGACCGCGGCGAAGGGAGGTGAAAATACGAGAAGAGAAGGAGACGACGGGAAATGCCGGATGATCGGTGTGCCCGAGCTGCCGAAAGGTCAAACGCTCTACGTTTTTCCCGCTGATGGCCGGGGTGGCCCAAATGTCACCTTTCGCATTTCTTCTTCCTCCCCTCCTCTCCCCTCCCCGTCATCTTTGTAGCGCAGTTATTAGTTTTAATTAAGTGTCGAGCCGCAATTAGAGCTGCAGCGTCCTTACCAACAACTCGGCTCGTCGCTTTATCATAAGTTCAGCAGGTTTTACGTAACATCTACCTCACGCAGGATACGTCATGTAGGACATAGCGCGACGCATAAGTGCGCATCTCGCGACGAGACATATATGCCATTCAACTTCCGGATCATGACGGAAGAGTCTTCCGTTTTTTCCTGTCGATCATCGAGACCAGTGTTACATCTCCCCATTACTTTAAGAATTCAAGTTTACACAACAGTTTATTTTCTAGTTACGATTTTACAACGATGACCTGTAGCGATTACAAAATATCGATATGTGAACTTTTGAATAGCCGTAAGAAGGACCGAATTTTTAATGAAATTTTGGGAGGAATTGCGAGAAAAATGGACAAGCACAGTCCTCCATTATTCCATGTCAATACCAAAGGATCCATTTGTGAGCATTTAGTACACCAAAGTCCACTAACTGGGTTTCCATTTTTACGCTTATGATGTCCAAAAAAGCATTCGTTGTTGGGTCCTAATCTTAGTATTGCGCCTGCAAAAGTTAGACCACCCATTCAAAAGCGTACTTTTTGATGACTACATGAGGCCTACACCTTGACGTCCATCCGGTGTTATCAGGGATTTCCGCAATGCATTAACAGTATTTCTCCATTTTTTCAATAACGATTACCATCAAGTTTTCTGGGAAATTAATATTTCTTGCCTCTATTTAAAAGTTTACACATCTTATTGTAATCAATTCGAGTTATTATTATAAAAACATAATTATAAAGCCAATCGTGCCATGAATTTTATTTCTATAAAAATTAGGGATTCACAACTTCGATTGTCATTCGATGATTATCGCAGGGTTCCCTCGAGTTGATAAAATTAGGGATTTACAAGATTGATCTTGACAATGTGGAATTAGTTCAAATATTTACAGTGTGAAATTGTCTCAAATATTCCAAGTTACGTGAGATTTAGTCACGCGATTGTTATTGAAAAGCGAAATCGCCTGTATCTCGACCGATGACGCTTTTTCTTCTCACCAAACAACACTGTTTCGCCTAAAAATATACAAGTTGAAGGATGATTTCGAAAGCAGTATTTCTCCATTTTTTCAATAACACAACCATGACATTTTCTGGAAAATTAATTTTTCTTGCCTCTATTTAAAAGATTACACATCTTATTATAATCAATACGAGTTATTATTATAAAAACATAATTATAAAGCCAATCGTACCATCAATTTTATTTCTATAACAAATTAGGGATTTACGACTTTGATCGAGACAATGTGGAAATATTTCATATATTTAGTGTGAAATTGTGTCAAATATTCCAAGTTACGTGACATTTAGTCACGCGATTGTTATTGAAAACCGAAATCGTTTGTATCTCGACTGATGTCGCTCTTTCTTCTCACCAAACACTGTTTCGCTTAAAAATATACGAATTGAAGGATGATTTCGAAAAGTGCAGCCCGTGTGTCCTCCCGGTCTGGTCAACGCACCGAGAGAAAAAGTTTTATTGATTCAATGAAATTTTTTTGAAATCTCAACCTATGAAACATTTCTTTGAATGACGTTGAAGGTTACATCGTTGCAATGCAACGAAATTAATGACAACAAAATGAATGAACCCAAATGATTATATTGGCAATAAAAAGTTATTGTAATGATTAAGAACATGAGAAGACAAAACGAGTTCACCCTCTAATGAGGGTGAATTATTTAAATTTTTATGGAATTAATATTTTGCTTTTAATTTCGTTGCATCGCAACGATGCAAACTTCAACGTCATTACTTTGACGTCAATGAAATAATATCTTTACTTGATATTATATTTTTTTTGAATGATCTCATCAACCAAATTATTGGATATGTCGATCAAGTTATGTAATCTCATATCTTGAATGATTTGACCAATGATTATCTTCTTGATTTGACACTTGACTTGACCATAACATAACAGACCAGCTCGGGCGAGAAACACCGCACCGAGAGAAAAAGTTTCCTTGATTCAATGAAATTTCCTTGAAATCTCAACCTATGAAACATTTCTTTGAGGTCAATGAAATAATATCCTTAAGTTAATATTATATTTTCTTTGAATGATGTCATCAACCAAATTATAGGTTATGTTCACCAAGTTTTTGGTTACGTACCATAGTACTTAGATATGTTCACCAGTAACTTCGATGGTTTAACCAATGATTATCTTCTCGATTTGACTTGACTTAACTATAACATAACAGATCAGCTTGCGCGAGAAACACCAATACGACTTATCGCGAATGAGCCAAACGTTGACAGACCGGGTGCCGTCAGGCATATCGTTTCTTTAAATCAAGGAGATCATGTCTTTGAAATTCAAAGAAATATTTCATTGAAATCAATGAAAAAAATTCAATCCGCCCATTTCTTTGGAATCAAGGACATTTTTTCTCTCGGTGCAGTGCGACAAATTGCGAATGCGCCAAACTTTGGCGGACCAGGTACCGTCAGGTATATCGTTTCTTTGAATCAAGGAGATCGTGTCTTTGGAATTCAAAGAAACATTTCACTGAAGTCAATGAAAAAAAGAAAATCAATCCACCCATTTCTTTGGAATCGAGGAAACCTTTTCTCTCGGTGTATCGAAAAGCGAAATTATTTGTATCTCAACTGACGTCGCTTTTTCCTCTCACCAAACGCTGTTTCGCCTAAAAATCTACGAGTCGAGGGGTTGATTGCGAAGAGTGCATCCCGCGTGTCCTCCCGCGGCCTGGTCGACGAGATATACACGTGACTCGCGTGTCCGCGTCGATTCCACGCTGCGGACGACAGCTGTTTCGTCCGCGCTCGCGAGGATACGCGAGCTCTCTCTCGAGAGAGCATCGCGTCAACCGGGATTCGCCAGCGCGTTTTCCTCGTTTGTCGCGTGAGAATTTAATCGAGCGCGAGACGCACCGTGTGCGTGCTGGCAGCAGCGTCGCCGAGAGACGAACCGGCGGCGGCGGCGGCGGGGGGCGAAGCGCCGCGCGCGCCGCGGCGCGCGAGTCGCGCGAGGAGGGAGAAGCCGGCGGCGGCGGCGGCGGCGGCACCGTGCGCGTCATATCCTCAGGTTGGAGAAGGCGGCACTTAAGTTTAGACGTTCAGTCGGCACTCGCGACTCGCGTCGCACCGAGGAGACTTTCCATTCATCGCTCGTTCGCGCGGGTCTCTCACGCACCATCCGCAATACCACCACCGATACCGCGGTCTAGATCCGCCAGATCGATCGACTTGGATTATAATCGTCGAATTCCCCGCCGCAAAGACGTTCACAATTAATGACTAATTAATTGCACGAAAACGTGTAAACGGCACGGGGTCAACGTTGCGAGATTGATATTTCAGTGCAGCTGGATAATAATTGATCGGAGACTCCCTCGAAACCGGCTTCCGCATTTTTTTTCTCCCACTTCCTTCTTCCGGTTTCCTGGACGAGACCGCACAGCCCGCGCCGCCCGGGTTACCAATTTGTGTTGAGTGCCGCCGCCGCCGCCGCGGCCGAAATAACGCGCGAATGACACGCACGGAGCGCGAGTGACCGCGGCGAGGTTGAATCGGTGGCAGTCCCGGCGCACGCGGCGGGACCCAATTCGCGGGGTGTGAATCCGGCGATTCAAAGGTCATCGCGTCGTAGTCGTTGTCGTCGTGCGATTGAGGAAGATGCGGGGGGGAGGGGACCCAGCACCAGGCGGTGCGTACGTGCGCCGGAGCCTCTATCACGCGCTCGATTACGCGCACTTTACGAGAGTCGATAACGCCTTTACACGCCGCTCTCCCTCGTACACCACACTTTGAGAACGGAACACACACACACACACACACACACGCACACCAACGACGCCGAAAAGCAAATTGTCGCACTTTTGTTTTCCACGCGAATGTCTCGCGAGTCGCTATAGAGAAAGCGCGAATGTCGTCGCCGGTGTCGTCGTGATATTCCAAGTAGCCCGCCGACGAGTCCCGAGATTATAATGACAATCAGTGGAGACTATGAGTCGCTTCCTTTTCCGGCTTGAGGAAAGAGAAAAAAAAAACCCAAAAAACAATACGAAAGAGAGACGTGTGATTATCGACAACCGGGAAGGAGTTGTTTTTCGGTGCGAGGACAGGTTGAAAGGATGTTTGCTCGTTGACCGGGCCGAAAATACAAAAGAAAAAGATACCAAAAGACTGTGGGGAGTCGGAGGTATTTTAGTGCGATATGCGTGTGTCGTCGATCGGAAGGAGTCAGGTTTGAAGCGGCGGCTGCGGCGGCGTTCGAAGGGCGGCGTTGGAGGAGAAAGATGGGAGTACCGTTGATGTCGGAAGTGGAGACACCAGCGACTGAGAATACGAAGGATCGGGCGAGGATGAACGTGAGCGTGACGAAGACGGTGTTGCCGGTCGGCGGGCCGATGAGCCACGGTGACAAGATGAACTCGAGTGGCACGAGCGTCGTGACGAGAAACCACCATCCGAGCTTTTCGAGTTACGGAAACCCCGGGACGGTCGGGATCATCGACGTCGTGGGCGACGCGCGGCTTCTACCACCGCCGGTATCGCCGACAGTGCGATGGACGCCGCCGCCGCCGAAGAAAAAATGGATTCGTCATTATCTACTCGGTGAGCGATTCTCTCTCTCTGCCCCTCTCTTCGTGAGCGCGCGCGCGCGCGCGAAATGACGCACGTGACCAGCTTTCCTCTTTACCACCTTTCGCTCCTGTCTCTGACAATTCGGCGCAGCCGCGTACGCGCTCGGAATTTCTTTCCGACGAGGCCGCCATGGCAATATCCTTCGTTGTTATAGTCATCGGACGGGGGAACCTCTCGCGTCAGCCCGGATTACCAAATCGAAAGAAAACAAAATTTCGCAAAAAAAAAAAACAAGGCGTACGTTTTTCTCCAAAAAAAAAAACACTTCGATTTCGTGAAGTTTGAAGATCATGTCCGATGAAAAATGTCCTGCTGATTCCGAAAAGCACCGTTGTTTGCTCGAAAAATCGAAAATTCGACGAGAAAAACACGAAAAACGATTTCGCACGTTTTTTTTTCTCGAAATTTCGTCACTCAAAATTGAGGTTACTTTTTTTGGATCGATCGAATCTGGATTTTCTTCTCTTGCGTTCGAGAGAAAACTCTACAACGAGAAAAATTCCGGAAGGTGGAACGTGATATCTTGATTTCTGAATTTTCTGCAGAGTTTTAAAGCCAGACTTCCAAAAATAAAAAAATTAAAACGCGAAAAAACGCACCCCTTTGAAAAATTTGCAATTTTTGAGGGTTTTACTTTAAAATTCGGTGAAATATTTAGAAATCAAGATATCGTGTTTGGCCTTTTGCGGCATTCTTTTCGTTCCAGAGTTTTCGCTCAGACGCAAGAAGAAAATCCAGGTTTGATCGATCAAAAAAATAAATAACCTCGATTTTAGTGACGTGATGATATTTCGGAAAAAGTGCGAAATCATTTTTGCGATTTTTTCATCGAGTTTTCTATTTTTCGAGCAAACAGCGGTGCTTTTCGGAATCAGCGGGAAATTTCCCATCGGATAGGATTTCCAAACTTTACGAAACCGAAAATGTTTTTTTTTTTTTTTTGCGAAAAACGCAAGGTAACTTTCGGCTTTAAAATTGGGTGAAAAATTGAGAAATCAAGTTACGACGTTCCGCCTTACAGTATTCTCTTCGTTATATAACGTTTTCTCTCGAACGAAGGAAAAAAGCTAGGTTCGATCGATTGAAAAAAAACGAAACCTCGATTTTAGTGATATGACAACTGCCGCTTCTCCTGACACAGATACAATCTGAGCTTCAGCTCGGAAACATAATTACAGCGTCGACTTTACTTTGTCAACGATTTAGGGATTGACGACTCTGGTTATGAGCAGTGTTGCAAATTCTTAATTTTTATAGAAATAAAATTGATGGTACAATCGGACTTGTAATTATATTTTTATAATAATACCTCGTAACGATTATAATACGAGGTGTAAAGTTTAAATAGAGGCAAGGAATATTAATTTCCCATAAAACTTCGTGCTAATCTTATTGAAAAAGTGGAAAAATGCTGTTAATGCCTTGCGAAAATAATGGAGGACTGTGCTTGTCCATTTTTCTCACAATTTCTCCGCAAATTGTATTAAAAATTCGGTTTTTCTTACGGCTATTCAAAAGTTGACATATTTTATAATCGCTACCAGTCATCGCTATAAAATCGAAAGTAGAAAACAAACTGTTGTATGAACGTTAATGTTTAAAGCAATGAGGAATGGCAACACTGGTTATGAGTTAGAAAGGAAAAAAAAAGAAAGAAAATACGGTGTCGTCGTTGAAGTGTACCGAGAGGTGATCTGAGATTGAAGCTGTTGGACCTCCCGGACTTGCGGAGAATCCCCGCACGCACTTGCCGGAGACGGTAGACGGTGGACGGTACGTGTGGTCGTGTGGTGTTAGCAAGTGCTAATTGCCAATTTGGTGTATGTACGAGTACAGACAACCGTGAGCCATGCGAATTGTCGGTATAGCGGGAGGAGTGCAGCCTCTCCTCGCATACAAGCCGACGGTTGGGCTTGTTTGGCTTTCCGGCCGGGAGCGCTTTGCGTCGTTGGCTAGACGACTCTCGGCGCGTTAGTCGCGCGCGATCATCCTTCCCGCTCGCGCTCCCGCTCACAGCTTCGCGCGAGCGAGCGAGCGAGCGAGCGGCAATACTTTGTCCGTGTGTTATGTGTGCGCCGCGAGCTCCCACTGAGGCGGCACTGACCACGCCTAACGTACGTCGATGCTCAAGTTTCCTAGATCAAAACGGCCAAGCAACTTGGCTGCTTCTAAGAGCATCGAGTTGCTCTCGCCACGCCGCAACTTTCTCAACAAAATTCTCTCTCTCTCTTCTATTACGCTCGTTTACTTTTTTAAGAGCGCGCCCATAAACTTCCTGTCGGTAACAAAAAGACGTTTTATTATTTTCTACACGACATCCCCTCCCACGATTGTTTGAACGATAGGAATTGATAAAAATGATGGCGGGTCTATTTTCGAATTGAAAAATAACATTCTTCGTTACTGGAATATCGTTAGGGACTGCGATCTGTTTTACATATAGGCAAAAATACGATACAATACAGAACATAAGATTTTACAAAACATTGCATTGGTCTTAAGACACCGGTCTACAAATAGTTGCCTCGATACACACGTATTATAAACTTAAAATCCTGCTTAGAATTACAAGATACTAGTACCGGAAACTATAAAATGTCGTTATTAAATTTCAATAACAGTATATGAATATTAGAAAGGCTTTTTGAATACTCAGATTGGATGTTAGATTTAATATACTGGTAACAACAAACTTTAAAAGATTCTGACACTTTAATAGTCTGGTGAAGTTATTGAAATTTAGACAGTTGAGTGCTCCTTTCCGTATAAAGAGGTATACACGGAGAGAAAGATCTAGTAAAAACTGCCATATATCTGGTAGAAACAGCCAGAAAATTCTAGTACCGGGTGACCACGACGCCACTCTAACGAACTTTAATGTAAAACCCGATAAGGTCTACCAGGCCTACTAGTTATTTAGGCTGTGATAATTTTCGCGAGATGGTAAAACAGTTTTTGCTAGAAGGTATAACGATTCTGCTGGAAAATTGATAATTTTTACCAGAAATCGCAGTATCGTAGTTATCACAGTTGACAACTCCTAACCTCCTAACCTTTTGCGTGTATACAAAACGACGCAATACAATCGTACAGTCGCTTGACGGTTATTTATCAGTACATTATGCTGCTCAATCAGTGTTTCATGCTTTTTTAGGCACTCACGTTTTGCGAAAACGCACAGGAGTGCCTATTAAATTCGGGCAAACTTCGCCTAAATTATTGAAGATTCATTTCGTAAATGTTTATTTGTAGAAGGCCGTGAGGTGAGTGTTGCAAAATTGCCATAATGTTCGAGTAAACATTTCAATAGCGCCTGTGCATTTTTCGCATACCGCCGGTGCTGACGCTGATGTACCACGTCACCTTGGCAATTCTTACCATATGACTTGGTAATTTTTGCTAAATCCTTTTCTCAGTGTAGTGATTTTATATTCGGGCAAAGAATTGTATGAAACTCTGCATTGACTTTAATACACTGGTCTTTAAATAGTCGCCCTAATGCACTTGTATTGCAAACTTACCATCCACTTTGAAATTACAAAATACTTGCACCGGAAACCGGAATCGTATTTTAATTTCCAAGCAGATCTTCATATATCCGCGACGTATGTTAATTTTAAGAGATGTTTGTGGATGAGACTTCGTAGTTTCTAGCCTTTCAATCTTTCAGTCGAGTGTTGGAAATGTAAACTACAAAAAAGGACTATTCTTTGCATGAAAATGTATAATTAAATTTTAATCAGGTTCTACATTTGCGAACTTTTTTTTATTAATTTTAATATACCTCTCTGTGAATAGCTGTGTTAGTACACGAGTATTGAGAAAATTAATACACTTTTGCTAAATTTCGTATACGGCTGGTATATTTACTACACAGTGCATATTAACTTCTATTTCATATACCGAGTTTCGAAATTTTGTACATTTAGGTGTAAGAAAATCCGTTTCGTTTTTGACAGTCCATGAAATGGAAGAAAAAAACAAGAGAAAAGAATAAAAAGAAATTCGTAAAGTTTAACCGCAAAAGTTGTGAATTTGTTGGTATGAGACGGCCTGCTCGCGATTTAGAGCTGTCGTTAAATCGATTCCAACAACGAGTGTAATCATAAAAGGTCTTGTGTCTTTAAAATGCGGATAATTGATGAAAATGTTTTGTTATTGGCATTGATTTATCGGTGTTCTCATTTTGCTCGTGCAGGCAGGCGGCCACGTGGCTACAGGAAATAACCCGAAGATGATTATGAACAAACAAGCGGTAATTGGCCGCGAGGAGGATAAACGCGTGTACACCAAACGACGAAGACTATCCTTTGACGAGCGACTCTCGGGCGTTCTCGCGTCCCGTCTAATTTTAACGTTATACCGCCTGGCGACCAACCAAGATAATTCCGAAGGTTCCGCGAGATTTCTATTCGACGCTGAGCGAGAGGTGTCTTTCGCACAACTTTTCTCGGTATATATAGGTGCGCACGCACGCGAAATCAGCTCCGAACTTACCGCGTATAACACTGTACAAATTTCTATTTGAAAATTCATAATTTGTATATGAAGTTTTATACATATGTGGTGCACAAAATTTACTATACTATTGCGCCAAACGTTTAACACACGGTATATTAAATTTTAATATACTGAAACGTTTCGCGATTTCAATAAAATTTTATTTTATTGAAATCGCGAATTAGGATACTCGAAATCCTAATTTACTAGTAATTTCCACTATCGGGAAGCGACAGGGATCGTGTACTGGACCCGAGAATAAATCTATGTGTTTTGGAGGCGTCCTCAGCAGTCATTCGCCTCGTTCTTCGGAATAAGAAAATTAATTCCCTCCGGTCTACGAGTGCGATTGACTTATCATCATTGAACTGTAGGGAAAAAGGAGAGGAAATAGGTGAACAGATCACAAAAGACATTTTACGGTTGTTGTTGAGGAGCAAGGCTCAAGGATCGAATCACTTAGGACTCAACAACAATAAACAGGAACAAAACGGAAATCTGGGCTATTCCCAGTAGGACAGTGTGGCTGGCGGGGCTATCACGCGGGCCACACAGGACTTATTGCTAGGTGGGGGCACATCTGTGCGGTAAGGAAGGTAGTATCTGAGTGAGTGACGCTCGCTGCCTCCGATGATCGAGGCGTCGCGCGAAGCGAGGAGTGGGGAGCGCTCGAACACTCGGCTCCGCGACGAGATTCCCCGAATAGTGACGACTTTTCGGAGAAACTCGTCGGGGGTATAGCCGTTCCGTTACAATACAGTATAATAAATTTAATTCATTCAGTGTTAAACTTAGAAAAGCATTTAACTGAAAGAAAATACTTTTAATTATCGCTGAACAGCTTAATCACGCACTGCTATATAGTATTTTATAGGTAAAAGATAAATATTCGTGAAAAAAAAAAAAAAAAAAATGATCTCCACGAATGCTTATTGTTGTTAACGATCGCCTGGGATGAGACTTGAACTACCGATTCTAGAATTACTCTACTTATACCTATGCCTACCTACCTACATTAGACTCTACTCACTACGCTGTTATCTACTTGTAAATTTCGTTTGTTCAAGTGCCCTATGTAAATCGCACTGAAATTATAGGTGAAAGATGAATATCATTCGAAAAATCGTCGTAGGGGAGTTATGCAAGTCACAGATTTCACCCGGTGTCAACAAAATGTCACCGTGCAAGAAACAAAAACAGATTGTATTAATATACATGTATTGTAATTTTCATTCACTTTACATGAAATTCAATTACATGTATAGTAAATTACACTTTAATACATCAGTTTCTTAATATTCAATACCGATTATAGTAAATTGAATAGACATTAAATTTAATATAAAAATTTAGAAAACTTCGAAAATGGTATATTAATAACAATTTTCAGTTACTGTTATTGTCAATTTCATATACACTTGTATGTTAAATATGTTGTAAATTTACAAACATTTTTAACAGTGTGCATATTTCAATATGAGAAACATTGTCACAACCTCCCGTTGTGTTTACCCATTGTGTCTACCGATAAACTTGGGTAAACTGACGACGTGAAAAATTAATCTATTCGGTCGGACTGGAAATATAATAGCAATGATGATAATGATAAGAAGAATAAAATATATATATTTGCGAGTCTCTTTGGCAGCGCGCGGTGTCTCTTGTACAAGGCTTCTCGAAGGATGCCTATGGCGTGTCTACGTGTTATCCGTTGGACACGCTTTCGCGCGGCTCTCAGTCACGAGATATTCCAAATCGATGATGACGCCGCTGCTGCCGCCGCCGCCGCCGCCGCGCTTTGCGATTAAATTTACATGCGGTAAACACAATGTCTCTCGGCCAGGCCGCGGGGGCCGAACGAGCGAGCGGCAATTTTTCCAACATTTTCGCTCGTCCTTCGTACATAAGTACACTAGGGTAGAGTCACCAGTAAATGAACAGTTAAGCAAAACGATTTATTTATTATGGGTTTCTATAAAATCTAATATTTTCAGACAGTTCGCGATAATTTTAACGATTGACCAAAGCGTTGAATTATGCGATGCAGCTAAAAAAAATCTCGTATTTATATCGCGAAGTGTATAAAAATAAATACTAAAAGCCAAAAATCCAAAAACACCGGTAAATGAACGGGCCAATCTCGCCTACACTTTTGGTCGAAAATGGGCGCCTGCGACAAAATAATCGAAGTAGATAGCTAAAAAATAGACATTTGTCTAATATAGACATTTGTGTAATCTTTTAAAAAATCCGGGGGAACCCGCCACTAGATAATCGAAAAAGGAACAGAAAAGTCAGATATATCTTTATTTCTAGGAGTTGATCTGGTCAAGATATCGCTGGACAAAGTTTTTAAATAGCAAAAAAACGTTTTATCGACTTTAAAACAAAATTGGGGAAACCCCGCCACGAAAGAATCAAGAGTACAACAAAAAAGTCCTTCGGCATTTTTGCCTTCGATCAATATTCTAGTCAGGAAACGTAAATAAAGATAAGAGACCAAAAACTACGATAAGCATGAGGCTTACATATATTTTTTTTAATAACCTCCACTTCAAAATGAGATAAGATCACCCATGCGTTTTTTTCTCCGAGCTAAAACTAAAAAGATACAGCGTGACAAAGTTTTCAATTTGCAGATATCATCTTCATTCCGCACAATTTTTTATTTTCAAAAATATTCACCATCGGGGAATAAAAAAAGGAAAAAAAGTCCTCAGACATTTTCCCCTCTGAACTAATGTCACGGCGCTACACTTTGACTAAGTTCATTTTTGAAGATGCAGAAATGTTGATTGTCGTAAAAAGCTGTTGTTTATATACTGGTAACTGTTCAATTACTGGTGCATTCACCCTACGTATATATGAGAAATTCGCCAACGAACGAGACAGCGGCGTCTCGAAAGAAGGACCATCGTAATTTTAGCATTTTTTCCTCTTCTTTTATTTCTCTCCTACGTTTCGACATTTCTTCCTCGCTGGCTCGCTATTTTCGGGTGGCGGCGGCGGTGGCGGTGGCGGCGGTGGCGGTGGCGGCGGCGGCGTCGACGTCGGCCCAGTTACCGCATCGCAACAGCCAAGGCGCGGCTAGGATAACATACGCACGAGTTTTGAGTAACCGTGCAGGCGCGACGTTGACGCAGGATTCAAATACAACTCGTTCGATGAACGATAGACTCTTTTATCGCGCACAATCGTACGTTACACACCTTCGTAATGAATTCAACGAATGCGGTTTAACGGCAGCTCGTTCGAGGCGCGGAATAACCGATCGAGTACGGTTATTCCTTTCCATAAGAGCCCAGCGTCTGTATTACTCCATCTTTCGATCGAAATTATATTTAGACACTTCGGCGACCGCCCGCCCGCGATAACCAATCGTCGCGAGGTTCGTTATCGCCGCCAGCAAGACGATCTTTACAACGACAAGATGCGCAACATCGAAACAATATTATAAACAATCAACAGGCGTCAAACCAGTCGTATATTTTTTTTTTCTTTTTGTCGATAAAAAACATGTTGTTCAGACAGACGCATTGAGGTAGTCCTTTTGTGGTACAGTAGAAACCTGCGTGAAATTCAGTCAACATTTTTAGTATCTTGATGGAAGCAAAATCGACAAAAAATCGAGCATATAAAAGGGGCTTCAAAGATCAATTCTGCATAATAAAAATTACAAAATGTTATAAACAAATCAATGAAAAAATATATTGATCAATATATATTACCCGGTAACGAAACTTTTTTTCTGCATGAAAATAATTTACTAATTTTTCTGAATCCGTATGATTGTTTTCAGGTTTTTATGTGAATTAAAAAAATTGGGTTTCTTACACTTTTCAACATTGAAAAATGTGTTAAAATTCACGAATGTTGGATATGTGTTTGGTATGAAACCACCCATTACACTCGTGAAGTTTCCGGACGATTGATCGAGTAAATCCGCAAATACAGCTTAAACATTTTGAATAAACTTAATTTTTTTTAATTACACAACATTCTGAAAAAATTCATACGGATTCAGAAAAATCAATAAACTGTTTTCATGAAGAAGAAAAGTTGAGTCAACGGGTAATTTGTTGAACGATACTTTTTTCACTAATTTGTTTATAACATTTTGTAATTATTATTATGCAGGATTAATCTTTGAAGCGCCTTTCATATGCACGATTTTTTCCGATTCTTCTTCCAACAAGATACTCAAAATTTTTACTGAATTTCGCGCAGGTTTCCACTGTACCACGAAAGGACAACCTTAAGGTAGTCCTTGCGGATAATATTCATTTCGCATAAATTCGAGGAATTTGGGAGAGAATTGCAAACACTTTTCGGAGGTATAAAAATCTGAAAAAATGCATGCACATTAAAGGTACTGAAAAGATTAATTTTGCATAATAATAATTCGAAAATGTTATTAACAGATTGATGAAAAAAAAAAACAATTGTTTAACAAATATTTCGATGACCCAAGATTTTTTTTTCATGAAAATGATTCCTTCGTTTTTCCGAATACGTATGAATTTTTTCAGATTTTAGAGTTCACATTGAATTTTCACATATTTTCCCTATAAAAAACGCACAAAATTCAATGTGAACTCTAAAATCTGAAAAAATTCATACGTATTCGGAAAAACGAAGGAATCATTTTCATGAAAAAAAATCTTAGGTCATCGAAATATTTGTTAAACAATTGTTTTTTTCATCAATTTGTTAATAACATTTTCGAATTATTATTATGCAAAATTAAACTTTTCAGTACCTTTAATGTGCATGCATTTTTTCAGATTTTTATATCACCGAGAAGTGTTTGCAATTCACTCCCAAATTCCTCGAATTTATGCGAAATGAATATTATCCGCAAGGACTACCTTAATGAATCCCTCGAATGTAATAAAACACCGAACAAGGCGACAAATCTGTAGTACAGCGTACTATTGTACTCTTGTGTAAAATTTAATAAAATAAAGAAGAAAAAAACAAAACCATGAGTCTTGAGATGCGTCAGAGACTTTGTTCGCAGGTACTTGCCAGAGAGTGAGAGAGAGAGAGAGAGAGAGAGAGAGAGCGAGAGTGCGTCGCTTTTTCGAGGCCAAAATTCGCGCGGAGGTCGCTATTTTTAGGTCAGGGCTTTGCGTTGCTCGCAGTTTTCGTTTGCCGGTTGCCCCTCGATGTTGCGGGCTATCACATGGAGGGGAAGCGAGCTTCCCCTCTCTCCCGAGCATCCAGTTGTCGTCGCGTTCCGTTCTCCCCCCCTCTTTATCCTCGTATCGACGGTGTCGAGCAAACACCGTAGGTATTTCATTTTTCCGTACTTCAATTCTCTCTCGCGTGAATTAACAAAAAGAACGAGAAAAATAATTCTTCCAACGCCCGCGCGTCGGTTAAAAAGAGATGAAAAAATAATATAGCCGTGAAATTCCGCACCGCGGGACGAGAATGCGGTCCTTTTACATGGTGGCCGCGGTCAGGGAAAACCGGGAGAAAAGTCAGGGAAGAAAAAAATTGGTCAGGTAAATGAGGGAAAAGCCAGAGAATTTCGAAATAGGACAGGGAAAAAGTGAATTGGCGCTGAAACTCCCATAAATAGATAAAAAGCTTTAAAAATATTATATATCATTATAATAAATATAATATAACATGAATTGTTGTAATTAGTGTTTAATGTGATTCAAGGTTTATCGGCAAAGTAAATAATTTATCGAAGACGTGCACAGGTTTTCGATACATTTTCATTGGCATCATTGTTTAAAAAAATAGAAATCGTTGGAACTGCGATCAGGGAAAAATCAGGGAAAAATCAGAGAAAAATCCGGGAAAAATCAGGGAAAGATCCGGGAAAAATCAAGGAAAGGTTGGGGAAAAGTCAGGGAATTTTTTTCTGAGAAAAAAAACGGCCACCATGTTTTCTAATCTTTGAAATTTGTACATATTTTCCATGCAATGAAACACTAATTTCAAAGATTAGATCAAAATCTTAAAAAAAATTCATACGCACACAGAAAAATAAAGAAATAATTTTCACGGTAAAAAAAACTTGGGTCAACGAAATATTTGTTGAACAATTTTTTTAATCAATTTGTTATTAACATTTTTGAATTATTATTGTGCAAAATTAATCTTTTCAGTACCTTTGGTGTGCATGCATAGGTTTTCAATACATTTTCATTGGCATCATTGTTTAAAAAAATAGAAATCGTTGGAACTGCGATCAGGGAAAAATCAGGGAAAAATCAGAGAAAAATCCGGGGAAAATCAGGGAAAGATCCGGGAAAAATCAGGGAAAAGTTGGGGAAAAGTCAGGGAATTTCTTTCTGAGAAAAAAAAACGGCCACTATGTTTTACACCGCCAGCTCGCAAGTATAAGTTGTACTCCTGTTACTATACAGTACTCCACGACACAAGTATTTTCCCTCGCGCACTTCGCGCACCTCGCGCGGCGACGCTCGGACTTGGCTACGACCACGTGAATTGCACAGCGTTGCTAACTGGGTTGGAAATTTAGAAGCCAACGCGTCCCCTACGAGGATTCCCGCTGGCTATCGAAAGTCATCGATACACATCGACCCTGAGCCATCCTGCGAGCGTCTCATCGCGAATCATTAGAGAGCTAACTGCCCCACGACAACATTCTTTTTATAAATAGTCCCACGCCGGCGGCTCGCTGAGCCGAGGCTCTCTCTCTCTCCACATTCCGAGAAATATTATTCAAGCCGAGTCGTTTTTTTTTTTGCTTCACTCCACTGTTTTCGTCGAAAACGAGGAAAACCATCTTTTTCGCTATTTTTGGCAACGTCCGAAGGCTCGTTCGGCCATTGGCCGACGCGTGAGGCGTGAGAGTGAGTGAGAGAGAGAGAGAGAGAGAGCGCTCGGATTTGCTTTGCTTCTCTCCCTCCACCGATCCAGTACATAATCGCGAAACGCGCAGCGGCAGCAGCAGTCACGTGGCTGTCTGCGCGGATTACCCCCTCTTGGCTCTTCGTGGCTCCGGCGGCGCCGCGCGACCACGTGTTGCCCCTGCTGGTACGAGCTACTCGCGCCCCGCGGACCTCGCGCTCCCGCGTGCTCCTTGCGGGAGCCGCGGGGGGGGGGGGGGGGGGATTCGTTTCACGCTCATCGAACGAACCGATTGTGTCCTCCGTCATTGTGATTTCCATTAATTAAGGTAGTATGAGCGCCTATAAACTGACGGCGCATAAGTTCCAGCGACAATGAGACAGAATTACGAACAACAGTTCTTGATAAGATAAAAATCTGAAAAAAATCAAGCATAAGGAAGGTGATGAAAAGATTATTTTGGCAAAATAATAATTGAAAAATGTTATTAACAAATTATTGAAATAAATGATTGCTCAACAAATTACCCGGTATCTTATTTTTTTTTTATGAAAATGATTTGTTTATTTTTCTGAATACGTATTAATTTTTTCAGAATTTGATTTGATTTTTAATTCTAACAAGGAAAAAAAACGCAATTTTCAAACATTACACAAAATTTTGAAAAAATTCATGCGTATTGAGAACAATAATCAAACAATTTTCATGTCCATGGTCAATCCTACTACTTAGTAGAGGCCAGAGCCAGCACCCAATCAAAAGAAGAAGAAGAACCATATTCATAACAAAAAAAATAGATTGCCGGGTAATTTGTTCAGCTATTACTTATTTCAGTAATTTGTTAATAACATTTCTTAATTGTTATTATACTAAAATAATCTTTTCAGCACCGTCTATATGCTTGATTTTTTTCAGATTTTTATCTTATTGAAAACTGTTCGTAATTCTGTCTCATTCGTGCTCGAACTGTGAAGAAATGCGACGTTGGGTATCCCTGACAACACCAAAGGGTCCATTTGTGAGCATTTAGTACACTAAAGTCCACTAACTGGGATTCCATTTTTAGGCTTATGATGTAAAAAAAAGCATTCGTTGTTGGGCCCTAATCTTAGTTTTACGGCTGCAAAAGTTAGACCGCCCATTCAAAAGCGTACTTTTTTATTCCTACATGAGACCTACACCTTGACGTCCATCCGGTGTTACCAGGGTATAGCGCTCTTACTACCTTAAGGGAATGTGAAACTTACTCAGTCGATAACAAAAACTGTAATCAATCGTATGGAGATACCGAAAATATTCTGAGACAAAGAAAAACATCAACGGAAGCGCATTTGAATTCTCCGTCCGATGATATTTTCTTTTCATCCAGAATAAGAATAGTCTTGGAATGGTGTTTATTCAAAAATTGCGGCTGTCTCTCTCGCACTCATGTGTCACGTGGTACGTGTTTTACATGCCCTTAAGGGGGGAAACCGGTTTAGGAGGCCGAAATTTTGGTGTTTTTCGTGAATTTTTTAAATAGGGAAGGAATAATCTGAAATTGTTTAAACTTGGAGGGTATTTTATTTATGGTTTGAAGTACACTTTAGAATTTTTTCAAGTAATTTCCCCCGGAAATAGTGGCGTTAGAACGTGCTGTCCATGGACGATTGCCACCCAAGTATTTTGCTGGCGGGAACTCCTGAAATCGCAATTTTTATCTGTAATCATCCAAATTTTTTTTTCTCGTTAACAACATATTTTCTAAGAATATGAACCTAAATCTGGTAAAAAAAAAAAATGTCATGTTTTTGAAGAGTTTGAACACGATATCATTGTTTTACACCATATTTTTTCACCTTTTTTGCATAAAAAAAAAATTGAATAACAATATAATCTTAGATTTAGGTTCATATAGATTGGAATCGAATAAAGAATATTCACAAAAAATTTCAGAACGATTGGTCAATAACTTTTTTAGCTAGAACACCCACCAGTTGAAAAAAAGTCGTTTCGAGAAAAACGCGTTTGAAATAAAATGAAGCGAAAACAAGACATTCATGGCAGTAATTAATTATATAAAATGATCAGCGGTTAATCGGCTATGCCAGCACCATATAGCAGCCCCTCTTCTTGTTCGTACGCGTCATTTCGGGCTTGCATCTCCTCTTATTTGAATTTCAAAGACATGATCTCCTTGATTTAAAGAAACGATATGCCTGACGGCACCCGGTCTGTCAACGTTTGGCTCATTCGCGATAAATCGTATTGGTGTTTCTCGCGCAAGCTGATCTGTTATGTTATAGTTAAGTCAAGTCAAATCAAGAAGATAATCATTGGTTAAACCATCGAAGTTATTGGTGAAGATATCTAAGTACTATGGTACGTAACCAAAAACTTGGTGAACATAACCTATAATTTGGTTGATGACATCATTCAAAGAAAATATAATATTAACTTAAGGATATTATTTCATTGACCTCAAAGAAATGTTTCATAGGTTGAGATTTCAAGAAAATTTTATTGAATCAAGGAAACTTTTTCTCTCGGTGTACCGCGCGCTTCGGCGCCGAACCGACGGGCGGTCACTCAAGTGCTCATAACATCGGAAATAATGCGAATTTTGGTTTCAAATTTTTACCACATATTCTTGAGGAGTTATACTAACAATTTCTGCAATAAAAAAAGTCGATTTTTTTATCGGTCTAAACTGGTTTCCCCCCTTAAACGACATTTTTCCCACTAGAAATCTCACTAAGACGACAAGTGAATCGTCGGAAATACCAATATCATCGAAAAGTCACGAAATGTCTCTCTCTCTCTCGCTCTCTCATGCTCTACTCTCGTCGCGGATCTTGAGTATCCGCTCCTCCCGCTGCGTCCTCTTGTTCCTTTTCACTCGACTCGCACCGATGTTCCCTCGGTTGGGGAGCCTTTGAGCCGGGAATAGATTTAGGAAGCACACCGCATAGCGAGCAATGCGCCACCGAGATTGCCAACTCTTGGTACATGAATGAGTTAGCCCGCGTCCTATCGTACGCGTGCTCTCGCGCTAATTTATAGCGCGCCACGAAAGCAAGAAGAAAACGCGGTGCTTAGCCTGGCTAGTGGCATTCAGCGGCAGCGGTGGCGGCGACAGCAGCATCACGTGCTCCTCATGCTTTGCGGGTTAATTCCACTCGGCTAGCGCACCACGCGGGCTACAGCGAAGCGTTTCAGCCGTGAGCGAGAAACACGCCTGAGGCGGACATTTTTCATGCCTCTTCCAGCCATTTCCGTTCCCCTTTCCCCGCAACCGTCACGCATCCTTCGCGCTTTCCAACTCGCGAAAAAGGCTAAATTGCCTGAGACGCTTCAGCGTTGGCCCACGTAACGCGTTCAATCCTTCGAATCTATGGGACAAACGTCTCAGCTCCCGACATTTATTTTTCTTCGTTTTATTTCTCTAAATAGATATTTCTCGAAACTTGTTGCAAATTACATTTTTTTTATGTACGCGAAGTAAAAAATGAGAAGACCGTGATATAATTTTTCATTGTCAGCTTTGCGACTCACACAGACATGAGTGTTAAATATAATGCGGCTATTAT
Source organism: Pimpla rufipes (assembly GCA_963932165.1). NCBI lineage: Eukaryota > Metazoa > Arthropoda > Insecta > Hymenoptera > Ichneumonidae > Pimpla > Pimpla rufipes. The sequence goes on from OZ010635.1 coordinate 886,472, forward strand.
TTCGGCAGGAAGACTCAAAGAGATTTTTTCACAGTGTGAGGAGAACGAAAGGCCGTTCTGTAGCCATCATCAGGGCGTAACTGCAGCTGCAGCGACACGAAACTCGCGCGCTAATATTAGTGCACGCGAAGCCACGGTCATTCAGGTTCAGGCGTAGAATAGAATGGAGACGTCGTCGTGTGCGTTGATGTATGCGTGGTGGCTGGTGCGTCCCATTGGAATCCCCCGAGTCGTCGTTCAAGACTCTCCCGTATTCTCGTCGGAGCTTAGACTAAATACTTGCGTACAGTCGTGCTGTTTCAACCCGTAGCGCGTAACGCGCATTCCTCGTCTCTCGAGACTCATGGATTCTTGCATTAATTCACTACTTTCATTCCAAACTAATTCTAATTGCCGTTTAATCATTTAGAAAAAAAAAAGAATGTTTTGCGGAAAGGGAGTTCTTCGTCGAAAACAACCTCTGGGCCTTAGGCCCCTAAGAACGCCCACGAAAAAGAAATATACACGGAAATATATCTCACATATAGAACTTTTCGGACGATAATACAATAAAAATACATTTTGAATATATTTTGGATATATACCTAAGATGTATTTTTCGCTCGCTTATATTTCGTATATATCCTAAAATATATTCGGCATATAGAAGCTTCCGGACAAAATATGTCTTGTATATCTAGAATACATCTTTTATATATTTTGCATACACTTTATTCCCATATGGGAAGTCTGGTAGTCGAAGCAGTTACTCCCCCATGGAAAAAAAGTATATTCGAAAATATATTGAAAAGTATATTTTTTTTACACCATGTATACTTGCGCGAAAAATGGTATATTTGGGATATAACTTTCAGTATACTTTATAAGTATATATGGCAATATACTTGTACATATATATATTTGATATACTCCTTATACATGCATTTATGTATGAAAAGTATATATTAAAATGTAGCTGTGCGGAAATCTAACGTACGTATGCTCGTCAGATATACATAGGAATATACAAAAAAGTACACTGCACGTATATTCACCCGAATGTACGTTCGCGCGAAATATGTGATATTGCCAAATATATGAAAAGTATACAAAAAAATATGTGATTATTATACCACGTACATTATTAATATATTTTTCGATATATTGAAAAATACACTTTTCTTGCATACTTTTTTTCCATGGGGGCTAGCCCAATCGCGGCTGCGGACCGACTTTGATGACTTAGAAACATTCACTTTGATGATTTAGAAACTTCACGAGGCGCGAATCTTGTTATTTGCCGTCAATGAAGTACAGAAAAATCACATATTTCATTGTCACTTAACCAGGATGACAAAATCGAGTTTTCGATATCATCAAAATGTCACGTATTGCATTTTCAATAACGAAACATTTTTCTTCAATATTTTGCAGAAGAGGATCCGCTCGAGATTACCAGGATGAATGGTAATCACTCGATTGGATTGCGCGGTAGCCCAGTGATAACAAGTTCAAGAGCAACTCCGCCGGTGTCCGGAACAACCGGCCTCACCATTCATCATAATATACATCACGGCACTACTCAGCATCACCACCCACAGCAGCAGCAACAGCAGCAGCAGCAACAACAGCAACAGCAGCAACAGCAGCAGCAGCAACATCAACAACAGCAACAACAGTTACAGCAGCAGCAGCAGCAACAGCAGCAGCAGCAGCAGCAACAACAACAGCAACAACAGCAACAGCTACAGCAGCAGCAACAGCAGCAACAGCAGCATCAGCATCAACAACTACAACAGCAACAGCAACAGCAACAGCAACAACAACAGCAGCAGCAGCAGCAGCAGCAGCAGCAGCAACAGTCGAGTCATCATCACAACAATCACAACAGTACAGCGCACAATCACTACATAGAGAATCACAACTCGAATCACAGCCAGAGTGGCGGAGGTGGAGGAGGAGGGGGAGGTGGAGGAGGAGGAGGAGGAGGAGGTGGAGGTGGTGGACCACTTGTAGTTGATTTGGACCCAAATCACGACAATAAAAAACATCGGAACGGGTAAGTCAATGGCCGTGAAAGCTCTACACCGTCCATATCGCAGTGACCCATTCTATCCACATGGTGGCCGTGGTCAGGGAAAACCGGGAAAAGTCAGGGAAAGAAAAAATTAGTCAGGGAAACAGGGAAAAGTCAGGGAAAGAAAAAATTAGTCAGGGAAACAGGGAAAAGTCAGGAAAAGAAAAAATTAGTCAGGGAAACAGGGAAAAGTCAAGAAAAGAACAAATTGGTCATGGAAAAAGTCAGGGAAACCTCCCATAAGTAGATACAAAGTTTTAAAAATGTATACATTATTATAATAAGTATAATATAACATGGATTATTACAATAGTATTTAACGTCAGTCATTGTTGATCGGCAAAATAAGTAGTTTATCGTAGATGTGCACCGGTTTTGGATATATTTTCATTGACATCATTAATTTTTAAAAATAGAAAATCCTCAGAACTGTGGTCAGGGAAAAATCACGGAATTTTTTTCGGCGAAGAAAACGGCTACCATGATCCAGTATTTCACTTAGACTTTTGGGGTCAGTTCCTGTATGTAAAGGTTCAGTGGAAATTATTTTAGTCTTCTAACCTCGAATTAGTGAATTTATGAATTTATTGTCCTTCGGTTTTGGAAAGAAAGACTTGAATAACGAACCAATGATTAAATTCATTCGTGTGAATGAGAATTACACTGAGCTTTTTCGAATTCGTCCGCGCAACGAGACGATGATAATTCAATCGACGCTGACTTGGAATTTCTTCTGTTCGCCGCAGGCCTTGTGTTATTCGTTCAGGCACGAGAGAGGTCCACAACAAGTTGGAGAAGAATCGTCGAGCTCATCTCAAGGAGTGCTTCGAGATGTTGAAGAAACAGTTGCCCGCCCAGGACGAGAAGAAGTCGTCAAACCTCTCGATCCTCCACGCGGCAATAAGGCACATACAGGTAGAAAAATAGTACATGGTATCGTTAAAAATACGGGTGGAAAAAGAAAGAAGAAAAATTGTGCGTTCGTGTTAATCGTCAGAAGGACACGCGCTTTTTCCCACCATATAATATTTCTCGCCAGCGCGACATCGAAGGCCATTGCAATGAACGAGACACACGGGAGACATAATCGTGTTTAAGGATGTCTGAGCGCGAAGTGTTCAATTCGAATAAATTCGAGAAAATTGCAAGCACTTCTCGATGGTCTGAAAATCTGAAAAAATTAATGCACACTAAAGGTACTGAAAATATTAATTTTGCATAATAATAATTCGAAAATGTTATTAACAAATCGATAAAAAAAATGGTGTAACAAATATTTCGTTGATCCAAGTTTTTCTGCATGAAAATGATTCCTCTATTTTTCTGTATACCTATGAATTTTTTTCACATTTTTATCTAATCTTTGAAATTTGTACATATTTTCCATGCAAAGAAACACAAATTTCAAAGATTAGATCAAAATCTTTTAAAAATTCATACGCACACAGAAGAATAAAGAAAAAATTTTCATGGAAAAAAAAACTTGGGTCAACGAAATATTTGTTGAACAATTTTTTAATCAATTTGTTATTAAGATTTTTGAATTATTATTGTGCAAAATTAATCTTTTCAGTACCTTTGGTGTGCATGCATTTTTTCAGATTTTCAGACCATCGAGAAGTGTTTGCAATTCTCTCGCACTTTTCTCGAATTTATGCGAATTGAACACTTCGCGCTCCTACATCCTTAAAGTCGAGGACGTCACGAGCGCCGGAATTTTCTTGAGAACCGCAGTTCCGCGCAGTCTCTCGCACTCGCTATTTTATATGACAAGTCGAATAAAAAGTATAAGAAATTATTTCGCGCAAAAAGCCGTTCGCGAATCAATCACGTCGGCGTAATCGAATAGCCATGGTTGCTCCGGGTGGTGTGTCGCGAGGAAGGAAGGTGGCTGTGCGGCGTTCGCGCGCGTTCCATTGAAACAAACTTGGTGCAGTACACCGAGCGACAATTGTATAATGCAGCAATCGCGGGCTCCTGTCCCGGCTCTCGTGCGTCCGCACGTTCAAACAGTTTCACAATACTCGACTAATTGTCCAATCGATTTTGAGCCAACGGAACATTTACCCGAGGGCTAATTCATATGCGAAGAAAACATATGGAAACGCGCCTGTGAGTTTTGTTTCACGGTATTAAACCGAATTCGGGGTATTTTTCATGAGCGTGTCGCGGCGAAATTTCTTCCTTCAAAATCCTCTGAAAATACTCGCGCGGCGGTGTGAGAGTTTTTAATTAATTGGGAGTAGCATATAGGGTAGGGTGTGTAAAAAAAAACTATTTTATTTTTATTTTCCTTACTGTAAAAGTATGTGTTCTGACCTGAATATACACCTCGTATACCGAAAACGCATCTAATATTCTTTATGATATTTTTTATTTGAGATTTGTTGCAATAAAAGACCTCGATTGAGGCACCTCTAAATATTATTTGTCAGCGAATTCCTTTGACACAAATGATTGTTGAGGCAACTTTTCGAGCTTGAGCCATGAAGACCAAAAAAAAAGCGCGGCAGTATGCAAATAGAAACGGAAATTAAGAGGAAAAAAAATCTCATTTTTATTTTCTCTTAATTTCCGAGTCTATTTGCGCACTGTCGCACTTTTTTGGTCTTCATGGCTTAAGCTCGAGAAGTTGCCTCAACAATCATTTGTGTCAAAGGAATTCGCTGATAAATAATATTTAGAGGTGCCTCAATCGAGGTTTTTTATTGCAACAAACCTCAAATAAAATAATAAAATAAAAAATGAGGGGCGTTTTCGGTATAGGACGTGTATATTGTGGTCAGAACATACACTTTTGCAGTAAAAAAAAATAAATTAAATAATTTTTTGGACACACCCTAGTATAGGGCCATCATTATTGCGTTTGAAAGTTAATCCGAGGGGTGTGCTAATCGCGCGAGCGACGAGCGTCTCGTTTATTCGTCGTCGTACACATAGCGACACAGAGACGGGCCGCGTGAGAGACAAAAGATTTTGGGCTAAGCGCGGTCGAGATGTCGTCGACTGACATTTAATGCGGCTGTCGGTGGTGCCCGCGGGCTCGACCCGTTCGCCTACTACCACTCCGCGCTATGCCCTCGCGCGCGATCGACTCTACCCAGGTATTAAATGTCACTCGGCAACGACACGCGGCACGCCAACACCGAGTTTAGACTCTTCCGATATACCCTCCGAGTCCACCGCTCGCCCGCTCGCGGTCCATCGTCCCACCGACGTGCGTGTCCGTCCGCGCTCTTCCAACCTCGACCGTTTACCGCTGGCGAACCGTGATTAACGGGGCATCGCTGCTGGCTACAGTCAAGTCCATGGCGTATTAGAGTCAAAGGGATTCCGCTGAATGTGCAATAAATTGTATGGAAATCATTAAAAAATAACTCAGCTTGTATATAGTGCGCGTAAGGAAACATTCTGTTAAGGTAGTCCTTGCGCCTGGTGTCGAGTTCGCATATGTTTTCGAAAATTGAGAGACAATTGCAACCATTTCTCGATAATATAAAAATCTGAAAAAAATCATGCAAATTAAAGGCACTGAAAAGATTAATTTTGCATAATAATAATTCGAAAATGTTATTAACAAATTGATGAAAAAAAAACATTGTTTAACAAATATTTCGATGACCCAAGTTTTTTTGTGGATGAAAATGATTCCTTCATTTTTCTGAATACGTATGAATTTTTTCAGATTTTAGAGTTCACTTTGAATTTTCACATATTTTCCCTATAAAAACACACGAATTTCAAAGTGAACTCTAAAATCTGAAAAAATTCATACGTATTCAGAAAAATGAACGAATCATTTTCATTAAAAAAAAAAAGTTGGGTCATCGACAAATTTGTTAAACAATATTTTTTTCATCAATTTGTTAATAACATTTTAGAATTATTATTATACAAAATTAATCTTTTTAGTACCTTTAATGTGCATGAATTATTTCCGATTTTTATACCATCGAGAAATGTTCGTAATTCTCTCTCAAGTTACTCGAATTCATGCGTAATGAATATCGGTCGCAAGGACTACCTTAAGGGGGGGCGTGGTTAATTCGGTGAAAAAATACCCTTTTTCAACGATTTTTTTACAAGATACGGGCAGTGTATTTAAAATTTAATGATTACAGTATTGTGGAGTAACATTTCAAGGATATTTTCTGAAAATTTCAGCGGGAAATATTGAAAACTAAGCCGTTGACAGGAAATCTCCGGCGACGTCTCCAAAAAAAGTTGTTTTGCGGTGACAGTTGTAACTCATAACTCGATGACTTCATGTTAAAAATAAAATTGATTAGTTTATGAGGTAACGCTGACGAGTTTATTTTTTATTTTTCAATTTTTGGTAACACTGGAAAGTCAAAAATGCGAGTTTCGTTTAAAAAATCGGTAAATTTGTTATCGTAAAATAAAAAATAACAACAAATTAAAAAACTCGACAGCGTTATCTCATGAATGAAAGTGTGTACCAAGTTTGAAAAGGATCGGTACAATAGATTTTGAACTACAGCCGTCACCGACTTTGAAAATGTCAAGTGTGGGAAAATCGCTTTAAAGTGTATACTTATATGTATACGGAGCGACTCAGAGCCTCGGAGGGTTAAAATTGCATATCTCCGTTAGTTTTGCTCCAATTGCTCTACAAATTTGATACAACATTCTTGAGATGTTCTGCCTTCATAAAATAAAATTTAAAAAATAGAGAAAAAGTTTCAAGGTCACACCCCCCTAAAATGTGTCAATCGCGACAGTACAGAAATTTAATTCGTTGAATGTCGAACGCGTTTGCCGATACAAAGTTGCAGTAATGTACATTTTTGTAAATCCCTTGACCAGAAAAAAAACCCCAGTTGTTTTTTTCCTGGTCAAGTATTTTCCCGGCGTAAAGGCACACGGAGTTGCGATAAATTGCGTGCGAAAGAACGTTTCCAGATGTTTCTCGAGGCTACAAGACGCAATAAAAAGTGTGAAATTAACGCGCTCACGATAGACGTATTTCCGTACGCTCGGTTTTGCGCTTGCGGCTGCTTCGCCGGTCGAGAAAGTTGAGTGGCGAGTCGGCCCGAGTTGCCCGTCTTCTTGTCTTGACCATTGACTAAAAATAGCTCGATACGGCGCCAGAGGCGCCAACCCGATGATTTAAAAAAAAAACAAAAAAAAAACAAAACGAAGTAAAAAATGAGCAACACACGACGACGACGAAAATCTTTCGGGCATAAATCTTCTCGTCTCTCTCTCTCTCTCTGTATTCTCGGATTCGGAGTTGTGTGGTGTTACACGCGCTTAACATTATCTCATAGCGCTACTGGGGTTACGCGTGCACTCGCGTCTCGTCATGCCTGGCAAGCACGTGGCTGGGCTTAACGCGAGATATACGACACTCGATGTCGTTGGTAACGCTGTCGGCGTCGGCGTAGCCATGGAAATACAAACGTATAGCCAGCCAACCAGCCAACCAGCTATCCACACAGACGTGACCTTGTCGGCGCGTCTCGTGTCAAACTCCGCAGTGATAGCGACTCTTACTTGGGCTCCACGACTAGGCTTCCACGGTGTTTTGACTGTTGGGGGCCAACCCGCGCCAAATATCAAGCATTCTCTGTCGATTCAACCACTTTTTTCTTCGACCCTCTCCAATCTGCTCCATAATTGGTAATATCAAAGCACCAGTAAAGGGCACTCTATGTGAAGTTTTTCAGATTTTCAAAACCATATTTCAGAAAATACCGTTTTTCTTTCAAACGCAAATATCTCGGAAACCTGAAGTTACTTTAAAAAAAAGGCATCACATAAAAGTTGTCGTTGTCTGTTAGCTTTCAAGCGGTATATTTCAAATAATTTTCACGTTACGATTAGAATGATTTTTTATCGTAAAACGGAGGAATTATTATTTTTTATTAAAAAACGGGTAATTTTTTTGGACTGAAAAAATTACAGAGTACTCTTGCATGACTACCGACATTGCAAACAAATCCCCAGAGTGGCACCGATAGATCTTCATATATTGACGCGCGCGTTTGCGAATACCGTTAGATCCTTCGGATTGTTTTATATTCATCCGGTTTTCCCGCAGCTTACACGTCGCGTCCGCGAGCTTTTTTTTCTCGCAAAATTGGAATCTTCCACGAGTCTTCCACAATTCGATAAATTGTGAAAAAGAAGTTTGTCACTCGTCGCAGGGTAAATAAGAGAAGCGTCGCCGCGGTGCCGACAGGAGGTTTTTCACGTCGAGGCTCTTTAATTGTCATTCGAAGCTCGCCGTCGTCGCGACTTATATGCGGGTGTCGCCGCGATATATATTTCTCGCGTGTCAAAACGCCCCGAGGTGCGACACGAAAACGACGCGAAGGCCGCAGGACGACCGCGGGGACTCATCGACGGAGTGCTCGTTGCCGATTACCACCTCACGACCATAGCAGTTATGGCGAGTTCGATTCGATTCGCTTGAGACTTGATTATTCCGCACGTCTGACGAATGAGGAATACCAAAGTAACTGCGCTGGTGAACAAAGAGGCCCAAGCTGGACGCAATTCTCCGCAAACCCGCGGTCCGTTAAGGTAGTCCTTGCGACCGATATTCATTTCGCATAAATTCGAGTAATTTGAGAGAGAATTACGAACATTTCTCGATGCCATAAAAATCGGAAATAATTCATGCACATTAAAGGTACTGAAAAGATTAATTTTGTATAATAATAATTCTAAAATGTTATTAACAAATTGATGAAAAAAATATTGTTTAACAAATTTGTCGATGACCCAACTTTTTTTTAAATGAAAATGATTCGTTCATTTTTCTGAATACGTATGAATTTTTTCAGATTTTAGAGTTCACTTTGAAATTCGTGTGTTTTTATAGGGAAAATATGTGAAAATTCAAAGTGAACTCTAAAATCTGAAAAAATTCATACGTATTCAGAAAAACGAAGGAATCATTTTCATCCACAAAAAAACTTGGGTCATCGAAATATTGGTTAAACAATGTTTTTTTTCATCAATTTGTTAATAACATTTTCGAATTATTATTATACAAAATTAATCTTTTCAGTGCCTTTAATTTGCATGATTTTTTTCAGATTTTTATATTATCGAGAAATGGTTGCAGTTGTCTCTCAATTTTCGAAAACTTATGCGAACTCGACACCAGGCGCAAGGACTACCTTAAATACCCAACACCGTCATATCACACCGTCAGTCTCCTCGTTTCGTTTTCTCTATTGAAGATGAGAACGGATAAATGTACGTCGAACGTGCGCCCGCGTCTTCCTAGTCGGTGAAAAAAGCTGAGATTATCATTGTTACGAGGACCTCTTAGTTCTGCATTGCAAAATTGCTTTTAATTTTTTTCATCGCTGAGGAAAAAACTAATCCTCGTGATGAAATGAAATCATTTTTTTACTGACTCGGACTCCTTGAGGATGTGGGAGCGCGGAATATTCAATTCCCACAAATTCGAGAAAAGTGCGAGAAAATTGACATTGAGAGAAAAACATTTCTCAATGGTCTGAAAATCTGAAAAAATTCATGCACACTAAAGATACTGAAAAGATTAATTTTGCATAATAATAATTCCAAAATGTTATTGACAAACTGATTTTAAAAAAAACATAGTTTAACAAATATTTCGGTGAACCAAGTTTTTTTTGCGTGAAAATGATTCCTTCATTTTTCTTTATACGTATGCATTTTTTCAGATTTTTATCTAATCTTTGAAATTTGTTTTTTTTTGTATGGAAAATATGTACAAATTTCAAAGATTAGATACAAATCTGAAAAAATTCATACGTATACAGAAAAATGAAGGAATCATTTACATGCAAAAAAATAGGGTCACCGAAATATTTGATACACCATTTTTTAAATCAATTTGTTAATAACATTTTGGAATTATTATTATGCACAATTAATCTTTTCAGTACCTTTAGTGTGTATGTAGATTTTTTCAGATTTTCAGACCACCGACAAGTGTTTGCGATTCTCTCGCAGTTTTCGCGAATTTATGCGAATTGAATACTTGGCGCTCCTACATCCTTTAATATTATACAGCTGTATGAGAAAAAACCAGGCCGACAAGTGGGTTTCGCAAAATGGCTATTTTGTACGGTGCTAATAGGCGTACAAGACGTCGCCGTATTTCGCCGCGGTGTATCGTAGGTGCCGTGTGCAAAGTCGCTCGGAGCGCCGACTTGTTTTCCCCTGCCACGGGTATGCCGGCGCGGTCGTTTGCGACTGCGGTGCTGCCGTGGCGCTTTCGAGCATTAACAAACGATCGTCCGCGCGACAACAACTTGACCTTCCTCAACATCGAGGAACGACGCGCACTCGGCATGTGCGCGTCGCTCGCTCGTTCGCTCGTTCGCTCGCTCGTTGCATCACGTACATCCCTCGTGACCAAATAATCATCGTTCCTCCTCCCAGCGAGCCTTCCCTCCCGCTTCACGTCTTTCCCTCTCGTTCGGGGATTTAGTCTCGTTTGAAACACGTGAGAAGTGCTCGATCAAGGACAAACCACCGGGGATAGGTCAACATTTATCTTATTACGCACATCGTTCGATGCGATTTCGCTCTTTTTCTTTCACGAAAAACTATCCTCGAATCGACGGCATTTTGAATATTCAATATATCTTTAGAAATATCAATAAGTTAACTTTTTCGTTTTTTTTTCTTCCATCAATAAGTTAACTCTTTCGTTTTTTTTCTTCTATCAATAAGTTAACTCTTTCGTTTTTTTTCTTCTATCAATAAGTTTTTCCTCTTCCGTTTCCTTTTCATCTATCAATAAGTTTTTCCTCTTTCGATCAATCGACAATTTCGTAACAACGAAAAAAGCGCCCCAAGTAAAAAAATTATATGAGGCTTATATGAAAGGCTTTATATACAAGCAATATGCGAAAGTGGACATATAAAATTTTCATGTATTTAGTATAATCTATATGAAATTACACAATTAATTTCGATATATAGAACTATAGAAACAAACATATTGTATATACTTTGTATATACTATCAACAAATTCTGCGAAATTATAGGCAACATTTAACCATATAATATCGATATACAAGATTCTACAAAATATATGAAAATTCTATGTCCACTTTCGCATAATAGCGTGTATATGTATAAAGCCTTTCATATAAGCCTCATATAATTTTCTAATTATTTTTTCATTCATTTTAGTTAATGTTGATCAATTTTTTAATTTTAAAAATTATAATTTAAAAAATCAGTAAACGTTCACTAGTTTTTTTACTTGGGGCGCGAGGGCAAATATCAAAATATGGTCGTTTGGGGAATACAATCGATGTCGAAATGTGCGTGTTTTTTTTTTCGTCTCATTCCTTTTATTCGAAAAAAGAAGAGAAAAGAAAATGGAGCTTGAAAAGCGTGATAAAAAGCGACGACGTGGCCTTTTCCGTGAAGCTTTCAAGTTCGAGGTCACTAGACGATATCGCGTGTAAGCGGCGGGCGCGCGAGCGAGCGCGTTCGTCGCTATGACGCATCGCGCGCGCGGCGCGACACAACAAATAAAGCGCGGCCGCGGCGTGTCGTTTTCGGTGAAATCTCGCTCGTACGGCCGGCCTTTTTTCGCCGCCGGGGAGAGCGAGAAGGAGGGCATTAACATATCGCGTGATTCCTGCGGATTCGTAAAGGCGCGGCCGCGTTATTCCGATGGTATTTTCGTGGGTAATTTATGCGAAAATAAGTTAAGGAAATGAGTATGACGCGCGTACGACATTCGTCGCCGGGCTCGTGAAACTTTCCGAAGGTCGAGCGCGAGCGTAGCGCCCCCTCCCGCCCTAGTCGCTCACACTTTATTTTTTACCCTCTCCGCGCGCGCGCGCGCACGTTGAGCACACAACGAAATACCCCTTCGCTTATTCGCATTGCCCGGGAATATACGGTTTATCTAATTATCGCCCCCTCATCCGACGGATTACATGACGTTAAAGTTTGCATCGTTGTGATGCAATGAAATTGAAAACAACCAAATATTAAGGGGCAGGGGGGCTATATATAAATAAGAGAAGATACGATTTTACGTACTTTCCTTCTATACTCGTTGAAATTGTGACGTTGAAGTTTGCATCGTTGCGGTTACAACGAAATTAAAAACAAAATATTAATTCCATAAGAATGGAAATAATTCACTCCCATTGGGGGATGAAATAATTTTGATTTCTCATGCTCTTGGTCGTTGTAATAATTTTTTATAGCCGGTATAATCATTTGGGTTCATTAATATTTTCTTGTTTTTAATTTCGTTGCATCGCAACGATGCAAACTTGAACGTTTTTTTTTTAAGTACCCTCTATCAAAGCAGTCACGAAAATATATAACTCATAGAGGAAGCTTTGTGAAAAAGGGGAATTAATGAGGAAGCTTTGTGAAAAAGGGGAATTAATGAGGAAGCTTTGTGAAAAAGGGGAATTAATGAGGAAGCAGTGTGCAAAGTTCTACTTTGCAACTTTTTTTAAATTTGATCAAAAGAAAACTCCGTTACAAACACCGTTACATCTAATTTTTATTAGATACAAAGTTTTGACTTACTTTAATAACTTTTCCATAAGTTACAGCGAAAATCTTAATTTTTTCAAAAATTCATAACAGCGTAAAATCCGAACGACTTTACCGATCGTCACCAAATTTTATACGTGGCAGCGCTGTATGTTATTTTTTTACTGTTGAATATTTTGGCTATGGTTAATTCGGTGAAAAAAATACCCTTTCTCAACAATTTGTTTAAAAGATACGGGCATTTAACGGGAATTTGAAGATTACAGTATCGTAGAGTGACATTTCAAGAATATTTTCTGAAAATTTCAGCGGAAAATATAAAAACTAAGCCGTTGACAGCAAATCTCCGGCGACGTCTCCAAAAAAAGGTGTTTTGCGGTGACGGTTGTAACTCATCACTCGATTATATGATTTCAAAAAATCAAATTGATTTTATTAGTTTATGTGTTTCCCCGGGTAACGCTGTCGAGTTTTTTTATTTTTGATTTTTCAATTTTTGATAACACTCGAAAGTAAAAAACGCGATTTTCGCTTTAAAAATTGGTAAATTTGTTATTGTAAAATAAAAAATAACAACAAATAAATTTTAAAAACTCGACAGCGTTACCTCATGAATTATACAGAAAAAGAATGTACCAAGTTTGAAAAGGATCGGTACAATTATAAGGATTACAATTGTACAATAGGTACAATTAAAGGATTTTCAATTACAGGCGTCACCAACTTTGAAAACGTGAAGTGTGGGAAAACCGCTTTAAAGTGAATACTTATATACGGAGTATAGTTTTGCTTCAATTGCTCTACAAATTTGATACAACATTCTTGACATGTTGTGCATTCATAAAATAAAATAAAAAATGAAAAAAAGAAAGGTTTCGAAACCTACTCCCCCCTTATTGAACCCAAACGATTATACCGGCTATAAAAAGTTATTATACCGACTAAGAGCATGACAAAACAAAATGATTTCACCCCTTAATGGGAGTGAATTATTTACATTTTTATGCAATTAATATTTTGTTTTTAATTTCGTTGCATCACAACGATGCAAACTTCAACGTCATCGGATTACCGGTCGCCACAAAAATCGACGATAAATCCTTCTAGGCTTCAGTTTCTCGTAATTATCTGTCCGATATATGAGAATTTTGTCCTTGGCAATTGTCATTAGTGTAGTACGTCTGCATTACTTTAAGAATTAAAATTTACACAACAGTTTATTTTCTAGTAACGATTTAATAACGATGACCTGCAGCTATTATAACATTATATGTGAACTTTTGAGTAGCCGTAAGAAAAACCGAATTTTTCATTAAATTTCCGAAGAAATTGTAAGAAAAATGGCCAAAGACGGTCCTCCGTTATTTTCGCAATGCATTAACAGTATTTCTCCATTTTGTCAATAACGATTACCATAAAGTTTTATGAGAAATTAATATCTCTTGCCTCTATCGAAAAGTTTACACATCATATTAGAATCACTACGAGTTATTATTATAAAAACATAATTACAAAGCCAATCGTGCCATGAATTTTATTTCTATAACAAATTACACCGAGAGAAAAAGTTTCCTTGATTCAATGAAATTTCCTTGAAATCTGAACCTATGAAACATTTCTTTGAGGTCAATGAAATAATATCCTTAAGTTAATATTATATTTTCTTTGAATGATGTCATCAACCAAATTATAAGTTATCCCCACCAAGTTTTTGGTTACGTACCATAGTACTTAGATATGTTCACCAATAACTTCGATGGTTTAACCAATGATTATCTTCTTGATTCGACTTGACTTAACTATAACATAACAGATCAGCTTGCGCGAGAAACATCAATACGACTTATCGCGAATGAGCCAAACGTTGACAGACCGGGTGCCGTCAGGCATATCGTTTCTTTAAATCAAGGAGATCATGTCTTTGAAATTCAAAGAAATATTTCATTGAAATCAATGAAAAAAATGCAATCCACCCATTTCTTTGAAATCAAGGAAACTTTTTCTCTCGGTGTAGGGATTGACAACTCTGATTGTCATTCGATGATTATCGCAGGGTTCCCTCGAGTTGATATTGAATTTTGGCGATCGACGGTAGACTCGAGCCTCCCGCGGCCAAGTGAGAGTGCCGACGGCTGTGTCCCCGCGAAGGTCGTCTACCCCTTCCCGGCATCGACACCAAATTCGCGCTCTCCCCACTCCGCGCCGCCTCCGCCTTCCGCACATATACCAATATATGTATATATATATGTATATAATCGGGGTTCGCGGTTCGCCCCACTTTGCCACTTGCACGGCTACTACGTCAGTCGTCGTCGCTCCGCCGACTCACCGACGCGACGCGCTCGCTTATTCGCACGCGGCGGTGTCGGTGCGGCCGCCGGGCGACCGGGCGACCGGGCGACCGGGCGGCGGGGCCACGTGATCGCGACCGCGGCCATCGGCATCCAGCCGCGTGGCACGTATGGCCCCGTGCTCTCCTGCACTCTAAACATTTATATCATCCCCACCCCACCCACCCCGCGCTCTTCCTCCTCCTCCGTGGGGAATCGTCGCTTCGCTTGCCAATGCCAAATTACAATTACCTCGCGCTTAGACTTTTTTCTTTTTTTTTCTTTTTCTTTTTCTTTTTCACCTCCATCTATCGATTTTTGTGTATTCTTATCGCGCACATTATTTCCGAGGCCGCTCGGAAATTCGTGGCTCGTTGAACGGGGGCGAAGCGAGAAAGAGAGAAAGAGCCCCGCACGTATGTAATCCGTCACACGATTAATCATCGGTATGTGTATTTATTTTGGCTCATGATGTAGTCGCTACTCCGTCACCCGAGCGTCTCAGCTGTTACATCTCTCATCCGAACCTCCACCCACGAGACGGAGGTTTTCTCCACCTGTGCGTTCGAACGCGCACACACGCACCTCCCCCTCAAAGCTTGACGAATGCTCCATCGTTTGTTACAGAACTTAAACTACGTCCAAATGAGAGACGAATATAAATAAGAGAAGATACGATTTTACGTACTTTCCTTCTATACTCGTTGAAATTGTGACGTTGAAGTTTGCATCGTTGCGGTTACAACGAAATTAAAAACAAAATATTAATTCCATAAGAATTGAAATAATTCACTCACATTGGAGGATGAAATAATTTTCATTTCTCATGCTCTTGGTCGTTGTAATAATTTTTTATAGCCGGTATAATCATTTGGGTTCATTAATATTTTCTTGTTTTGTAATTTCGTTGCATCGCAACGACGCAAACTTGAACGTTTTTTTTTTTTTTAAATACCCTCTATCAAAGCAGTCACGAAAATATATAACTCATAGAAGAAGCTTTGTGAAAAAGGGGAATTAATGAGGAAGCAGTGTGCAAAGTTCTACTTTGCAACTTTTTTTTAATTTGATCAAAAGAAAACTCCGTTACAAACACCGTTACATCTAATTTTGATTAGATACAAAGTTTTGACTTACTTTAATAACTTTTCCATAAGTTACAGCGAAAATCTTAATTTTTTCAAAAATTCATAACAGCATAAAATCCGAACCACTTTACCGATCGTCACCAAATTTTATACGTGGCAGCGCTGTATGTTATTTTTTTACTGTTGAATATTTTGGTTCATTTGATGAGATTCGACGTGATTTAGAGCAAAATTTATTTTTTTCGAAAAATTCAAAATTCTATAAAACCGGAACTGCTTTACCGATTTCGCTGAAATTCAATACCAAACAACATTAAACGTGTCTTTATTTATGATGAAGTATATAGCTGTATCGTCGAACTTTTACGAAAGTTAGAGCGATCACGCCATTTTTTTGAAAAATTTAAATTTCGATAAAATTTGTATACATGGATATATTTAATTTTAAGAATATGTGAATTACAGAGGATTTCATTCTCTACTTGCATGCCAATTTTTAGCTCAATCCATCATGCCATTCCTGAGTTATGAACAATTGAATGTTCGGTGCCTGGACCATACATACATACACACTAGGGTGGTCCTTAAAAGGGGTATTTTTAAATTTTGATCTTGCCGCCCCCCAGATCGGTTCGAAATAAAAATAAAAAAATCCTCAAATTTTTTCAGATTTTTTCTACCACATTGAACCCTCCCCCACGGGGATTGAAGTTTTCCATTTAAAATACATGGGACTTTTCGGTCTTCGCAGTCAATATTTTATTGCGGGACTATACGCCAATCGAAAAATCTGAAATTTACACAAATTACGCTATAAACATATTACTATAAGGGAAAAAATCACCAACCCCCTACCCACAAATATTGTATATATATTATATAGATTTTCGCTTCTGAAAATAACGAGTTGAAGTTTTTCAATGTGTTTATCGGTTTTAAGCAATCAATATTTTACCATGCGACTATTTCTTTGTTAAAAAGTTTGAAACTTACACATTACTCTATACATGTAACACCAAACGGGAAAAAATTAACAACCTTTGATAATTTTAAAAATTGATTATTCAATAAAATTATTATTATTATTGAATAATCAATAAAAAAAAAAAAAAAATTTTAAATTTAAAAACTGAAAATTGATTATTCAATAAAATTATTATTATTATTGAATAATCAATTTTTAAAATTATCAAAGGTTGTTAATTTTTTCCCGTATGGTGTTACATGTATAGAGTAATTTGTGTAAGTTTCAAACTTTTTAACAAAGAAATAGTCGCATGGTAAAATATTGATTGCTTAAAACCGATAAACACATTGAAAAACTTCAACTCGTTATTTTCAGAAGCGAAAATCTATATATATTTGTGGGTAGGGGGTTGGTGATTTTTTCCCTTATAGTAATATGTTTATAGCGTAATTTGTGTAAATTTCAGATTTTTCGATTGGCGTATAGTCCCGCAATAAAATATTGACTGTGAAGACCGAAAAGTCCCATGTATTTTAAATGGAAAACTTCAATCCCCGTGGGGGAGGGTTCAATGTGGTAGAAAAAATCTGAAAAAATTTGAGGATTTTTTTATTTTTATTTCGAACCGATCTGGGGGGCGGCAAAATCAAAATTTAAAAATACCCCTTTTAAGGACCACCCTAATACACACACACACACACATACCCACATACAGACATATTTTCTAGGCCACTTTTCTCGACGTTTTAGATGATTCTGAGTATGTTAACATGAAAATTTCGAAAAAAAAATTTCACGAAAACAAAGCTTCCTCTATGAGGAAGCAAAAAGAAAAAAGAAATGGATTAAAGAATTTGACCGCAACGTTAACAACAACTCGCCGCCGCCGCCGTCGCTTGTCGCGTTCCGTCCCTCTCGCTCGATTGCGTCAATGCACTACCGGATAACCGGACACGGGAACTCGAAACCTGGGCCAAAAATTCCGAGTCGAGAACCTCCCGCTCGCTTCTCGTGCTCTCGCTGTCCTCGGCAACGCTGACGAATGACTTACGCAGGTGCGTGCAGGCGCTCGATTCGCTCGGTTCGCGCTCGCGTGGGCGCTCCGCGCGGATGGATCATGCGTGCGTGTCGTCGTGTCTCATGTATGCACGCTCTGTGTATAGAGGTATAGAGGCGGTGCAGGCGAGCCGCGGCGTATCGAATTGCGTGAAACGAGGCGGGCCAAAAATGCCAATGGCGCTGACGACACCACGTGCTGGTATTTCAAAGGCAAACGAACCAACTTGCCAGCGAAATCGCGAGAAAGAGAGACATTCTTTTTATGTATTCTTCTTTCGCGTTTCGTACCATCGAGAACGCAAAACGCATTCACTTTTTTTTTCCTCCCAGGTGAAATCTCGGTTAAACATAGCCAACGTGTAAATTTATCCCTGGCTAGGTGCGTCATTGGTGACGAAAATAGTTAAAAATTTGCATGTATCGTCCGACTTGGAATTCATTTTTCCGCATTTCCACGATCGCAATCGGACATTCAGATTTCATGGCCTCTTGAATTTTTATCAACGTTCGGCAGTGAAATCCGGTCTTCGCATCCTCGTTATTTTTCCTCGTTCACAAAGTTTCCCCTACGAGTGACCCGGAATCTGATGCGGTAAATGATGTAAATAATCATCAATTTGCGACGTTGAATTTAGACGAGCCTTGGACAAGAGAACGGATGGCATATAAAGCATTCTCTGTCAATTCAGCCACTTTTTTCTTCGACCCTCTCTGATTTGCTCCATTATTGGTAATATCAAAATACCAGTAAAGGGCACTCTATGTGAATTTTTTCAGATTTTTAAAACCATATTTCCGAAAATTCTGGTTTCCTTTCAAGCGCAAATATCTGTGAAAGTTGAAGTTACTTAAAAAAATGTCTTCACATGAAAGTTGTCGTTTTCTGTTAGCTTTCGAGTGGTATATTTCACAGAATTTTCATGTTCCGATTAGAATGATTTTTTTACCGAAAAAAACGGAGAAATTATTATTTTTTTTTATTAAAAACGGATAATTTTTTGGATTGAAAAAATTACAGAGTTTTCGCGCGTGACTACTGATATTGCAAAAAAATCCCCAGGGTGGCACCGATAGATCTTCCGGTATAAAAAAAAATTATTTGTGTAAAAGTTCCGGAAAACAGGGAATTCTTTTTATTAATACATTTTTTTTTATACCAGTAGATCTATCGGTGCCATTCTGGGGATTTTTTTGCAATATCAGAAGTCATGCACGAATAACTTGTAATTTCTTCGGTCCAAAAAAAAATATCCATCTTTTGATAAAAACAAATAATTCCTCCGTTTTTCGGTAAAAAGTCATTCTAATCGGGACGTGAGAATTATTTCAAATATACTGCTCGAAAGCTAACAGAAAACGACAACTTTTATGCGCAGACATTTTTTTTTCGGTAACTTCAAGTTTCCGAGATATTTGCGTTTGAAAGGAAAACGGTATTTTCTGAAATATGCTGTTAAAAATCGGAAAAAAATCACATAGAGTGCCCTTTACCGGTATTTGATATTACCAATTACGGAGCAGATCAGAGCGGGTCGAAGAGAAAACGTGGCTGAATCGACAGAGAATGCTTCGTACGCGGGGTTCATAGGGTCCTTGGACGGTCCCCCGTTCAAGCTCTCTATTTTCGTATGTGTCAACTACAGTGTACGCGCATACGTGTATTGTATACATAGATGATATGTGAAGACATGCTCCATATACAAGTCGTACATGTATTATATAGTGCAAGCGTAAGGGGCACGTGCAAGATGCAGCGCGTGCGCGACGACCTTTGCCCCTCTAGCTACATATGTATATTTATCTCGCTCAAGACCTATATAGCCTATATAAATGTATATATATGTAATACACTATATATCAGTGTGGACGTTCGGTCTACCACGTGTAGGGTGCATTCTCTGCGGCGACTCGTGCCAGCGAGAAACGCCACGTGTATTCCCCGAAGATTCCTCCTCATTCGTTTTTCTCCTCTTCCTCCTCCGTCTCCTATCGCTCGACGTTCTTGCCAATTCAAGCATCGAGCGAGGGAGACGAAGCGTCCATCGACAACCAGAGAGCTGTTCGTCCAACAACCTTCCACGCCAGCAGTTGACAAAGCTAACTCGCTGCCAACATTGTCGAAGCGTATTATATCATCCTACACTTTACGTCATGACGATCGACGCGTCTTCCATTCTTCTCCGTTGGCTTCGACATTTTCCGAAAAATTTTCTCGAATTTCCGATTAACTTGTTTCCATAACTCACTTCCGTGTCGAGGAACCGGGAGATTCGGTTCTTCGAGCGCGTTACGTAATCTCCCGAAGATTCCCCGCGCGGGGCAGGATTGACATGAGCTTCAAAGAAGCTGCTTTTCCGTCCTCGTTGAATTGAACAATAATGTATGGATGTTGAGGGCTCGTACGATCTCCAGTTTGCAGTTGACAACAATACCGTCTTGTACGCACGTAGAACGCGCGTTGAAAGCGACCTCAATTCAGTTGATTTGCACATTGAGTCGTTGGGAGCGGGAATGCGCAAGGGGAAAACACACACAATTGGTGTATCTTCTCTGTTGCAAAAGGGCTTGTAAATTAATTTCTCAGCCGAGAAATCCATTTACCAGTCTCGTCATTTTCCTCCCCTTGATTATTATCATGATACATGCGCTCGATAATTCATCCCCACAAACGAAACACTCTTGACAAATATTTTAAGATGATTCGTTTAATTGGTCGTCTAATCACTCGAACGTGTTACAGACTTTGAGAAGAAAGGAGCGGGAATCGGAACACGAGATGGAGAGGCTCGCGAGGGAAAAAATAGCCGCTCAGCAGAGGATAGTGGCGTTGAAGAAAGAACTTTCCGCTACGTGGGATCACATTGACTTCAGCACGCTCCTCCAGGAACAAAATTCCGGGGTTGACCCGTCAGCTCCGAAGAACGGTGAGTCGCTCCGCTTTACTCCAACAATACTTGATTCGTCTCCGACGTTTTTTTCCCGCGCAAAAATCCAAGTATTAAAATAGTATTTCCGTAGTATGAACCGTCAGTGTCCCCATACACAAGTATCCAAGTATGTCATATTGGCCTAAAAAAATACTTCATTTAATACAAAAACAAAAAAACAAAAAAAAAATTGAATCCTCAATGACAGGAGTATGTTTTTAGGGTACAATTTGCGACTAGTAATGGAATCTGAGGTGAAAAACTGAACTGATTTTTAAAAAAACTTAGGCTAGACGTTTCGTCAATTGTAGGTAGGTTATTTTTTGCGAGGGTTATAGGCTGATATTCCGAGTAATCGTGTAAAAGTAATACATGAAATGCTGTTAAACAGTTTCAGAAGGAATGGACGTCGACGTAACCGGGCTGGCACGTGGCGGTACGAGGTACAGCAGCACGAGCAGCCTGAGCAGCGCCGCAACAGCGAGCTCGCCGCAGAATCTACAGACGGCAAATACGACCTCGACGATTCACAATCAAGTGGCAACCGCGGCAGTGGTTTGCCAAACGCAGGGCCTGAATCTCGCTCAGGGCTCGAGGGAAAGCCCACCGGCGAGTTCAAGCCCTGGAGCCTCCACTCCTAGCATTCCTACTCCCGCTCAAGTGAGTCCTTCGTTTTATTAGCATTAACGAATTAACGATGCTGTTATTCGATTCTTCAAAAATATTTCTCTGTCGATTTAGCCACTTTTTTCTTCGATCCTCTCCGATCTGCTCCATAATTGGTAATATTAAAGTACCTGTAAAGGGCACTCTATGTGCGTTTTTTCAGATTTTTAAAAGCATATTTCAGAAAATACCGTTTTTCTTTCAAACGCAAATATCTCGGAAGCTTGAAGTTACTTTAAAAAAATGTCAGCACATGAAAGTTGTCGTTTTCTGTTAGCTTTCGAGCAGTATATTTCAAATCATTTTCATGTTCCGCTAACAGAAAACGACAACTTTTATGTGATGACACTTTTTTTTTAAGTAACTTCAAGTTTCCGAGATATCCGAGTTTGAAAGGAAAACAGTATTTTCTGAAATATGGTTTTAAAAAATTTGAAAAAAATCACACAGTGTGCCCTTTGCTGGTACTTTGATATTACCAATTGTAGAGCAGATCGGAGAGGTTCGAAGAAAAAAGTGGCTAAATCGACAGAGAATGCTTCACATATAGACGAAGAACTTTCATCAATTTTGTATACAATTTTTTTCATTAAACTTATTGTTTTTCTTTTTTCTCTTCAGGAAAAAGTAGTCACTACCACCGGCTCAGCAAATGTGATGCAGCAGCAACAGCAGCAGCAACAGCAGCAGCAGCAACAGCAGCAACAGCAACAGCAGCAGCAGCAGCAGCAGCAGCAGCAATCCCATCAGCTACATTTGCCGATGTTGAACACCAGTCAAGGCCTCGCGACGATTGTTCCGACGCTGCAGCATCTCGGGCCAGGGCTGAGGGTGATTCCAGGCGACACGCGACAACTCCTGGTGACCCACACTACGGGAAACAACGAGACCCGTCCGTTGACACTGGCGATGCAAAATTCCTCGGATCAGTCGAGGCCCCTCATAGCCGTGCAAACGAGCACTGGAAGCGAGCCAAGACCCGTCGCATTGGTCGTTCACTCCTCTGCAGCAAACGACAACAGAGTTACGTTCGTTCATTCGAACTTATCGAACAGCGACAGGCCGTTGGCCCTCGCCGTGCAATCCTCGGCGAACGACGTTAGGCCTGTGGCATTTGTGCATTCTGGAAACGAGGGAAGGCCTCTCGTCTTGGCCACGCATACCGCGCCAACTCTAAACGTCACGAGTCAGTATAACTTGTCATAATCACCGTGAAATCATAATCTCGCTTTTTCTCTCTTTTCCTCTCGAAAACTAACTAAACGTGCAATATTCAAAAAGGCACTTTAAACGGTCACCAGAATAACAATAATCGCCAGAGAGAATTAATCATCACAGTGATTTTACACTCGCGATTTTATTTTTTATAGTTAGAATAAACTAATCGGTCTGGTTTTTCTTGTACAAATCAAAACACTAATGTAGAGTACAAAATAATTTTTTCTAAGTTGATTTATTTATTGTTCAATATTGTTATAAATTATTGAAAAGTCCGGTTAAAAAAAAGGTTCTGCTATCGCCCTGTGGAGTTTTTTTTTAATTTGACAAAATGGCGTCGGTTTGACCAAAACGTGTTGAATTTAGCCTTTCTTTTCGACAGTTTTTCGTAAAAAAAATAGGAAGATAAAAAAAATAAAGCTTCTATAGGACGATAGAGTATGACGAGAAGAATGTTCTGTGCAAATTTGAAATGGATAGCTTGAAAACTCTTCCTTTGAGAGTGGACACCGTTTTGAAAAACACCATTTCGAGGAAAACGCGTTTGAAGTGAGAACTTTTCGTATAAATCCTTTACTTACGATCAATCGGCGATGTCTCGTCCATTCGAAATAATTCGAATTTCGATTTAAAAATTTTAGAGAATGTTTATAACAGTATATACTATCCGATAACGAAAAAAAAACGATTTTTTTTTAAATGTCACACAGCGATGATCCCGTAATAATCGACCCGGATTTGCTCGAAAATAATCATGACGCTACGGATATAACATTTTTCAAAATTCTTACTGCCAGTTTGATGATTGCTTATAAGCTGTATCAATTTCCAAATAAAGTGAGGAGCATTCTAAATAATTGGAGCAGATAAATAATTATTTTATCGTATGAAATGGAAAATGACAGTTTTGAGAGTTTTATTTAAGGTAGTCCTTGCGACCGATATTCATTTCGCATAAATTCGAGTAATTTGAGAGAGAATTACGAACATTTCTCGATGGTATAAAAATCGGAAATAATTCATGCACATTAAAGGTACTGAAAAGATTAATTTTGTATAATAATAATTCTAAAATGTTATTAACAAATTGATGAAAAAAATATTGTTTAACAACTTTGTCGATGACCCAACTTTTTTTTTAATGAAAATGATTCATTCATTTTTCTGAATACGTATGAATTTTTTCAGATTTTAGAGTTCACTTTGAAATTCGTGTGTTTTTATAGGGAAAATATGTGAAAATTCAAAGTGAACTCTAAAATCTGAAAAAATTCATAAGTATTCAGAAAAACGAAGGAATCATTTTCATCCACAAAAAAACTTGGGTCATCGAAATATTTGTTAAATAATGTTTTTTTTTCATCAATTTGTTAATAACATTTTCGAATTATTATTAAGCAAAATTAATCTTTTCAGTGCCTTTAATTTGCATGATTTTTTTCAGATTTTTATATTATCGAGAAATGGTTGCAATTGTCTCTCAATTTTCGAAAACTTATGTGAACTCGACACCAGGCGCAAGGACTACCTTAAATAGCGATTGGTGTAATTTGTTTAATACGGAAAATGCTTTTCCATTCGAGACCTATACCGCGAATCTGATTATCATTTTTCAATGAAATCTCACTGTTCGTCGGCGTGTCCTCGATGCTTAATAAATTTGACGTTTTTTTGGATTTTCCGTTTAGCAGCTGCACAGACGAGAATAAGAACGGGCGACTCGCAGACAACCCATAAGATGGTCGGCGGCGTTACCCTCGTCGGTGGGAACGGGTCAGAGCTAACGAGACTACCCGGCGGCGCTGAACTCAATATTCTACCTGCAAACGGTGTCTTTCGCTCCGTCAAGACACAACCACTCGCCGTTCAAGGAGGTAACTGACCAACATTCCGATTGTCTATTTTGCGTTTCGCGTTACTATATCAAGCATTCTCTGTCGATTCAGCCACTTTTTTCTTTGACCCTCTCCGATCTCCTTCATAATGGGTAATATCAAAGTACCAGTAAAGGGCACTCTATGTGCATTTTTTCAGATTTTTAAAACCATATTTCAGAAAATACCGTTTTTCTGTCAAACGCAAATATCTCGAAAACTTGAAGTTACTTTAAAAAATGTCAACACATAAAAGTTGTCTTTTTCTGTTAGCTTTCGGGTGAAATATTTCAAATAATTTTCGCGTTCCGATTAGAATGTTTTTTTTACTGAAAAACGAAGAAATTATTCTTTTTATTAAAAAATGTATAATTTTTGTTGGGCTGAAAAAATTACAGAGTATGCGTGCATGACTACTGATATTGCAAAAAAATCCCCAGAGCGGCACCGATAGATCTTCTGTTATAAAAAAAAATGTATTTGTGTAAATGTTCCGGAAAATGGGGGAATTCCTTTTATTAATACATTTTTTTATGCGCGGTGCAGCTGCTGCTGCTGCACCGTGAAACTATGTGAAAAAATTCACACAGTGTGCCCTTTACTGGTACTTTGATATTACCAATTATGGGGCAGAGATTAGAGAGGGTCGAAGATAAGAGTGGCTGAATCGACGGAGAATGCATCATATGTGGATGATTCGGAGGCTTGAATATCGTTAGGGCGCGAATGGTCGAGTCGGTACCGTACGGTGTTGGTAATCGGACGGTTCGGGTTCGATTCTCGTCGTCGGGACTAAATTTCGACGAAATTTTTTTCCGAGCTTTTCACACTACACGGTTAGGGTAGCACCAAATACCAAGGACGGATCGCATATGTTGCGTTTCGGTAATGAATTGGTGCTAAATTAATGCCCATATGCAGAGCAGCTCGTGGTTAACACGCTAAGCGGGAAGCTTTGAATATGCGCGACAAACAAGATATATTTTTTTAAACCTTTGCCATTTATTCCTCCGGATGAACCAAGTCTAATTAATTTACGATAAACAACCATTTGTTTATAAATATTCATTGTATTTCTTACAATAAAAATGAAACTCTTATTATTTAGTGACCAATCATTGGTTTTTACCAATGACCGATTTTTCAGCATTCAGTACTCTTGTAACTATTCAGTACTAGGCATTGTGAATTTCAATCACGTTTGTTAAACAAATTTATGGAATCGTCTCATAAAGTAAATTTCGACAAATCAGAACCACAGTTCAATCTCGCCTTACTGAAAATTTAGACGTTATAAAATCGACTCACAATCATTTGCGCACAACGGCAATTAAATCTAACGCTGTTGGATAAACAACATTTCTTGTGTTCCGTCCATTAGATATCAAGATGTATACATTTTTTCCCGTTAATACTCTGGAGTACTCTACATAAAGTTGACCATGTCCGAAACATGGATCGATCCATTAGAACTGCATTGAAACATTTTTGTTTAAAACTTTTTTTACAATTTTCCAAAATGTTTTATCACTCGGGACGCGAGGCGTCGGAACGCCCGGCGTCGGGTCGGGACAAACATCTTTCAGAAATATATATTAGATTGAGACGTGGAGTTGTGATTTGTTTAAATAATCCATGTAATTTGCACCGAAGTAAATTCCTAGACTTTCAAGATTTTCCCCTTTCCAAAGAATAAACAAATATTTTCGTTGGTTTTTGTGTCGAAGAAATACAATAAGCAGCCTAGCTAATTGTTGAATTAGAATTTGTAACAGTGATATAATGTTTTGTCGATCCTCAGGTCTGACACTGAGTCACGCGGGCGTCTCGCTGCAAACTTCATCGGGCAAGCCAGGTTCGAGCGTGATGCAAACAGCTCCGTCCACAGAGGGTCAGATAGCTCACATCGTGGGCCAGCATACACCAATATCGGGCCTGACGCCGATCGTCACGCCGATGACGGTCGTGTCGCAGGGGAATCAGGTGACGGCTCACATCCTCGCGCCCTCGAGTCTCGCGGGGAAAATGATAACAACGCCGATTCTCAAGTCGGTGGGCCAAGTGCCACTCGTAAACGCTCAGTATCTCAACACCACGACGCTCGTCAAGCCGGTCGTCGTGGTGAGCTCTCCGTCTAATTCGACAGCATCGTCGAGCATCGCTTCCAGTACACAACCTTCCGCAGCAACACACACCGGCGTTTGACAGAGTCGCAGGAAACCGAAAATAGTGTGAGACGAGGCTCGAGAGCCATGGAACGTCCTTCATGTCTTATTGGGCATCGCGATCGCCGAAAGTGATCGCGAGTGTTGGGGCGTGTGCGTTAGAGAGAGAGAGAGAGAGAGAGAGAGAGAGAGAGAGAGAGAGAGAGAGAGAGAGAAAGAGAGAGATCATCGATCGCTCGAGGAGCTGCTGCCGCTGCCACCGCTGCTGCTGCTGCTGCTGCTGCTGCTGCACCGCGGAGACAATCTCGAGGTTCTTTCGCTACGGAAAACGGCAACTTTTTCGTTTCTATACTCGTCACGAGTCTGACGATATAAAACGAATCATTTTTCGCGGCAGACTCTTCGCTCATTATCGACATGTTATTTAATTTGAGCAAACGAACAGGAAGAAAATTTCACGAGTTTGTGCGCGCGCGCGTGTGTGTGTGTTGTGTGTTTGTGTGTGTGTGTGTGTGAGAGAGAGAGAGAGAGGGAGGAAAAAGAGAGGGAAAGAGAGAAAGTGAGGCACAGAGAGACGAAAGAAATCCCTAGATTTGTTTCCTACGGGCATCCGTCTGCTGCCAAGTGTTTAAATACGACCAAAGTTGGGGCATAGCTTCTTATCGCAACTGCGTGAAAGATAAAAAGAAAAGGAACATTGCGATGGTGCATTAAGGTAGTACGAGCGGTACAGTCTCGCCAAACGTGAGTTTCAAAGAATATGAATTGTTGAATAATTTACCCGGCAACGCAAGTTTTTTTACTCATGAAAATTATTCATTAATTTTTCTGAATACGTATGCATTTTTTTTTTAGAATTTTGTCGAAACTTTTTTAAACGCGATTTTCGCCCCTCATTTTTCTTGAAAAAAAAAAAACGCAGTTTTGAAAAATCGGACAAAATTTGGAAAAAATTCATGCGTATTCAGAAAAATTAACGAGTGATTTTCATCACAAAAAAAAGTTGGGTTACCTGGTAAATTGTCGAACATTTCATTTTTACATTTACTTGTTAATAACATTTTGTTATTAATTGTTATGCAAAATCAATCTTTTCCGTACCTTCAACGTGCTTGATTTTTTCAGATTTTAATCCCATTGAGAAATGTTGGAAATATTCTCTGAAACTCACGTTTGGCGGAACTGTACCGCTCGTACTACCTCAACAGAAGAGACGACGCGTTAGTCCAAACGCAGCAGCTCTCTTGACACACTTCCCTTCTTCTAACATACTCGAAATTCATACTGCGAGGTAGCCAAGCAGACCATGAGACTCAGTGCGTTAGCCTGCAGCCCACAACATCGCAGGCTGGATTCTCGCTTATCTCTTTTTATTTTGTACTCGTCCCGCGTTAAATCCGGTGCCGATAAACAAAACGAAAAATAACAAAAACTGTCGATGCGGCACAATACGCTGCGGGATGGAGAGCGAAATATCGGCTATAACGTTACCTCGGCGCCTACATATGCAAATTTTCGATAACGATATCAGCTGAGTTATACGGCAGCTGTTATCTACAGCGTTCAAATAAAATGGTATTGAAAATACTGTCCGGTTCGAGGAACTTTTAATTATTCGCAAAAACGAGCGATAATACGCATTTTTTTTACATATTAATTATGTCAAAGTAATGTCTCTTTAGTTGAGAAACAATAGAATATTTGGTCGTCCTCGTAAATTGCGGTTATTCGAATCGAAAAGAAATGTAAATTGACATTTTGTCCTCGTATATTAATTTCTGGTTCGCTGACAAGAGAAAAAACTAAACTGCATTTTGTATTGGATTTTTTGAAATTACAGTCTCTAAATTCTGCTAAATTTTGATTTTCCTCTCTGAAGTGTTCCCGAATGTTACACTTTTTTGGAGCAATCTTTTTTAAGTTCTTGTTTGAGACTGACATTTTGTTTTGGTAGCAAAATTCGAGTGGAACCAGACGGCACAAGCGAATAAGCTGTAATACTGAAGCTGTGATTTTGACTTAAGTGAAATTAAGGTGGAAGCATGTTTAACATCTTATATTAGAGCGAAACAAGTAATCGCAAATCCGGAGCGAGAGATTGCGGCGTTCTTTCTATTTTACTTTTTTTTAACGACATTCGGGGTTTACTCATGAATTTATTTTTCCTGCTCTCGGCGAGGCACGCTAGAAAGCTTTGTTTCAAGGGAACGCGTCGACTGTTTTCCATTATTTACGATTCGAGAGAAAACATTACGCGTAATATTTCGTTAGACGCTTTTTACTCAATGCCTCAGGTAAAAACTCGGGAGAAAATCTTCAATTTATTCTTCCGTTTGTAATCGTGTTATGCAATACCGACAAGTTATTCGCGCTCGTCTTTCAAGAAACTCACAATTTGTATGACAGTATTACAAGTACTCTCGCCTGCTTCTACAATTATATATAATTTTTATATATATAGATATAAAATATATGTCTATATATACCGCATCTTTTTTATTCATTAAATTATTTAACGAAGCTCGCGCGTTTACCATTGTAACGGGATTGTGTTAGATTATGTTAGAAGCAGGGACGAGCGATATTTGAATAAAAATGCATTGGAAATAATGCTGAGCTTGTATAACTGTGCATAACTTTCGTCAAAGAAGAATATTACGTTTTTCAAAGATGTATCGTCTGAAATAATTTTTCTTTCTCATTCGTTCTTTGAACCTGAAAGTATTTTCAATACATTTTTATTGAAATAGTGTCAATCTCTAGTTAGCACTCGTGTATACGAAAAAAAAAACATGTTTCGTTTGCACGTCACAGAGCCAATCAAGATAAATGTGTGTGTGCCGGTGATAATTGCAAACAATTGTCGATCTTGTTAGGAGAAAGTACGAGAAAACGCGAGGAAAACACCGTTGTAAACCCTCATTCGGCTTTGACTTCCCGCTAAAGATTATTCGAATCTTTCGGGAGGAACTTTGACGCCGCGGCGGTTAAATTAACGATCGAAACGTAAAAAATGAAACGTTTGGGGGATAAATAAGAAACGAGATGGGGATCGCTATCGAGAATTCGAAGCAACAGTCTCGAGAAGCAGTCCGGTAACGTGTGAACGAAATTCCATTTAATTGGGTAGGGAGCAGAATCAATGTCGTTTTTAAACTATCGTTTACATTAATCCCAATCAATGTTAATCCGAGTGATCGTCTCGAGTAGTGAAAAAAAGAACAGGAAAAAAAAATATGAAAATGAAAAACACAAAAAAAGCATAGTTGATAAAGAAAGAATCAATTAAATTGCGACGAGTGGAGATCCACGGGAAGTGTAAAAACGCGACAACTACGACGGAATGTTTGAATATTCTATGTGCAAGATTGCGAATGTTTTGCAAGGAAAAACGAGAGAACGTGTGTTATAGCAATGGGCGAATCGTCGGGTGTGAAGGAAAGAGGAAAAACGAAAAGATAAATGTTCGGGAGATGCGTACACGAACAATGTGATATAAGTAATTAATGAAATTAATTAACATGTTAGAAAATAACGGAGAATGTTGAGCTGTTCCCAGTGTAGCCGTTCGTTGCTAACTACTACTATTCACTAACATCTTAAAGGACAGCAAATACCTAATTGTATATAGTATACAAAAAAAAAGAAAAATGCAAAAAATGAACCATGAAATACTATTATATATTGAATATAAAAAGAAGAATCACAGGGCAGTGAGAGACGGCGAGAATGCGAAGGAAAAATGAGAAATCATGAGAGAGAAGTAATATTAAAAAAAGAAAAAAGAAACAATGATAAACGAGCGCTCAATTTTTACTGCGCTGGTTATACGCCAGCGCTGCATGTGATCCCAGAGGTACACAGTAGAGTTTGTACGATGCGCCTAAAGTAAATCCGAGGAAATGCGAGAAAACGAATCATATTGACAGTGTGATCGGTGTGTGTTGCATTGGCGCTTCGTAGAGTTGGTCGTTGGGTGCAGGGAATCCGTAGCTATACTTTTCACGCTGCCCGTCAGATTTTTATATCGATTTTTTTCCGCAAACACGAAGATTTTTTGGTCTTTTGACCGTTAACATTGCCAAGTTCTTTTTTCTTTGCCTCGTATTCTTCTATTTCTTCGCTGAATTAGGAGAAAGGGAAAAAAGAAAGTTGAAATTCAAAACCGAGCGAGTAATCAAACGAGAAGTAAAATCGTGGGCGCTTGTCAAAGTAGATCTGTGCCCTTGTCCCGACTGTTCCGACGCAAGCGGACTGTACATTTTTAGCTCTTTTAAACGAATATTTCGTCAGTGCAACGCCCCGAATGAGAAACTTTGCGAAACGATTTAAAGAAGAGAAGCGGCTTCTGGCCTGTATAAATATTAAAAAAAACAAGAAATCCACTTACACAATCACACACGAAATACACTCTCACACACACAAACACCCGTATAAATCTTAATAATTAGATGAATGAAAACTTCCTCTTTGCACGTTTGTCCATCGACGATGTTATTGTTAAGGTATGTCTTTCTTTCCGAGTTCAACGACAATGTGGCGATAGTGTAGTAAGCTCGGATTGAGAAATAAAAATGAGTGAAGTTACGCGACCAACTGAATTCGGACTGGTCATAGCCAAGTTGTTGGGAGTAGGTAGACTAAGAGTGAGAGAGCGAGAGAGAGCGAGAGAGAGAGAGAGAGAGAGAGAGCGAGAGCGAGAGCGAGTGAGAAGAGAAAAAATAATAAATATATAAGTAAATAAAACAAAAAAACATGTTTGTAGATGCAAAGGAGAGAAATTAAAGACCCTAAAGGCAACGTTGAGCCGCGATCAGTCGATTGAATTGGCTAAGGATAATCGTTAATGACTTGCTGTACATTAACTTTGTATATTTCTGTAAATAGGTAACTTAATGGTATCGATAAATTTACTATATGTCTATGTGTTAATTTTATTGATTACAGTAAGGGACTTGCGTTTCCATGTACATATTTGGAACGAATCGTCTTGCTGTAATAAAACCTCATTCGAAAAATCTCTCAGGCCCGAAAGTGCACCATTATATACTATTCCCGTTCCTCTTTCCTGATAAATCATACGTTAAGTTCGTTCCTGAACGACTGGAATGAAAAGATGGAGTAAAACTCGTGTCATCTGCCTCAAGGTTTCGCCGGATGTTCTCGTTCATTCGTCATGATTTTCCGATGAGATCTTCGTCGTGGAAACATCATTAAAATGATTATGCGCGTGATTACTATATTACGTATACTCCATCAACCAAAAAATTTACAAAAATTATGAATTTCACATGTACCTTGTATGAGAAATTTGGGGCCACATCATTTTGTCGAAAAATCATTCTGCCGAATCGTGGTTTCGCCGAAAGCCATATTGCCGAATCGTTTCTTTGCCGAAAAATTATAATGCCGAATCGTCATTTACCCGAATCGTTTGATCACCGAGACTTTATAAAGACGAATGTTGTTTTGCCGAAATGTTATTTTGTTTGAACGGTATTTTGTCGGATCTTTATTTTATTTCATATGCATTCGAATATGACCATATACGACTCACCACATGGATTCGAAAAAATGTATGAAAGGAATTCGTTTATGAAAAAAAGATAGTCCCATTTTTCGCGCATGACCCATTTTGCTCGCTCTTCCCCTAAATTTAAAAATTATGAAAGATTATTTGCAAGATTCGGCAACGTCACGTTTCAGGCAACTTACTTTCGGAGATCTGATTTTTCGGAAAAATGTCGATTCGGCAATACATCTTTTCGGAAAAACAGCGATTCGGAGAGATGACGTTCTGCGATCTATTTTTCGGTGAATTGACGTTTCTGCAAAACGATTTTTCGACAAAATTATGTGGTCTCGAGAAAATGCATATTACCGTCTCTTGGGAAGGATTATTTGCACGGGAGTGGGTGATGTAGATTAAAGATTATTGCGTGTCGCGACAGTCCAGTAAACGTGTTATTTAATGCTCCATTTATTAAAAATATGCACTAATTCACATCGTCTATTTCATTACTTTCAGATAGAGATAAAGTATGACACAATAATAATAATAATAATAGTAATAATAATAATAATAATCTCTATCTACGTATCGAAACATTTCTAGCACGTGACTCCCAAAATATATTATTTCGTGTTCATCGTTTACAAAAGACTGGATACTACTCTAGTTCTTCGGTAAATTTTGAATAGCTAACTATAGTATGTATCTGTATACGCCTTTACTTCTTTTTACTTCTTTTTCTAAGCTTTTGGTCGAGTTGGATGTATCGTATCAATTATATGAACATTTATATCCGCGTATAGGTATGTAGACACTGTTGAACAGAATTTTCAATAATTGGAGTTTACCTTTTTGGTTTTTTCTTGTCATTTCATTATCTTCGTAGCTTACGCGTAATACGGGAAGGTAAAGTATTTTTATTTTTATTTTTTTTTTTTCAAGTATCAAGGTGTCCGTTGCTCTCGTATCGCGAAGCTTCCACTCGTGTGACTCTGTTTCTTAGCGAGAAAAATAAAATATCGTGCGCATATGTGCGTGCATTTCTACAAAGTGACTTTTGGTGTGACTTCACTCGAGACTCTACTTCAGTGTCATTTATTACAGTGAAAATTCGTATATCGAAGATGGCGTTTTAAAAACGAAACAAAAAAATGAGACGTGGCCTTGTACAGTTGTAAATAAAAATCAATGTGTAACGCATTAATATCGTCGGGTTGATAGATAGAAAAGTAATTAAACGACGGACATAGTATACGGTTACAATCATACATAACGATATAGTATACAAATACATATTTATCTATGCACGTGGAACTAATGCTTTGAAGGTATTTTGTAAAGAAATAGGAGCTATGCATGTTCTGAACACCATCAGTACACCCAGCAGCGCTACTTCATCGTAAATCAAGCTTTCAGGAAGTTCAATCGGTACAGCCTGCCGTAATGAGTACGAATTCTTGAAAAATCTTTTTCGAACATCTCAGAAGTTAATCAATGGTAAAAATACTGCAAATTTAATAACGTAAATCGGCTGAATATCGTGGACTATTACAGCGGGGTGAACTCCGTTGACAACAATTTTCCACTATGAACTTTGTCCTGTTTTCTCTGAGTCTAAAGAGGTAGTCGTCTCGGTACAGTCCCGTTACATGGAAGTTTCCAGGGAAATTTCGAACCCTTCTCGATGAGATAATAATCTGAAAAAAATCAAGCATATAAAAGGTACTGAAAAGATTGGTTTTGCATAATAGTAATTCCGAAATGTTATAAACAAATTAATGAAAAAATAAATTGTTCAACTATTTACCCGGTAAACCAACTTTTTTTTCTGATGAAAATTATTCATTCATTTTTCTGAATACGTATGCATTGTTTTTATATTTTCGTCTAGTTTTTTTTAAATTGCATTTTTCCTAGCAAAATGGGCGGCGAAAACCACAATTTTTAAAAATTAGACAAAATTCTGTAAAAATTCATACGTATTCAGAAAAATTAGAGAATAATTTTCATCAGAAAAAACGTTGGGTTGCCGGATAAATTGTTCAACAATTCATTTTTTCATTAATTTGTTAATAATATTCTGAAATATATGGTTATGCAAAATAAATCTTTTCAGCACCGTCAACGTGCTTGATTTTTTTCAGGTTTTTATCCCATCGAGAAGTGTTCGAAATATTCTCTGAAACTCACGTTTGGCGGGACTATACCGCCCGTACTACCTCAAGCCTTATATTTTCATTCTATTTGTCGCATTAATTGGCATTGATTGGCGTTTCAAAACACTGACAAAGATTTTTCAAGTTTTTACGTTTATTCTACCAAAACTGCACCG
Organism: Pimpla rufipes; assembly: GCA_963932165.1. Classification (NCBI taxonomy): domain Eukaryota; kingdom Metazoa; phylum Arthropoda; class Insecta; order Hymenoptera; family Ichneumonidae; genus Pimpla; species Pimpla rufipes. The sequence continues at coordinate 921,173 of OZ010635.1, forward strand.
ATGGACCTTAAAGTCTGTCTGTTGGAATCTGCTTACAATGCATATCGCGATAATGCAATTAATATTCGATAAAGGTAAATTCATTGGACGATGTGTACTGTTAAAAATATTTCCCGAGACGTAAAACCGAAGATCACTGGTATCTCAAAAAAACTATCTACTGAATATCATACGTCGGTCCGTAGTGGCTGTGCAGCCTTATGAAATAGAAACCTAAGACAATAGAATTGGCACTATCACCATATTAGTAGAAGTAGAAACGTACTTTGTACTCGCAAGCAAGAAGACCTGAGTGTCTCACCGCGTTGGCATTATAACAATATCTCGTTAGAGTATTATTTAATTGAAATAATTCATTCAGCATTTTATGCCCAATTTTTGGGCAGTTTCATCGAGGAGAAACAATAAAAAAGAAAATAAAAATACATAAAACATCGAACGCAATTTCAATCAGAGTTCTAATCCCCCATTCGTAAAAAAAAGCAAGTTTACGGTGTAGCACGCATCGTAATTATGCGATTCACAGTAATAATCCACAGCGATTGTGAAAAATGATGGGTAGTCTTTTGAATAGCTGGAAAAAGTCATTTTTGTGTCAACTACGGGAAAAAAGTTGAGCAAAACTATAGAAGATATAATTTCATCAAACCACATAGTTTCATAAAAAGATTACACATCATTTCATACACACTGTATGTTGTTATTATAAAATCATAATACAAACCGTACTGCACTTTGAAAATAATTTTTTAAAGGTAATGAGGATTTAAAACTCTGTTTTGGATTCATCAAACTCCTCTCTTCGATATACAATATTTTGTTTAATATATTAGGTACATTATTTATAAATGTATAAGGTCGTGTCAGTAGTCGTTAATTACTAGATTAATTCCACAGGAGTTGGAGTTGGAACCGTGGGAATAACTTGCGCCGCGAAAAGCGAACACGAGCCCCTGCGCAGTTATGTCTTCGGATGACAATTTACGGACAAACTGGGTACTGCTTTTCGTTTCCTTCTCTTAGTTATTCGTTCGCTTTCAATAAAATCGGATAGCTCTGGATTATTTTCATCTAAACGTAGGATTAAAAACGTAGCCCATATGTATTGAAGATTTTTAGCTTGTCTTCCTTCCAGTTACCATTATTTGCACACATTTCGCTTTCAATAAATTGCTATTAGTTGTGTGAGATTACAGTATAAAACTTAAATTTATCGTTAATTTTATTACTAAAATGCTTAAATCATGGAGACAAATAAGTGTAAACGTTAGTCAATTTTGTAGACGATAGAAAAAGACTTAACAATTATTTTCACTGCAAATCACACAATTTTGCGTTATCTAGAAACAGTGAATCAGAGGACAGAACGCTGCTCACTGCTGGAAAGAATTTATAAATGCAGTTGTTTAAGTTAGATCGGTGTCGTGAAACTCGTGAGGAGAGCGAATATGATTCGAATTGTCAGTTGTGTGTGTGTTTTCGCATAGCTTTCACCAGCTTTTCCAATTGTACCGCGAGAAACCAGCGCTACTTCGAGACCACGATTATTCAATAAAGGCTATTCGTATCAAAGGCATTTATACTTAATGAAACGTTACAAATAACGAAGATTTTACTTTAGTTCGTACGAACGGTAACTTGGTTTTTGCGTTAAGACATAATACGTGTAACCGAACGAAGGTAAAAACGAAATACTCATCGTTGAAGAATAGTTGTTTACGCGATTAAAGAAATCGCCGTAAAGATTCTTTTTTTAATCGCATTAAGGGGGACTTCTACCCTGGAACACCGTTTTTCATTTTATTTTTTTGTCGAGAAACGAATAAATGTAGACAACTGCGGTTTTTTTCTGCTTGTTATTTACGTTTTAAAGTATCCAATGGACTTTTTTTTTAAGTTAAAAATTGTCGGCGTTTCAGGTCCTCAAACACGGTCATCCAAAATAAATGGCTACCACTCTCCTGACCACTGTAATTATGCGATCGGCCTGAAATTGTGCATACTTTTTGAAATCGTGAAATTATTTTTCGATATTTATTAATGTTTTTATACGAGTAACATCGGGGAAAAATCGTTTTCTTTTTGTTGAAATGCCGCCGTTTTCTTAATTTAGCAGTAATCGAAAAAAACCTCCGTCATTCCATGAAGACATGTTTCTCGAGTATTGAGTTATGAGTTATTATTAATTGACAGAACTAGTATAAAACAGCAAAACAGTAAAATCCGCTTCCACTCTCGCTCTTCCCTCCTCCCAAAATGTCCTCCATCGCCTTCTATTTTTTTTCTAATTTTTCTCTCATCTTCTCGAACAACTCCGCGTTCTGCAAATCCTGCTTTTCCATTTGCTTGTATTGTGCCTCTTGATAATGACTTTTAATGAAGGTGTCATACATCTCTGCGTCGGTGATGTATGACGCCTTCATTAAAAGTAATTATCAAGAGTCACAATACAAGCAAATGGTCAGGAGACAGTGGTCAGGAGAGTGGTAGCCATTTATTTTGAATGACCGTGTTTGAGGACCTCGGAGTATTATTCGTTTTGCCAGAAAAAAATAAAATGAAAAATGGTGCTCCAAGGTAGAAGTCCCCCTTAAAGATCCAGCTGGATACTGGAGAAAGAAACCCTCTTGAGACTATACAGTGAGAATTCTCGCGAGCTCAAGTAATAGCAAGCGACGCGAAATTTAACACTCGATCACCCGTCGGCTTCGAGTGTTTGTCGACCTCGTCACACCGGCCGGTCCGATCAAAGCTGTTGTCGTTTCATTGCCGGCCGGTGTGACCAAAAATCCTATTACTTTCTAGGTGTTCGTCGGTGTCATAAATGTTTCTTTTTTTTCTTCCTCTTGTATTTTCGCTAATTACGGGGGGGGGGGGAAGACGATGATAAACGAAAGACGTCTGATTTGTACTTGAATCCTCGCTATTCTCATGTTACTACAAGAAAAATATACGTACGCAGCAGGACGACACCCTCGTGACCCTCGAGAGGAGGACACGGAATTTACGCGGTGTGTCCATCAAGTGACGCGGATCAAACGCTTTTCAACGGTGTCTTGCTCTTCGATTTGTACTGCCGTCTTCGATAAGCGTATCTAAGTAGTGTATGTACAGCTCGGTACAGCCAATGTACACCCTATGTACAAGCTCATTCGGCCCCTTTTACTCCGACAAACACCGTCCGGTGAAAAACCGCGTGGTGATCGAGTGACAGCGGATTAATCAAGCTGCGAAACACAATTGCCTAAGGTGTCGTCGCCTTCTTCCTTTTTCTCATTTTCCTTCTTTTTATCCTTTATTCCTTATCAAAGCTCAATCGTAACGCGAAATCTCTTGGAGAATATTTCCAACGACCTGCCCGAGAGAGCCTTATCCTTCTGCCTTGTCTACCACCCGCGCAAAAATCCAACTATTCAAATTGTATTTCTGTAGCGTCAACCGTCAAAGTATCCAAGTATATCGTATTAGCCTCAAAAATACTTCATTTAATACTTCAGAAAATGCAATCCTCAATGACAGAAGTATGTTTTCAGGGTACAATTTGCGACTAGTGATGGAATCTGAGGTGAAAAACTGCAAATTTTAAAAATCATAGGCTAGACGTTTCATCAATTGTAGGGTTTTGAACATTTTCAGTTTTTCACCTCAGATTCCATTACTAGTCGCAAATTGTACCCTGAAAACATACTCCTGTCATTGAGGATTCCATTTTTTTAAGTATCAAATTAAGTATTTTTGAGTATTTTAATACTTGGATTTTTGCGCTGGACACGCTGATTTTTCATTCTCCTCGTCTCCCCCGGCTAACCCACTGTTTCTCCAATAAGATACCTACTCAGTTGAACACAATGACCGAACGTCGTCGGTCACAATAGATTTCTAAATTTAACGGCGTACATTTGATTTTCTTCTTCTTTTATTTTTTCGTTTTTTTTTCTTCTTTTTGTGTACTGTCAGCAGCTATTCGCCTAGACAATTTAGTCGAAACGGCGAGTATTCCTCTCTATCGGCTCTCGATTTGTCTCAGGATCGCGAGACACGGCCTCTTTGCAATCTCGAAAAATATCTTGCTTCTTAGCACTCGAACCAAGTGTGTTTAATATAAAAAGTTAAATATCGAATTGCAGCTTCGATCGGCAATGTGAACGTCAAGTCTATCGACACTATGTCCGGAAGTTTAGAGAATCACACGTGCTTTTTTTTTCTCTCCTATGTTCATATGATTGTTTTAGGTGCCGTGGAACGTGACTTCTCGTGCGCTCTGTGTGTGTCGAAAGGGCGACGAAAATCTAACGGGAAGTCAAGAATGTCGGGGGGAATGAAAGAAATTGCATTATTCCCGTCTTCCTCGTACGAATACGTGTCAATTTAAAAAAATGACGCGCGCGCACACGCACACACACACACACACACACACACACACACACGCACACACGCGCACACACACGCGCACACGTTTAAATTGTGTTGCTGAAACACAGACGAGTATTTGCCGAGAGAAGAACGTCGCAGGGGTGTGTAATTCACGTTTATGTGATTCCCAAATAAAAAGAGGTAATTAGTGACGATACGAGTATTTGGGATAAAAAATAACTGGCCTGGGCAGGCTCAAGTGCTTGCGAAATTCTTGATGCCGTAGTCGCGAGTGTGCGGAGAAGGTTTTCGTGGAGAAGACTCGGAATTTCTTCGGCTGCTATCTCTTGCGGTCTGTGTCCAATTTTGAGGTAGAACAATTCGGAAAAGAGTTCAAGTAGCAGTGATGTCGCCAGGAGGCTGCGGATCGGCAGAGGAGAGAAGTCGTTGGCAGTATAGTATATACTCTATTCTCTCGAGAAGTGCATGGGGAATCCGTGACGGGCATCACGGATTCACCGGTCGTTGAAAATCAATCCGCCGTGAATTACTTCGCCCCGGGTATTTTTCCTAAAACCTGAAAAAGGACACAATTCTCGTCAATCGATTCTCTATCGTTTTTTTTGTTCCCCTATTTAGAAAATAAACGAGGTCCCGTCGTATATTCGTCATTTAGCATAAATTCGAGAATATTGAGAGAGAATTGCAAACACTTCTCGATGGTATACAAATCTGAAAAAATTCGGGCACGTTAAAGGTACTGCAAATATTAGTTTGGCATAATAATAATCGTAAAATGTTATTAACAAATTGATGAAAAAAAAAAATTGTTTTACTAATATCCCGGTGACCCAAAATTTTTTTTTTATGAAAATGTTTCGTTAATTTTTCTGAATAGGTATGACTTTTTTCAGATTTTTAAGTTAACTTTGAAATTTGTGTTTTTATAGGGTGAAAAAAGTCATACCTATTCAGGTTAAACTTTTTTTTTCTTGGGTGTTTTTTATAAAACACCCAAGAAACATAACATAATAATCTGTAAAAGTTCATACGTATTCATACGTATGAACTTTTCATACGTATTCATACGTATGAACTTTTCGCTCGTTTTTCTCGTTCATATGAGAAAAACGAACGAATCATTTTCATTAAAAAAAAGTGGTTCACCGGGATATTTTTTAAACAATTTTATTTTTTCGTCAATTTGTTAATAACATTTTGGAATTATTATTATGTCAAATTAATCTCTTCAGTACTTTTAACGTGCATGCATTTTTGCAGATTTTTATACTATCGAGAAGTGTTTGCAATTTTCTTTGAGTTTTTTCGAATTTATGCGAAAACAACTCTATACGACAGGACCGCCTTAAGATAATACTGTTTGGCAAATTTACCTTTGAAAGGTCGACTCCAGTTAGCGCTTGGACTGCGGGAGGCACTTGGCCAACGAGACGAGTGAGTTCAGAGGTGGCACTGTCGTTTCCGCCAAGCAAAACTATCTCTTCCGTCCTCGCGAGCGGTGCGGCAACCTCAGCAGCGATCTGGAAGAAGAAGAAGAAAAAACGGGTTATCACAAGTTCGGGTATGAAAATACCTAGAAACGTAGTAGATAAATGAATATATAGACAAATGAATATATTTAACTCTGCCATGTGGTACAATTCCCTCGCGGAACATTTATGTTTGCATTATACATTTGACACGGTAAAAGGAGACTTTGTAAAATCGGCAAGCAACGTTTCGCAGAAAACAATTTAATCGTTAAATCAGCAAAATTACGTAATCGTCGGTGAAATTACGTTCGCCTTCGCTTCTCGTGCACTTTAAAGCCAAAACTAATGAGCGATATTACCGAGAAAAATATTCGCAAAGAATAAGTTGTACTTATTGGGTTGGCGTTTTTGCATAAGACGTTCTCGCAGCAAATATTGAGTTGTCAAAAAATCGTTAATACAACAACTGTATCTCGTCTACGAGGACTACGCAATGTTCTCTCGATTAAATAACATTATTCTCGTTATTTTCCGACCAAACTTGATGAACTGAAAAAATCGATTGCGATTCTCACCGTCAATTATGGCATTATTCTCGTTATACCTTATAAAAATCTCGTTATAACTTGTAAAAAAAACCGTTTCTCGCAATATTTCCATATGGTTAGTAATGAAGTATAATCAGGTTAGTCACGAATTTATTTGTGTTATTTTGAATTTGGAGTTTTATAAATCGTTATAGTCAGTCGTGCGTCTGGTCATTGACACATAATTGTATTGGTCGATGGGGTTACCCATCCGCATGTAATTGGGCTATGCCCGTTATCAATAAATAAATGAATGAATAAATAAATAAATAAATAAATAAATAAATAAACATGATATAGTTGAGAGCTTAGCAGACGTATCGTGACCGTGTGAGCGTTACCTTGGGCATAGCGTTGAGTACAATATTGAGTATAGCGGCATCGCCGTATTTCTTGTAAACCGCGGCTTTCAGACGCATGCGTTCAGCTTCCGAAGCACCGACGATCTCCAGAGCTTGCGCCTCGGCCTCACCGAGCAGTCGAATCTTCTCAGCTTCGGCTTTCGCTGCGTCGACAGTCTGCGTCCTTTTGAAATACAAAAAAAGCAAATTACGCAACGAAATAACGAGTCGTAAAGCCTAGGATCAATGTTCATATCAATTAAATTACCTCTTTCCCTCGGCCACCTTTCCAATCTTGTAGCTCTCGGCCTCGGCAGGCAGGCGCACGGTGCTCTGAAGCTCGTGCTCCTTTCGTCGTACCTCCTGGACTTCAACTTCGATTTGCTTGCGCCTCTCAACGACTTCGATTTGTATTTCCTCGTTTCTTATCTTCTGTTTGATCTTCGCTGCTTGCAGCTCGTAGGCAAGTTGGGCTTCGGCTTTCTGCAAAAAAGAAGAAAACAAAAAAAAATGCGGATGATTATTTGCAAAAACAAATGCGAGGGCGGTTCAGGACAATCAGGGATCACTTTCCCCTGCTTGAAATTCAAATTAGCAGTCGCTAGGCGCGATGTTACGAAAAGCAAAACGTTTGAACGTCGACGAGGTTCCGAGACAGACGGGGCGCGGCTGCTCTTGCGCGATTTTACGTGTTAAACACCACGTATACGCGGTGTAGACGCCTCAATGAAATTCTACGCGCGTTCGATATACGCTCAACGTCACAACACGATGTGTGCCCTCATAATTCTTACGCATCCTCGCGTATCACCGCCGGTGGCTGGTTATAATTCATACTTGGATTATACGCGTGTCTCGTGTTTCTTTCGTTCGATTAAACACGAGGCTACCGACTCGTCGATGTCTCGCATCGATGTTAGTTCCGAGTTTCACGCACAAAAGTCTATTAAGGGGGACTTCTACCCTGAAGCACCATTTTTCATTTCATTTATTTGTGGGGAAACGAATAAATGTAGACGACTGTGGTTTATTTCTACTTGTTATTTACGTTTTCAAGTATTCAATGGATTTTTGTTTTTTTAAGTTAAAAATTGTTGGCGTCCCAGCAGGTCCTCAAACACGGTCATCCAAAATAAATGGCTACCACTCTCCTGATTACTGTAATTATGCGATCGGCTTGAAATTATGCATGCATACTCGAAAAACATCACTTCATGGAAGGACGAAGTTTTTTTTTCGATTACTGCAGTATTAAGAAAATGGCGCCGTTTAAACAAACAAAAAAATCGATTTTTTCCCTATGTTTTTCGTATAAAAATATTAATAAAAAATCGAAAAATTAAGTTATCGAAAAAAAACCTCCGTCATTCCACGAAAATATATTTCCCGAGTATGTACGCGCAATTTCAGGCCGATCGCATAATTACAGTAGTCAGGAGAGTGGTAGCCATTTATTTTGGATGACCGTGTTTGAGGGTCTTGGACGCCAACAATTTTTAACTTAAAACATTCCATTGTATGCTATAAAACGTAAATAACAAGTAGAAAAAAAACCGCAGTTGTCTACTATTATTCGTTTTCCCACAAAAAAATACAATGAAAAATGGTGCCTCAAGGTAGAAGTCCCCCTTAAGGTAGTTCTAGCGCCTAGAGTCCATTTCGCATAAATTCGAGAAAAATGAGAGAGAATTGCAAAGACTTCTCAATGGTCTAAAAATCTGAAAAAATGCATGCACATTAGAGGTACTGAAAAGATTAATTCCACTCCAGCTCGAATTTTTGAAAGCTGTTTTCTCCTAAACTATTCAAGAGATAGAGTTCAGATTTTGATAGAATGCGCGGAAGTATTGCAGAATTGGGCTTCGGGCTCCTCGATAAATCAAGCCGTTTGCTTAGGAGACTCGATAAACAAGAAGGTGTGAGAGAGACAGCCCTATAGGCATTTAGCATTGGGCGAAGAAGTTCCGAGCGAAGTATCACTGCCTCTTAACCCATGAATGAGTGTCGTCGACTCGTAATTAATAAAATCGAGCCCGCGGAGGACATTAGAGTAAATTCGATGCTCACTATTTGCTAACATGTAGCGCACTCGTTATTTCTTCAACTTGTATTTCTCGAGCGTCGCGCGCTATTTGCGCTCGGTTGGAAATACGTAATTATTCAAATTGTATCCGTAAGACTGGAGAAACATGACCGCTTTTTCTTCTCAACTGGCTATTTGCGTGTTCTATAAGCGATGCGAGGTGAAGAAAATCACGTAAGTATGTCGCGATGGATTGATCGTGTAAAAAATGCCACATCCGAGTACAACGAAATGCGGGAATTGACTTTTTATGTAATTTTTGTGATATTTTCTATTGAAAAATAAAAGCCTTGCTAAGCCTTCTATAAAAACCGCTTAATTAATTAGTGTTTCGCACGATCACACAATGACAGATTTTCCATCGCCAGTTCTTACCGCCGTGTTAACTTCCTGATCAAAATTAGCTTTCTGCAACTGATAGAGTCTGGCATTATCCTCGATTTTCGTGTCGGTGTTGTACTTGATGTCCATCGCGGCTTTTTCGCATTCGGCTTCCTGCAAGAGAAAAATATCGACGATTCGTAAAGACATGTAAATTTCTTTCGGCGACAAGCGCATAGAGCTGCATCGTTTACTTTCGATCTTGACAAGACACTATTGTGGTCATGGCAGCTGCTGTTTCGATGTTATTCCCAGTTGTCACAAGGTAACATTACACTCGTTGATATACGACACAAACACGTTAATTATTTACACAGCCAATAGCATATTGATTGAAAATGAATTATTGTTTGTGACTCGGAGAGTCTGAAGCTGGAACAGCTGCGCATACCAGGCAAGACGTTCGTAAATCATAAGCTCTATTTATTGCACGCTTGTTGGTGAAAGCCGCCTGTTACTTGTTACTTGGAAAATCTCCTCGTGTATTTACGCGCGACTGTTATTATGTCTGACGCTAAAGATTATTTTCTTGAATACCCTGATTCCAGCGTCACGATTAGCCTCGGCAACGCCAACGTCCGCGTCCCTCTTCACCGCTGCGGTTTGCGCTTTACCCAGAGACGCCAAATATTGCACATCGTCGTAGACGTCCTTGATTGTGAACGAGAGAATTTCAATTCCCATTCGTCCGACATCGGGCGCAGCAACCTCTCGCACAAGTGCCGCGAATTGGTCTCGATCCTTGTAGACTTCTTCCACCGAAAGGGTACCTTGAGTCAGAACAAATCGTTAACATTTATTTTTCGTTTGATACCGTAACAAACGGGGGAACGGGATTTTAACGCGGATCAATTGCGACCTCGATTGATCGGTCAAACATCATTGCCCAGAAAATTAGAAATCAGATATATTATTAGACTAAAACAAAGTCAAAGTCACCTATCAAAGTCGCATATCGTAGTCAGGAGATTTTTTCCTCATTAGGTGTGAAAATCTCCCGACTAGCGATACGCGTGATATGGTTATTTTATTGTCTCACTATTTGTTTATTAGTTAAGCTTCGTTTTCAGACGGGAGCTTTTTATTTTTGTAAAATTATTTCAATTTCATCCTTTTTAAAGTAAATCAAACCCTCTGTCGTATAAGCGCTATGAAGTGAGTTCCAGAATACGTATCAATGGGGGTCATCTAAGAAGTTGATGCGGGACAAAATATCGCAGTGATTGTCACCGGTTTGTTCGAGCTATGATTGGCCGAGGCTCAGACCGAGACCAAGTTCATTTGTCCTCGGGGTAACTTGATTGACGGTTCAATCAAATATCGTGTGTCTGAATCTCGAAGTGAAAAAGGGTTAAGGTGCAGGAAGTTAGCCCCCCATTTTTCGAATATGCACATTCTGACGCCTGTTCTATAATATTCCAGAAGAGGACATTTCTAAAGCGAAACCCACGACTGTAAAACAAAAAAAAAAATAAACAAAAATCGTTTTTTGTCGGGGCCCCCCACTATTGGAAAATTCACTTTTTCTCGATTGATCCAGGCTGTTCTAGTTGTTCTGAAAATGGTTCCAAATTAGTGTTGTCGTCAGATGCAAAATATGCGCATGGGACCAAAAAAAAAAAGAAATTTCCAGCGATGCAACGCCGGGAGAGTTCTATTGAGATGTATCGCCGATCGCCATTGCGTATTGCAGTATAAAAAATCGCGGGAGGTAATTAATATGACTATAGATACGATTGACAGAGCATGGACGCGGTAGGACAAAAGCATTAATTCTTCACTCGGAAAAGAAAATAGTGAAATCAAACAAATATATTTAGTTGACTTCTAATTGGTTGACTGAATAATAATATCGTCTGAATGATAAAATATTTATTCAAGTCAACGATACAAATGATTCGATCATCTAATGGGAACAGTTGATCACATTCAGTTGGGTTGACAAGAAATGGATTGTTGGAACTGAACGGAATCGTTGAGGCAACACAACCGTGGTTAACACAACTGAAGTCGGTAGGTTCAAACAACTGAATATTTAGTTACTTCGTCAACGGAACTGAAGCGATCAACTGATTCTGTTAGCTTGTCGAATCATTTATATTGTCTACTGGATATAATATTTAGTTACTCAGACCATACCAACTGATTAAAAGTATACGGAAACTGGGCATCAAATCTCAATTCTATAACATCAGTTTCGAATATTTGCCCACCATATTGGGTGAGTCAATTTAGATTATCCCGCATGGAGTTAATATTCGGAATCAAGAAATTGAAACCCTCTCAAGCATAGTGTTTCACATAAGTGTACGATTGATAAACGTGTGGATGTTATCCACGATGCAGTTAATATGGAATTAAAGTGTATGAATATATTCAATCAGTTCAAACATTTATACAGTTGAATCAAACGATTAGTTTGTTGAGTGGAAATTAAATATATTGTTCACCTAACTGTACAATCTCTTGACGGCCCGTAACCGTCAGATTTAATTGAGTCAACTAAATTTTCAACAAATCAACAATTTTCTTTTCTAAGTGTCAAATCATTAAAAATAAAACGCGGGTATACGGAGGGAACAACACGCGGATTCTCAAGAACCTCCCTTTTTAAATTGTATTCGACGAATTTTGTTTCAAGTTGTTCTGATGAAATTGATGATTGTTCTATATTGCACTTGTTGTTGCAAGTTGTTTTGATGAAAGTGAATGATGTTCTATAATGTACTCGTCTGTTCCAAGTTGTACTGATACAATTTATCGAATGCAATACGTCAAATATCAATTCGTCGAAAAATTTTTCAAAAGGGACGTTCTTGAGAATCGACGTGTTGTCCCTCCGCATGCCCGCGTTTTATTTTTACTGATGTCATGTTTAATGTTTTCTCCTTTTTTCGTGTTTTGTTCGACACATAATTTTGTGGATGTGTCGTTGACAAGCTGCACGTGGTCCTCCCTGCATGCGCATGTATCCATCCTATGTTATGTATTGGGTAACTAATGCCAACACTAAAATCATTACCTCGAAACAACGGTTCAACAAACGCGAAGTCGCTGCACGCATTACGGAAGATCAATGTTTTTGTCCTGCATCGTCCATGTTCTGTCAATGGTATAATCTACAGTCGCATTTTAATCACCTTCCGCGTGTTTTTATACCGCAATGAGCAATGGCGATCGGCGATACATCTCGATAGAACTCTCTTGGGGTTGCATCGCTGGAAAAATATTTTTTTTTACCATTCGCGTATTTTGCATATGACGCCAACACTAATTTGGAACAATATTTAGAACAACTAGAACAGCCTGGTACAATCGAGAAAAAGTGGATTTTCCAAAAGTGGGGGGCCCTGGCAAGAAACGTTTTTCGTTTGTTTTACGGTCGCGGGTTTCGCTTTAGAACTTTCGTCTTCAGGAGAATTATAGAACAAGCGTAGAACAATACAGAACAATCGTCAGAATATGCATATTCGAACAATTGGGTGGCTATGTTCCCGCACCTAGAGGGTTATCTTAAATAAAAAGTTGGAAACGCATTCGACGGCGCGCCATTATCAAATGGTGGCGCGCCACAGCGTGCCCGGATTATCTAGTATTTCTATACATATTCAAAGCGGCCATTTGTAAAATTCACATATGCATGCGAATCGATATGTTATCAGGTGAATTTATGAAAAAAGACAATGGGCGCTAGTGATAAAATTGGTGTAGAAAATTTGGTTAAGTAATTTTGGGGCCACATCATTTTGTCGAAAAATCGTTTTACCGAATCGTCATATTGCCGAGTCGCCGTTTTTCCGAAAAAAAATATTGCCTAACGTCATTTGCCCGAATCGTCATATTGCCGAATTGACATTTTTCCGAAACATCAGATCTCCGAAAGTTAGTTGAAACCTGAAACGTGACGTTGCCGAATCTTGCAAATAATCTTTCATAATTTTTAAATTTAGAGGAAGAGCGAGCAAAATGGGACATGTGGGAAAAATGGGCCTATCTTTTTTCCATAATCGATTTCTTTCATACATTTTTTCAAATGCATGTGGCGAGTCTTATATGGTCATATTCGAATGCATATGAAATAAAATAAAGATCTGACAAAATACCGTTGAAAAAAATTACAATTCGGCAAAACATCATTCGTCTTTATAAAGTCTAGGTGTGCAAACGATTCGGATAAATGACATTCGGCATTATAATTTTTCGGCAAAGAAACGATTCGGCAATATGGCTTTCGGCGAAACCACGATTCGGCAGAATGAATTTCGGCAACATTATGTGGACCCTTATTAATGTGTGCGATACTCGTAATTGGAATGTAATGAGGTATTAACCGAGAATGGCTCGAAGGTGTCCCTCGAGGGTCGAGAGTATCGTGGACTTGATCTCGTAGACGGTTTTCCCGAGGAATTGTTCACTGGCTGTGTGCAACAGCTCGTCGGCCTTCATAATCTTGCATTGCGCGACGCCGGTGACAGTGAGCGGCACGCCCTGGGCCGTCTCGACGCTCTCGCACACCGGGTTCAGGGTCATCACCTCCAGGGACAGTCGTTGAACGTCCGTCACCCACCACCAGCAGAAAGCGTACCCTCCGACGATCGTTCGTTTTGTCATTGATCCGCAGCATCCTCCTGTAATAAAGAAAACAAAACAAAAACATGAGAAACGCAAATTAGCAGGAGAGAATAATGCGATCGACTGACTTAAAGCGAGATAACCGCGGGGAGGAATAAACGTGAGTTTCATCTGATACGTTCGTGCGAAACGAGGCCAGCTTTATCGTTAGAGTGCGCATAACATTGACGCGCGAGTATCGAAGGTTTCGAAGATACCCGAGGAATTTAATGCGCTTCTTGTGTCACATTCGAGTTTCGCACTCATAATAGAGATACAGAGAGTGTGGTAACAAAGGATGAATTGCGTGCAAGACGTGGTGTTGGCTCAAACCGCTGACGTAATATGACGACGAAGTTGGGCGTGAGGAAAATCAAGAGATACCTGCACCGTTGTCACGTGATCGTTGATATGCACTTGATACCAGCGAAAATTATGCAAATTATTATGAGAATGATGGTTTACACTATCGCGGATACGTTTTCCTTGCAAATCCTCGTGAATCTTCATTGTTTCAAAATAAATACCTATTTATCGTATAATTTATGAAATAATTACTGTTATTCAGACAATTTTACAACCGGTAGCTTGTAAAATGCTATTTAAATGCTTGAATTATTCGAAATTATGGGTCGTTTTGGCAAAAGAAAATAAGGAAATTATAAATAAATAGAAAATAAGGAAAATATGGAAATAATTCACAAACGGAAAAGAAAATAAGGAAAAAAGTAAGTAATTTTTTGGAGGAAAAGAAAAAAATTGAAATTCCAATAAAATTCTAACCACTTTATCGATTCTCGTGAAACTTGTCACGCTTGGCTTGTTTTACTCCAGCAAGTCCATTTGCGTGGGGTAAATTTCACAATCAGTCTGATTTTGTGTGACGGTATATTTGCAAATTTACACATGGCGAATAATGCGGATAAAGTATTATCAGGTACCGCTGACGGCCTATTTGGGCAGTGGTGACCCTCATCAATCACTCAACAGGTTCTTCTCATTTGCATACGTCACAAGTTCCGCTGATGTTTTGGGCAAACAGACATTGAAGCGTCACTGAACAAACGAGATATCCTGCCGAGGTAGCGAAGGTCAAATTTACCTGTGTGAACTTGGAACCTAATTTAGAGAAAATACATTTTTTCTAAATGCATACGTTTGTATTCAGTATGTACTTGTTTGTACCAACTTTTTTCCGTTTGTACCTTTAAGGGTTTCAGAGATCCAGGGGTTTTTAAAATACTCAGAACTCGACATAGAGAAAATGAATTTTTTCAAAATACATACATTTGTACTCAGTATGTACTTGTTTGTATCAACCTTTTTTACCTTAAGGGGCTCGAACATGCGATACTTCCAAAAACCGCGAGTAAGGCACATCAGCCATTTTACGAGATTGTTCAAATCTGGGATCAGGGTTGGTTTTCCTGTCGTTTGTACTCGTTTGTACTATCGAGAAATCCTTTTGTACCTTCAGAGGGCCGGACATAGCGGGCTTCCAAAAATTGCAAGTAAGTCAAATCGGTCATTATTGGAGATAATGAAAATCTGCAAGCATAAAATCCGTGAAATTTTACGGAAAACGTGAGTTCTCGGTGAGTTTTCGCTGGAAATACTCTAGCCAGAGATACCGTTGCCTCATAGTCATTAGTGTGGATTTTGGTAGCTACTCCTCGATATGTTCGCAACGAAACGCGATTGATTATATATCGCGCGAGGCGACAGCCAAGTCAGCGCGCTGGGCGTCGGACTTTGCGGTACCTACACGACAAGTGGGCCATCACCGTACGGCTCTTTACCGTAAGCCTCGAGCTCGTCACGATAGACTCACTCTCCGCGCGAATGCCCGACATTTCTATACGGAGAGGGATGCGTGCGGCACGCGTGATTATCGTCACGTATACCGCCAACTACAAATACCCCTATTATCTTTCGATCAACGCGACACTCGGACCAAAATGTTCTTCAAATTATTATTATCAATTAATTAATGTGATTTCTAAACGATTTAGGGATTTACACGACTCTGCCGAGATGAAGCATAATTTCGCTTTCGCGCAATTAATGTCGGTACTTTTTTTCAGCTGTAGGAATTTATTGGAAAATTATAGAGCCTGGTTGAGTACGGTCGAAAGTGAAGGCTTTCCAGCGGTTTATTTCGGCTCTAACAGGTGAAATATTGCCCAAGACCGGTTCGAGAATTTTCCAGCGTTTTCTACAACGTCCGTCCGAGAATTCCTCAACTGTAATCCTTTGTAGAAATATGTGGGGGGGGGGGAGAAGCAGGGATCACGCGGGGTAGAGCGAGCCGCGAGAGACCATTGATGAATACGCTCGGAAGGAGAAGGAGCGAGAGAGAGCTGGAAGGGAGGGAAGAAAAATGAGGATGCAGAGTGTGTAGAGAGGAGTGGGAAGTCGATGACCGTTATACGGCGTGATGACGTTGCTCCCCGGAGCCGCACTTAGAACTGGCCTCGGCGCCATGGTCCCGTCACTCCACCATCTTAAATCCGGCACCAGCATCGCTCTGCTCACCGGCAGCAGCAGCAGTAGCAGCAAGGTCATGGTCAGTCCTTCCTCGCAGTCTCACGTTTTTCCCGATAGCAGTACCATGTCTCCTTGTATTTTCTTCATGAAAAAGCGTCAACGTTTCCACAGTGTGTCTCTACGATTTCAGTGACTGAATTCCAGTGAAGTGGTTGAAAAATTGTTCAAGTGGAGTGCACCAAAATCGAGGTTGGTCCAACAAGACAGTCCGTAAAATAATAGGGGGAGTTGTTGGAAAATCAAATACAACGAGACGACGGTTGCCCTCGATGTTTGTCCCAGTGAATGGTAATCATTGCAGTCTCGCAACACCCAGAGAAATCGTTCTGATGGAATCTATTCGAAACAAATAAAAATTGTTTGAATGAAACCAATTTTATTTGATCTAAGTACATCCTAGTGGCCGGCCATTAAATAAATTATTTACTGAAGTAAATAATTAAGTAAATAAATAGATAAATAAATAGTAGAACATAAGTAAATAATTAAGTAAACAATTTATTTAATGGCCGGCCTACTAGGATTTATTTGGATCAAATAAAATGTATTTAATTCAAATAAATGTTAATTTCATTCAAATAAATTATTTATTTAATGGCCAACGTGCTAAGATTCATTTGGATCAAATAAAATTTGTTTCATTCAAATCAATTTTATTTTTACGAATAGATCCCATCAGAACGATTTCTCCGGGTGCAGTCGACGATATTTCCTTAAACGATGTTTCGACGAGTTTTACAACTATAATTCACGCTGAACATCGGTCAGCGATCCTGAAAATTGGTCAAGAAATGGCAGCCGGTAAAACCAAGATTTGCTCATAATTTCGTTCAAGTCAACGACGAAAAATCTCACAAATGTCCCAAAGTCAAAGTAAGTGAGGCGCATGTAATTTCTCACACACGTCGACATCTGTGTGTCGGTTTTCTATCATATACTTTTTTCGTTAATCTAACCAAGTCGTTTTTTCCGTGTAATAAACGATTAATTTTCTCATAACCGCGGGAAAGTTTGATTTCACCGGAGAAGAAAAAAAAATCGATTTCCATTAGCGCGACGAATGTGCAATGTCGAGGAACCCGTGGATCCTCAAAATTAGAAGTCGTGTCTTCGGTGACACGATGACACCTAAACCCGAATTGCGGGGTGCAATTCGTCAAGAGGGGGCACCCTCTTGACGAATGCTCGGTGCTTTCCGGGTTGCTTCCGAGGATATTGCGATTGTCGTGAGATTGGCCGACCGTAATGATAGGTAATACGAGAAATCTTACGGATAGTAATCGCGCTTGAGCGGTCGGCACTAATAGGTCGACCGCTGAAATCGTCACCGCTAAACGATTCACTTTGTGTTTTTTTTTTCTTCAATTCCAACGACCGGCGCATTTCGAAGCCAAAGAGGTTGGGAGATTTAAACGCGCGATGCTTCGTCGGGAGTCGGGAGATCGTGTCGAGTCCCTGCTGGGCTCGCATTGTCATTCAACGTGTTTTACCGTCAATGCCGTCAGTTAAATTACTTAACCGGCCGAAAGTTTCACGTACCGGCGGTGTCGAGCGGGATTAAATTGTAAATCGTAGCACGTTTTCCGATTACCGTTAACTGACCACGTGGCTTTCTCGCTCTCTCGTTACTTCAGATACGGCGGGCCCGTGCGAGGCGCGCACCGCGTGTGTGTAGCCCGCGCGGCTACGTGACGCTCCTCAGGGTGTACCCGTCTTTTTCACTCGGCCCGCTGACCGTCGAGCGTCTTCGCCCGCTGTGAAATTTGTGCACCCGCGGTACAAATACGAAACGTATTATATATAAGAGCAAGGTGTCACGGGCGGCGAGTTTCATTCCATGTTTCCGGGCTGAGAGCGAACGAGTCTCGTACACGCGGTTTTACAACGTACGATAACTAATAGCGGTACGCGATATTATTTTCTTTCATTTTTCGCTACTTCGGTGTGAATCATTCGACGTTTCATTAAATTATTTATCCTTTATTAACAATTTTTCTTGTTTTTCTTTTTCACAAAAAACCGACGTGACACCTGGTTTTCAATTTACAGCAACTGAATTTACAGTCGACTAGTTAAGGTAGTACGAGCGGTACAGTTCCGCCATACGTGAGTTTCAGTGAATATTTCGGACACTTCTCGATGGGATAAAAATCGGAAAAAAATCAAGCACGTTAAAGGTACCGAAAAGATTAATTTAGCATAATAATAATTCCAAAATGTTATTAACATATAAATGTAAGAATGAATTGTTCAACAATTTATCCGGTAACCCAACTTTTTTTTCTGACGAAAATTATTCATTATTATTTTTTCTCAATACGTATGAATTTTTTCAGAATTTTGTTTAGTTTTTCAAAACTGCGTTTTTTCAAGAAAAATGAGGGGCGAAGACCGCATTTAAACAAATTTAGACACAATTCTGAAAAAATTCATACGTATTCAAAAAAATGAATGAATAATTGTCATCAGGAAAAAAGTTGGGTTGCGGGTAAATTGTTGAACAATTTATTTTTTCATTAATTTGTTAATAACATTTTGAAATTATTATTATGCAAAATAAATCTTTTAGCACCTTCAACGTTCTTGATTTTTTTGAAATTTTTATCCCATCGAGAAGTGTTCGAAATATTCTGTGAAACTCACGATTGGTCGCTCGTACTACCTTAATGCGAACTGAATAAATATAATAACACACGAAAGTAATCGACTCTAATATGCAGCTGAGTCACGCCGAGATTCGGGAAAACACATTTGTTTCGTACCAAGAATAACGTTGACTTGACAAACATTTAGCGGTAAACCAATGAGCATTTAACTTATTTGAATAATGTTAATTAAAGTGAGAGCATTTTTGCAGATTAACCCTCGCTTTTAGTGACGCTAAAATGGGCATCGAGAGCGCTATAGCGTCTGTCGTGGGTGGCGGTGCGACGGGCGGTCTCTCGTGGTTTGTTCCCGCTCTGGCTATGGCGGTTGCGTACTTTCAGTACGAAATGACGGACAAGGAGTCCCAGCCAATCGATATGCCGACGGAACTGTTGCACACGTCGTACGATTTTATCGTCGTTGGAGCCGGCTCGGCAGGTCAGTATTTTCCGCTTTTTTCTTCTTTCGATACTTCATCCGCGCGTAAACGATTTATTTTTTTTTTCGTACTGGCCAACTTGAAAGAGAATTCTTTTGACATCCTTCAGGTGCTGTGGTCGCTAGTCGTCTGTCGGAAATAGACAACTGGAATGTATTGTTGCTGGAAGCCGGTGGCGATGAAACGGAAATTACGGACGTGCCTCTCCTAGCCGCGTATCTGCAGCTCAGTAAACTCGATTGGAAGTACAAGACCGAGCCCCAGGGTGGAGCTTGCTTGGGTAATTCATTTGCAAACTCACTTTTAAGTGTGCTTCACAGTCACGGCTAGGCGAATAGAGATGCTTTCGGATCGCCAGACGGATCGTGCGATTGTTTTCTAGCGATTTAAAAATTTATAGAAACCGGACATCATAGAACCTGCTATTGCTTAAAAAAAAAATTAAAAAATCTTGTCGTGTAAAAAATGACTAAATGAAAAAAAAAAAAAAAAATGTTTTAAAGATAATTCGAAAAAATGTCTCGTGAAAATTGGCAACGTTTGACCGCGTTGTCGATTTTTCGGAATATTATTCGGTGTTAAAAAAATGAATCAACAACGTGAAAATGACTCGTTCAGATTGACGCAACTGAAAATCTTGGCCTGCTTCGTGCGATCCGTGATTAAATGTTCATCTAGAATCTAGAACAGTCTAGCGGATTTTCCTTTAGAAAGTGACTGAAGCGAGACGGGTGACTTTTAGCACGGTACGTTTTATCGTGTACCCTAAGGCCGGAGTGAAGCAGCAGGAGCAGTCCGCCAGTACAAGTAAACTGGTTAGGGGGGGTAAGGTTAAATCGGTGAAAACAAGGCATGTTTTTACGAATTTTTTTTTTTTTTGCTGTACAGATAGTGTTAGTCTATTTAATCAATTTCCATATAACAATGCAACATTTGATCAATATTTTCTTAAATTTTAATTGCAAAATATTGAAAATTGAGCGAGTGACAGTGAATCTCCGGAGGCGCCTCGAAATAAACGATGTTTTGCGGTGTACATCATAACTCGCAACAGAGTCATCTGAAAGAAAAAAAATCAAAATGCATTTGTTAGAGGAGATGTTTCTCGAGGTAACGTTGCGAGAATTTTTTATTATTTCGATTTTTCAATGTTTTGTAGCACGTGGAAGCCGAAAAAACCGATTCTCGCCGAAAAAAATCGGTTTCTTCGTTACCAAGTGCTACGAAAAATTGAAAAATTGAAATAATAAAAAGTCCTCCCAGCGTTACCTCGAGAACACCTCCTTTAACAAATGCATTTCGATTTTTTTGTTTGAGATGATGCTGTTGCGAGTTATGATGTACACCGCAAAACTTCCGAGGCGCCTCTGGAAATTCACTGTCACTCGCTCAATTTTCAATATTCTGCAATTAAATTTATTAAATTTATTGCAATTACAATTTAGGGAAATATTATTCAAATGTTGCATTATTATATGGAAATTGACTGAATAAAATAACACTATCTATATCGCAAAAAAAAACATCTGAAAAACATGCCTTGTTTTCAACGAATTAACCTTACCCCCCCCCCCCCCCCCCCCCCCCCAACGTCTGGCGGCAAACGCGATCTGACGTCGTAGGATTTGGGTGGAGAGGAAAAGATGTGAGTTGGTAAAAAGTTGGGTTTGATTCGCAGCTATGGAGAATGGACGTTGCAACTGGCCTCGTGGAAAGGTTCTCGGCGGTAGCAGCGTTCTGAATTACATGCTCTACCTGCGTGGCAATCGCAAGGACTACGACATATGGGAGCAGCAGGGAAATCCGGGCTGGGGTTCCGCGGACGTTCTTCACTATTTCAAAAAATCTGAGGACAACAAAAATCCGTACCTGGCCCGCACGGTGTACCACTCGACGGGAGGATACCTGACGGTCCAGGAGGCCCCGTGGAGAACCCCGTTGGCAACGGCGTTCGTCGATGCCGGTCAGGAAATGGGCTACGAGATCAGAGACATCAACGGAGCTCATCAAACGGGCTTCATGATAGCCCAAGGAACGATAAGAAGCGGAAGTCGTTGCTCGTCCTCGAAGGCCTTCCTGCGTCCGGCTCGGCTCCGATCGAATCTTCACGTCTCGCTCAACTCTCACGTGACGAAGGTTCTCATCGATCCGGTGAGCAAGCGAAGCTACGGCATCGAGATGATACGGGGAGGAAAGATGTACCGAATCCGAGCGAAGAAGGAGGTCATCCTGTCGGGCGGTTCGGTGAATTCTCCGCAGATTCTCATGCTCTCGGGAATCGGACCCAAGGACCATCTGACGCAGCACAATATTCCGGTGCTTCAGGACTCGAGCGTCGGAAACAATCTTCAGGATCACGTGGGTCTCGGTGGTTTGACTTTTATGGTGAACCAGGAGGTGTCGATGGTCGAGAGTCGTCTTCATAGCGCCTCGGCCGTGATGAAGTACGCGGTTTTCGGTGACGGACCACTCACGGTCCTCGGTGGTGTCGAGGGCCTCGCTTTCGTCAACACCAAGTACGTCAACGCCTCGGACGATTTCCCGGACATCGAGCTCCATTTCATATCGGGTTCGACGAATTCCGACGGCGGCAGACAGATCCGCAAGGCCCACGGACTCACGAGGAGATTTTACGACGCTGTCTTTGGGCGCATCAACAACAAGGACGTCTGGAGCGTTATTCCGATGCTCCTCAGGCCGAAAAGCAAGGGTCTCATCAGACTGCGAAGCAGAAATCCCTTCGATCATCCCCTCATTTATCCCAACTACTTCAAGGAGCCGGAGGACCTTGCCACCCTCGTCGAAGGCGTCAAGATCGCCGTGGCGCTCAGCAGAACCGCCGCTTTCCGGAAATTCGGGAGCGAGCTCAATCCAGCGCCGTTTCCAGGCTGCAAGCACATACCGCTTTACACCGACCCCTACTGGGCCTGCATGATAAGACACTACTCCGCGACCATTTATCATCCTGTTGGGACTTGCAAAATGGGCCCCAGGTGGGATCCCGACGCGGTTGTCGATCCGCAATTGAAGGTTTACGGTATTCAGGGCCTCAGAGTCATCGACGCCTCGATAATGCCCAATCTCGTTAGTGGAAACACCAACGCACCCGCAATTATGATCGGGGAGAAAGGCTCGGATATGATCAAGGAATATTGGCTCAAACGAAAGCCCTCTGGGTAAATCCAAACGATCTGTGCCAGTCAGTCATCCTTAATTCGCAGCGACTCTTTGAGCCCGTGATGATCGATGTCAATTCTTGCGAGAGGAATCCCGAGTTGAAATTTCTGGCCTTCCTGGAATCCTTTTCTTTGGAGTACGAAAAGGCTGTATCAGGCTGTATCAAGGGATTGGAGACTTCGTTCAACCTCAGGACATGACACATATTACCCATTTGAAGTGACCGATGGTTGGAGGAAGGCTTGAAAATAAAATCCACAGACCCTCGGATGAATCTCGATAGGCTATACAGGTTGAAGCGAGAGTCACGGCCCTGCATAGAACCCCCGAAAGTGGCAGTTATTACCCATTTTCATTATACGAAGGTTTTTCGGAGGTTCCATATGTCATCACAGGAAGTGCCAACGCACCGCGACTGTCACGATTTTCGATCGTGAAACACCAATCAAATAGGACGAAAAAGTCAAGATTTTGTCTGCCCGAGGAATCGCGACGATTTCCCGCAGAATTCTTTACATATAGACTGATATGAGGAAATTCAACCAAGAATTTTTCTACCTAAAAATGCCGTGTATCGGAAGGATACTGCGGCTGTAGCTGCGAAATCGACTGCGGGTATGATAATTGCCCAAGCGAAATACGAGATTACGGCGTTAAATGCGGGCAACGTGAGTGTGCGAGGCATTTACGATGTCTATAACTGTTGTGCGGTGCGGTGAAAGCGTATTGGTGCGCGGAGCCGGAGAAAGTTTTTCTTGCCGAAAGACTCTCAGGCTCACGGTGACATTGAACGGAAGAGACGTGATCATCGGCCATGTGCTAACAGTTTAGTAATAATCGCGCCAAAAACAATCGGAAGTCTGATGGATTAGTCGGGCGATAATCCTAGTGAAGATAAAATAGTAACGAATATTTTTATATAAAAAGCATCACAAATCGTCGTATGGTTACCTGTTGTTATAATTCATTGCATTTTATGCGAGTTCATTTCATAAAGAACAGACGAAACGTGACAATCGACGGTATCTTAAAAATTACCAAAATTACATTGAATTTCGTTTCACGAGAAGAATTTTTGCATTTTTGTACAATTATACTAATGTGAAGATGTATTTATATATGTATATTGAAATTCAATTGTACGCCGGAAAGGCTTTTTTTCATGACACTGATGCGGTTCAGGCTATTGATAAAGATCGGCACAGTAAAGCAAAAAAAAAAAACGTTAGTTGTCCCGAGACCTGAGGCCTGGAAATCAATTGTTAATACTCGACAAATTGTTTTGCTACTTGAAGTACAATATGAAGGTACGACTGTTTCGAAAAAAAGAAGCAAAGCAAAATTACGTTTAATTTAGTTTTACGAAACTTAGCATTAGTAACTAAGTATTTATGTATATTGCAATTAAATGGAGTATTAATTAATGAGTATTATAATTTAGGAATTATTGAATTGCATCAAAGTGTCGAAGCACAACAGTGATTCGACGATTCCGTTACGGATTTCGACACTACGGTTTAAATCAACGACGTCTGTACCGCGATTTTTGTACATATAGAACACGGCGAAAAATAAATCGGCGTGAACGTGCCTACACCTGGTGTCAATTCGTTAGTTTACACGGAGCCAAGAAGTTGCGATGACCGCGTCGATTACGACAAACAGAAGACCTGAGAGTACGTGGGAATTTCGCTGACGAGGCTGCTCGATCGTTGGACAAGCTGCGACGACTCGTGGGCGCGCGTGCACTTTCACCGCAGTTCTCGAAAGCCCCGCGTCCGCGAGAGGATATCTTTCCGGACATTAATTCAATTCTAATCGGCTCTTTGCCGTTTTAAGCTGTTAACCGTTTTCGCGGCTGGTAATCGCGTTTCCGTGTCGTCGTAGCAATTTCCTGTCGCGTCGACGAACCAATATACCGACAATACGAATCTATCGTTCGACCAATAGATTCCCAAGAGAGTGATGCAGATCGGGGGAAGTCACGATTAAATTTCCAATCTAGTTGCCATCAGACATCGATGACGCGTTTACGATGACGCTGATGGGAAGTTTTTCAGCTACTCGAATAGCCCTGTCTTACGGTCCCGAGCTCGGTTTCCTAGTGATTTTGCGATTTTTTATAGTGCTTCTGCGTCGTGATATTATAGACAGTAAAAATCGGGTGTCCATAATGCCACCATGCGCATTACTGACCCGCTATGACTTCGTCATCGTCGGAGGAGGTTCGGCAGGTACGCAGTCAACGTTGCTGCGACTGTTTTTTTTTTTCGTAATTTCGAAGCTGTGACGAGTACGCATGCGTAATACGGAATTCATTACTCGCATGAAACCGGAGTGCGCATGGGTAAGAGTCATTGCGGTTAGAAATGAAGGATTTGGATAACGTTCTGAAAGACAGTGTGTAAGATTGTAGTTGGCTCTGACGGTGTGTAAGGTAAACGGCCCTGTTTGTGACCCTACCTCGGGTTGTGACGCCCAACAGCTATTTTTCATTGTCATAAATTAAATTGACGTCAAATTTTAACCTGTTTATCGCCAAATTGAACTGTTTTTGAAATATATTTTTCCTGCAATAAACAAACTTTTTGATTAATTATATAGTAATACATTTCACCGGCGAAAGCAATGGTCGTGCGTCTCTGTAAGTTCGAACCGTCGTATTTAGGCAGAGTTCACTACCGGCGTCGGTCGCGTAACCGGTCATTTCGTTCCTCAATTAAGTATAATACAATATAAAAATGGTATGAAAATCATCAGAATCATTAACTTTATCGACAAGAAATAAAATACTGTGGCTATTGGTTAGTTTTTCCCGTAAACTCGCTGGGTCAGTAACTCTGACATAATTGAGGTTATGGGCACGTTTGCTGACCCTTTCAGTTTGTTGTTGCAAAAGATTAGGTTAGAATTAATTAACATACAATACGTTGAAAGTAATTAAATCACGCTCATTATTTACACCTTAACACCTAAATTCACATGCAAAAAATAATTTGACCCGTGCCAATTGACAATTGACAAGTGTCAGGAATCGGATTGCGCGGGGGGGGGGGGGGGGGTCAGAAACTCGGTACATGCGGGGATCAGCACCTACGGCGTCGTGTCAGAAACGCGGTACACGCGGGGGTCAGGAGCTACGGCGTCAGTGTCACAATCCCGGTACACGCGACGGTCACAATGTACGATGGATGGTCCTGCAGGGTCAGGAACCCCGGTAGTAGACAAGCCATATTTAAACAATGTTAATATTTTCAACATTTTGCCTTTGTAGAATAGTCGGTTCTGTTTCAGAAGGCTTCAATGCACGTATTAAAAACCTTTCCTTTTAGTTTGACAATATCGCTCATCTGTAAATAACTGAAAAAAGTTGCAAAGTAGAACTTTGCACATTGCTTCCTCGTTCATTTCCCTTTTTCACAAAGCTTCCTCTATGAAGAAGCTTATTTATTCACTTTGGTTTCCTCATAGAGGAAGCTTTGTGAAAAAGGGAGATTAATGAGGAAGCAATGTGCAAAGTTCTACTTTGCGATTTTTTTTAAATTTGAACAAAAGAAACCTCCGTTACAAACACCGTTACATCTAATTTTGATTAGACACAAAGTTTTGTCTTAATTTCTTAAATTTTGCGGAAGTTATAGCGAAAACCTCTACATTTTTTGAAAAATTCAAAATGGTGTAAAATCCGAACGATCTTACCGATCACTACCAAATTTCGTACGTAGCAGGGCTATATGTTATTTTTCGACTGTGGAACATTTCGATTCCTTTCTTCAGATTCGACGGGATTTAGAGCAAACTGTATTTACCTACATATTACATACACACGTACGGATATTTTTCCTAGACCACTATTCTCGATGTTTTAGGCGATTCTAAGCATACTGGCATGAAAATCTCGAAAAAAATGTTTTCATGAAAACAAAGCATCCTCTATGAGGAAGCAAAAATGACACCGCTGCTTTAAAGGTGTCACAAACTGGGCCGTTTACCTCATAACGTAATACGAAAAAGTTTGATTAGCAGTGCAACGTCGCTGTTGCGTTTGTGTCGTCCGCAGGTTGCGTTTTAGCGAACAGACTCTCGGAGAACGAGAATTGGACGGTTTTGTTGCTCGAAGCTGGAGGCGACGAGACGGTACTTTCGGAGGTTCCTATGGTTTTCCCGACCCTCCAGCTGACCTCGATGGACTGGCAGTTCAAGACCGAAACGTCGTCCTCCTACTGCCAGGGAATGAACGAGCATCGTTGCAACTGGCCGCGAGGAAAGGTCCTCGGTGGCAGCAGCGTTATCAACGCGATGCTCTACGTTCGCGGGAACCGGGCGGACTACGACTCTTGGCGAGACTCGGGCAATCCCGGCTGGGATTACGACACCGTGCTCCGATATTTCACGAAATCCGAGAACATGACCATTCCGGAGTTACGCGGTGATCCGTATCACGGCACGAGTGGCGGCTTGACGGTCGAGAATTTTCGTCATCGTACGCCAATCGCGAATTATTTTCTCGAGGCCGGAAAGGAAATGGGCTACGAGAATAGGCTCGACGTGAACGGCGCGAAACAAACGGGTTTCGCGTATTCTCACGGAACACTTCGCGATGGACTTCGCTGCAGCGCGGCTAAAGCTTTTTTGCGCCCGGTCTCGAAGAGGAAAAATCTTCACGTGACCACTCACGCTAGGGTCGAAGAGATTTTGATCGGGGAGACTTCGAAAGTTGCCTATGGCGTGAGATTTCGTAGGGGCTCGTGGGCCGGCTCGCAGTACCTTGTCTACGCCGATAGAGAAGTCATCGTGTCCGCTGGCTCCGTACAGTCGCCTCAGCTTCTTATGTTGTCGGGAATCGGCCCCCGGAATCATCTTCGGGAGGTTGGAGTCTCGGTGATTCACCATCTCCCCGGTGTCGGTCGCAATCTACAGGATCACGTTGCGATCGGTGGTATCACTTATCTCATTGACCCGCCGAAAGAGTGCGCCCAATCGGGAATCGGTTTCGTCCTGCCACGCTCTCTCACCCTCGAATCGCTCAAACTATTTCTCGAGGAGCGCTCGGGACCACTTTATTCCATGACGGAGTGCGAGGCCATGGCTTTTGTTAACACCAAGTAAGATATGTTTACCATTTTTCTCTCATTGCCTCAAACATTCCCTCTGAGAGATCAAATTCTCTCAAGAGGGACACGAGGGTCGGTAAAACAAAACCCTTTCTTTTTTACTATAACGAGAATGAAAAGAAGTCGGGGATTTTTTTTTCTTTTCTAGAATCGCTCAAAAAGCCTTTAAGGTAATCCGTGCGCCTAGTATTAATTTCGCATAAATTCGAGAAAAATGCGAGCACTAAATTGCGCAAGCACTAAAAAACGGGAAAAATTCATGCGCAATAAAGGTACTGAAGAGATTGATTTTGCATAATAATAATTCTAAAATGTTATTAACACATTGAAAGAAAAATTGTTTAACAAATATTTCGATGACCCGTTTTTTAATGAAAATGATTCTTTCATTTTTCTGAATACGTATGAATTTTTTCAGATTTTTAAGTTCTCTTTGAAATGTGGGTTTTTTTATATGGAAAGTATATACAAATTTCTAAGAGAACTTAAAAATCTGAAAAAATTGGGTCATCGGGATATTTGTTAAACAATTTTTTTTTTTTCATCAATTTCTTGATAATATTTTCGAATTATTATTATGCAAAATTCATCTTTTCGGTACCTTTAATTTGCGTGATATTTTCCCCGATTTTTAGGCCATCGAGAAGTGAGGTTGCAAAGACTAACTTAAAGTAAAGTTATATAGCCAGGGCCAATCCTTCTAGCAGTCTTCTTTGGATATTATTATTTGACATTTTTTTGTCATTGAGGAAAAAAGTAGTCCTTGTAAGAAAAATATACGTTTTTCGACTAACTCGGCCCCCTTAAACAGAGTTGTGTATCTAACATTGTAAATGTGTAAAGGAAATTGAATCGATCGAGCAGGTACGCAAATACTTCGAGGGATTACCCGGACATCCAACTTTTCCTAGCATCGTCAGCGGATAATACGGACGGTGGTTTGTTCGGCAAGCGGGATTGCGGTTTGCAGGACGAATTTTTCGCCAGTGTCTTCGAAGGTATCCTCTACAAGGACACGTACTCGGTGATGCCGCTGCTGTTGCGACCGAAAAGCCGTGGATACATCGAGCTACGAGACGCCAATCCGAGAAGTCATCCCAAAATTGTGCCAAATTACTTCGACGACAATCGTGACCTGGATGTTCTGGTATAGTTATAAACAGCAGTTAACCCAAAAGCACAACTGGAGTTTTCAATTTTCGCCATAACAACTGTTCAATTTAACAGCAGCTGGAGTAATTAGTGACGAGAAGTTGCTCGTTGTCGTTGTTCCAGGTCGAAGGAGCCAAGTTGATTCACCGAATGAGCCAAACGAGAACGATGAAAAAGTTAAAAGCGCGGCCAAACACAAACGTCATTCCCGAGTGCGCCGCGTACGAATTTCTTTCGGACGCTTACTGGCGTTGTCACGCGAGATTTTACACGATGACGATCTACCATCCAACGGGAACGTGCAAAATGGGCCCGGCGAGCGATTCCACCGCGGTGGTCGACCCGAGATTGCGAGTTCACGGGATAACCGGACTGAGAGTAATCGACGCCTCGATAATGCCCACGATCGTAAGTGGAAATACCAACGCACCGGTCATAATGATAGCGGAAAAAGGTGCCGACATGATCAAGGAGGATTGGCAACATTTTCCGGATACGAAGAAAAATCTTGGCTGCTGCTCGATTAAATTGAAAAAGCTCTCGCGAAGGCATCCCGGGTGGAGTGTAAATCACCCGAGAGAACATGTCGATCGGTTCTCACCTCTATGGCTTTCCTTCGACGCGCCCGAAGAAACGTGTCACGAGGACTGGCAAACGGAGGTCAAGATTGTCGAGAAACAGTACGGAGCATTGAAAAAACGAAGGGAAACTGAACCGACTACTTGGCTCAACATCAAAGTCATTGCCGATGAGAAAGCTACGGGCGTTGCGAATCTTCAGTTACAGAACCGGTGGGAAAATTTCACGAGCTTGTTGCCCAGCCTTCAGCACGATTTTCGAGAACGATAGTCATTATAATACGTGAAACGCATCTGTAAATATCGTCGATTTTCTGCACAGTATTTATTATTTATTCTTTCAATGTTTAGTCAATTAAAAAACTACTGCAAAACATACTTCTCGACGGAATATATCCAATCTATTATGGAACACATCCCGTCGAAAAATCACTGATTTTCGCGATTTTTTTTTAATAGTTAGGATAAACTAATCGGTCTGGTTTTTTTTACAAATCAAGGCACACGGAGAGAAGGATCTGATATTTTTTACGATATTTCTAGTAAAAAGTATTGTCAATTTCCGGTAGAGGGGAGATATAATGCCATCTATCGAGAAGAACTGGAACGATGAGAATTTTTACCATGAAATATGGTAAAAAATATTGTGTTAGAAATTTTCATAGTTCTCGTACTGTTCGTTAGGTGACGGCTATGGCTTTTCAATACCAGGTGCGTTGGTAATTTTTACTATCGCGTCCGGTAAATTTTATCACATGCTTCTCTCCGTGTACTAATGAAGAGTACAACATTATTTTCTGTAAGTTGATTTATTTATTGTTCAATATTGTTATAAATTATTGAAAAGTCCGGTTAAAAACGGTCTTGCATGGTGTCCAGGTTGCGGCCTTAATCCTGATCTGATTAAAAAATGTCAAAAAGATGATTAATCTGTAGGAAAGCCGCAATCGTCCTATGGAGGTTTTTTAAATTTAACAAAATTGCCCAAAACGCAATCAAAACGTGTCGGATTTAGCCTTTTTTCGACAGTTTTTCGCAAAAAAAGAAATAGAAAGATTTCAAGAAAAAAAATAACCTTCCATAGGACGATAGAGAATGACGAGAAGAATTTTCTGTCAAAATTTGAAATGGATAGCTTGAAAACTCTTCCCTTGAGAGTGGACACCGTTTTGAAAAACACCATTTCGAGATAAACGCGTTTGAAGTGAGCTTTTTTCATATAAATCGTTTACTTACGACCATTCGGCGACGCCAGGTCCACTCGAAATAATTCGAATTTCGATAAAAAAAATGTGAGAGAATGTTTATAGCAGTGTATACTATCCGATAATGCACACAAAAAACGATTTTTTGAAAATGTCACACACGGTGATGATCCCTTAAGGTAGTCCTTGCGACCAATATTCACTTCGCATAAATTCCAGGAATTTGGGAGAGAAATGCAAACACTTCTCGGTGGTATGAAAATCTGAAAAAATTCATGCACATTAAAGGTACTGAAAAGATTAATTTTGCATAATAATAATTCGAAAATGTTATTAACAAATTGATGACAAAAACAATTGTTTATCAAAAATCTCGATGACCCAAGATTTTTTTTTCCTGAAAATGATTCCTTCGTTTTTCCGAATACGTATGAATTTTTTCAGATTTTAGAGTTCACATTGAATTTTCACATATTTTCCCTATAAAAACTGCACAAAATTCAATGTGAACCCTAAAATCTAAAAAAATTCATACGTATTCAGAAAAACGAAGCAATCATTTTCATGAATAAAAAATCTTGGGTCATCGAAATATTTGTTAAACAATTGTTTTTTTCATCAATCTGTTAATAACATTTTCGAATTATTATTATGCAAAATTAATCTTTTCAGTACCTTTAATGTGCATGAATTTCTTCAGACTTTTATACCACCGAGAAGTGTTTGCAATTCCCTCCCAAATTCCTCGAATTTATGCGAAATGAATATTGGTCGCTAGGACTACCTTAACGGATTTTTTTATGCCACTCGGTCATTGTCCCGACGTGCCTCAGTTTCCCCTACTGTTGCCACCAGGATTTAACAATCAGATTTATTTTATTTTACCGGGGTTTTTCTTAGTGTTGATATTAGGACTTAGCGCAAAGATTTTTTTTTTGCAAGTACGAAGGTCGATTGATACCGTACGTGCAATCATAATTCAGAGTGATAAGCTTGC
This sequence comes from Pimpla rufipes, assembly GCA_963932165.1. Classification (NCBI taxonomy): domain Eukaryota; kingdom Metazoa; phylum Arthropoda; class Insecta; order Hymenoptera; family Ichneumonidae; genus Pimpla; species Pimpla rufipes. The sequence continues at coordinate 952,877 of OZ010635.1, forward strand.
TTGTGCTTATCTCGTGCCCATCCACGTCAATAACTTATCTGTTCATACGGAAATGAGTTCTATTGATCACAAGCAGGAAGCACCGATAAAGCGTGCTCGCCTGGTACGCAAACATCGAGAAATCAACCATTTTAGGCAAATAATCCCGGAATCGTCACCTATATAATACTACATTTATTTTTGGGAAACGCTTCAGTACCGACAACGAGCAAGAGTCGGCGGTACCACGCAGGGTTTTCCGCTTTTCAGTGTGACAAACGACTGGTCGGAGACGCAGCAACTAACCCAGTGAGTAATCCGAGGTTTAAACAAAATTATCCTTTGTTTAGTGGCAGCTTCGATCAATACCAAAAATATAGAATTATCGCGCTTAAAGAATTAGTGATTTATTTTATGTTCAAGTGTCTTGTGCAATAGATTTGACAACAATCGAAAAGTCGTGTTATCTTCGGATATTTATGATCCAGATAAGTTGCGATAGTTTTGCCGTCGACTGGCACCGCGAAATCCAACAAGGCGTGGTTCACTGTTCGGCGAATAGCCGCAACAGATTACTCGAGCCCGCTTATCGGTTAGCGCAGTCGGTAGTGCGTAATGTCTCGCGATTTCCATATTGTAGGAAAATTCATCCAACCGCAAAGAAGTCTCACTGCGGGAACCGTGATTCGCAACTCAACTCAATGTAATGCTAATAAAAAAGCAAAAAACAAAAAAACAAAAAAAAATTTACCTCGGGAAATTTGTAAGTCATTGTAAGACTGTAATTTCTTTACAATGTTCTTTGTGAGTTACAAACCGCAGGTTAAGATCATTGTTACTGTCAACCTCATTTCTATTCCACTTGCCGCGTCCATATCATAAAGTGATAATTTGTGTTGATTTTTATTCTTTCAATCGTTTGTCTCATTAAAAAATTGAGACTTTCCTTGAAAATATTCGTTTTTGCTTCCTCATAAAGGAAGTTTTGTTTTCGTGAAAAATTTATTTTTCGAGATTTTTATGTCAGTATACTCAGAATGGTCGAAAACGTCGAGAAAACTGGTTTGTACCAAATGTCTGTATGTGTGTGTGCGGAGCGTGTGTGTATATGCAGATTTCGTTATTTACACGATAACTGCCGTAATTTTTTAAAGAATGTTCTTCAAATTTGGCACGCACGTTGGTTATCATAGAATACCGTTTGGGATTGTAGTTGATGCGAATCGGTTAGGAAATTCAGATTTTACAGCATTTTGAATATTTTGAAAAAATCGTTTTCACCCTATAACTTCCGCAAAGTGAGAGATATCGGGCTGTGATTTTGTACGTAAATGGACTACCATCAAAGTATGATCTGTACCAAGTTTGGCGAGAATCGGTAGTGTGGTTGTAATGTTATTGTGATTTCAATGTTTTGTTCTAATATCTGTAAGTTCTTCAGCTCCTGTAAATTATCAGACATCCGATTGCAATTTCGAATGTGTCATTACGTTTAGTGATGAATTTCGGCAAGGAAACGGTCATTATGTCGGTAAATTTCGATTTTGCGTCATGAAAAACAAAAAAGCTGTCAGGAAAAAAGGGGGAAAACATTTTTGCAGAATTATCTCAAATTTGGTTCACATATGGACAACCATGGACCACGTTTTGAGTACAAAGTTGACGCGGATCTGTCCAACCGTTCAAATTTTATAGCATTTTGAATATTTTGAAAAATCTCGTTCTCGGGCTGGCTCGTGAAAATGACGAGATACCGGGTTCTAATTTGGTCGAAACATTGACTATCATGAAACAAGGGTTGGGTACAAATTTGAGACAAATCGGTTCAGTGGTTAAAATCTTACATTTTCAATTATTTTTCGAAAACAGCCGAAAAAACCTGCATAGCGGAACCTTGCAAATTGCTTCCTCAGTATTTGGCACTTTTGGCGATGTTTCCTCTATGAGGTATCCAAAATTGATCGACATACTTAATAATAGAGGTAGCTTCCTTAAAAGTGTAAAATACTGAGGAAGTAATTTGCAAGGTTCTACTTTGTTTTACATATAACGATTTAAAAATTGAATACTTAAAGATGTAGGAGCGCGGAGTATTCAATTCGCATAAATTCGAGAAAAATGTGAGAGAATTGCAAACACTTCTCGAAGGTCTGAAAATCTGAAAAAATGCATGCGCACTAAAGGTACTGAAAATATTAATTTTGCATAATAATAATTCCCAAATGTTATTAACAAATTGATAAAAAAATGATTTAACAAATATTTCGAAGACCCAAGCTTTTTTTAATGAAAATGATTCCTTCATTGTTTTTGTATAAGTATGCATTTTTTCAGATGTTTATCTAATCTTTGCAATTTGTGTTTTTTTGTATGGAAAATATGTATAAATTCCAAAGATTAGATAAAAATCTGAAAAAATTCATACGTATACGAAAAAACGAAGAAATCATTTTCATGCAAAAAGAACTTGGGTCTTCGAAATATTTGTTAAACTATTTTTTTTATCAATTTGTTAATAACATATTGGAATTACTATTATAAAGAATCAATCTTTTGAGTACCTTTAGTGTGCATGCATTTTTTCAGATTTTCAGACCATCGAGAAGTGTTTGCCCTTCTCTTGCTCTTTTCTCGCATTTATGCGAATTGAATACTCCCCGCCCCTACATCCTTAAGAGCCGAAAAGATGAGTAGCAATTGACAAATAAACTGTTCTTACAGGTAGTAAAAATGAGTTATTTCTTCAACGAATATCCACACAAATTGCAGCCACCCCGATTGCCCACTTGGATAATTCTTAAAAATTCCTGCCGATGGCAAAGAAAAAGAAGTATAATCCGCTCGTGTGACTGGTGCAAATTGCAAGACTCGAGCTCAATCACCTCGCCGACTGACTCACAAGCTGGGTGTGTTATTCAGCCGAAGGAGCAATGTGTCAGTATCGCTTCACCCCTTAAATATAGTTTACGAAGCTGGTGGAAGAACCACGTGCTGCCGATGCCAGCGCTAAAGAGGCTATAAAACGAGTCTCGTTCGTGGGAAGATAAGAAAGCGTATAGACCGTCTAGTTTATCGTTCGCAGAAAGCCAGCCACTGTCGTGTCGTACTCCGAGCAGAAGCCAACTTATGAGCTTCGGCTCGATTAATCGTGACGCAATGTTACAACACACGCGCTCCAACGTCTCCGGCGGTGCAGCTAATACTGACACTAATACAAACTGGCGGCGGCGTAACAACGGAGTGACCGATGATGTTGTAGTATACACACAGTGGCCGAGAAACCCGAGGGAAGAGACCGATTAGTTTGTCTGCGGTGCCGTCGTCTTCGTCGTCGTCATCGTCGTGGTTGCTCTTCGAGCCGCACCAATGGGGAAAGGAATCTCGGGCTGGCCTCCTCGTGTCGCTGCACTCGAGGCGCGTCTTCGGTTTCGGCCGTCGTCAGTACACAGTAGATTGTGTTCGGCAAAGGGTCCGCGTTTTGGCTCTCAGGGCCCAATTCCATCAGCCTGCCACCCGAATAATAAAACCATTTATCTTCCTCGCCTCTCACTCTTGCGTAATCTCGTTACGATTTCTATTTTTATTCCGTCATTTGGACTCTGCGACATGTTTTCGAAATTAATTTAAAAAAAAACATTTCATTGAGCGTTTGTATTGCACAGCTTTGGGATTTTTTTTGTGAATTTTTGGGATGAAAAATAAAATGAAATAAAATATTGCATTTACAGAGAGCCTGTCGATGGTCCGAGCTGAATTGGTACAATGGTGTCGTTCTCCTGGCGGATTTACGCCCTGTTTGCGGTACTGGTATGCACAGGCGTCACCGGGAATCCGTACCAAATGGTAATAACATTGTCATTACAAATCTACACGTTCGATATCGCGGTTCGTCGACTTACGTAAAATAAGCTATAATATAAAAACGGCTGCGTTTCAAGTTGCGGCGTTAATTCGGGGTGAATTCGGTGAGGCGGTAGGAAAGCTCCGTTAAAGTGGCAAACCGAAAATTAGAAATTCAAATTTAGAATATACAATAATTAGGTGCTTTGTAGGTGCTAATTAGGTGCCAAAAAAAATTTCGTGCTCCTTTATTTTCGCCGAAAAATGAAAATTTTACGGGACCGCTAGCTTGATATTAAGCTATCGGCCCCATAAATATATAAATGATAAAAAAATATCTTCGTCGTTTAAAAATTAGGTGCCTTTTAGATGCTAAATAGGTAACAACATAAAAATTGTCTACTCCTTTTTTTCGTGGTAAAATTCATATTTACTAGGACCAGTAATGTTTTTTCACGGGACTGCTAGCTTGATGCGAAGCTGGCGGTTCCGTGGCTAAAAACAAAAAAAATATATCCGACACATCAAAATTAGATGCTTTTTAAGTGCTAATTCGGTGCCAAAGTAAAAAATGTGGTGCTGCTTTGGTTTCGCGACACAATGAATATTTTACTAGGACCGCTATATATTTCGCGTCAAGCTAGCGGTACTGTGTACAAATATTCTACCACGAAAAAAAAAGAGTAGACAATTTTCATTTTGTTACCTATTTCGCACCTAAAAAGCACTTAATTTTGAAACGCCGAAGATATTTTTTTATCATTTATATATTCAAAGGACCGCTAACTTAATATCAAGCTAGCGGTCCCGTAAAATTTTCATTTTTCGGCGAAAATAAAGGAGTACCAAATTTTTTTGGCGTCTAATTAGCACTTAAAAAGCACCTAATTATAGTACATTCGAAACTTGAATCCCTAATTTTTGGTTTGCCACCCTAACGGGCCTCGGCAGGAAGCGCGCTGATATCGGAACATCGCGCGAAAACCTCGAGAATAATCGTTTGCCGGGAAGTTTCTCAGAACTGGAATGCAGAAACCGCGCGCCGCGCCGGATGACTAATCCAACGGGCCGTTTCATTCGGGAAGGGACGACCGACGCGGTCACTGCGGTAGAATTTGGGAAAATGCGGGTGTTTTATCATGTGGGTCAAGGGAGAGCGCGAGTGTGCGGCGGTGCGCGCGGGTCGCGGGACAAAATCTCGGTGACAATGGCAATTTTCGGCATTTAAGAAATCGTCGCGAATTGGGAATGTCAGTCGGAAGTTCGTTGAAGAAGCAACACTCGTCGGAGTCCCGAGTAGAAAAACCATTGGCAGCAGAATGCATTTGCAGACCCTTAATTGTACGGCGGAAATGGTTTGTAACCGTGTGATTACAGAGTCGCATTTATCATTACTTCAATTTTCACTCAAATAGCAGCTAATTAATAGTCATCACCATCATCGCTAATAGTAATAATGAGTAATTGGTTATTAATCGGTAAGACACGAATCCATCGAAAGGAATTGATGTTTCGAAGGTTATTCATAATATTTTATGTAATAATACGAATAATATGTCAATAATCGGTCGATAGTTATCAACATTAACTAGTATTATTTGTATTGATTGTTTTGTTGTTGCGTCAACAGCTCCCTCAGGTGAGCAACGACTATGCGTGCAAGGTGATGAATGCGAACAATAAATGTCGCTTCGAAGATACTCCATTCATGAAAACATCGTGCGGCAGCGTGGCAAGCTTCATGATGCTATTGCAGTCAACGATGATGGCGAGATGCGACATCGCCGATCCCTGCCGGCGTCCTGGAACTGACGTAATCGTCGAAGGCGAATGGTCGGTGTACAATAAAAGAAAATAAATGTCGAATATATTTTGTAATGTTAATGTGTCAGGGAGGAAGTGAAAATTGCTTTAAGGAGGTCCTGTCGTATAGTCTTCATTTCGCATAAATTTGAGAATATTGAGAGAGAATTGTAAACACTTTTCGATGGTATAAATATCTGAAAAAATTAATCTACGTTAAAGGTACTGGAAATATGAATTTGGCATAATAATAATTCCAAAATGTTATTAACAAATTGACGAAAAAAATAATTGTTTAACAAATATCCCGGTGACCCACATTTTTTTTATGAAAATGATTTTTTTTTATTGAAATGATTTTATGAAATTATTTCACCCTATAAAAACACAAATTTCAAAGTTAACTTGAAAATCTGAAAAAATTCAAACGTATTCAGAAAAACGAACGAATCATTTTCATTAAAAAAAAATGTGGGTCACCGGGATATTTGTTGAACAATTATTTTTTTCGTCAATTTGTTAATAACATTTTGGAATTGTTATTATGCCAAATTAAACTCTTCAGTACTTTTAATGTGCATGCATTTTTCCAGATTTTTATACCATCGAGAAGTGTTTGCAATTCTCTCTCATTTTTCTCGAATTTATGTGAAACGAATTCTATACGACAGGACCCCCTTAATTTTATATGTCGCTTCTGTATTAAATTCAAAATAGCAATTTACGTAAAAGAGCTTCCTCGTTTGCCTGTGATGGACAGCGCCAAGTGTTAGCAATTGTTTCATATATACACTTGCGTGAGAGTTTGCGTGAATGGGAGGGGATTGTAATTTCTCGCGTGTCTTAAGGTTCGACTTTATCATCGTTGGAGCAGGCGTCGCAGGACCGGTAATCGCCCGAAGACTCGCCGATCGCGAACCCTGGTGGAAAATTCTTCTCGTGGAAGCTGGACCCCCAGAACCGACGATGACTTCACTGCCTGGTTTCGCCTTCAATGCTGTGGGAACGGAACTCGACTGGAATTTCGTCACTGAACCTACCGAGCCCAATCCTACCGCGTGCCTTGGTGATTAATCAGTTACCTTATTTATTTATTTACATATATTTACTAGCCCATACGCGCAATTTGCGTGCTTTACCCAGTTGCTACTTGACTAAAATCGAGGTTACGTTGTTTTTTTTTTCTTTTTTCTTCATCGATCGAACCTGGATTTTCTTCCTTCGTTCCTCGAGAAAACTCTATAACGACGAGAATGCCGCAAGGCGAAACGCGATATCTTGATTTCGGAAAAAGGCGAAAAACGATTTCGGAGGTTTTTTCGAAATCTCGTCACGGGGTGTTAAATCAAGGGGTTTTGAAGGGGCGCATTTAAAAGGTCAACTATTTATAAAGAAGAAAATATGGAAAAGTCAATAGTCCATAATGCCGTGGTGATTTAGTCGGTGCGTTTTACAGAGTACGGAGGTCGGTGCAAATGGCCACGAGGGAAAATGGTATCGGGTACCGGTGGCCTCTATGGAATGATGTACGTCCGCGGCCACCCGGAGATCTACAACAGGTGGGCCCGTGCCGGTAACGCCGGCTGGTCGTACAACGAGATCGAGCATTACTTCGAGCGCGCGGAAAATCCGGACAAGCCGGGAATGACCTCGGACCGTGAATTCTCAAGAGCACCGCGCGACCGACCACTCAAGATCAAGTACTTCGAGCACAAGCCACGATTCTCGGAGGATCTTCTGGCTGCGGCTAAGGAGCTCGGTTACCAGACGTCCGGTCTCACCGGAAAGAACCAGACGGGTTTCATGGTCGCCCCAATGATAACCGAGGATGGACTGCGTGGAACGACATCGAGATTTTATCTCAGGCCCATAGGACACAAACCGAATATCCGAGTTTTGACGAACGCTCACGTGACGAAAATTCACATGGACAAGTGGGACAAACGAGCCAGAGCGATTGAAGTTATCGACAAAAATGGCAACACCAGAGTCATCAAAGCCGACAAGGAGATCATTCTGACGGCCGGGGCCATTGGGTCACCGAAAATTTTACTCAACAGTGGAATTGGACCGGAAGCCGAGTTGAGAAAGTTGGGAATTAAGCCAATTGTCAATCTTTCAGTGGGGAAGAATCTTCACAATCACGTTTCCGTTGGGCTGAAAATGAGCATCAGGGACACGTATTACGAGGCTATCAATCAAGACTCGATGCGAGAATTTCTGGTCAACAGGACTGGAGCACTCGCGAGCACTGGACTCACCCAGGTGACTGCTTTCCTCGAGAGCTCCTTCGCGACCGCCGGGGTCCCGGATATACAGGTCTTTTTCGATGGATTTAGCTCCAAGTGTCCGAAAATGGGTGTCGTGAACGAGTGCATGGGTGGAAAGCTCGGATCCTGTCTTGACAGACGAGAAATCGTTGCCAGACCGACCACCGTAGTGGCAAAGACTCGTGGAGAACTCAAACTCAGGAGCAACGGTCCTCGTGATCCACCGCTTCTCTATCCAAACTACTTCGAGGAGGACGACGATATCAAAATTCTTGTTCAGGGAATCAAGAAAATAGCCGAGTTACCGAACACTCGAGCGATGAAGCAGTGGGACTTGAGACTGGAGACTAAACCACTTCCAGCCTGCGCTAAGTAATCATTCAATCACTTTTACAGTCAACATTCCCCATTTTCTTTATACTCTTTCTATATTCTTTATTTCTTTCTGTCTGCCGTCAAACCGAGACCGAAAAATCTCATATTTTTGCTATAGATAGCAGCTTAAGGTAGTACGAGCGATACAGTCCCGCCAAACGTGAGTTTCAGAGAATATTTCGAACACTTCTCAATGAGATAAAAATCTGAAAAAATCTGAAGATTTTGCATAATAATAATTCCAAAATGTTATTAACAAATAAATGTAAAAATGAATTGTTCAACAATTTACCCGGTAACCCAACTTTTTGTTCCGATGAAAATTATTCATTAATTTTTCAGAATACTTATGAATTTTTTCTGAATTTTGTCTCATTTTTTAAAATTGTGTTTTTTCAAGAAAAATGAGGGGCGAAAACCGCATAAAAAAAGGTAGACACAATTCTCAAAAAATTCATACGTATTAACAAAAATTAATGAATAACTTTCATCAGAAAAAAGTGAGGTTGTCGGGTAAATTGTTGAACAATTTGTTAATAACATTTTGAAATTATTATTATGCAAAGTGAATCTTTTCAGCACCATCAAGTGCTTCATTTTTTCAGATTTGTATCCAATCGAGAAGTGTTCGAAATATTCTTTGTAGCTCACGTTTGGCGGGGCTGTACCGCTCATACCTTAAAGACATTTTATTACATTTTTATGGTTAGCGGAAGAAATTTCGAATCGGTATTATATTTTATCGCTACCATAAGAAAAAGTTCACACAATGATAAACAATATTTTCACGTACTAACGACCGACAGTCGTCACTTATTATTGCCAGGGCTATTACGATTTCTCTGAACTATGCGTTATCGATTTTCTCGTTAGATTTGCCGATTAATCAGCAGATTTATGTAATTTAATGTAAATTTCCAAAATATTCTCGTTGACATTTTGCCAAAGCATAATTCGCAAACTTGCGCTCGAAATAGTCTCAGTGCGTTCAGTCTCGTAAAATACCAATTTACGGACGTTAACAGAGTATCCATTTTTTCGTAGTCGCAGTGTTAATCGTGCTAACGATTAATTTTGTCTATTTCTAGATATCACTTTGGCACCGACGCCTACTGGGAATGCGTAATCCGCGTTGAGACCGGCCCGGAGAACCATCAATCGGGAACCTGCAAAATGGGACCTGCGAGCGATTCAACAGCCGTTGTGTCGCCGGAATTGAAGGTCCATGGATTGCCCAATTTGCGAGTCGCCGACGCTTCGATATTCCCCATTGTCCCTAATTGCAATCCTGTTGCTGCTATTGTCATGATAGCCGAGAAAGCTTCAGACATGATTATTACATCTTGGAGCGGGATGTAAAGTTCTTCTTTAGTGAAAGTAAAAGTGTGCAACCTCTTCAACACCTTGTGGAGTTTGAATTTTATAATTTGTTTAAAAAACCATAAAACGATGTACCAAACAATGTTATCGCGTCGATAATTCTATTACGAATTTCGATGAATACGGAAAAATTAGAATTATGGAAACGAACATTTTGCACGAGTGTTTTTTTAAGTTTAACGTTCGTCAAAAAACCCGAAATTTACACGAATAACCCTAGACTTGCTGAGAATGCAATTGAACATTTCATGGCTGCATGGAAACCAGTCTGCCTGTCTAGGGTTACGAGAAATTTGCTTCCTCTGTGAGGAAGCAAACGTTAATTATTGGATAAATCATTCGAAAAATAAAAACTCTTTTTGCGTATAAAGTGAAATCCAAGTTTGTTCTGACGATTTGATCTTCAAACGTTGTTTCGTCTGCACGTTTATGGGATTAGATGGGGGGGGGGGGGGGGGGGGGGTCTTGCGTTATTTAACGCGAACGGCTTTGCCTCATCTGTCCCGCCCGATATATAACGCGGTCGACGTATGTGTGTGTTGCGTGTGTACAGAATGTTTCGTGTACTCGACGTGGGGAGGTGAGGAATAAGAAGAGATCTCACAGCGTATTCCCGGGATCCAGCAGATTGGCGGTTTATTGCCCTGGCTGTCATCGCGGCGAATATCTTTTCCACATTGATCGTAGAGAAAGTATCAACCGTAGGGTGGTCCTTAATTTACGAAAGTTCGAACTTCCGATCTCTCAACTATCAGAGATTTTCTCTTTTTGATAAAAAAAAAGTGTGTAAATTTTAACCTCGATCGGATCACATTTCCTCGTGCCCGGACGATGTTCAAGTAAATAAATGGATAAAACAATAATAGTACATTACGTTACAAGGGAGGAAAGTGCAACTTTTCACCTAGTGTGAAGTTTGATGCCCGAGCGAAGCGAGGGCAGAAATTAGCGCATGCGTAGTACGCTTCCCATTACTCCCGCGCGGGCAGGAATGAGCTGATTACCTCCCTAGGGAGGTAATGAAAGCGGACTGCGCATGCGTGTCGTCACTTGTCAAAAATGAGGTTATTTTCCGTCCGCGTTGCATACACGAAATGTGGTTATTTTTTAGCGAAATCGGGAGAAAAGTATAGTACGTTACATGGGAGGAGTGCAACTTTTCACCTCGTGTGAATTTCTGCCCTCGCTTCGCTCGGGCATCAAACTTCACACTAGGTGAAAAGTTGCACTTTCCTCCCTTGTAACGTAATGTACTATTTCTGTTCACCGAGTCGAGCGCTAATTGGTGGCAGCCAATTACACGGGTTTTTGCTGTCATCCTTGAGAAAAACAGTGTGTCACAAGAGCAAAAATAAACAATATTAAAAACGTCATTTTTTATTTCTACTTCCCGACTGCCCCTCTGGGGCAGAAGTTATACGTTATACGTTATACGGGAGTTATACGTTTCATGGCGATCAGATGCTTTGGGCAATTTCTCTGTCCGGTATGTTCTCGAAAACGGCAAAAAATTATTTAACCAAATTTTACACGTGGATTTTATTATCGCAGCGCCCATGTCTTTTTTCATAAATTCACCAGATAAGATATCGATCCACATGCATACGTAAATTTTGCAAATAGCCTATTTGAATATGTAGAATATATGGGTCATTCCACGGTATTTCACACACACAAAAAATTTGTTTATATCGTTGACCATGTCAAAAGAAGCATCTATGCATTTTTTAAGAATTTTATTGGGTTATTTGTTCGATCCATACACGGAGAGAAAAAACAGTTTAGTAAATAAAAGACAAGTCTTATGCTGTTGATACAAACGAAATCATTGGCCAATCTATACAGTCGTACTGTCTGTGGCTCAGCCACAAATTCGTTTGTAATGTCAGTGCAGATTGTGCTTACAGCGGGCTACGCGTAAGTGTTACGCCTTGCACCATTTTTCAGCCACCCTGAACATAAAAACAACAAAAATATCAATCCCCAACCGCGAGATCCGGTATCTGACTTGTGGGAATGAGTGAGGAAAGGATTGACCAAATAAATATACCATTATATTTTCGCGGAAACACAAATCACTTACTTCGGCATAAAAACCCTCACGGTGCAGAGGGAAAAACCGGAGCAAGCGACAATCTTTTATTAACAGGAAATAAAACAAAGAAATATAAATACAAATACGATACACAAAGTCAGTGGTGAACGCAATTGAATGATCATCCAATCCTTAGTCTAACGAGAGCTCTCTTACCCGCGCAAGTTCTTCCATCACGATGGACTTTCGTGGCCGCAGCGTTGCGCCATCACGTGGGGAAGCCGGGCTCGGGGAGCGTGTAAAATAGCCGCCGACCTGCACTCAGCGCACCCCGACGTCTCGGGGTGACCAGACGCTCTGGTGCCGGGCAACCGAACCCCGGTTGCCGCGAAAACGCTCGCCCAGGAACGTGTCACGTCGAGCGGTTCGGACGTGGACAACGTTCCCCCACGGGGACAATACCCCCGTGTCTGCCTCTCAACCCCTCCGCCCACACGTTCGGGCTCATATACACCCACACACACCCAAGCTACACTGAGTCCGTACCGGTCGCGGAGGCCCGACGGCCATTCGAACATTCGCGGGGAATGACGACGACAAGCACGGACTGAATTCGCGGGGAGCGATGACGACGCACCGACGGATTTCGCGGGAAACGACAATGACACGCACGGACCGCGACTTCACCCCACGGAGGTCCCGGCGGAAGAGAGCGAGTCGGGAGCTCACGCGAGGCCCCTAGTCCTACTTGTTACGGCATCCGGCTAAAACGTCTTCATTGGGAAAAATTCGGGCTTTTTTGTGTCATTTGACCCCGGCTTGTTTGATTATCCTACACGGCGGCGGCGGCGGCGGCGAGATCTTTTTATAACATAGAGGGATATATTCAATCGCGTTCCCGGTTATTTCGAGTATCCGAGTAATCCGTGTAGTCCGGATATCCAGATAGACCGAGTATTCGGTTAGTTCGGATATCCGGGTAAATCGAACTATCCACACGGAGAGAAAAATTTGGGGTTCTCCCCCAAATTTCTTTAGTAATCGAAAGGCCTAAATATTTGTGGAGCATTATAATGCGTATCTCACTGTACTGCAGACAAGAATATGAATTATTCCCATAATTCGCGCACATAAATATTGGGAGTTATCGGCCAAGGCATATTATATATATATCAAGATAATTTCTTACACACTACGCAAAATTTACTTGCAGCTTATACACGGATAAAACGAGGGTTCAGATTGTAGTGTTTAGTACTAGAAATTTAGGTTCTCAGTGCTATAACAGCATAGTAATTTAGAACCTGTTTGAATTTCTGGCGTTGCTTGCAATGTTCAATTCAGGAATAAATCGGAATTTTCAGGAATAATTTACAATTCGTATAAAAATGATGCATTTCATAGTTAGTAACGCAATACAGAATAGTAAAAATACATAATTAGATGCATACCGGTGTATGAAATCGACACAGCTTTTTAACAATGTATATATTAAAGAAACATTAAAAATAACTATAAAAATATATTCATCGACTCGAGAATAACTATAAAAAAGTATTTTCCGACTCGAGAATTACCTCTCGAGGCATGGGTACTTGTTTCTGGCGATGAAAATTTTCCTACCTACCCGGGGTTTGAACCTACGACCTACCTATCTAACTTCCTGACAACGCTAACGCTACCGACTGTGCTACCGACTACTTGACAATTTAGGGTATCTAAGTCTCACATTAAAATTGCGAAATCACATTGACATAGTAGCATTCGCCTTGTGATTGATTATATATACTGGAGCGTTCAAGAAAAATTACTATGCTGCGTAACACTCAAGCCCATCCTGTATATTGAACAGGTCGACTGCTGCACTGCATAGCACTTTTTACTATACCGCATAGGACTGCAATTCAAGTCCGAAAGTAATGAGTAGAATCACTATATCGATACACAGTATACGCGATCCCTGTTACAGATTCTGCTATGTGAATGATAAAAATCCGTTGAACGCGTAGTAGAAAATTATTAGATTATTATACAAAATGTACAATTTCTTATATAAAATTATACGTGGAAGGCAACAGCTACGTTTATGAATTGTCCGAACAGAATTCTCTATCTATTCTAAGTAAAACCACAAGCAACAAAACATAATTTACTATTCGTATAAAGCTGTGAACAATTTAATTTAGGAAAATTTGTATCTTGTCATTATTTCGATCTTGCATAGTAATAATTGCCGTCCGTTCAGTACTTATTCATATAAGTACTGAACGGAGTAGGTCTAACGGAGTCTATCGAAGAGGCAAGACGTGTTTTTCTTCGCTCCGTTATTACTGTTGATTTCGACAGGTTTTAATTGTCCGTCAGCGGTGTTTTTGATATTGCCGAGTTTGTCGTGCTGTCGGTGTTCATCTCATCGGTGTTTGCGGTGTGTGACTTGTGCAGTACTGTGCTCTTTTTAGCTTCCGCGTTTTCGGCGGTTTGCTCCTTCATGCGGGCAAGCTCTGTGGTGTACGCATATGCCTGTGTCGTGTTTACGTTTCGCTTGCCCGGTTGTGAACAGTACGGGGTGTGCCTATGTGTATGTGACGTTTATTGAGTCGCACACACTTGATTTTAGACTTTGGACTTTGAACAGTACGTGGTGTGCCTATGTGTATGTGACGTTTATTGAGTCGCACACACTTGTCTTTGGACTTTGAACTTGTAACTTCGTTCCGGGTGTCTCGTTTATCGGTGTTTGCCATGGCTTTTGTGTGCGAGCTGTGTGACAGAGACGTTGCCGTAGAATCGGAGCGAATTCGTTCTCGAGGGGGCTGCGGTCATGGTTTTCACCTGTCCTGTGTCAGAGATAATTTATGTCTGAAATCGAGAAAGGACGTGCCGCAAGCGTTGGAAAGGGGCTGCCCGGTGTGCGCAGGAGGAGGCTCATTGACGAAATGTCAGTTGTGTAAGGCCGAAGTGGCTGCTGCAGTGTCGGTTAAGACGCGTGCTGGCTGCGAGCATGTTTTTCACCCTAATTGCGTAATACAGCGTTTGCATCTTTCGTCGGCGTCGGATATTCTCCCCTCTATCAAGCATGGCTGTCCAGCGTGTGATGAGATCGTCGATAATGTTCGGGAGGTTGTTGCGCCTACTGACTTTAGTGCGGTGCTGCAGTCAATCTATACGAGACTTGATGGTGTCAATGCTCTCTCGACTCGTGTTGGTGCACTCACGGAAAGTGTAGCGCAGCTGAATACAACTGTCGCCTCGCTTGTTGTGACGAACGAGGGGCTGAAGGAGGAGCTCGGTACGCTGAGTCGGCAGGTAGCGGAGGTGCAGGAAGCTCAGGAGGAGTTGAGGGCTGATGCAGCGGCCCAGAGAGAGCGCCTTGATAAAGTGGAGAACACGTTGGCTCAAGGTCATCCGGTGGGGGCGTCTTCGGAACAGGAGGCGAGGCTGATGCGGCTAGAGTGTCGTTCAATGGAGGCGCACGCTGTTATTTCGGGTGTGCTGGAAGGTGATGGGGAGGACTTGTATGCGATGGTTTTGTCGCTGGTACGAGTTCTGCAGGTTCCTCTCCGCCGCGAGGACATCGTTCGTGTCGAAAGAATGGGGAGAGCGAAGAAGGCTGGCGTGGTTCGCGTCGTTTTGGTGGAGTTGTCGTCTTCCTTGCTTTGTGACCAGCTGATTACGGGGAAAAAGAACAAGTTAGATCTACGGGCGAATGACATTGTGTCGACGTTCCCTGACTCGAAGATCTTTCGCAATCGGAGGTTACCTGCTGCGCTGTATAAGCTCAAACAAGCGGCTCTCAAGCGCTTTCCGGGGCTCCAGTCGAGGGCGGTGTGGGCTGCCAATGGATTCGTCTTCGTGAGGAAGGATGCGTCGTCTGCTCCGCTGAGAGTGTCGTCGATGGCGGATTTGGATCGTATTGCAGTCTGACTTCAGGACTTCGTTGTGCGTCGGGATGCTGCCGTCGTGCCAGCGTGTGGTTCGTGTCTCAGGGCGTGTCACTTAAATGCGCAATCGTTGCCGGCTCATATTGATGAGTTTCAGGAATTTTTTCGGGTTAATTATTACCATTTAATCGCGGTTAGTGAGACGTGGCTTAGTGAGGGAGTGGCTGATGCGCAGGTCGCATTGCCTTCGTTTAATGTTTTGCGTAGGGATCGCGGAGGGCGGCGCGGGGGAGGGGTTGCGCTTTTCGTCCGGGACGTTCTTAGCTCGCGCGTGGTGGGTGGCTCGGCGTTGTTGCAACGAGAGGGCCTTCCGGAGTATTTGTTTGTAGAAGTATGGGCTCCGTCCAAGCCAAAAATTTTAATTGCGATCGTTTATCGTCCGCCGAATGCGCAGTCGCTTGCTGCCCTTGAGTTGTTTGAGCGAGATTTGCACTCACTGCTGCCAGCGTATTGTGGCATTTTAGTCTTTGGCGATTTTAATGCCAATTTGCTGATAAGCACGTACGAGTCGGAGCGTTTAAAGGATTTGTTTTTTTCGTTGTGTATGGATATTGTGCCGTTGCAGCCAACTCATCACACGCAAACCTCGCACACGTGGTTAGATGTCTGTGCGGTTGATGACTCCGAGAAGGTTGTCCATCAGGGCCAATCTGAGGAGCCCTTTCTCTCTGGGCATGATTTGATCTTTGTGCATTATGAGTATGAAGTGTCGCGGGGTCCAGTTAAGGTTGTGCAGTGTCGCGATTTGGCGAGTGTTGATAGTGGTGCGTTGGCTGCAGCGTTTCAGCGTGCGGATCTGTCTGTATTCGATGCTTTTGCGGGGGTGGATGCGGGAGTTCAGGCATTTAATTCGATCGTGCGCGAGTTAGTTGATGATCATGCGCCCGTTCGCAACGTGCGGATTAAGGGTCCGCCTAAACCATGGATCACGAGTGAGGTTCTTTCGTTAATTCGTAGAAAGAAGGCGTATTATCGAGCGTTCAGAAAAACGCGCAAGCCGCGCTCGTCGGAGGCTTTTGCGCAGTTCAAGCTTCTTCGTGGTCAGACGAAGCGTCTCATCGAAAGCAACAAGGCGGAGTATTTATTAACTCGCTTTGAGAGAGCGAATAATTCGCGATTAATTTGGGCCGAGTTTGATAAGCTGGGCATCACGAAGTCGGTCGATTATTCGCTGTCTCCTGATATTGACCTGAACGGGCTTAATGATTACTTTGTCTCGGTAGCGGGGGCTTCCTCGTTGCCTGCTGTTGCGGATTTGCCGAACATTTTTCAGGAGGACTGCCTTGAGGTTGCGGAGGATCGTCGGCTTTGTTTTGCCGTCATCACGGAAGATCATGTAAAGAAAGCAATGGGGCGTATAACGACTAGGTCGGAGGGGCCGGATGGCTTGCCAATTCGGTTTTTTAAGCTCTTCGGTGCTGTTCTGTTGCCGGTTATTGTGCAGTTATTTAATTATTCCTTGCAGTGCGGTCAATATCCGTCCATTTGGAAGCGTTCGTATGTAATGCCGCTTCGCAAGGTGCCTTCCCCCATTGCTTTCTCGGATTATCGCCCAATTTCGAAGTTATGCGAACTCTCTAAGGTACTCGAGAGAATTGTATACGACCAGGTTGTCAGTTTTGTTAACACGTGGGGCTTACTTGATCCGCGGCAGACGGGGTTTCGTGAGGGCCATGGGACGCAGACGGCTGTACTGAAGCTGGTGGATGACATCCGTGAAGGTATTGACGGCCGATTGGTAACGGTTGCTATTTTCTTTGATTTTAGTAAGGCGTTTGATTCGGTCGATCACGCAACCTTGTTAAAAAAGCTCAAGTTGCTTGGTGCTTCTCGCTCGGTCCTGCTGTGGTTTCATTCCTATTTGTACGACCGTTATCAGGCAGTCTGCGGCCGTGACTCTGCGAGATCGTCGTGGTTGCACGTCGCTTCTGGGGTGCCGCAGGGTAGTGTTTTGGGCCCTCTTTTATACTCGTTGTACGTCAATGATTTGCCTTCGTGTCTTACGCACTGTTCGCATTTATTTTACGCTGACGACCTGGTAATTTATATGCGTTGTCCGCCGGAGCGCTTGGATGAGTGTGTGAGTGTGATGAACGACGATATTGCGGCGATTGTGTCGTGGTGTACCGCGAATAATTTGAGGCTGAACGCGAGCAAGACGAAAGCTATGGTTTTCGGTAGTGTTGGGTTTATTAGCCGTCTTAGCTTGGAATTATTGCCGAGCTTAAGGGTGGCCGGCGAGTGCGTCGGTTACGTGTCTTCAGTGCGTTATTTGGGAGTGACTCTGGATAGCGTGTTATCGTGGTCAAAGCATGTGTCCGGTGTTTGTCGCAGGGCAGCTTGGGCGCTATACCGGCTGAAAATGAATCGCGGTTTATTTAATGTGGCGATGCGCCGTCGTTTAGTTTTAGCTCTTGTCTTGCCGCATTACGAATATTGTTGCGTCGCGTACGCAGGTCTTTCATTGGCATTGGCCGCGAAGCTGCAGGTGTCATTTAATATGTGCGTGCGTTTCGTGCTCAACCTCCGCCGATCTGACCATGTTTCGGAGAGCCGTCGCGGCTTGGGCTGGCTGTCTTTATGTAAGCGTCGTTTGTTTTTTATGGGTTGTCTATTTTATAAGGCCCTGCGATTAGGTGAGACTGGTCTGTTTGGGGATAGGATGCGTTTTAGGCCAGTTTCGGCAACTCGGCGCGACGTTTTACGCACTGATTCGCTTTATGTTCCCTCCTTCAGGACCACTACATTTGAAAGGTCGTTTATTGTCGCTGGGTCGAGGCTTTGGAACTCGCTGCCCCGGACAATCACAGCTGCTCCGTCGTTGGAGATTTTTCGCAGCTTATGCCATCGTTTTCTGATGGAGGAGGAGGGACGTGAAGCGATACGGTAGTGTTACGTTGAGTACATTTTAATGTTCATTTAATCCGGTCATCAGAATCAGAATCACTGTATATTCTTTATATATTATTGCCTCTTCGGTATGTTTCATGTATATGTGCTGGCTCTCAAAGGACTTTGTCCTAGTGCTTTATTCTCAATAAATAATAATAATAATAATAATATATTTATAGCATGATTTGAAAAATTATTGCAAATATTGCTAATTTCGCGAGCCCCGTTTTCTCCGTGTACAAAGTTCGCAGTTTGTTGCTACATGCGAGTGATAATGAAAACAGCTACTCAGTAATCAGGATACACCTACATTTCTGGAGGTGTTTCTTAAATGTCTGGGTTTAGTTTAGAGGTCATAGAATTCGAACTGCGCCAGGCTCTGTACGGCGCCCCACCGCCGACGGTTCGTTGGTGCGTTCCAGCAGTTGATGGCTGTGCCCTAGACGATTTCGCGCGGGCCCCTAGCCGATAGACTAAAGCGATTTTCGACTGTCGCACCATTACCGCAGAAGAAGAAAAAACCGTTAGTCGCTCGTGAGACACTGCTGTGTTGTGTTGTGTTCTCGTACGTTCTCCTCTGTGCTTGATCGACATCGATTTGCAAACTGCGTTCTATGTATTCTGAGCCAAGAAGGCTCATTATTTCATGTTGTTTGTGAGATAGTAGGCGATAAAAGTCCATTCGTAATATTAAGAGGATATGATACTTCGCTCGGAACTTCGTCGCCCGAATGTTAAACGCCTATAGGGCTGTCTCTCTCGCACCTAGCGCTGTCTCTTTTGCACCTTTGTGTCTTTTAATTCTCCTGAACCAACGTCTACGAGGATCGAGGAGCAAGAAGTTCAGCCTAATTCTGCAATACTTTCGTACATTCTCTCAAAATTTGAGCTCTATCTGTCGAGTATTTTGGGAGAAAATAGGTTTCGAAACTTTTTGCTGTGGAGGGGGAAGTATCACTGCCTCTTAAGAGCTATTTATTTGCTGGTTATTTGCTATGCGCCAATGGATGGCTGAAAAACGGTGCAAAGCGTAACACTTACGTGTAGCCCGCTATAAGCACAATCTGCACTGACATTACAAACGAGAGTTTGTGGCTGTGCCCCAGACAGTATCGCGAGAACTCACGACTGTATAGATTGGCCAACGATTTCGTTTCTATCAACAGCATAGGGCACAATCCCAGACTTCGGACTTGTCTTTCATTCACCCACGCAAAGAAAACACATACAAAAATGTATCTGGAATATACAACTTTTCGTACGATAATACGATAAAAATACATTTTGATATATCTCAGATCTATTTTCTGCTCGCATAAATTTCGTATACATCCTAAAATAGATTCGACATATACAACTTTTCGGAAAAATATTTTTTATATGTATATGGAATAGATCTTTTATATATTTCGCATATACTTTATTTCCGTGTGGGATTTACTAAACTATCTGTGGATAATTCTCAAATATTTTTGTGTGTCATCGCTAGTTTTTCTCTCCGTGGCACATCTAACGGTTTATCCGATCCGTGAGATCCGGGTAGTTCGGATTATCCGTGTCGTCGATGAAGTTCGAACACTAAATTGTAAGTCTGTTGGATATTTGCTCCGTGCAGCAAGGCAAGTGGAGAAATTTGGCGTTTAACGTCCGTACGAAAATCCAATGCTTCGTCGTCGCGATGGGCGCGCGGAGACTGTACCGACAGTCACGCTATATCACACTGCCGCACGGAGCGAATTACGTTTCGGGTAAACGGTTGAAGGAGCACTTGAGCACCCACCGTGTCTTCTTTTTATCAACCGGAAGTACGTTTTCGTTCGTAACTATATTCGGTACTTCGAAACATACAAGAAAGTGTTCGAAACGCTCTGCTTAACTTGCACGTCTATCTGTGACCTGCTAGAACTTGGATGTCTTATCGGACAACGCAGATCGCCGAACGAACTGGAAGTGTCACTTACACTGGTAGGAATGGTAATTCGAGAATGGGACAGTCTAGCCGTACCACATAATATGACCTGGTTGGGCAAGGTCGTGGTTGATGTCAGATACGGTGACGCAGGCCAGTCTGGCAAAGACAAGAATCCGACAAAAAAAATCTTTCAACCTATTGAGACGCTGGCAGTAATTCGACACGTAAAATAATCCTTTTGAATACTTATCTACGCCAGACCGCTTGACAACGATAAGGCTGTCCAAGAAGAATCGAAGTGGAGACCAGTCAGATCAGTCGCAAACGAACTGTCTGCCGGGATAGATCACTGCAGCTGTGCTTTTCCTCGACATTAATCACGGTACGTAAAATCTTTTTCTTTTTATTATTTTTATAATTCTCGTAGGTACTAAGCGACACGTTTATTTATTTTATTCATTTATCAAGAGACGCGGTAGCGTCTCGACGCCAAGTAAAAAAAAAGTTCATAATGCGTCTCGACCTCTCGACACGAGCGACACGAGGTGCTACCGCTCCTCTTATTGTCCCGAAGTCGCGGGGCCTTTCCGTTACTTTCAAATGTAACTCGTTATATCTCTGTCAACGCCTCACGGACGAAAAATGTATCAGGTCCATTATTTTTTTTTCTCTTTCAAATGAGACCTATAGCGACGAGATCGGTTACCGCAACGCTGATATGTGATCGATCGTGATGTTTGCCCAAATAACATTTTTCATTTTGTCCGACGCACACTTTTCACGGCCCTTGTCCATGTGACTGCCGGTGTGAAGTCGAGCACATGCACACAGACGCGACGCCCGGGGAGTCGACTCGTGTATGTGCGGACTCGTTCCCTCCCCTCCAGAGGCTCGCGCGGCGCGTGACGTAGGCTGCTTTCATATAATTATTATGATAATATTAAGATAATTAAGAATAACACTAATTATCATAATATTATTTTAAGAATTACTAGGGGAACAATAACGCGCGCTTCCGCTCGCGGACAGAGTTTACTGCAGAGCTTATATAAAAATTGCGACAAACTGTCAAATCTCGCGCTATTAAACAACGACTGCTTAAAGAACGCGCTTAAAGAACGACAACAATCACGTTGGCGCGAATTACGGACTTTTTAATATGAGATGTAATATAATAATAAATTAATATCTTTTTCGCCATTCCCACAGATTTGTTAGCAGATAGCAAAGTTTGTTAACTTCAAATGTTTGTAAACTTAATTTGTTTGTTAATTTCACATGTTTGTAAACTTAATTTGTTTGTTAATTTCACATGTTTGTAAACTTAATTTGTTTGTTAACGTCACATGTTTGTAAACTTAATTTGTTTGTTAATTCCAAATGTTTGTTAACTTCAAATGTTTGTTAACTTCAAATGTTTGTTAACTTCAAATGTTTGTTACCTTCAAATGTTTGTTAACTTAATTTGTTTGTTAACTTAATTTGATTGTTAACTTAATTTGTTTGTTAATTTAATTTGATTGTTAACTTAATTTGTTTGTTAACTTAATTTGATTGTTAACTTAATTTGTTTGTTAATTTAATTTGATTGTTAACTTAATTTGATTGTTAACTTAATTTGTTTGTTAACTTAATTTGTTTGTTAACTCAATTTGTTTGTTAACTTAATTTGTTTGTTAACTTGATTTGTTTGTTAACTTAATTTGTTTGTTAACTTAATTTGTTTGCTAACTTAATTTGTTTGTTAACTTAATTTGTTTGTTAACTTAATTTGTTTGTTAACTTAATTTGTTTGTTAACTTATTTTGTTTGTTAACTTAATTTGATTGTTAACTTAATTTGTTTGTTCACTTAAAATATTTGTTAACTTAATTTATTTATTTACTTCATTTTTATTTTACTTTAACTACTTTGCTTTCAACAAGACATCAAATAGCACAAAACTGTAAAAAAAATTGTTACGCCAAGTATAAAAATCGAAGTTTTCCCATTTCATAAAAATTCTTTCTAAACAAAAAATTACTTACAAAAAAATCTTTCCAAAAACATTAAATTTCAAAAATAAATCTTTTCAAAAATATTAAATTTCAAAAATAAATATTTTCAAAAATATTAAATTTCAAAAATAAATATTTTCAAAAATATTAAATTTCAAAAATAAATATTTTCAAAAATATTAAATTTCAAAAATAAATCAGGTCATCCAATATATTAGCCAAGCATCGTCCCGTTAGTCACTGCCATGCAAAAAACTTGGCACACTTGCGTATTTTCCAGCATTCCTATTAATTTAACTTTTCCGAGGCATGTGAATCATTTATAAATGTCTATATCTTTGACGAGGTGTACATTTTTTGTTTGCATTGACTGCGCCGGGGTCGTGGCATCGTTGCTGTACTGGATAAATACCCTGATGTAGATACTCAAATTTGCTTCACATTCGCGTAAGCAACATCTGAACAACCAATTAGTTCTGTGTAAAAACAGAAACAACAAAAAAACAGAATGCATAACAGTATATTTCTTTTTGAGTATTAAGACGAGTCTTGGAATGAAAATATTCCAAGGCTGGCGGATTAGACTGATACATCTGCCAAGCACTTTGGACTCATTTTTAGATTTACATAAAGGTTTATAGAATCGTTATCCGGTTTTCCGTTCAATATATTCGGCAAGCGTCATTTTGCACTGTTGTATCGAAATTGCCTTGTATCACGAACATTTATCTCTATTCGGTATGCTATAGCTACTTAATCAAAACATACTTGTAATTAAGTAATAAGAGTAGCGGCAGCGCCTCGTGTCGCTACCGTGTCTCTTGATACATTCTTGACTCAGTTGCTGTCTTCCATGAGACAGTGATTGCAATCTAATTATAACATAACACATGAGTTTATTGTCATCATTTGTCTTTGTTCAGTAAAAAATCATATTTCTCCTGGTTGAAAACTGCAGTCTCAATGAAGAATATCTCCGAATATTTTGTGTTTTTTTAAAGATGAGATGCCTGGTACCTGATAACATAAAACGTTCTTATCTTGACAATTCCGTGCTCTTATCTTCTATTCGGCATAGTACTTTATGGACGAATAATAGAACGTCGAGGATCTATCAAAATCATCAATGACTGCCGGTAGTTCCATAGTCATGTGATAAAAAAAAATAATACGTTGAAAATTCTTATTGAAAAAAGTGAAACCGCGAAAGTAAAAGCATTTTTATTCTTTCAGGACAGCAGTTTGAACGCTGTCACTCGACCAAGATGGAAGCATGTCTCGCGCAGAGTTGCGCAGCAGCAGCGGGAGGTTCTGCAATGCTCTTCGCCCAATTAGTGCAAACTCTACTAGTAGCCCAATGCAGCTTGAGTCAGAACTCGGACTACCCTGCGGATCGAACTGGTGACGTTTTGTCTCATTCGGACGAGGACTACGATTTCGTGGTGGTTGGCGGAGGAAGCGCAGGTTCAGTGGTAGCCAGTCGATTGTCGGAGAACGAAAATTGGAAAGTTCTTCTGATCGAAGCCGGTGAAAATCCCTCGACAATGAGCGACGTGCCAGCTTTGCTTCTGCAGCTTCAGGGCACGAATGAAGATTATTCGTACGAAGTGGAGCCCAACGAAGCTTACTGTCAGGGCATGGTGGGAAAGCGTTGCAAATGGGCGAAGGGCAAAGCCCTCGGTGGAAGCTCAGTGATAAACGCCTTGCTCCATATCCACGGTAACGAACGCGACTACGACGAGTGGGCCGAGCTCGGAAATTCCGGATGGAGCTTCGAGGAAGTTCTGCCATATTTTAAGAAATCTGAGAATTATCCTGCTGCGCATGTGGCGAAATTTGGGGAGAAATACTTCGGAACCGGTGGACCTCTGACTGTGCGTACTATGAACTACACGGATTCGGATATGCAGGACATCATCATTGACGCTGTGAAAGAGCGCGGGGTACCGATTCTCGATGTCTTCAATGGCGAGCACAGCATCGGCTTCGGCAAAGCACATGGAACGGCCGAAAATGGAGTTCGCGTGAATGTGGCAAAGGCTTTTCTTTCACCCGCCAAGGATCGAAAGAATCTCTACGTGATGAGATCCGCCAGGGCTGACAAAGTGATCCTGGAGGACGGCCGAGCCAAGGGAGTTGTGATAAGACTTCCGGGAGGCAAGTCCATTACGGTCGGAGCTTCCAAGGAGATCATCCTGTCCGCCGGTAGCATCGCAACTCCGCAGATTCTGATGCTCTCCGGAATCGGTCCGAAAAACCACCTGGCAGAATTTGGAATAGAATCGACGGTGGATCTGCCGGTTGGTCAGAATCTTCAGGACCACGTTATCTGGATGGGAGTGCAGCTGGAGTTCACCAACTTGACCTCGGAGCCCGTCACAAACTTTGCGACTTTTCTTCTTGACAACGCTTACAATTATCTCATTCACCGACGCGGAGAATTCACGTCGGTCGGTGGTATCGACTTGCTGGGTTTTGTCAGCCTCGCCGATCCCAAGTCCAAGTATCCGGACATGGAGTTTCATCACACTTATATACCGCGCGGGCAGGCTTTTAAAATTCAAGGGTTGATGAAGGCTTTCACCATGGACGAGGATATAACCCAGAAACAGCTCGAACTCATTATGGAGAGCGACGTGATTTTCATGTGTCCCGTTTCGCTGAAGCCGAAGAGCGTCGGTGAGATCAAATTGCGCAGCCCAGATCCGGCGGATCCTGTTAAGATCTTCGCTAATTATTTCCATGATAAGGCGGATGTTGAGATGTTCATGAAGAGCCTGGATTTCGTGAAATCGCTTTTGGATACGGAGAGCTTCAGGAAATATGGCATCAAGCTTAGACAATTTCCCATAGCTGGCTGCTCCTCGACCGAACCCGACTCCAGGGAATATTGGGAATGCAATTTGAGACACACAGCTGGGACGGTTTATCATCCAGTTGGTACCGCCAGAATGGGACCGTCCAACGATCCTCGGGCTGTCGTCGACGCGAAATTGAAGGTTCACGGAGTTCGCGGTCTTCGTGTCATCGACGCCTCCGTCATGCCCAACATTCCCAGCGGCAACACACATTCACCGACGCTCATGATCGCTGAAAAAGGCTCGGACATGATTAAGCAACAATGGCTGGCCAAGGACGAGCTTTAGGCCGTTAAATTGTGCATCTTGTCATTTGTAACAAGAGCTTTTTTCTTTTCTTGAATACTCGTAAAAGTATTTTCAAACATTTCTTAAAATACGAGCAGAATTAATTGACTCTTTTGTCCTATACCATAACTTTTCAATCAGATTTATTATTGTCAAGTTTTGTTTTAGTAATATCCAACTTTCTCTTGTGTGAAAATATGTTTCTTCTTTTTACTATCCACATGAGTACTTAATTATATTTATAATTTTTGGAGATACGAGCTGAATTGGGCCGTCATGTCCTTTCATTTATTTCCGACCTTCTCGACTTCCTTCCATTTTTTTCGAAAAATAACTGTACTTGACGCCCATTGAGCTCTTTCACGCCGCGACAAAACACAAAACCGTAGAAAATAAAGTATCCGCGGAGTACGGGGTATCGCAAGAAGATTGAATACGCAGCGCTCATGAGAGCTAGGTCCAAAGGAAAGTGTAGTTTCGATAGCAAGAAGCGTTCATAAACCAAGGAGCCCGGAAAATATCGAGTTAAGTGCGGCATGACAAAAAGAATTTGTTCCAACATTACAGTCGTCAATTCTCAGATTTATGGGAATTCTGCAAAACAAGAAAACCGCTGTACTTAATAACGGAAGGCTCCGCGATAAGTCAAAGCCGACCAATCTCTCGCCTTCGAAAATTAGAGAGCGACTTTTATCGTGTACGTACGCTTTGGAGAAATATTGTTTTATTTAATCCAACCTCATGATAATATTACAGGATAAGGATCTTGCAATTGCATTGCATTCCCGTGCGTGTCGCTCGCCAGTTCGGAAATCGAGAGTTGCAAGAAAATTCTCAATTGCCAGGTTGCGTTTCTTTTTATTAGATCTCGTGCCGTTAACAACGAATCAATTAGACACGGCTACGGTAAAGCAGCGTGTCTTCCTGATTGTAACTAGATCCTATCCACTGCGTCTTATCGCACCGATGTGAAAAAGTATAGCAAAAATAAATAGCAACGTACGTTAAATAAAACTGTCGTAATAAATGTCGTATATAAGATATGCTTTTTAAAACGTATCTCATTTTTTAGGCAAGAGCATGTATCCTGCAAGAAATATTCAAAATACAGGGTGATCAAGAATCCCCGCACCAAACGAGTCCCGAAAGTCCGCAATGGTCCCAGAAACGCGTGTGCAAAATTGAAGATTTTTAGTCCCAGTAACTTTTTAATGAAAGCCGATTTATGACAACCAATCTTAACTTTCTTTTAATGCGCCCTGAACTTACTCTCAATTTTCTCTTAATTCGCCCTCAACTTGCTCTCAACCTTCTCTTAATTCGCCCTCAACGTACTCTCAACTTTCTCGTAATTCGCCCTCAACTTACTCTCAACTTTCTCTTAATTCATACTCAAGTTGAGAGTAAGTTAAGGGCGAATAGGGCAAATTAAGAGCAAGTTGCGAGTAAGTTGAGGGCGAGTTCTCTCACAAATTGGTTGTCATTCAAAAACTACTGGGAATAAAAATCTTAAATTTTGCACACCCATTCCTGAGGATATTTCGGACTTCCCGGATTTGTTCGGTTCGGAGATTCTGGATCACCCTGTATTATATCGCGTCTACATTGTGGTGGTGTGTGCCCAGTAGGTATATGAAATAAAATGAATAATTCTAATCCCGCTGTTACATATTTTTCGAATACAACGTTTTTTCGTGGGGTTTCGCAGTGAGACATGATATGCTGTTGAGGGCCATTGCATGGAAATGCTAGAGCTCAGGCACGCCTAAGGTAGGGACGCTGAGTTCGCTGCACCTTCCGCGCCAAGTACCCCCCCCCCCCCTCCCCTCCCCCCGCCCTCCCAGTTTACGAAGACACAGCCGAACGAAATGACTCGAGATATCGCGGTTAAACACCGGGAGTAAAAGCTGCGGCGGTAAACTGCGTTTTTGCGACTCGCGACAATGGAGTTTCACGGGCCGTTACGTCTCTGTTTGTCTAAACTCTGCCGACTCCTCCGAATGCCGAATTGTAGCCCGTGCGATGCTCCATTTACTTCGACATTGGACACGAACTTTTAGTCTCCGGTCATTAGACACTTCGAACTTAACTCTCGACAATTATTTTCCACCGAATCCATTCACTAATATTCAGCTTCTCTTGACTTTCGAACTATTCGATTGGTGGTAACACGGACGCTCGGTAGCCCGATCCTTTGCGATTGTGCGAGAGAAAGAATAGACACGTGGACAGAGCTATTTTATGCATTCGTAGGGAACGAGAAACGTCGTTTGCGGGATGTATTTTATGCACGAGCGCGCACGTAGAGTTAGTGATTTATACAGTACAGGGTGGATTGCGATCAGGAGTCGCTTACACACAACACACACATTTATCGCCCGAGCTCACCAACGTTGATGCTTGGAGCAGTGCAGGTATGTGTGGAACACTGTCGAAACGTTTGTGTAATCTGAGAGGCTATAAAATCCGGAATACAAAAACGGTATCGGTAGAGCGAATAGTTCGTTGGGATTCTTGAGTTTTTGATCAAATGGTTGGCAAATTTGTCATGAGAAAATAAATTTCTCTTGTAACAAAAAATAATATTTTCGCCAAAGAAAGTAAATGCAACTAAAATGGCTTAAGATGAAGATTGGTTCATAATAATCATTCGATATTTCTTCATTTATTTTGTCTTTTTTGTTTTGTTTTCGTAACTAAAAGGATGGGCTTTTGATAATATTTTAGGAGCCTATGCGATCGCGAATTTGCTGCCAATTTCTAACTCGGCTGAGTTGGAAAAACCAAAGAAAAAAAAAGAAAGGTTTTGTCCAAGTGAATATTCATGACCACAAAGCTTGAGAATATTTAAATCCCCGAAAAATGAATTGTCGCGGAAAAACGGCGAATTAGTAGAATTGATTTAAAACCAAGCGGGTGATAAGAGCATCTCAAACGTATAGAATTATCGTGACTATCGTCCAGCTGAGTCAGTCACGCGGGTCGACAAAAGTAATGGCTTGCATACACCGGCCTATTGTTTCAGGCAGTGGGCGCGAGTCCGTAGCAGCAATGTCCCGCGCAGCAGCCGCGGAGTAGCAGCAGGAGCAGCAGTGATTGTAGTGCCAGGCCGAAGTAGTAGGAGGAACTCAGGGAGAGCATTTGTTTACTGTACTCGACATAAATTTAGCAGTCAGTAAAGTGTCGGTTGCCGCCAGTTGTGCCGGACATTCTCGGTGATGGTGTGCGGCGAGCCCCGTGAGCCTCGATTCTTTCTCGGATCTCCAAAGTCACGCGCGATTACCAATTAAATCCATTTTGTCGTTGTTTCGTTTTTATTTTTTATTTTTACTTCACACCGTTTTTTCGAAATGTCGTGGATACCGCCGGATCTGGCGGAATTGTGTCCCCCGGACACGACAGTCTCGACGTGTCAGTCACAGGCCTACATGTTCCTCGCCCTGGTAACCCAGCTCCTCGGTTACTCGCTGGACGATCGTTCGCCCGTAAAAATGTACGCGCATCTTCGCAGCTACTCGTCCCAGGCGTTCGGAATGACCAGAAGCCCGTTTCCAGGCGGCGTAATCGGTTCCAACTACGATCATGACACGGGCATCGCACCCGATTCCAGCGAAATGTCACATCTCTGGGACGCGTCTATGAGCCTCGAGGACGCGAGCTTGCCGATCAAAGTGTCGGGGAGATGCCCTCCACTCGACTGGCAGGCGGACATAACGAAGGTTCGATTTTCCTCGCCCGAGGACTACAGTTTCGGAAGTCAGGAAGTGAGTTCGAGTTACGAGGGAGTCGAGAATTCGCCACCGCCGCCGTCGCGCGAAGATATGTACAATTATTCGGAGGAAGACTCGCGATTAGGGAGACATTTTCCGGTAGAAAATCCGAGAGGAAGTGACGAAAATGCGGATTATAAAAGAAAGAGTGCCGGACAAATGAATCTCGTTCGCAAGGGCGAACGCATGACCTCCGGCGAGGACTCGTCCGTCGCGTCCGATCGTCGCATCAGCAGGATCGAGGTGATCGAGGCGCCGCCGCAGGTGGTTGCCGAAATGGCATCGTTCGAGGTGCGGGGCAACCGCGGAAATGGCATGCCGCTGATCTACGCTGCCCGCGGTGAAAGGGACAACGGGACGAGGCAACCGACGTCTCGGGTTCCCGGAAGCTTTCGCCTTGTTCCTCAACGCGCCGCGACGAAAATCCCCGCGACGATTCCGCTCACGCCGGGAACGTACAATATCGTCCAGGAGTCCCTCGAGGACGTTACCCGTGAAACTCTCAACGGACAAAAGTTCAAGACACCCGAGCTTGGAAAAACCAGTGGCGCTTTTTACGAACAGTGGAAGAGCAAAGCGAATCCTATGCCGAAGAAACAGCCGCTTGGTGTGGCGGCGGCTCGTAAGGGGGCTGGGCAGCTAGTTAGGTTCCCCGAGCTCACTGGGTTTATGCCCGCTGAGTACGATTTTATCATCGTCGGCGCTGGCTCCGCTGGATGCGTCCTCGCCAATCGTCTGAGCGAGATAAAGCAGTGGAGGGTACGTATGTAAACTAGGCTCATTGCCGATCGAACCTTTCGATCTCATGCACGGAAAAAACGACTTCGTTAAATGTACCAATTTTTGATACAACTAATTATATGCAACTAATCTAATCTTACTGAAGTTCCATTAGTTGATACGACCAGAAAATCATCTGGCGCATATATAACCAAGGCAATTTGTTGGAAGTAACCAATTGTTTGTTACACAAACCAAGTCGTTTCTTTTTGGTGTATTTTTCGTCTTTTTCCATGCACGTTTCTCATTGTAATGCGAAAACAGGGTTGTCCCTTTTCTCGCGCTGGTCCACAAGCCGAGAGAATTATTGTCGCGTACGACGAAAGCAGACCACCAAACAAAAAAGTTACGATCCGCCTTTCTGCACAGCACACCGGCAAGTAGTGCCATAGTCATTATTCATAAGGATCTGAAAGAGAACGGGGTCCAGCCACGAAGAAACGACATTATGTTAACAATTACGATGAAACAAATACAGGGGAGACCGGGGCAAAACGCGGTGCCTAAGCGAAAAACGGCTTTATCGCGCGACATATCCAGAGAACGTATTTACTACTTTGCGTTAAGATACTTAACGTATCGATACAGTTCGGCCAAATATCTAAGAGAATTTCCAACACTTGTCAACGAGAAAAAAGTCTGCCAAAAGTTAGGCATACGGAAGGTGCTGCAATGGTTGATTTTGCATAGTAAGAATAATAGCAAAATGTTGTTAACAAAAGGGTGCTCGATATTATCAGGGGTAACGTCTTGCCCCGGTCTCCGCTATGAAAATAAGACAGAAAAATCGTGCTGGCTACAAGAATGCGAGCAGTCGGTTGGGTGGGGCAGATCATAAAACTTTGGGCCTCGCGCACACAGTCCCCTTCGAACGAACGTAACAGGTGCAGAGAAAACACGAAAGACATCGACTGTAATAATTGTTGTAGAATTTCCTCACCGCGTGGTGACTGTATAATTTTCTATTGGCAATTTCAAGGCCAATAGAAAATTATGGAACTAAATCGACGTGAATGAATATTTTACGGTAGTCTCGTGGAATATTGGAAATATCGATAAATCGCGACGAGGCTATAGATGGAGTTAACATAACTGCGTGGCGAAACCATCCAAGTAGTCCGCGGTAGATGTATTGTTCAGCGTGGGACGAGACGGTCCAAGGAGAAAAAGGGACACCTGACTGGCATACTCGTGATTCTGCAGCAGCGAAACGACTGCTCGAGTCTCCGGAGACTTTTGCCAGGAGAAAATAATCTCATGATAATTTTTACTATCGATCCATCGCAATACGATTTTATAGTACATTAACAAGAAGCAATAAAGCGAACGTTACTTCATCGGTCTTTGGGAATGAAGGATTGGATAATAATGTCACGAGCAGTGTTCATTGTCATGTGGTATTGAAATGTTATCAACATTTCGAGCAACATTGTTATTAAAGCTCTCTTTGTACTATGCAGGTACTTCTCCTTGAGGCTGGGATCGAGGAACCCTTGGTGGCGGACGTGCCTGCTTTTGCGCCTACGCTGCAGGCCAGCAATATTGATTGGATGTACAGAACTCAACCGGAGAAAAAATCTTGCCGATCACGAAGGGATGGTAGCTGCGGTTGGGCTCGTGGAAAAGTAATTACAGCAAAATTATTTTTGTATTCTGCATGAAATGGACAATTTGAATAAAAAGAAAACAGGTGAAGGCAAATGGTGATTAAGACCAAGACAATAAACATAAAATATTAAGAAAAATTGTTATTTTTTATATAAATGGGACATTCCCGCTGAAATTTTCATACTCTCACCCCGACTCCCGTAAAAAATGATGGCAATTTTTTATCGAAAAGCATACGAAAAAAGAGAAGACACGTATTTTGTTTTGTTAAGGGCTATGATCAATATCGTCGTCAATATGATTTTTATTTTTAAAAATTGATTTTTTAATAATATTATTTCTTTAATCTTGAATACGTTGGAAATTTAGGATCCTATCGAAAAATGTTTCAGACAACATTTCTTCACATTGAAATGATTTAAATGATGTGCATATCTTCAACATTTTCCGAGCAGTCTAAAGTTGTTTTATTCTATATTAAATTCAAAAAACCGTCATCAAGTTCGCCACTTTTTAACAGAAAACAAAACAGTGTCCAAATTCTGTGAGAAATTGCAACATTTTCGAGACTTGATTGAGAATAGCAAGTTTCGATTTCACGATGTTATAGCTTATTGAAGTTTCCATAAATAAATGAATTCAGCATTATGCAAACGAAAGTAGTCAAACGCATTGGTTAATAGCAGATTTATATTATGTACATATTTTCCATACAAAAAAACAAATTTCAACGATTAATGAAAAAATCTGAAAAAATGCATACGTATACAGAAAAACGAAGGAATCATTTTCATAAAAAAAAACTTGGGTTATGGAAATATTTGTTAAACTATTTTTTTATCAATTTGTTAATAATATTTTGGAATTATTATTATACAAAATTAATCTTTTCAGTACCTTTAGTGTGCATGCATTTTTTCAAATTTTCAGACCATCGAGAAGTGTTTGCAATTCTCTCGCACTTTTCTCGAATTTATGCGAATTGAATACTCCGCGCTCCTACATCATTATAAAGAAATAAAGTTATCAAAAACTAATTTTATTATAAAAATCATACTGACGACAATATTGATCATAGTCCTTAAAAAAAATACGTGTCTTCTCTTTTTCCGTATACTTTTCGATAAAAAATTGCCATAATTATTGACGGGGGTCAGGGTCGGAGCATGAAAATTTCAGCGGGATTCCCCCGAACACATTTGAAATAGAAACAAGGTTCCCGATAAACTTGACATTTTTCATTGACTATCATTTTAGATACAATTCTCGATGTTTATAACATGAAAATGATTATATTAGCTAAAACTTTATAAACATTAATCAAATCCAATTACAGCTTCAAATAAAAAGAGCATTAGTAAGAATGTTTTTTGTCCAGGTAATGGGTGGCTCCAGTACGATCAATTACATGATTTACATACGTGGCAACCCGGAAGATTACGACGAGTGGGCGCGCTTGGGAAACTACGGCTGGGACTACGAGCACGTGCTCCCCTACTTTCGGAAATCGGAGAACAATGAGGATCCCGATGTAAGGGAAAAGAGAAGTAGCGGCTTGAACATCGACTGCAAACTTGACAATAGAGAGTCATCCCACTCTATCGTTCTTCATATATAATCCATCAACTCTGTGCCACTCGGCGTTTGCAAAATCAATCTTTTCAGCACCTTCCATACGCCTTATTTTTCTGTCTTTTTTTTCTTGAACTAGATTAAGTAAAAAGAAAAAGACAAGTTGGATACCACGTTTACGAAGGACTTATTTATGTCCAGTGTCTCAACATCTAAAAATTTTCAAAAAATATTAATTTTTCCTGATATTACAGATTGTCGAGGATAACCCGCACTATCACGGAACCGGAGGTTACCAAAACGTTGAGAGATTCGAGTACGTGGATCAGAACGTGCCAATCATAATGGAGGCTTGGCAAGAGATCGGCTACCCAATAGTGGACGCCAACGCGGAGGAACAGATCGGTGCGATGCATCTGCAAACGACATCGATCCACGGGATGCGGCAGAGCACAAATGGCGCTTTCATAAGGCCCATCAGACAGGAGAGAAGAAATCTAGTGATCGAGACTGAAGCCTACGTGACGAGAGTTGTCATAGACCCGGAGACAAAAGTAGCAACGGGCGTGGAGTACATGTCGAGAAACACGGATTTCGTCAAAGTCGCGATAGCTACGAAAGAAGTGATCCTTTCGGCGGGAGCGATAAATTCGCCAAAAATACTAATGCTCTCGGGCGTCGGACCAACCTCAGACCTTGAATATTTTGGAATCCCATTGATCTATGACTCTTCCGTGGGCTACAACCTTCAGGATCACGTCACTACCGACGGTGTTCTCATAGGATTGGACAACAGAACAGCCAATAATGCGGATTACCAGGAAATGGTTGAAGACATTTATGAGTACAAAGAGACGACAATGGGACCATTGTCGAGCACCGGGCCGTTGGCTGCCGGGGCTTTTGTCCAAACTGACTATGAGCAGTCACACAACAGACCCGACATACAGTACAGCTTTGACGCCAGTAATTCTGATGATTTCTTTTCGGATCCAGGCGAATCCGGCGAGACTAATGTTTACCCTTTGGCTTACTACAACAGCATAACTATCAGACCGATTCTCCTGTCTCCCAGAAGTCGAGGTTTCATTAAGCTAAATGATTCGGATCCACTTTGGGGAGATCCACTCATTTATCCAAATTACTACACCGCAAATCCGGATCTGGACGCCATGATTTCTGGCATTGAAATAGCCCTGGACCTCTTCAAGACGAAATCTTTTCGGGAAAATGGTTACAGGTTTCTCGACGAGCCTTTGCCGGCTTGCGAGAGTCTCGAATTCGCAACGAGAGCTTATTGGGCTTGCGTTTTAATGGAATACACTGGAACGATCTATCATCCGGTTGGAACGTGCAAAATGGGACCAAAGGAAGATCGGGGGGCTGTCGTGGATCCGCAGTTGAGAGTTTATGGAGTTGCGTCGCTGAGGGTTGTTGACGCGTCGATTATGCCGGTTATTGTAAGAGGAAACACCAATGCACCGACCATTATGATTGCTGAGAAAGCCAGCGACATGATCAAGGCACATTGGCTCAAGCGTTGACAATGCTATATCGACAACAAACTTCGATTATACCTGTCATTTGATTATCTTCAATGTGAATTTCATCTCAATCTGCGAATCTAATTTTATTTGAAATTTCAGTTTTACGTGTTGTCAGAGAAATTTGACGACAAAATTACGCGGTATGTCGAATGCAGGCTTTTGTCTACTCAGCGCTGGTGCTTATACGCGCTAACGAACATTTTTATTTAAACTTATCTGTCGATCACAGATCGAGAGTTTCCCGGTGCTTTACGCCAGTATATTTAACAAATCTATACATTCTTTCCTCTCTCTCTCTCTCTCCCTCTCAATCTCGTGTCAGGTTTGGCTACTCAACTGCACCAATACACCATTGTCAAAAAAATATTTATTTAAAATACGGTTCGAATACCTGTGAGTAACTGTTTAAAATTATTGTCTTGAACTATTAATATTTTCTTAAATAAAAAATGTATTTGTAATTATTCAGGTCCCTCGTTTCTAAGAATCACTCACTATCATTTGAAATTAAAAGTATTTTCCATGTACTTTAAATCGTACAAGTATTGCGCATGCATATGTTACGATGGAGGCAAACTCTATTTAGAACTTTGTTATTAATCTCAGTGATCACGCTCGTCAGAAGTTGCTACACAAAATTCTTCTTTTTAAATCAAGTGTGAGTTTATATAACGACTACCCGGTTAGGTGTTAGGTCGTTATGTTACGGGCTCCTAACGATTAATTGAAAAACGATATAGAAGATGCGAGCTCTTTGTACAGAAACCGTAGACGTTACATTACTTTGATGATGATGATGATGATAATACTAATAATAATAATAATAATAACAATAATGATAATAATGGCGCTAGTTTAAGACCAAGGAAAGGTCATCGACAGTGCAATAATGAAAAAGCTAGCAATTAAGTGGCACCATTAGTTTTACACATTTTTATTGTTTTGTCCATGTATAACTTAGGCAATAATAAACAAAAATCTGTTGAGTATAACGCGCCCGTCGTTCTTGGAGGTTTTAACGGTCCTTTTTCTTGTACTTTTTCTCAATACACAAGTTAGCCAGAACTTTGACCCCGACAATTGCGTACATCGATGTGCAATAAATTGATTACCGATTGAACAGTGGAAACCTGCAATAATGCCGGAGTTTAATGACAGCGTGAGATGGAGAAGTTGTTGCTAATTATCTTTTGAATTTTTTGGCCAAGAATTAAAAACTGCGAATCAAAGCGTTAGATGCTGTTTATGGTCCAGACAAACACTTACGTACATTTTTGTAGAAAAAAAAAGAAAAAATGATGCTGTCACGCATAATTGCCGTTCCATAAGTCTTGTGGTTTTTCGAACGTGACTCGTCACGGATGATGCGAGATCGGAAGGCCTATCGCTCTCGAGCCCTGGAGCGTGCTTTCACTCTTACCGATTTTGGTGCTTCGTTCGGATTCCTCGTTATCTACACATTTTGCAATATGCGATGGACAAATATTTTCATCGACTCATATATGAGGTAGTATTTTTATGGGTTGTAAGACTAAAACTTGAAAAAACTTTTCAATTTAATACAATTTTGGAAAGAACCTATAGGTTTCAATCTGTTAGTTTTTATCTGACTATGACAATCATTAATTTTTCTAGTAACTCGAGAGCAATTACTTGTTACAAAATAATTATTTATATCCATTCGGCGTATTAGTCATTAAAGTAAATCGCGTTAAACTGTTGTTCAATGTACGGAACATTAGAGCCAATAAACTTTGCAAACCGAGATCCTGAATAGCCTTTGGAATATACCAAATTATCTAACGACATCGGTAAGTCGTTAAAACGAATTACACGATTTAAATACGTTCGAGATAATTCGGCTTTCGAGAAATTATCGTGGACTTTCACCTGGTGCGAATGTCGTAACGTGGTATATTGCAAAGTCACAAAGAAGCGCAAACGCTTGTACCGATTGTCGTCATAATATTCTAACAAACAATATCCCGTGACAATGACTTCCTACTCAAGAACTCGGTTCCCTCCTTGCGCACGTCCATGATTCTCTCGACCTTCGGAACAAAAAATAATTTCGTAAAACCATGGGGGACGCGTAAGTGGAACTTTCGTAACTTTTTGTTTTTTTAAATTATTCCGTCAGTTCAATAATTACGCAGTTTTTGGTTATGCGATTTGTACCAAATGCTAGTAAGTGCTAAACCAATATATGGCCATCTGTTTCGCTGCCATCGAAAATTGAAAAACGTCAACCGATTTCTATAAAAATCGAAATCACAGAGCAAAAGACAAAAAATTATTAGATTTCAATAAAAATTGATATTTTACCTTTTTAAGGTCACTTATTGAGGATTTAAGTTTCAAATTTCAGAACAAAGTGATGTAATTTAATTTCATATACACATATAAAACCAATCCCCCCGTAAAAAGTTGATGAGGGACAAATGCGAAATTCATTGTTAGCGATCAGGTGTCGTCAGACCCACTGAGATCAAGATCAAATCCATGCATTGAATTTTTTATGAGACGTGCACCGTTCGCGCAGTTGCTTTGCTAAAAAATTGACCGAACCAATTCGTCTTGACCGTGATGCGTCGAGTATGGTCAAGTAGATACTGGAATCCAGGTATTACGAATTTGAAATTACCAACTTTACCAGCTGCGTCATTTAGCAATTCAATGAGAAGGGAGCTCTTGAAGACGTGATTAGTGACACGTGAGAGCACGATACGTTTGTGCAAGCTTAAGACGCGGGGCGGGAGCAGATGCCGGACGTTCTTGCAAGGTCCGCCGACCTGCCTTCTATTATATGGTGCTGCTGTACTGCCTCTTTCTCTCCTCCACTGTACGCGCAGAAGAAGAGTGTGGTAGGAGAGCCGTCCGTTTGCTGGAGTTGTACACTTGCTCGCATGGTTTATACGTTCAACGTGATGTTTCAACTCCCAGTCTTTCGCTTTCTCTGCCCTCGCGAGTAACTCGATCGCGCGCGCGCACTCGCAGACGCGCTCTCCGCCACGTGCTCACGGCGATTTCGTCTCAGAGGTTTGTTTCGCTAGTTATTTTGATTCTGTTATTACAAACAAAACCATTTTTTTGCTGAAATTGATTTTAATTTTGCCAAGTGATATTACGATTTTTTGCGAGTGAATTGCTGCGTAGTGTAATAGTCCTTAGTGAAAATCCTTGCATAGTGGTTTGATTATTATGTAAAAAAATTCAAAAACGAAGATTCCGATGATTTTGCAATCGACAGAGGACACTTTGTTAATAATAAATGCTCCAATTTTTCTATGTCGAATACCGACTTCCTCTCAGTGCACGGGTTCCAAGTCCGACGATTGCTCTTACCTGCAAGCAGAAAGAAAATTCCCATTACAATTG
Source organism: Pimpla rufipes (assembly GCA_963932165.1). NCBI lineage: Eukaryota > Metazoa > Arthropoda > Insecta > Hymenoptera > Ichneumonidae > Pimpla > Pimpla rufipes. The sequence goes on from OZ010635.1 coordinate 991,102, forward strand.
GACGAAGTTTCATAGTGGAAATGACAAAAAAAAATTGCTTTGTCGAAATGTACTGCTACAACAATCTGTAAATCAAAATAATGCAGAACATGCTATTAGTATCCTCTCGTAGTACTTTGAAAACGCCTGGACGTTTACAAAAGTAATTTCACTTCAATTGCCACTCGCCAGTGAAACATGAGAAATTCGCATTGAAATGACTATCTCGAACGGAAGTGAAGAAGAGTGCGGAGAAGGAATATGCGGATCGGCGTAATTGACGAATTAAAGTCAGAGTTGCGCCATCGATTTTACATCACAGCCACAAACCGGACCTGCCGATTTCAACACAAAAATTTCTCCGTCTGTTCACAGGTGCCCTCACGAAACCCGTACAGCCGTATTACGGTGGAAACATTTATCGGCCAGCAAAAAAAACAGATCGTCCTGACCGGCATCAATTACGAAAATCGCCAGAGAGCAGAAAAATCGAGATTTATCCTTAAAACTGATTCAACTATTGGAAATTAAGGAAGCCTAATGTGCGATCTGAGGATAGTGAAAGGCCCGATAGTGACAAGTACCAATTCTATATGAATTTTTAATGATCAAAACCGATTCAATGAGAAAGGAAGTGAGAAAAGCGACCAAACGGTGACAAGAGATAAGTGAAAAATGGCTGTGTTAGTGGCAAGCATAGCGGGAGCAATCAAAGCGGCGACGTTGCTTTTGGGTATCGGTAAGATAGCGATACTTCCAGTTTTGATTGGTTCGTTGGCTTACTTCAACTATGATCTCATGGATCCTGAGAATCATCCACAAGTGACGAAAAATTTGCGAAAAGAGTACGATTTCGTGGTCGTTGGCGGAGGCAGCGCCGGTAGTGTGGTAGTCAATAGGCTAACGGAGAATCCTAATTGGAATGTCTTGCTTTTGGAAGCCGGTGGACCGGAAACAGAGATAACAGATGTACCGATACTATCCCTTTATCTGCACAAAAGCAAAGTCGACTGGAAGTACCGATCTCAACCACAGAACTCGGCTTGTCAGGCGATGATCGATAAACGTTGCTGCTGGACAAGGGGAAAGGTAATCGATTGGCTTCTCACTCGTAAACCATTTATTATAATTGTTTCAACGAAAAGGTATTTCTAAACAATTGTGATTTATAATTGTCTATCCACGCTCCAAATTTTAGTTTCATGTTTAAGTGATTAATTTGTTTATAAAAATGTAGGTTCTCGGTGGATCAAGTGTTTTAAACACGATGCTCTACATTCGTGGCAACCGTCGAGACTTCGATCAGTGGGAAAGTTTCGGGAATCCTGGCTGGGGGTACGAGGACATTCTCCCATATTTCCGAAAGTCCATAGATCAGAGAAATCCGTACCTGGCGCGTAATAAGAGATATCACAGTACTGGTAAGTGCAATCGACGCTGGCTCAAAAAGGTCGCATTTTAATACACGACACCGTAATCGTTGAGCACTGCAACTTCCGAAAACGCTGTTACCGCTTATCACAGTAATTCTCGGAATACATTACGCTCAAAAAGGGAGAGAGAGAGAGAGAAAAAGAGAGAGCAAACGGCATTTTACTGAAAATATTTATCCAACAAAATGCCATGTTTCATTTATGAGCACGTAGAAATCTCGGTGATGCATTTTTGCCGATGAAAAAAAATTGCATGATCGTACATGCCACATGCGTATCGAAGTGCATAGTCAATAGTTGTGAAACTAGAATACCAAGAAAAATGTATATATATATAAACTAGGGATACCGGTGTCGTCAAGACTGTTTTTTCTTTTTCTCTTCCTTCGGGCAGTTATTCGTAATGAGGCGACAGCAACTCTGACAGTATGATTGCGAAACGTTGACCTACGCCAAACGTAATCACCGGATGGTGACAAAAACGCATATAGTATATCAGTGTGTTAGATGAATTGCGTCGAGTTGTCGCAATGTTAATTCCCTCGGTGGGTCTATGCAACTAGTTTTATATATACCTTGCGTTAGTCAACATAGTGTCGTACTTTAAGGTCGAATGAGGTTCAACGAGTGATGCTGTAATTACCTTTCCGACTCGTTGCAGGGAGCAGAAAAGAATGTAGGCGCCAAGCGAAACTGTTAAAACGAATGTATACGATAGTACTGGGGAACTGCAGTGATTAATCGACTAAACTCTCCGAGTTTTCGTTTCTGTATAACAGATATTAACCTGACCCTTGCATCTCACTCTAAAACATGAAATGAAACTAAGTCATAGAAGAAAAGAAAAAAAAATGATGGATGCAAAGTCCAAAAATGCGTATCTTTCTTTTTTATATATACACTAAGCGTACGACTACAATTGCTACGAAACTAACTGCAACTTAAATTTCATTAACCAATGGCTTTTGATAAAACCCTGCGGTTCGCTTAGTGAGGAATTATTCACTATGAAGTGTAGAATGAAGGATTTTTACCGAAGAACTTGTCACTATTTAGAACTGCACGAAACCCGTTGATCCCTGCGATTCCACTGAGACTCCAATGTGGCAATTTTTATTTCAGGAGGATATCTGACCATCCAGGATGCACCTTACAACACTCCGTTGGGAGTGGCCTTCCTCCAAGCGGGCGAGGAGATGGGCTACGAAATTGTGGACGTGAATGGCGAGCAACAAACCGGTTTCGCCTTCTGGCAATACACGATGCGACGTGGAACGAGATGCAGCGCTGCAAAAGCTTTCATCAGACCAATAAGGTTGCGTCCGAACTTTCATCTGTCGCTCTGGAGTCACGTGACCAAAGTGCTCATAGATCCGGTGACGAAACGAGCCTACGGCGTCGAATTCATTAGAAATGGACGTCGCGAAGTGGTCTACGCGAAGAAAGAAGTCATTCTCTCGGCAGGTGCGATCAACAGTCCTCAATTGTTGATGCTATCGGGCATAGGCCCGGCTCCTCACCTTCGGGACGTCGGAATCAATGTCATTCAGGATTCGCCGGGCGTGGGACAAAATCTGCAGGATCACATTGCGGTCGGTGGCTTAGCGTTTCTCATTGACTATGAAATAAGCATCGTGATGAATCGTCTGGTGAACGTGAATTCGGCGCTCCGTTACGCGATCACAGAGGACGGTCCACTGACGTCGAGCGTTGGCCTGGAAGCCGTTGCATTCATATCAACCAAGTACGCAAACCAAACGGACGATTGGCCTGACATTGAGTTCATGCTGACATCCTCGTCGACTAATTCGGATGGTGGTACCCACGTGAAAAACGCTCATGGCTTGACCGACGAGTTCTACAACGAGGTATTCGGTGAGATCAACAATCGAGACGTATTCGGGGTTTTCCCGATGATGCTGCGACCCAAGTCCCGTGGATTCATCAAGCTGAAGAGCAAAAATCCACTAGATTATCCTCTCATGTATCACAACTACTTGACCCATCCGGATGATGTCGGCGTGCTCCGCGAAGGCGTCAAAGCTGCCATTGCCTTCGGCGAAACCGCGACGATGCGAAGGTTCGGCGCTCGGTTTCACAGCAAACCTCTCCCAAACTGCAAGCACATTCCTCACTTCACCGACGAGTACTGGAACTGCGTTGTCAGGCAGTACACCATGACGATTTATCACATGAGCTGCACCGCCAAAATGGGACCTCCCACGGATCCGATGGCCGTTGTTGATCCGGAATTGAAGGTTTACGGGGTGCAAGGACTTCGGGTTGTTGACGCGTCGATCATGCCCACAATTACTAACGGAAATATCAATGCGCCGGTTATAATGATCGGTGAGAAAGCCTCGGATATGATTAAGCAACACTGGCTGTCCAGACAGAAGCGAGATAATGTGACAGCTTCCATTGCGTAATTACAACTAGAAAAACAAACATGCACATTTCCGTCGAGAGGATCCTTAGTTTCCTTAGTTAAGTTTCTTTGTGAGCCGGTGGCTCGATTGCTTTTATCAGTGTCCATCATGATCCTCGTACTGATGGATTTTCATATGAGGCCGCGCGGCAGAAATATGAAGATAGTGCCATTGTCAAAATGCCGAGACCTCTGCGACGCTCAAGTCAAGCATTAATCATTGATTGAGTCTTCACTCGTGGAAAAGTTTTATCTAGAAAGGTTAAACCTTCACTGACGAAGAGAGTGCGCAGTTTTGTTTTTAACAATAGAGGCGTGATAACATTGCATTTTCTCGTATGACGTTAACAAAATAAGCTCAACATTATATATGGATTTCTTTTATTACGATATATCCAGATGATCTGCCAGCGCGAAAGCTATCGATTCACTTGTGGCGGTTTGCATTACTCAGGCAAATCGCAGTTTTCTGTAATGGCTGTTTATCGTTAGATAAAGACTTAAGATTCTTGAAAAATCCATAGACAAACTTTAAAGCATAATTTCTTTGGACATAAAAGGAAATTCACGACACTTGTTCGTATTATTGTTATAAACAAAATGAAATGAGGCTACTCATTTCTGACAAAAATATCACCCTAGTGGAGAAGCTAATAACTCAAAGGACTGCGAAAGTTAATTTATTTTCGCTCCAATAAGAGGGCCTGTGACATTTACGAAAAAAGTAGGTATAAGCTATTCAATACAAGATGACAAATATATTTTGTAAATAATATTTTAGAGCAGTGTTCGTCGACCAATAGATAATAACGAGGTACCCTGTTGAATAGTTATAAGACATGCAAAATGCGTATTATTACTGTAATTATTTAAGTATTAATTTAGTAATGAAACATTATTTTTATATTTTGCAAGAAATGCTGCGTGGTGAACACCCGCATAAAATCGTAGACGTAGGTCAAGGCGACCTGTTTATCCGAGCACGTAACTAGATTGGAAATGCAATATGTATGTTGCCACTGAAAGTCGACTGGTAAATGTCTTAGTCCAAACTGTGGATGTATTATTGTGCGAATGCGCTTGAATGAGAGAAGTTAAGGCTCGTGAGGAATACGGCGCGTAGTTACCCAATAATGAACGCAAGACCAACGAGTTGTTAGCAGTGTATATATATACATATTTGAAGAAAAAGAACCTGTTTACCGCTGTAACTAATTTGAACCGATACACAGGCTACACTTGCCACACTCTTTGCTATGACGTCAGGACGTTTTCCAATCCTCTATATCGTTTATTTAACTGCAATTGCAATCGCAATCAAAATAGTAATTACGTCAAAAATTAATAACAGCGAAAATATCAGACCAACCCTCAAAAATCGCAAGTTTTTCCATACATATCCCTCACCTTTTTTTAGAAACAAAACCTGCAAGTAGAAACTTGCAAATTGTTTCCTCAGAATTTTACACATTTGACGAAGCTACCTCTATGAGGAAGTATATTGATCAATTTTGGCTTCCTTATAAAGGAAGCTTCATCAAAAGTGTAGAATTCTGAGGAAGCAATTTGCAAGGTTCTACTTCGCAGGTTTTTTGTGCTGTTTTAAAAAATAAATCAAATTGTTGTAAAATGTTAACAACTCCACCGATTTGCCTCAAATTTATACTCAAGCTTTATTTCATGGTAGTCGACGTGGGGGTTAAAATAGAACGCCGTATCTCGTAATGTGCACGAGCCAGCGCGAGAACGAGATTTTTCAAAATATTAAAAATGCCATAAAATTTGAACGGCTGGACAGATCCACGTCAAATTTGTACTCAAACCTTGGTCCATGGTTATCCATATGTGAACCAAATTTGAGAGAATTCTGCAAAAAAATTCAATTTTTTTTTTTTTCGTGACGGCATTTTTTTCTTTTTCATGCAGTGAAATCGAATTTTACCGGTGTAATGACAGTTTCCTTGACGAAATTCATCGTTGATAATCAATAAACGTAATGACATGTTCGAAATCGCAGTCCGATGTCTCAGAATTTACAGGAGCTGAAATACTTACAGACGTTAGAAAAAAATTGAAATTCCAATAATATTTAAACCACTCTACCGATTCTCGCCAAATTTGGTAGAGGTCATGGTTTGATGGTAGTCCATTTACGTACAAAACTTCAACGCGATATCTCTTAATTTGCGGAAGTTATAAAGTGAAAATGGTTTTTACAACATTTTCAAAATACTGTGAAATCTGAATTTCCTAACCGATTCATGTCAACTACAATCCCAAACGGTATTCTGTGATAGCCCACTTGCGTGCCAAATTTGTGTACGCAACGTGCGTGCGTGTGTGACACACATACAGACATTTCGTGCAAACCACTTTTCTCGACGTTTTGGACCATTCTGAGTGTACTGACATGAAAATCGCGAAAAAGAATTCTCGAAAACAAAGCAAAAGACAAAAAAAAATCGTTTTCGTAAAGTTTGAAAACCCTATCTGATGGGAAACTTCCCGCTGATTTCGAAAAACGCCGTTGTTTGTCTGAAAAATAAAAATTTTTACAAGAAAAAGGAAAAAAATAATGTTTTGGTTTCTAGAAATATAATAATATTGGCGGGCCATACGCTTTGCCCGAAATACCTTCCCGAAATAACCTTAATAAAATAATTATAACCTCAAACCTCGCACGATCGATAACTGTCAAAATATATCAATGTGACTGAAATTACACGCTGCGGTTAGTTATGCGATAAACACTTTCAATATAATAATAGGTATATCGAAAATGCGAGATTTTTTCAAGAGGGATCAGGAATTTTCGAAATGCCTTCGTAAGAGGAATTTCGCGTATATTATAATTTCGGTGATATCCTTGGCCATGAGTGGACACGAACGTATCGCCCGTACGTTCGGCTGCAAACACACGGCAAGAAAGTTCAATTTCACCCGAGACACGGTTGTCTTGCGCAACGCGCGAACGCGAGACCCCAAAACGATGACTGGAGACGTGCAGAGATACAATACCCGTAGCCGGCCCGAGTTATTTGTCTATATGTATAGTTATTTGGATGTTGTCGTCGCACACGTGTAAATGGCGCGTCATCGTAACCCCCACAAAATAATATATGCCGTTTTCGTAATACGGAAATAAAATTCTTTCGTGAGTGAAAGTTTTACGAACTATTTGGCTAACGACCCTATCGAAAATACCGCGTAAGATGCGGGCGTGGTGTGCGGTGAGCCGAAATTACTATTGAATACGTTCAAAATGGTCACCGGAATTTTGGAGAAGTTATGCAGATATGAAACACGAGAGTCGTCCAGTTATAAAACGAATAAGTCGATGTTCATAATTGAGCAACAGAGAGTTTCCTCTACAGCAATTCTTTCTCTCTCATTCGGATAAAAGTATCCGAGATCCGAGCTGGTGCGGTCGGTAACTCTTTAACTAGCTGGACGAGTGCGCAATCTGGAGGCAAACAACTGAGGACGAAGACCCGGCGATTCTTTTCCTCTTTTCACATCGATAAAGACGTCACTCGTTTTGTACTCCGAGCCACGCGAGCTCGTCACGCTACTATCTCATCACGATGATTATCCTCCCGTGCATCCCGACTCAATAGTACAAATATTTTTTTACCGAAGCCGTAATAATAGCGAGATTTCGTAAGAATTAAATAACTCACCCGAAAGAACTTGGGGTCAACGAAAAATACGTTAGATATTTGCTCGTCCGCGAAAATACTTTACGAGCGGCCATAATCAGGTGTTTGTTTATGTAAATCGTCTCTCTTTCCCTTCGGGATCTAGCTCTCTCCGTCTGTGCTTTCTATATGCGTACGTGCGCTTGTTGAATAGCAGGCTGGGCGCGCATGCGAATGAATACCGAGAAGTGTGGATGCGCTCACCCTGGCTCGCCTACCAAATAACTTTTGCTTTCTTTCCTGTCGCGCCCGAAATGACGACGAGAGCCCGTGAAATTCTCGCGACAATTTCACAATCCGGATGACGGAAATTCTTTCAATTCCTCGCGCTGGGTATTCGAAGGATTGTTTCGATCGTTAAGCGTCTCCGGACACAGCGGATTACTTTTTCATCTCCTTTTTTTTTATCTCTTTGTTCACTGAGGAAAAAGACCATGGTATTTGCAACAATAATACCATAGTTAAAAATGTATAATATGAGGGACAATATTTTATAGTTAGATCAGTTTTAATATGGTTTATCGAACTATTACCATGAAGTTAAGAAAACTATGCAGTTTCAATAGTGCATCTAAATATGCGCCACACTTAAGAGGCAGTGGCACTTCCCCCACTCCAGCTCGAATTTTTGAAAGCTCTTTTCTCCTAAACTATTCGACAGATAGAGCTCAGATTTTTAAGGAATGTGCGGAAGTATTGCAGGATTGGGCTGATCTTCTGGCTCCTCGATTCTCAAAGCCGTTTGGTCAGGAGACCCGATAAACGAGAAGGTGCGAGAGAGACAGCGCTAGGTGCGAGAGAGATAGCCCTATAGGCGTTTAGCATTGGGCGAAGAAGTTCCGAGCGAAGTATCACTGCCTCTTAAGAACACTATTACTTATCGTTAAAACGGTAACAAAAAAGTTGCAAAGTCGAATTTTGCACATTGCTTCCTCACTAATTTTCGTTTTTCACAAAGCCACCTCTATGAAGAAGCTTGTTTATCATTTTTGGCTTCCTCATAGAGGAAGCTTTGTGAAAAACGAAAATTAGTGAGGAAGTAATGTGCAAAGTTCTACTTTGCAACTTTTTTCTTATTTGAGCTAATGAAAGCTCTGTTACAAACACCGTTACATTTAATTTTGATTAGATACAAAGTTTTGTCTTACTTTCTTAACTTTTGCGGAAGTTATAGCGAAAACCAACATTTTCTTTTTTATTCAAAATGGTGTAAAATCCGAACGACTTTACCGATCATCACCAAATTTCGCACGTAGCAGGCCTGTATGTTGTTTTTCATCTATACAACAGTTCGGTTCATTTGTTAAAACTCGACGTGATTTAGAGCAATTTTTTTTTTCGAAAAATTCAAAATTCTATAAAATCTGAACCGCTTTACCGATTTCGTCGAAATTCAATACCATGCAACATTAAACGTATCTTCAGTTATGAAGAACTATTTAGCTAAATCGGCGAAGTTTTACGAAATTTAGAGCGACCACGCCTTTTTTTCAACAAATTCAAAACTACAGAAAATCTTAATTACTATATACATTTTGTCAAAAATAGCGCCATTCAAAGAGGGGCGACTACTCTACTTATGTGCTAAATTTAACTCCGATCGCTCGAACGGTTACTGAGTGAGAGACGATTGAATTTTCGTAGCCCAGAACACACACACATACGGACATTTTTTCTAAACCATTTTTCTCGACGTTTTAGGTGATTCTAAGCATACTGGCCTGAAAATATCGAAAAAAAAATGTTTCATGAAAACAAAGCTTCCTCTATGAGGAAGCAAAAATGGTTACATGCAACACCGGATCTCATTATATTGCATTGTATGCAATAATTGCACTCCCCATACATTTTTAGTTGATCCACCATAAAATATAGCTATCGCCTAAGGGAAACATATTTTTTGGTTGTACGTACTATACCCCATGTAGGAATTAGACTTCATCCGATGTATATAATTTTTGTATTCTGCACCACCATATTAGAGCCTGCATTTTCAATTACTGAATTCAGAGTTGAGTTTTGTAATCAGAGGCCTAAAAAGCTTCCGTGCACCAAATTTTATCCAAATCTAAGTGATATCCCTGTGACTCTTATCCGAGATGAAATTATTGTGGACTTAAAGTATAAGATATTCACGTAGTCGGTTTGGTCTAGTGGTTAGCGTGCGCGTTAGGTAGTTAGGTAGTTAGGTAGGTCGCATAGATCTTAGGTTCAAATCCCAGCAACATCACTTTGCCGAGAGCTAGTGAAAAAATTGTATCTGTGGATGATTTCTTTTTTTCTCATTAATAATCACAGAATAATATTATCAGCATTACTGCAGGATGGCCCGTTATAAAAGACATTTTCTAAATTAACTATAAACCAATAAATGAATCTACACTCTGTGTTACTTGTAAATATACAGTAGATACAACAATACAGGAAGATAGGGAAAACTATACATGATTGAAAAATAACTGTACTTTATGTGCCGTTGCTATTCTACAACAGCTTAAAATACTTTTTAAATAGTAAAAGGACGAATAGTTACAACTAACATACAGAAATAATTGGTATATCTACGAAAATATGGCACATAATACTATATTTTTATTGGTTGCGATAACCATAAAAGCATTGCTATTGCCTCAGGGAAACATACTTTATAGTAAAAATATGGTTAATCAGACCATCTTTTTTCTGAGTGTACTAACAAGGAAAGTCTTGTGTGACCACGCGAGGGAAATAATTGTACGTAAATAAAATAAGAATTTGTCGCCGTCCTCCGGTTGTCGTTGTTATCAAAGATCGCGTATACTGTCGCATGACACCAAGTTTCGACTAGGGTCTGACCCTTGAAATATTTGTTATGAGACATCAACGATGCTTATTTTTTGAATTCCTATGGTTTTTAACTCCCGACTGCCCCTAGGCAAAATACGGGAGTTACGCGTTTCATAACGATCGAAAGATCTCACCCTGAATCTTGGACATGCATGTTTGTCAAGACGACAAAAAATGTCTTGACAAGTTTTAGTACAGAGCTTCTATGGCTTGCAGGTTTGCCATACGTCTATGGATTTCTGAGATCCATTGGGCATCCACGGAGATATATATCTTTGAAAAAAGTTGTATAATTGCCAATTCATAAATATCGCATCAACCACTGCATTCTTATAACTGTATACGTGTGTGAGCCTACCCTAACATGGCGTCGATTGGTTCAAACTTAGGCCGTCTGATGCGCTATCGCTGATTCGAACGATTTCTTTGTCGCCAATGTTCTCGAAAAGGGGTGAAAAAATTAGTGATGCCGTCAAGAATCAAGAATTCAAGAAATTTCTTGACAAGACAAGAAAAATCTTGTCTTGACGACGAAAATTTCTTGTCTTGATTCTCAAGACATTCTCAAGAGGGGAGGATTAGTTTCCCCTCGTCGGTTCAATGATTACAAACGGCCTCGAAACTCGAAACCGTTTATTTGGGAGAAACGAAAAACAAAAAGTAAGATTAGGTACAAGAGATGCAGACCTATAGGCGTTAAAGGTAGTCGGCTCGGTGCAGCCTCGTCAAATGTGAGTTTCGAGGAAAATTTCGAACACTTCTTGATGAGATAATAATCTGAAAAAATCAATCATGTAGAAGGTGGTGAAAGGATTGACTTTTGTGTAATAATAGTTCCGACATGTTATTAACAAATTAATGAAAAAATAAATTGTTCATCAATTTACCCGGCAACTCATCTTCTTCTTCTGATGAAAATGATTCATTCATTTTTCTGAATAAGTATGCATTTTTTCAGAATTTTGTCCAATTTTTTTAAATCGCGGTTTTCGCCGCTCATTTTGTTTCAAAAAACGCAACTTAAAAAAATTAGACAAAATTCTTAAAAAAATCATACGTATTCAAAAAAATTAATGAATGATTTTCATCAGAAAAAAGTTGGGTTGCCGGGTAAATAGTTGAACAATTAATTTTTTCTTTCATTTGTTAATAACATTTTCGAATTATTATTATGAAAAATCAATCTTTTCAGCACGTTCTACATACTTGATTTTTTTCAGATTGTTATCTCATCGAGAAGGGTTCGAAATTTTCCACGAAACTCATATTTGTCAGGACTGTACCGAGACGACTACATTAACATTAGGCGAAGAAATTTCCACCAATGTATCAGGTCCTGTCGTATGATATTAATTTTGCATAAATTCGAGAAAAACAAACAAGAATTGCAAACACTTCTTGATGGTATACAAATCTGAAAAAATGCATGCACATTAAAGGTACTGAAAAGATTAATTTTGCTTAATAATAATTGCAAAATGTTATTAACAAATTGATGAAAAAAACAATTGTTCAACAAATTTCTCGGCAATCCATTTCTTTTTTGTGAAAATGTTTCGTTTATTTTTCTGAGTACGTATGCATTTTTTCAGATTTTTATGTTCACTTTGAATTTTGTATGAAAAAAATGAAAATGTTTCGTTTATTTTTCTGAGTACGTATGAATTTTTTCAGATTTTTAAGTTTACTTTGAATTTTGTATGAAAAAAACACAAATTTTAAACTGAACTTAAAAATCTGAGAGAATTCATACGTACTCAGAAAAACGAACGAATCATTTTCATAAAAATAAGATTTAGGTTGTCGAGAAATGTTTGTTGAACACTTATTTTTTCATCAATTTGTTAATTACATTTTGCAATTATTATCAAGTAAAATTAATCTTTTCAGTATCTTTAATGTGTACGAATTTTCTCAGATTTTTATATCATCAAGAAGTGTTTGCAATTCTTTCTCGTGATTCTCGAATTGATGCGAAATGAACGCCATACGACAGGACTCCCTTAACGGGGTCACTCCGAATTCAATCCCAACCATTACACAATAATAATCTAAAAGTGGATTACATATGAGCCCGATATCTTTTCTAGAAATCATTTTTTTCAACGTTTACGGTCGTCGGAATTTTATGGGTACAGTACAAACATTATACTACAAACATTATAACATTATTGTACTAGAGACAGAAACGCGCCAGTCGGCATCCTAGATGTATCAGTGTAACATCTAGGATGCCGACGAAACATTTCATTCTCCTACATTTTTCGGACTAAATTAGAAAAAATTCTTATCTTGAAGCAAGATGGAGTCATTTCTCTCGAAAAAGGCTCAAGACTCTCGAAAAATTCTCAAGACTCTTGAAAAGGCTCAAGATTCTTGAAAAGCGAGCCTCAAGATAAGACAAGAATTATTTCTTGTCTTGTCTTGGGCTCAAGAAATTTTTCTTGTCTTGAATTATTTTCAAGACAAGATCTATTTCTTGTCTTGTCTTGTCTTGTGGCATCACTAGAAAAAATACTTAACCAAATTTTGTACGTGGAGTCCAGGACTAGCGCCCAATGTCTTTTGCCCTTAAATGGTGCTAATAAGTTGTCCATTCGCATAGATAAATAAATTTTGCGAATAACCTATTTGAATATATCGAAATATTGCAAGATTCTGACGCAAGATTGTCACGTATTCTGTAACTCAGTTCATATCGCACACGGCAGAGCGTTTGAATTACTTTAAAAAGGATGACATAAAAATAATTTCACAAAAATAAAAAAGAACTCCCGTCTGAAAAAGAAGCTTTATTAATAAACAAATCCCTCTTTTAAAAAGTTCATGAGTAACGGAAAGCATTGTTAGCAAACTATTAGAGCTGTGATTGGTTGCCAGGAAAATCCGTGATAAACAAAATCAGTTTGGTGTCAAATTTGAAAAATTTCATAAGAGGACAGGCGGGGCAGCACCCGTAACTTTTTAAAGCTTTATAAGAGCGCAGGAGCGCAAAATTGATTTACCTATTATAGGTGATATTTTTAAATAAAAATTCCCGAGGTCGATTTTGGCGATTTTCGGTCCGGAGCCGGATCTACGATTTCAGACAGAAAGACCGTCGCCAAAAAAATATATTTTTTTTAAATCGGTTAAAAAAGGTTAATAACCAGTGTTTTCGGGGGTAGAATATGCGACTTGAGAATGATGGTATAGGTTAAAAGTGTCGATATTTTGAAAAGAACAAAATTCTGAGGTCGATTTTGGCAAGATTTTCAGGCACGCACGCCGGCGCGTGTGATTAGCCTAATTAGGTAAATAAAAATTGTGAAATGAAATAACTATTCGCATATCATAGTCGGGAAATTTTCACACATAACGACGAAAAAATTCTTCCGACTATGTATGTTTATTTATAAAGCTTCTTTTTCACTCGGGAGTTCTTTTAATTTTTGTAAAATTATTTTTTGTTTGAATATTCATATTTTCCGATTACTCAAATCACCTAATGCCACGCTTATCGCCATAGCCCTTGTGTTGACCCTAATTTATTACAACACGACAAGTTGTGCGGTTGGAATTCAAGTTTATGGCCCAAGGTTAACGGAAATTTCAAGATTAGAGCCTAATAAACACAGATGAGGACTCGCCGCGTAAATCGTCGACATGGCCGGTCGCATGTGTCGCATTAGTGCGCGCCCTCTGTCGTGCACAAGGAAGAATCGTGTTCGCGGGTCGACTCCTGAATGGCACGTAGACCGCGGAGAGGAGAGAAAGTCGTGGCCGAGAGGCAACGAAGAGATAAGCTTGGGGCGGCGGCGGGCCGCAGGCGCCAAGGTGCCCATGAAAGTAAAGAGAAAGACTGAGCCACGAGAGACGACAACAACGAGGCACGAGCACATCGTTCGCTCTCGATTCACGGCTCTCGACTCGACTCGAGTCGACCCGCCAATCTCGGTTCCTAACGGCCACTCAATAAAACCATCGCCCGAAGGCGAATATCAACCCGCTTCTTTCCGCCAAATTATACTTGGTAGTCCGTAGGAATTGTTTTATTATTTGTTATTCGATGTTTTCGATTATCGAAATGTCATGACCGTTTGGCACGAGAAACTTCGATACACACACGCACACACACACTTTTTCCTATGTGAACGACTGACAATTTAAGGAGGTCCTGTCGTATAGTCTTCATTTCACATGAATTCGAGAATATTAAGAGAGAATTGTAAACACTTCTCGATGGTATAGAAATCTGAAAAAATGTATGCACGTTAAAGGTACTGGAAATATTAATTTGGCATAATAATAATTGTAAAATGTTATTAATAAATTCATAAAAAAAAATTGTTTAACGAATATCTCGCTGACGCAAATTTTTTTTAATGAAAATGATTCGTTAATTTTTCTGAATACGTACGAATTTTTTCAGATTTTTAAGTTAACATTGAATTTTTTTTTTTTTCATCCTATAAAAAACACAAATTTCAAAGTTAACTTGGAAATCTGAAAAAATCCATACGTATTCAGGAAAACGAACGAATCATTTTCATTAAAAAAAAATGTGGGTCACCGGGATGTTTGTTAAACAATTATTTTTTTCGTCAATTTGTTAATAACGTTTTGGGATTATTATTATGCCAAATTAATCTGTTCAGTACTTTTAATGTGCAAGCATTTTTTCAGATTTTTATAGCATCGAGAAGTATTTGCAATTTTTCTCGAATTTATGCGAAACGAACTCTGTACGACAGGACCGCCTTAAGGAAGTTGGAAGTGCACGCAGTGGACAATTCAATGACAATTTTTTTACTGCTTTTTCTGTATAGTTTAGTTTAGTTTTACGTTTTTCAAAATGGTAGTGAAGGATGATGAATTGTGTTACCACCTGAGTCTTCAAAGGGAGGAGAGGGTGGGGGACGCTTAATTTTTGTAACCGCAAAACCGTTGGCCTTTTTTATCGACAAAATAACATCTTTGTTTCACCTAAAATTGTCCATCGAATTTTTTTCGTAACTTGTTTTCCAATATTTGTCCGAATGTGGTCACAGTTTGGCGGGAGAAAATTCGTGGCTCACTTTTTTCTAAGTGCGCCGCAAAACTTAAGGAGGCGATCCTTCCGCCGGTAGCAGGAGAGGCTTTCGCCGAGGGTCTCGCAGTTTTTCGCTAGTCACGAATATCCTTTCCTTGTACCATACAAGATTTCCACACAGATGTAAACCCCAAATAATTTTTTTGTTTTTCTTCAGCCGTGGTCGAAGACTTCGGAAAAATCAATTTCACGTACCTTTAATTGTGTGTGTCTTGGATGTCAATAAAGCAAAAATAAAATCTGACTAGCTATTTTTATCCGAAGAAAAGCGCTATTTTTCATTAAGTACATACAATAGTACCTAATCCGATTTGTACAAAAATATCTACATCTAAAAAACTAAAAGAATGTCGTTGGGTCAACATGTTATGAACGATAGTTAAAATGTTCAGCTTGCCTTCTTGTTTTGTTCATTGGCAATTAAATGTATAACTTAATGAATGTACAAATCAAATGTATACATTTATACATTTCATTAACAGCGAACAAAAGAACACGACAAGCTGAACATTTTACCAAACGTTTATAACATATTGAACTATTGTTCAGTAAAATTCTTGATCCACAAATTCTAGATTATCAAGCATCAAAGCGTAATTTCGTTTTTATCGATAAAATGGAATCAATTATTTCTGTTATCATGTACAACATTATATAGTAGAATTGAATGACGTTGATGGTCCTGCTAACTGTTACAAGACAAGTTTTATAGTTGCATTATCTATTTTACAGCCACCGTAACTTTAATTAGTGTCAAGCGATGTGACCATAAAAATAGTCACATGGACCATGAATATTTGAACACTCAATGTTCACGGTGACTACCTCGATTTCTCCGCGTCTGCAAACTATTGAATGTAAAGGTGCGGACAAAATATTTTTCCCGATTATTCCTTTTGGGTTGGTCACACACAATGGGAGGAATATTCGAAATCTCCGAGTCTTGAAAAATGTTCGATATATTCGTGACGTCGTACCATGCGAAGTTGGCGATCAAATGAAAGGAGTTAGTGGGGGTCCCGACGTGTTTTCACTCTCAGCATTCACCGCTCCGGTGTCGGGCACCGTTGGCGCTTACTCCCAAGTCGAACGTTCCGCGCGTTCCATCCTCTCGTGTGTATTTACCGATTTGTCGAGCAATTGACAGTGATTTTTTAATCATTTGACTCGTCGTGGGAAGACCACGATCTCGAAAACGACTCTAAAAGGACATCGACAGGAAAACGCACACCTGTAAGTAAGCACGAGAAATCGATAAACCGCGAGTGACCCGGGCAGCGCGTTCAGCCTAAATACTAATTAGCGCGAGTGACAGAAAGTAAAGAATCGAAAGTGAAGCGAATTCGTGACGAGTGTCAACTCCTCGAGATCTCTACTTCGTCTCTGTATTCGCACAAAGAAACCGGGGAATCGGCGACTGACCCAGTTTTTCCCAGCTTCTTGCTACAAGTTACGGAATTATATCCTGCGCGGCATGGTGGAACAGCAATAGTCCGTGACGAATCAAGGTCTCTTCGAGGTTGGCAATATGCTAACTAAAATTTAGACTTGCAATATTGAAATATTACCTGTGCGAGTAGTTTACGACACTTGCAATGCCTCCACCGCGGAGTACCGGATTATTTCTCGAAATAACAAAACAAAATAAATCCAGTGTGCTACTTTCTATCTCGCTCTCGTTGCACGGCCGATCGAAACCGGCATGAAGAGAACATAAAAAGAGATTTAAAAAAAAAAACAAGCTTCGTTTTATTTCTCCACGAGGTGTGTATAACTATAGACTGCGAGTGAATTTCTCTAATAGACGAGAGCTGACGCGTTGTTGCATGTACTACGTCGAAGCGTGCGTGCGTGCGTTGCATCCAAGAGGGTATTAGTGGCTTCAGAGTTTGCAGCGTGAGCCGTTGTGAAAGAATAGCAGCGGGGACTGATGATAGTGTCTTGGGAATCGGGCGCGCACGTTCCCACGTTTGTGCAATGAATCTCGCGGAATTGTTTAACATTGTATTTAAATACAGTGTAGGTAACGTTGATTTTCTATTCTTTTTTTGTTTTTTTTTTGTTCCTAGGTGCAGGAAGAACTGCGCTGATTTCCGCTGCGGCTGCATGTAAGCCTGGTGCATCGAATGGTGCATGCCGAAGCCGTTGCGTCGAATGGCAAAACAGAACAGAAGACGATCGAGGGACAAGAGTCGATGTGGTATGCAGTGAGAGGAAATAATGCCGGTGGGTCTGGTTGGTTTAGCCGGCACAACGTCACTCGTCGGCTGGAGCATTATACCACTCGTGGCAATCGGCCTCACGGTCTATCGCTACAATAATGTTGATCCCGAAAGTCATCCGCCTAATGCACGAGAGGTAAACACGTTTTTTTTTGTTAACTATATGTTTTGTATTTTTACGGTAAAAGTGTGTGTTTTGATGCGAATATCTGCCGGGTCAGAGGTAAAACGAAACGTATCATAAATCCCATACGGTTGATTGTTCGTAATGGTGTTTCACGGCTACAGAATTATAAATCCTCGTTATAGTTTAATGATAATAATAAGAAACTGCAGCAATTGTAACATTTTGGCCCGTTATTTGTAACAGAAATATTTGTGCGGGATTTTGTTCGAGTGGCATTGTTTTGGTGAGGAATGTGTAGTGTATGGGATTCACGATACAAAATTTTCTTTAAAAAATAATAACACAAATGCAATATATTAGCCAAATAAAATTTATCATCAGTCGATCATCCGTAGATGATTCGCTATAAAATACTTGGCATGGCAAAGACACGTCAAGTTTGTAATGACACACCAAGTCACTGGCATGCCAAGTTTTTTATAGCGAATCATCTACTGATGATAAACTTCACTTGGCTAATATATTGCATTTGTGTTATTTTTTAAAGGAACATTTTTATCATGAATTTTTTTGCAAGGGATGGCTACTCTTTTAGTACTTGACGTACCATTTTTGTTTTGAAGAAACATTTTTTGGTTTACTAAACATCTTTTTGAAAGTCAGAGGGTAATGACATCAAGACGAATAAGAAAAAAACCCAAGTTAATTCCCAAAACTATAGTATAATTTGCGCCCTTAATAAATAAATTTGCGATGTAAAGTTGGAGAGTTATTTTCCAGCAATCCTACCTCGGATTATTCGAATCCATGGCTGGCATTTTCATATAATTCTCAGGAAAATCCCTCAGAGCTTGAATTTGTTATCGTGTGATTTAACAAGCTTGATGCGTACTGAATTGTACCTGAATTGTTCCAACGTGACAACTCGTAACAATGTTAAATACCAAAATATAACCTCCAAAGTCCATTTTTTACTTATAGGATAACGTATCCATACTTTCGTTTCGTGCTTTTGAAAAGGCAACTTAGTATTAGGAGATATTATTAATAATTAAATCATTACACTCAATAGTCAATATCAGATTAGAGCAATAATCACGCACGATTTCACTTTCTGTCAGACGACGTCGCGATTGTTTTGGGCCGGCGCTGGTGTCGCTGCTGTCTGCGCCTTTCCGTCACACGTATATGCACAAGTATATGCGATGAAATATTTGCCAGATATCAGCACTTCGTGAACCGATTTTATTCCGTCACGTCTCATAAAAAAGAGAAAAAATAAGTAAAAAATATTGACGCTGATACATTTAGCTTTCGCGACGTGTTGCCTGTGATAATATCGAATCCGACATCGTCGGGCAAATTCGTGTCGATGTGTGAGTGCGGGCAGAAATGATGAAATATTTTTGACAGAATCAAATTACAATTGGTCAGATATCAGCATTGCGGGCACGGATTTGGTTGAAATAAGTCCCATTCACAAGAGAAAAATATATATATTGAACCTGACACATTTAGCGTCTGGGACGTATTGACTCAGATAATTTCAGTTAGAATTTCGTAGCAGACGAAAAAGAACAAACGTGCTGTAAAGTAAGCATAGCGCTAGCGTCTCGTCGTGAGGAGTCTCATGAGGCGGCATATAGATTTATTTTAATACTTGGCGTCGAGATGCTGCCGCGTCTCTTGATATCTATGAATAGGATATTCTTGGGGGATTTTTCGGTTTGGAATGAAATGTCGTGGTGCCGAAAATGTCTAAGTCTAAACATTTGATTAATCGATTATTTTTCTTGTTGGACGCAGTTGCTGAGAATGTACGACTTCATAGTCGTAGGAGGCGGAAGCGCCGGTGCAGTGGTAGCCTCGAGGCTCTCCGAGGTATCGAACTGGACGGTGCTGCTGATCGAAGCCGGTGGTGACGAGAACGAGATATCCGATGTGCCCGCGTTGGCCGGGTACACGCAGCTCTCCGAGATGGACTGGAAATACCAGACGACACCGCCAAGTGCGTCGGCCTACTGTCTCGCGATGGTGGGCGATCGGTGCAATTGGCCACGTGGCAAAGTTCTCGGAGGAAGTAGCGTGCTCAACGCGATGGTTTACGTGCGCGGCAACAGGTAAATATTAACGTACAGCTGATCGAACCGCGTAAACGAATCATAAACTAATGGTGGAGAATGCACCTAACAGATTGGACTACGACAACTGGGCGAGTCTGGGCAACACTGGATGGAGCTACGACGAGGTTCTGCCTTATTTCATTAAATCAGAGGACAACAGAAATCCTTACTTAGCGAGAACTCGTTATCACGGAACGGGAGGTTATCTTACGGTCCAGGAGCCTCCTTGGAGGACTCCACTGTCCATAGCGTTCATCCAAGCGGGCACCGAACTGGGTTACGAAAATCGTGACATAAACGGAGCGAATCAAACAGGTTTCATGCTCACCCAGGGGACCATAAGACGAGGCAGTAGATGTTCAACGGCTAAAGCTTTTCTCCGGCCAGTGAGGAACAGAAAGAACCTCCACATAGCCATGCACGCTCAGGCTCTTCGTGTCATCTTCAATAAAGAGAAAAGAGCGATCGGAGTGGAATATCTCCGGGATGGAAGAAAGCAAGTTGTCAGGGTTAGACGGGAAGTCATTCTCTCATCGGGCGCGATAAGTTCTCCCCAGTTGCTCATGGTTTCCGGGGTTGGGCCACGCGAGCATCTTCAGCAATTCGGGATCCCGGTAATTTCGGATTTGAGGGTCGGCGAGAATCTTCAGGATCACGTGGGCCTCGGAGGTCTGACGTTTCTCGTCAACGAGCCGATAACCCTAAAGAAACAGCGTTTCCAGACGTTTCCAGTCGCGCTCGAGTACATAATGAACGAGAGGGGTCCCATGACGACACCCGGGGTCGAGGGACTCGCGTTCGTGAAATCTCGCTACGCCGACAGGAACGTCGACTGGCCGGACATTCAATTTCACTTCGCCCCGAGCTCCATTAACTCCGACGGTGGAGATCAGATCCGCAAGATCCTCGCATTGCGCGACAGCGTTTACAATACCATGTACAAGCCTCTCCTTAACTCGGAGACTTGGACCATTCTACCTCTGCTGCTGCGACCAAAGAGCTCCGGTTGGATTAAATTGAAGAGCAGAGATCCTACCGTTTATCCGGATATCAATCCGAATTATTTTACCCACAAGGAAGATATAGATGTGCTTGTGGAGGGAATTCGAATCGCGATGGAAGTGTCCAACACTTCGGCATTTCAGAGATTCGGCTCGCGGCCCCTCACGATTCCAATGCCGGGATGTCAGCGTCATCCGTTTGGAACCTACGAATACTGGGAGTGCGCCATTCGTCACTTCACTTTCACGATCTATCATCCCACGGGAACTTGCAAAATGGGACCGCGAAGAGATCCCGGAGCCGTTGTGGACCCGAGGCTCAGGGTCTACGGTGTAAAAGGCCTCAGGGTCGCTGACGCCTCGATTATGCCTGTCATCGTCAGTGGAAATCCCAACGCTCCAGTGATTATGATTGGCGAAAAAGCCAGTGACATGATCAAGGAGGATTGGTTGAGGAGAAAACGTTCGCCTGGATAATTAACGCACGAGGGATGTCATAAATCCGTGAGGATTTTTATTTCCCATTTATTCTTTACGTTTTTATCGACGAGAGTCATTGATCTCGTGCACGAGTGTTGTCCAGTCACGCAGAGAAAACCCCGGGTACGAGTGGCTAGGTTTTTTTATCCGCTCTCAAACTTGTGCCTCTACTAATGATAGTAAAGATAATTGCGTACCGGAGAGATATTATAGTTACAGGTGCGTCCATAAACACTGGGGTGTCCTGTATGAGTGCGCGTGTGTCTGTGATACATATGCGAGGGTTAACTCTACCGACTTCAAAGAAAAATGCGTTTTTCATTTTGTTTATCGATGAAAAGCAGTTTATTATATATATGAGCCATTCCACCGTAATTTCTTAAGGCCAAATCATAAAAAATACAGTACGAATAATGCAGAATAATGTGTACGTACCGAAGTCGAGAAAATCAATTCGGCTCAAATATAGCGAGGATTTGGCAAAAAAAACTTTTTTTTTGTTAATGATTTATAATTACTAACAAAAAGATTAAAAACTTACAGAAATGGCCAGGAGTTCCGAGTCCTATTCGAAAAAAAATCTCCAAAATTCGTTATTCATCAGCGGAATGTAAGGAAATTTATTCGGCTAAAAAGTAGCGGTAACTTCGGTGATGACACAAATATTTTCTGAATCTGTCCCAAGAATAAGCCGTTTCAATGAAAAATGAAAAACTAGCATATTCCGGCCAAATACATTTTCTTAAATCTGTAATTTGCTGTATCCATAGATACCATTGAACCCGATTTTTAGAAAACATTTTGAGATTTTTTTTTGGGGTAGCGAAATTATGGTGGAATGGCTCATATATATATTTTATTTATTCTATATTTTTCGATAACATTTCTTCAAATTATTTATTTATATTCAAAAAAAGAAAAATGCCTTTTGTTATCTGAACATTACGATTTTTCCCCAAATCGAAACATTAGTACAAACAATCAACCACATAGTTTTTTTAAAAAATTATTTTTTAACGATACAAAAATACATTGTATTCTTCGTCTAAAATCGGTGGAGATCCCTCAATAATTACTTTTGTCGTTTGCCACAGATTTTTCGTATATACGTATCACGTCCAGTGTCTCTTCAAAGTGTACCGCATTGAGTCAAGACGGATGTGAATACAGGACAAAACGTTGGTGCGATAAATAAACTAGACGAACAAGAAAATATCGCAGGCGCTGGTTTATTTGATTCGCTGAATAACGTTTGATTCATAGAGCTGCAAATCAAAGACGACTTTTTTATTGTCAATCGCTCGTGCGTACATACCGATACGGTGTCGGTAGATTACTCGCACTGGTGTATTTTACATATACTGAATATCGACTGAACCTTGAAGACAGCACTTTTTCTTGGTTCGATGAGAGTTTATCGCTCAGGATATGTTATCCTGATGATACCTATTAATATATTACATTGTATACCTTAGCAGAATATATGCTGTATAGAAATACAAGATTGTCAGAAATATAATTATTTATTCAACACAACCCAAGAATTTTTTTCTACCATAAAATTCCAGTATTCTATTATACCAAGAATATGTATGCCACTGTTTCAAAAAAGTTCAGTAAAAACAAATGGATAAATAAAAATTATAATAAAATGTTCCCATAAAGAGTAAACTTAAACACATGTAGAACAAATTAAATAGGCTTTTTTTTCAAAACGTCAATACTTAAAAACGTTGTGGAATTTATCATTTTAGTTTTGTGATGTGCATAGTATGCGTAATGATTTTTTACAGTAAAAAGTATATCAATTGTCATAAGTGTTGAATTTATTTAAGAGGGCCGAGTCAGAAAAACAAATTTATTTTTATTATCAGAGTTACGCTTTTTCTTACTGATGAAAAAATTTGGAATAATTCTATTCTTTTAGGATCGCAGCGAAGGATTTTTTGTCACTAGACCCACCAGTTGGGTGCACCGGTTGCTTCGAAACCAGAAATATGGGTTTCTACTTTGGGTGCAGTTCAGAGAAAACCGATCATAGGATAGCTCCCGCTAGGGCTCATTCTCTTTCCAATCACATTTCCTACAGATTAACTGTAGGGATTTTTTTTAAGTTAATACTGTAAAAGATTCATATATATCACTGATGCTAACTTTATCATCATTTTTATACATTACGAGCACCATTGTGCTCGCTTCGCTCGCACTC
This sequence comes from Pimpla rufipes, assembly GCA_963932165.1. Lineage (NCBI taxonomy): Eukaryota > Metazoa > Arthropoda > Insecta > Hymenoptera > Ichneumonidae > Pimpla > Pimpla rufipes. The sequence goes on from OZ010635.1 coordinate 1,014,699, forward strand.
CTTGTCTTTCTTTGTGGCCAATACAACCATTCAAAACGCGCGCGTGACTCCGTGGCGGCCATGACACCGAATCGATTTCATATCGAAACCGCCGCCGACCAATCGGAACACTTGTAAGCTGGCTTCAAGATTTCGATATATTTCGAGATATTTACACCATGTCTTTTTTAAAAGGGGATTCTGTAACTCCGGTTTAAGAATCATAAAAAATCCCTATAATTAATCAATAAGAAATGTGACTGCGAAGAGTTAAGCCATAGCGGAGACCAATTCTATATTGGTTTACTCTGGACTATGTACAGAGTGAAAAACTCATATTTATGGTTTCGAAGCAACTGATTGACCCAACCACTGGGTCTAGTGTAAAAAAAACCTTCGTTGCAATCCTAAAAGAATAGAATTATTTCTTATTTTTGCATCGCTGAAAAAAGTAGCCCTTAAACAAATATTTTGTTTGTCTTGGCCTCTTACTGGAAAAAATGTCTGTTCTTGCTGTGGTTACTTGAGACACACCAAGTAATGTAAAAATGCAGTGATTCTTGAGTGCGATGAACCCCGAGATCATAACATGTAGTGCAATCATTTTTTAAAGACAAAAATATTTTTAATTTATTGTAGTAGGTAATCACCACGTTAGAATTATGTAAGGCAAAACAAAAAAATGTATTTGCATTAAAGCAAAATATGAATGCGCTACAAGTCATAGCCAATTTCATTTATATAGTACGAAGATTAGGGTGTGTAAAAAAAATAAAATTATTTAATTTGTATATTTTTTTACTGCAAAAGTTTGTGTTTTTACCTCAATATACAATACAATATGTCCTATACTGAAAATGCACTTACATTTTTTTTTTAATTAAGATTTATTGCAATAAAAAACTCCGATTGAAGCACCTCTAAATATTATTTGTCAGCGAATTCCTTTGACACAATTGATTGTTAGGTCAAGTTCTCGAGGTTAAGTCATGAACGCCAAAAGAAAGTCCGACAGTACGCAGATGGAAACGGAAATTGAGAAGAAAAAAAATGCTCAACTTTGCATTTTTTTTCTCTTAATTTTCGTTCCTATTTGCGTACTGTCGTACTTTTTTTTGTCTTCATGGCTTAAGCTCGAGATGTTGACCTAACAATCAATTGTGACAAAGGAATCCGCTGACAAATGATATTTAGAGGTGCCTCAAACGAGGTATTTTATTGTAACAAATCTCTAATAAAAAAATTAAAAAATGTTAGGCGCGTCGGTATAGGACGTGTATATTGAGGTCAGAAGACATACTTATGCAGTAAAAAAATACACAAATTAAATCATTTCATTTTTTGATACACCCTAACGAAGATAGTCCGTTATACGAATGAATATCTGAAAAGTGCCATTTTTTAAAGTAAATGCCTATATCAAAAAATAGAAAAATTCATATAATATTTGGGCTTAATTCTCAATATTAGAATAAGAAGAATAAGTGATGTTACAAATTTCAGCTCGTTCGGTCTCTGTTCGAACCAAAATTACTATATCATACTGATGTCCAGGTAATACAAAATCTTCTCTTCGCAACCAAAAATATTTATTAACGAAATTTCTATATTCTGTTATACCAAGGATATGTATTTCTCTATGTTTGAGAAATGTGCTGTAAAAATGGATTAATTACAAATAAATTAACAGTAGTAGTAAGTGTTTTTATTGGCAATGTTACAGTTTTTTTCCCACAGTAGTTATAATAAATAAATACATTGTCTTTGCCAATGGGCCATCGACCGTGGTCCTTCAGCCCTAAATTAACATTTTCCCATGAAAAGTTAATTAAGGCCGGTGGAAGGTGGGTTTAATAAGCGCTCCTGTGCGTTTTTTTTTTTTTTCGGAAAGTGTGCCTAAAAACGGGGAAAATATTATCCGCCAGTTAAGACTTTAGTTATCCCGTTTCATCAGAAGCAACGGTCTTGGATGCATATTTAATTTTTGGCTGTCGCCTATACAACGAAAGCTGTTGAAGCATCTCGCCAGTTCTGTGAAACGATCAGTGAACACTTGGCGTGTATCGTATCGTTTTTCTTTCGATGGCATAACAGGTACTAAAAATTGATCGTCCTGCATTCCAAAGATGCAGGGATAATTAAGTTTGGGATTTAGTGATTATGAACATTTTTCTCGGGTCGAAATACCACTGGACCGTTAGTAAAACTGTTATACGGACGTTATCAATAGTTATAGTATCAAATTCTTTGGTTTTGAATTTAAGGAATGATTTTCATCAGACTTGTGATTGTGACCATGTACAACGGGTCCTTTGGGTTATCTTTAAGGAGCTACAATGTATCGTAAACAATGCCGTTCAATGTATAATTTTAACAATCACAGAGGTGGTTATTATTAAAACAAGAAATCGATCATTTCAATTCTCAGTATCCTCAGTAAATGCAATAAGAAAAATTTGTACAGTAAATTCCAGAATAAAGTAACCACCCAAACACTCACTTGTACTCCATAATTTATTTGCTGGTTATGTTGCAGGATTGTTGTGATAACTGCAAAAACTTTCTCGTCACCTCAGGAGAATATCTGTATTCGCCAAAGCTAATTATATATTTCTTTAAATGTACAATAAGAGGACGATAACATAATTGGAGCTTCCATCAAGATTAGAGAAAGTATTGCGATAACCGTATCACCGTGTATCTCCATCATACGTTGATTACGCTTCAGTTATACAAATTATAGTCAGCAGCCGTACATATACAGCTCAACACACTGTTGAATCACGTATATCGACGCGGCATAACGGAAACGCGTCCCGCATGTATATTAGCGTAACTTTTATTCTTATGCACGACAGTGAATCGAGTCGGGCGTAACTAAGCGCCAAGGAAGTCAAGCTGGCGTTTGTATAATAGCGACGACTGCGACGAGTAACGAAGAAACTCTGCCGGATAATGCATGGCGAAGAAATTAACTCATTGGTAATGTGGCGCAAGCGTGAGATAAATACGGACAAGGGGCAAGCGGCTCATGTTCAATCGTGGAAGAGATCCAGTGACCACCAGGGTGTATGCATGCTTCTGTTACACCAGAGGCTACGCATAATGGGATCTAGCACACTCTTATGCAATGAAACTCGATAACGTATACACGCAGTGGAGTTTCTCTCTAATATCTTGCATAAATCCGTGAGTAATTATCTGGTTGGCATCCACGCGACGTTCACGGGTCGGACTTAACGCCTGTGGTCGTCGAACCGAGCGCACTACAAGGTGTCCCTAAGTACTTTACGGCTATCCAGCGTGACACTCCTCAGCATGGGACCTCGACGTGCTACATTCTCACCACGCTCGTCCAGGCATCCAACCAGACGAGTTTGCCGGCTTAAATAATCCCTCAAGGGATCCACGTCTCTCTCCTCACGAAAATAATTCACAGAGATTTTTACAGCTTCTCACGCTCACATGACAACATTCGATACAAAATTTCGTTAGAGAAAAATAAGAAATTGTTGTTGTTTTTTTTATTTCTTTATAGTTTAGGCAATACTTAAACTTTATTTGTAGCACCCTGTTTTTTTTACATTAACGTTTTTTTTTTGGGACGGTACATTTCCCTGAATTAAAAAGAAATCTGTTCCTTGTATCCGTCATTCCATAAACCGAGGTCTACGCATTCAAAGGTCGTTGAAACGGTTTTCGTGGGTGAAATCGACTAGACCAGCGTGACATTCAAGTTTTTTAAAAACTTTTCCCGACTTCCACTTTAGCTTTCTTTCTGGTGCGTTTTTACGGTCCGTGAAAGATTTTTCCATCGCTGCAGGCTATCAAGGACGTTTTTCTTCGGGAGCGATTTTACGGGAATTACGAGCTTCCGGAAACACCCGTTTACAATTATGGACTCGTGCGGGAGTTTTGTCTGAAGCAGTCGCAGAGTTGCGTTTAACGACGACCTTTGGAATTGCGCAATTCTTCGCCTCGTCATGAGGCTCCTACAGCTGTTTCGCAATTCTTTTTTTTTTTTGCAAAGTCTTTCGTGTCCCTCACTGGACCTCGTTAGCTTCTATCCACCTAGAACTTTCACCGAGCGATAAATTTACAAGTGTATGGAAATAACATTTTTTTTCACCACTTTACACTGATGAGCCATAGATCTTGGGAGAAAACAGTATGACAGATCTAATGGCAATGTCTAAAGGATTTCAACTCTAAATTGCTACAAGGGATACTTTTATGAGAGAAATTTAGAATTGTTAAGAGGTATCCGCCGAATGCATGCAAATAAACGTGTTTTATTTTTGCTAACACCATAATACCCAGTTTGGAAAATTCTGATTACGCAGAAAAAAGCCCTCGACTCACATAAACAAGTTGTTAAAGAAACTCCATTTCAGAATTTGTTATATTCAGATGTAAGCATTTTTACGTGATCACATCATAGTGAACAATCAATGCACTGAGTTTTTTTAATAACTTCTTTTTACCGATGAATGATAAATAAAGCGAAATTCTTTTTGCCTAAAAACGATGTTGAGCTTTGTGATAATTCCACATTTGGGTCATACTGTTGGAAATGAAAACAATCGAAAAGAAAAAATATTCGAAAAAAGTAGGAATATAGAGGAACCCACGAAAACGGATGCCTCCTTCGCCGACTTGCAAACTCAAGAGTCAAATTGAATTTTAACGATTCGACCAGGTCGGTGAAAGTTATATTATTCAGAGTGTATATTATCGTGCCGTGCAGTCGATGCGAACGAAGCTCGTCTCGACCGTGGCAATTGCTTTACTGTCTCTGAGGCTACTCGTCGGAATGTCGGAAGCGATAGAGAATGCAGTCTATATTGGTGTGCATAATTATATCAGAGGGAAAACTAATTGTCCGTGAAATTTGCTTTAAATTAATTTGGTCCCGACCATTTTGTTGTTATTATTATTATTTTTACGACGGAGTGAAACGAGCCAAATCGGCGGGGTCTGAGATGAATGTTACGGTCATTGGCCTGCTTACAGTAATTGTCAGTTTGCGTTTCGATCGTAGCAAAATCTACAGTGAGCCAGTCAAACTGCCAATTACTGGTAACCTGACCATAACTCCGACATCCATTTTGATCGATAATGTTCCAAGCATCCCAAACCGCATAAATCATTGCCAGGACTTTGAGCATATTGTATCTATCGTAAGATTCAAGCCGCACCGAGTGACTGTCCTGGATGATGGTTTTGTGGCTTCTCTTGATTCGATTTGCCGGCTCTAATTCAGCCTCTAACTTTCTTATACCGCTATATAGCAAACGAACTGACTGTCCCTGGAGACAAAGGCAATGGCTCGAGACACTTATTAGCCTATGGAAACGCGCGTCTTCCTTTAAACAGTTAACCATTCACACTGGCTGGGATTAACAATGCTCGGAAGTTGCATGACTGCAGTAACTCATTTCCTACATACTCTCCCTACGTTTTTTCTTTTTTTAATTGGATAATTCAAATTGTTTAGTGCACAAATTTACTAAGTGTGACCGTGAGTATACTGTCGTCACATGATCTTTTTGTACGCGACATCGGCTATATTTTTACAAAGACTTCATTTTCAATCATTCAAATATTTTCGACTAAGGTTTGGCTAAGGTTTGTAAGTTTCCGTTTTTAGAAAACAGCAGCCAAAAAATTGTAATTTAAAAGTGATTTCACGAGAATAGAACAATTATTTTTGTAGAACGTTCATGAGTCTGAATTGAAAAAAATATAATATAAAACACATATAGAATAATAAGAAAATTATGTTTAATAGTGTAATTTAGAAAAAAGTTACCCGTTCTTTCATTAAATTGGATAAAATAATGTGTTACGATGCATTACATTGAAAATGTGTAAGGATGGCAGCAGTCACTCGTAGAGATAACTTGATATTAAATCTCAGCGAGGCTTCCGTTAACTCAATTTAGTGGATGTTTCTGCATGGAAGAAAAAAACTTTCTTCAGAGTGCGCAGTTCAATATGAGGGCTCCGGCGGGTTGTGACGACAGTCGTGATAGTTCGGCTGCGTGCGTGACGGCACGTTGGCCATCGAGTAGAGAGTCCTACTTGAGACAAACCGTTATCTCTCCAATTCAAACTGAGCAGTTTCGAAAAATAGACAAATCCAAAAAACACTCGACTCTGAACCTTGAAACCCGAAGCGAACGAAGTGACTACGTCGAATTTTAGGCACAAACTAATAACGATTAGGTAATTGTTTATTAGTGACAGTGTTAGAGATTACCATAAATCGCATTAACTATATTCGATTGCAACTGTTAGTCAACATAACTATACAAATAGTTGCCGAAATCGTTACATTTGGAGAAATGGCGATCGTGCCGGTAACGCTAAAGTGCGAACGAGCAATTTTGAATTCACGCGGCCATGTTTTACTAGTTACTAGTCACATTGAATACACCTTGAAAGCTGTTATAGTTGCCGATACCAGAATTTTGTCTGAAATGTCATTGCGGTTTGGCGGCAATAACAACTGATGGACATGAGTGTATCGATATTTATTCACGGTTGTCAGTGCGGACTTTGTCGTCGAGTCAGCGAGGCTCTCGCAACTCTTTGCCTATAATATAGCTAACAATGAATCGAGTCTACGAGATGGTTACCACATCGCCAGGAAGGAGAGCTGACGACTACCATTGAGTGACAACCGCAAATTGTTAGTCCCGACAAAGATTTCCAATATTACATTGACTATTCACTGGTGACCGTATCTAACTTTAGTGAAGTGCGACTATTCATTTGCCAACGTAACTGCAAGAAATAGTCGTGCAAACCAGCAACCCCGATAGTTATCGCTCAAAACAGTTTCCACGTCTACAGTGCCCAGAAGAAAGTATGTTCGGAAAAATATACGTTCAACTGTGCCGATATTCTCTTGCAGTGACAACATTTTTATATGCTTACCAGAACGATGAATAACGTAACTGTAAAACTAAATTACTTCACCAGTCATATTCATACCAGCGTCGATAGCCTAGTGGTTAGGTACTAGCCCAATACTGCCGGCGACTGCGAAGTTCGAGTTCGGTTCCCGCCGAGTGTAAAAATGTTTTTCTCGAGCAGCAACGCGCCGGGTATACAGTGTATACTGCCATAAACCGCGTCACGCTGTCCGAGTTATCATTGGAGGTCGGCAAAGAATTGACCTAGCCGGCTACACTCGACGTAGTTTTTCTGTGGTTTCCGTACGTCTTTGGCGAAGACGAGTGTTTCTATCTCAATCTTAAGTCAGCCACAGCCGTATCGCACATAACAATGAGTACCACCATCTCGCATGAGCTCTTCGTACACTTCAGGTAAAAAAAAACTCTTGCGCGTGATGGCTGGTATTTGTGGGTGCAACAAAACAACAAATGGGATACGATCCGTATATAAGGAACAAAACAAAACAAACAAAACAATTATTTATACGATAGAGACTCCCTGTATTCTTGATTTTGTGATACTAAATGTTTTCGTCGAAAAAGTTTCCTGAGCTCACGAGGTTTCGTTGACGGTCATCAGTGTCTCTTCGCGGAAATCTGGAGGCGCTAAAAAAACGACCTGAAAAATATCTCACGTAGTGCGCAAAATTATCGCCAGGTCTGCAGTACCCATAAAAAAGTATATTCGGTTATGCGGATATTTTCTTGCGGTGGCGCTTTCATGGTCACCACAACCATAAATAATGTAACACCGGCATCTAAATAATGCTACGAGTAAAAATGTCTCCAGAAGAAAATCGCTATTATTGTAAATTTTCTCGTAAAAGCTTTTCCCATTGAAGAATTTCTCAGACTGCATAAATGTTATCAGTTGTTGTTTCTTATCGGGAAATTTGCGAGGCTCTCGAAAAAGTGTTTACCTAGAAAATAAGTAAAGCCAGTCGACGAGATGGTTACCACATCGCCGACGGAAGGAGAGGTGTGCGCTCTTAAATACAGGAAGAGAAGACTTTCACTGCCAAAGCGCGCACGCGGCCGAGAGTCTTCGGGGAGCTGAGGCCAATGAGAAATTCCCCCCAACGCGCGCGCTCCTTCGCTCGTCGGTTTCGTCGTTTGCCCTCTATACCTTGCCCATCTCCTTCCTCCTTCCACCGCCCGGCGGGTTGTTGTCATCCCCGAACGTCATCGCGTCGCCGAGGAACGTACCAGGTAGTGGAGGATATGGCCCACTCAAGCGCTACTTTTCGTTTGAGTTTAAAGCGCGCGCTGGCTGTTACGAATACAATAAACACGCGAGAGGTAGGGATAAGTTCGTTCACGCACGGATCCAGCGTGGAATCGCGACTCTACGCTAACTGCCTCGTCGGACAGCAGCGGCGACAGAGCCAAACGAAAAGCAGTCAAAAGGGACTTATCGTACCGCTCGGACACGAGCGCGCGCTCGTCTAGATTCGTCTAGTTCTTCGTTTCCCCTCGCCGGCCGCGCTAGACGAGACTCCAGGAACTGACTCGCCAGCCTAATACGAACCTGGAGATAGCAGCCGGCAGTCGAGGCTAGAACGTACGTACGTGCGAAAGCAAAAGTGAATGCACCGGGGCTCGATCGATTACCACGGGAATATCGTCGTCGTAACTCAGTCGTGCATGGAATCGCTACCAGGATAAACGCGATCGAGGCGATCCAACGATAACAACAGTGCACTTTTTCCCAGATATTGTACGAAATGTTTTTCCATTTTTCTGTTCGCTTTATCTTTTGGTCCGAATTGATATAAGGTGGCGAGTGTTTCCATGTATTTTACTTGTTGATCGTTGACTCTGGTCTGTTTACGTGCGCCTCACGGGAGCTCGTGTTTCGTATCCGAATTTAAGAATAACGAGTGCATAAAAATCAAGTTTCAGTGACTAACTCAAGAAAATGTTTCGATTTTTCTTGTTATTTTATACAAGGGATTCGGGAAGTGATTTTATACTGTGAGACTTTGGAAAAATGATTTCACATCGTTGTTTTATTTGTTTGCGCGCGCCTAATCTAGGAACGTTTGCATTCAGGTTGCGTTTCGTGCATGAATTAGAAACGGTTTTCCCCCCACTTCGCTAACTGTGTTTTGTTTAAGTTTTTTTCATTGAGAAATGTTATCCACGTGAAATATTTAAATAACGGACCAAGTTCCTCACAAGGATACGCGTTCTATAAATCGAAAGTTGTAGTCACCAAAAGTTCGGAATTGTCAGTGATACAAAGTTAGAAATCCTTCCGTTTTATTCACGTCTTAAAACCACGAAAATGTCGATATAAAATGTCGCATAGATATATGAAATTAATTTTATAAAATAACATAAAAAAATAATTAAACGCTCCAATGTGAAATATCAGAAAATGTTTATCAAGCATCTAAAAACTCCCCGTTGACTTTCTAGCGAATACATTAAATCGATACCAAAGACCCTCTGCGAAAAATCAGTAGTACAAAACAACTTTGAAAAGCGAAAATTCTTTACTTCTTCAGCGTCAAAGTTTCTTCCGAAGTATACAAAGAAAATGAGTGGTGTGGTGGCGTGTGGGGAACGGAAAAAACGTTGAATTTCTTTGTAGATTTTTGTTTCGTTTACGTGCAGGCTCTCGCTAAGCTCGCACGTCGTATTTTTTTCGTCAGCCCGATCGTCCGTGTGTAGCTTATATAATGGCAAAGAAATTCAGGGGCTTGCGACGAAGATCGCTGGCGCGCCGAGACAGGAGCCAACGACTTTCCTTTTTCTTGTCGCAAGGCCGTTGTGAACAAGCCGGCGAGTATGACACAGCCTCGGGGCAGGAGATTGCGGGACACTCGCAACCTTGTCAGAATCTGTATACAATAACCAATGTAAATCAATGAAAAGGAAAAATAGAAACAAGGCAATTAATCAAGTACCTTTATATTTCAGAAGTTGAGACAGGGTTGCGGCAACTTTGTGCGAATTGTTGAGAAAATAACTGGAACGATATCAGCGACTTTAACCACGTGCTGCGACTTGTTCGATTCCAGCTGACAAAAAGAGACTCACGAGGGGGAAAGTGCTTGGACTTGACGATTATAACGCCAAGAAAGGTACGAAAATTCATCTCTTAATCTGTGTTCCGTATAATTTGTGATGGCATTAAAACAGCTACATTGAAAATGGGTCGATAGTATTTCGCTATTAACGAGCATTTTCTCCGCGTAACCATAACTAAATTATAATACATTTGTTTTGAAAAAGCACGGAAAATAAGATGCTGCACGCGAGCTTGGTACAGTTTTCACAAACTCCACGGGCATATGTGTATATTTTCGCGCGTGCCAGCCAGACAGCCTCTTGAGAATATATGCCGACTGAATAATGCAATTTAGTGGAATACACCACTTTCCGTCTCTGATCTAATGAGTTGCCTCGAGGCGTCGACACCGCGCAGTAGGAAGACGCGTGGCGGGAACAGATTACTACGCTTCCGCGTTACTTCCGCTCGCTTGTTGACTGCCCGGAGTGCGGCATGCATGCACACGCCTACACAGAAAGTTCTCGTTTATCGCTCTGTATGTCTACTTTATTCCGATCCCGCCGCGGAAATACATTCGTCGAACGAAAGTCCGTGGAGGCGAGCTTTTCTTTTTTCTTTTTGAAAGTTACGAGGACATCTCAGTCGCGCGGATAACACCTAAAGCGTGTTCGCGTTCCTCAAAGTAGCATATCATATTTCACAAAGTGCTCTTTCAAATTGCCTCTGCTATGCCGGAACTTTCATTGCCCACTGCAAGTCTAAGGACTCCCCGAGTGCTTTACTCGCCATGAGTCACTCAGGTCTTTAATGATACGCCAGTTTAACTCAAGTGCCTGTAAAACGTTGCGGGTCCAATAGAAACCGCACTTTGAGCTAATGATGCTCGCAGATATCTGCGAGTGTCAAATAATTGTTCTTACTTTAATCTTCCTTTAAACCACACTGGGTTTATGGGGTTCAATAAAAAAAAACATTGCTGAATGACAACAAGGGAGCAAAGACCGAAAGATAAACGATAAGGAAAGATTTCTTTTAAAAAGAATCACATCCTCTTCTCATGCATGATTCGCGAATCACAAGTTTTAAATTTATCAAGTTTTTTTAGCAAAGAAAAGGATCTTTAGACGATCCTTAACGTAATATAAAAACGCATGAGTGTTGATGACAAAATGTTGAATAATAATTTCTGCAAGTCAAGTAATTCGATGTTAAATGCGCGCCCATCGCGAAAATCGATAGCAGATCCGTAAAAAGAGTGCATGGATATAATACAAACGGCCTTGGGGCACGCCGCGTGTTTTCAGTACTCGAGTGCACACAATTAACACGTAATCGGCATTCAACCTTGATCAAATCTTATGATGCTGTAGTTTAATTTCTACGTGAGAAATTCAGTCAAATAAAGTCAGTCATTGATGGGTGTTATTTGGATAATCAGTCATTGGATATCCGTGTCTCACTTCCTACACGATATAAATCTTGTCGTGGTCAGTGAGTGGAAATGTTTACAAAGTGTGTTGTGGTATTAACAGATTGTTTATCGATTGAGAAACCCTAATGTAACCGTGACTTTCGTAGAAAAAAAGGTGGCGAAGGCGAAGGTAGCGTCGAGACAGAAGAGGGAGTACACGTATCGAGCACGTAGTCTCACGGATACGAGGGAGTGGGATACGGCGGACGGTTTACGGTCTACACGACGTTGAAACACTTTCTCCTTTCCCCAGTTATGAGATCACCATCTCCTTTTTCTGCTTGAGAACGCTGGCGCTAAAGAGCTAACTGCTTCGCGAGGGCGTCCCTCAAGAGGGACCGGATATCACAGCACCTCTGTGGGTTACATGTTCTCATGTGTTCACGGCAGACCCGGTTAATCATTGAATTCCCCGGCTAATTATCTGCAACCACGATAGCCCGTGTCTCAAAAGCCGTCTTAGTCACGCTGACGGTTATGTACCAATTGTGTCTGACAATTTCAGACGATGACTAGCCGTCCTTGAAAGGTCCTTGATGTTCGCGATAATAATTCCTTTCATTTTTATTCTCTGCAGCGCAAAACCACTCAGTAGTTTCGTTTCTCAACGCATAAACACTTGGGTGATTTTTGTTTTTAACTACATGAAATGCATATCGTTGATTTTGTAAACATGTCAAAAACGAATGTTGAGAATGACGGAATTAGACGAAACTTTCGTTGAAATGACGTTAAAATATGTAATTGAATGTTTCCAGCATTTCAGGTGCCATGAAGTTGAACCAGATGGGCGATCATTCGCGAGATCTCTGACAAGGTGTCCAACAACGATGACACGTCGTAACAGCGGTCGTGGACTTGAAAAAACTCGCGCCAGACCGCCCGACAGAGAATTCGAGGACGTGAACAGCGAGCGATAGGTGAAAGAATCAGCCCCAAAAGAAGAACTATCGCGTTCTTCAGTGAATGAAGGTGGGCAATCGAGGGACAGGAGATCACAGAAATGGTGTTGAGTGCAATAGTGGTGACATCAGCGTTGAAGGGCGCCATAGGACTAGTAGGAAGTGGACTGTGGTTGGTGCCCCTCCTCATAGCCGGTCTGTCTTACTACCGATACGATCAGCTCGATCCCGAGAGTCGTCCAATAAACAAATTTCCCGTAGATCCGGAGTACGACTTCGTGGTGATCGGCGGAGGTTCCGCGGGTGCGGTCGTCGCTAGTCGACTCTCAGAAATTCCGAGCTGGCACGTTCTCCTCCTGGAGGCCGGTCCCGACGAGAACGAGATAACCGACGTGCCTTCACTGGCCGCTTATCTCCAGCTGACGAAACTCGATTGGAAATACAAGACCGAGCCGACCGGTAAAGCCTGCCTGGCGATGAAAGGCGGAAGATGCAATTGGCCGAGAGGAAAAGTCCTCGGTGGCTCGAGCGTTCTCAACTATATGCTGTACGTACGGGGCAATCGTCGGGACTATGATCACTGGGAAGAGCTGGGTAACCCGGGTTGGGGCTATCAGGACGCTCTCTACTATTTCAAGAAGTCCGAGGACAACAGAAATCCTTATCTTCAAAAGAGCCCTTACCACGGGACAGGAGGATACCTGACGGTCCAGGAGTCACCTTGGAAGTCACCCTTGGTCGTGGCCTTCGTCGAAGCTGGCATGGAACTGGGCTACGAAAATCGCGACATAAACGGCGAATCCCAAACGGGTTTCATGATAGCACAAGGCACGATCAGACGAGGCAGTCGATGCTCAACCGCTAAGGCCTTTTTGAGACCCGTGAGATTGCGTAGAAATATTCACACAGCGATGAACGCACAAGTCACCAAGGTTATCATCGACCCTTTGTCAATGAGGGCTACGGGGGTTGAATTTTATCGGGACGGTAGAAAGCAAATAGTGCGCGCGAGGAAGGAAGTCATTCTTTCGGCGGGAGCAGTTAACTCACCGCAATTGTTGATGCTCTCTGGAATTGGACCGAGGGATCATCTTCGTCACGTAGGTGTACCGCTTGTTAAGGATCTACCGGTTGGTAATAATCTTCAGGATCACGTGGGCATGGCGGGCTTGACGTTTCTCATCGACAAACCGGTCGCTATAGTTCAGGATCGTCTTCAAGCGGCCCCGGTGACGATGCACTATGTCGCTAATGGGCGAGGACCAATGACGACGCTCGGAGGTGTCGAGGGTTACGCCTTCGTTAATACCAAATACGCCAACTATTCGGGCTCTTATCCGGACATCCAATTTCACGTAGCACCAGCCTCGATAAGCTCGGACAACGGTGTACAAGTGCGAAAGGTTTTGGGCATCACCGACGAGGTCTACGATACGGTTTTCCGACCTGTGACCAACCGGGACGCCTGGACGATCATTCCGCTTCTCCTGAGACCGAGATCGAGAGGTACCATTCGACTAAGAAGCTCCAATCCATTTAGGAACCCGATTATTCACGCTAACTACTTTGCCGATTCGCGTGACATCGCGACCCTCGTCGAGGGAGCCAAGATAGCGATGAGAGTGAGCGAGGCCAAGGTCTTCAAACAATTTGGCAGCAGAGTTCACAGAATCAAACTTCCTGGCTGCAGGCATCTCAAGTTCGCCTCCGACGCTTACTGGGAGTGTCACATACGGCACATGTCGATGACTATCTATCATCCGGTTGGCACCGCCAAGATGGGCCCGCCTACCGATCACCAGGCTGTCGTGGATCCCAGACTCAGGGTCTACGGAATTCACGGACTTCGGGTTATTGACGCCTCGATCATGCCGACTATTTCTAGTGGTAATACCAACGCTCCGGTCATTATGATCGCGGAAAAAGGCGCCGATCTTATCAAGAGTGACTGGTTGGAGATTACGGGGCGGTAGCATTAAGCCCTCGGTGAGGCAGTTAACATATCAACAGCGGACAAATGTTATTAGGTGGCCTATCCAATTTCCATAGATAATAAAGCACCAAGAGAACGAATAGGGTGGTGACGAAACAGACAAAAGTGAAACAATTGTAAACCGCGCACGTGCGAACCTACATTGTCCTTACTGTCATATAATTGCTCACTCTAGTCCCGCAAAAACTGTTGAGCGCCATTGTTTATGCGCATGTTATTAAAAAAGTTAATAATTAAAGGAACGCGGAGCTAATAGTGTTTCTGTGAAAATGTAAACACTCATATACTATGTATACATGCAGCTGCATCGCGTCCGAATATTTATTCTCAGCGAAAACGGCGGCAGCGAGACTCGAACCCTCGACCTACCGATGCTCTGGTTTAGAGTCTAGTACGCTATCCACGAGGCCGAAGTATCGAAGGGATTACAATGTAATCCCTGGTACAGTGGCAATTCATTTACACAGTGTGCTGTAGCGATCTCATCAACTAAACAAGATATACTCTTATCATTGATCATTGACGCTATCAGCGAATTATCATTATGTAAATAACGACCGGTTGATTCTGTAAACAAATTTTTTATCGATTTATCGATTGAATGGTAACGGTCTGAGAGCACGAACGATCGAGTAAGCTGATAGATCGTGTGATATGACAGTTTAATAATTATCGATAGATGAGTGAGAATAAGTGATGATTAAAAATGTATTAAACAGTTATTAAGGGGGACTTCTCGTTAGGAGCTGCATTTTTCAGGTGCTCACGTTTTATTTTGGGGGGGGGGGGGGGGGGGGGGAACGACCAAATGTACACGACTGTGTTTTTTTCTACTTGTTACTTACGTTTTAAAGTACACAATGGAATTTTCTTTTTGTTTTAAGTAAAAAATTGTCGGCGTCCCAGGTCCTCAAACACGAACATCAAAAATAAATGGCTACCACGCTCCTGACCACTGTAACTAAGCGATCGGCCTGAAATTGTGCATACATACTCCGGAAACACGACTTCATGGAATGACGGAGATTTTTTTTCGGTAACTTAATTTTACGATTTTTTATTAATGTTTTTATACGATAAACATAGGAGACAAATCTTTTAAACGCCGCCATTTCATGAAGACATGTTTCTCGACTATGTATGCACAATTTCAGGCTGATCGCTTAATTACAGTGGTCAGGAGTGGTAGCCATTTATTTTGGACGATTGTGTTTGAGGACCTGGGACGACGACCATTTTTAACTTAAAAAAAATAAAATTCCATTGTATACTTTAAAACGTAAGTAACAAGTAGAAAAAAACCGCAGTCGTCTACATTTGTTCGTTTCCCAAAAAAAAATAAAACGTGAGCACGTGAAAAATGCAGCTCCTAAGGAGAAGTCCCCCTTAAAGTGTGTTTAATGGTAGAAAAAAACTTTTGTACCTCAACCAGAATTCAAGGAAAGTGAAAATGTTGTACGTTTTACCAAATGATGATTCGGAGTGAAAAAAAGTTTCTCGAATGAAATTGTGAATATGGATGCATAGCATAATGGATGACCTTTGTGTACTATCGACGCTGAACATTGTACTGGGCGATTGATGCGCGGCAGCGTAGCACAAAACCCCAGCTTCGAAGGGAGTGTTCACGAAAAATCGATTAGCCAACGCTCCATTACAATTATTGAGTCTGTGTATGTGTGTGCTGTATAATAGAATGTATGAGTCATCGAAGCGAAGGCGCGTGGGGACGCGAAAACGAAAGTCCTAGATCTGGATTCGAACAAACTAACAGTTAGTCATCTAATGTTGAACACAACGAACCCAAAAAATGATATCAAAATGTTATTGTTGATGTTTGTCGAATTTACATGCAATAAAAATGTTTATATTTGTTTTATTTTCAATTATCCATTGGCGTTCTGCAGTTATTAGTAATTCTTCTTTCCTCTCCTTTCATTCCTCTGGATATGCAAAAGTTGACAAGCAAGCTGAGGAAACTTCGACGAATACCGACTAATGAAAAGTCAAATGAATGGTGGTATAATGCTGCTTCGAATAAGTTATATAAAACAGCTGAAACTGCCATCAGATATAATTGTTTTTTCGTTCACACACATTAATAAAATCGAATGCATTTTTTGTTATTACCTGGCACACTTATTATCATGATTGCCGTTACTTTATGCATACAACATTGTATTACTGAACTCATTGAAGAATCAGTTTCAGTTTTTTAGCAGTAATTGATGCACATCTGTATGCATACGAATGCAGATTTTGTTATACAATATTTTTGTGCCCTAAGTAGCCAAGTATTATGATAATTAATGTCGCGGATAACAATAAAAAATACATTCGATTTTAGTAATGTATATCAGCGAAATTAATAATATCTGATGGCAGCTCCGGCTTGTTTTGCGACTTATTCGAAGCAGCAATAATTACGAATGAACTTGCAGGTTACATGAATCGGCCGCCCTTGTCGCTGTGATGTGACTACATCACCAATCTAATCTGTTGTCAAGCTTTGTAAAAAAAAGCTTTGTATAAAATGAAAATTAAGGAGGAAGCAATATACAAAGTTATAGTTAGTAACTTTTTTTTTTCTTTTCGTTTGGTAGACAAAGCAGTTACTAGCCCAATTGCGACTGCGAACTGGCTTTGATGACTTAGACACCCTCGCATTCGCCAAAAACGTAGTGAAACCACAGTAGCTGGCTGCGCCAAGTGGGCAGCCCTTCTTTCCCGCACAATTCTATCCACCACAGCGTCGATCCAACACATTCGTTTCTCCGCAAAGTCAATACACTGGGATTCCTTCACATATCTAATATTCATAGTTTTTTCTACGACATTTCGTTCCTACACATTTTAGTTGTACACATTTCTTTCCACACAAACAGCATTCCGATACAGCACAATCTCGAATGAACACGAGAGTTATCACGAGAGTTATGTTGTATTCTGTTAAACCAAGAATATGTATTTTACCATGTTTAAGGGGGGGGTTCTAGTCCAGAGGCCCGAAAATGTGCGTAATTACATGATTTTTTTTTTGTTGAGAGTACATACGTTTTTTTTTTACTTTTGTGGCATTTATTTGTCTATATTTTTAAAAGTTTACAAAATTTTTTCGAGTAAAAATAATACAAAATGGCAGCTCCAGCCCTCACTGACGACGGTCGTGCGCGGCGGTGGACAGTGTGCGCGGGGCACTCTACAGCCCTGCCAAGTGATCGGAAACGAAAAAACAAACAAAAATATTAAAGTAGATGAAATTTGGGGGGCCTTATGAATTTCCGATTTTTAAAAACCGTTTTGAACAAAAATGGGGACCCTTTGAAAAAAAAACACCTTTTTTGCCTCTTTTTATTTGTTTTAACGTTAAAAAAAACAATACTAACAAATTTTTTGACAAAAAACGCTTCCTGAAGGCCCTCTAAATTGAATAAGCTTTCATTTGAGCCGCCAAACGTCGAAATCGGTGTAGTCGTTGAAGCGGAATCGCGCCCCGCGCGCAAAAAAAGGTGTTTCGATAAAAACGCGTTTAAAGTTTGACGAAGAAAAAATCGTATATAATGTTTTGTTTTACACTTACATCTAATCAGCTATTCCCGCACCATACAAGGTTCCTTCCTCATCTTCAAAAAGCATGAAAACAAAGCAATACAAAAAAATAAGTTTTTTTGGTCGATTTTGACTAGAACCTCCCCTTAAGAAATGTGCTGTAAATAAAATGGATACATTCAAACTATATTAACATGATCGCATAAAAAGTTAATTTAGGCGAAATCTACCCGCATTTAATAGGCACTCCTGTGCGTTTTTGCAAAATATGAGTGCCTAAAAACATAGTATGCTAAAAAATTAATCGGTGTTGTATACGACTATAAAATACTGTTACATACATGATTACATATAATTTTAATTATCTCCCAATTTTTGTCTTACTTTCTCAACTGTTGCGGATGTTCCGGCAAAAATCTTTAAAAAATTCGAAATGTAAAATCCCAACGAATAGACCAATTATCACCAAATTCGGTACGTATCAAGGCTGTATGTTATTTTTCGTCTGTAGAACATTTCAGTTCGTTTGTTGATGTTTAACATGATTTAGAGCAAAATATTTTTTTTCTTTTTTCGAAAAATCTAACATTCTGTAAAATCCGAACCGCTTTACCGATTTCGCCGGAATGCAATAGCAAACAGCATTAACCGTGTCTTTAGTAATGAAGAACTATTTAGCTCAATCGTCGACATTTACGAAAGTTTGAGTATACGACATTTTTTGAAAAATAAAAAATCCGATATAATCTGTATACATGGATACATTTTTTTGTGAATCACAACAATTGAAGAGCAGTTACTACTCTATTTGCATGCCAAACTTGAGCTCCATCTATCGTGCCGTTCGTTAGTTATGGACGATTGAATTTTCTGTTCCTGGAAAACACACACACACACGCACACGCACAGACACACACACACACACACATACCCATATATGGTCATTTTTCTTGACGTTTTAAGTGATTCTGAGCATGCTGACATGAAAATCTCGAAACAAAAAATTTCACGAAAACAAAGTTTCCTCTACCAGGAAGCAAAAAATGGATACATTCAAATTATATTAACATTTACGCATAAAAAGGTAATTCAACCGAAATCTGCCCGAAGTTAACAGACACTCCTGTGCATTTTTGCAAAACGAGAGTGTCTAAAAACAACCGCACCTACTATCGAAATTGGCGGTCGTTTTTCGGTCGTTTCACAGGAAACGTTTGGCACACGACAACTGGTCGTTTGATGGTCGTTTTGCAGTCGTTTTTCGAAGTCGCATTGTTTGCTAGGGCACCTATAAACGTGTATTAGATTTGCTCAATTTTGCTTCCTCATCGAGGAAGCTTTGCTTTCATGAAAAAAAAATATTCGAGATTTTCATGCCAGTATGCTTAGAATCATCTAAAACGTCGAGAAAAGTGGTTTAGAAAAAATGTCCGTGTGTGCGTGCGTGCGTGTGCGTGTCTGCAGGGCTTCGAATATTCAATCGCCTCTCACTCAGTAATCGTTTAAGCGATCTGGCTCAAATTTGGCACTCAAGTA
Organism: Pimpla rufipes; assembly: GCA_963932165.1. NCBI lineage: Eukaryota > Metazoa > Arthropoda > Insecta > Hymenoptera > Ichneumonidae > Pimpla > Pimpla rufipes. The sequence continues at coordinate 1,034,110 of OZ010635.1, forward strand.
GAGTAGTCGTCCCCCTTTAAATGCTGCGTTTTTTCAAGTAATACATATAGTGATTAAGATTTTATGTAGTTTTGAATTTGTTGAAAAAAGGGCGTGGTCGTTGTAACTTTCGTAAAAGTTCGCCGATTTAGCTAAATAGTTCTTCATAACTGAAGATACGTTGAATGCTGTTGGTATTGAATTTCGACGAAATCGGTAAAGCGGTTGGGTTTTTATGGAATTTTGAATTTTTCGAAAAAAATTAATTGTGAAGAAAGGAATCGAAATGTTCCACAGTCGAAAAATAACATATAGCCCTGCTCCGTACGAAATTTGGCGATGGTCGGTAAAGTCGTTCGGATTTTATACCTTTTTGAATTAAAAAAAAATGTGGACTATCGCTATAACTCCAGCAAAAGTTAAGAAAGTAAGACAAAACTTTGTATCTAATCAAAATTAAATGTAACGGTGTTTGTAACAGAGTTTTCTTTTGTTAAACTTTTTTTAAGTTTCAAAGTAGAACTTTGCACATTGCTTCCTCTATGAGAAAGCCAAATTGAATAAATAAGCTTCTTCATAGCGGTGGCTTTGTGAAAAAGGGAAATTAATGAGGAAGCAACGTGCAAAGTTCTACTTTGCAACTTTTTTATTTACTCTACACGCACCACACACAACTAACAAATGTTTATAATAATTATTGTTCCGTCACGATTTACCGAAGAACCGAAGTGCATGAAGAAGGCTTACACGTGTCGTTTTGTCACTGTTTGCATTTAAAGTGCTCACCGCAATACGTCTTACCGCAATAACGAATCGTTGTTAACGCGGTTAAAAAGTCGTGGAATTTTGTTATATGAAATGCGAATGGTTATTTCATTATTTCACAATATTACGTTCTGGCCATTTTTTCTGCTATAGAAAATATTCCTAAACCTTTAGTAAGATTCTTGCATTCAAATTCCTACAACTATTTGCGATTTCCAATCGTCCGAGAACCGGACAACGATCTCAAATTTCTGTTAATCCATTTCCGCTCGTTCCTTGCGGCTATCTCACGGTCACCAAATTTCCCACTCTTTCACCCACCACTGTCTTCGTCAACTCGCCTGATTTCTTCCCAATCCAGTTCTGCTTCTGATTTCGCCTGATTTGTGTCTACATTTGAGTTCTGCTCTGAGTGAGCCTTTTCGTAATTACAGCCTTGCGTGACTTTAACATCGCACATCACCGCGGCCATCATTTACATAATCGAACTATTGTTTTGCATTGTGGAAAATCGTACATTTTATCGATTTATTATTTCATATTGAATAAATATAATTCTCTACTTGGAATATTAATTTTAATGATTAATCGAGCAACGATCCTAAACGCGGCAAATTATTTCTAATACGAAAATAATAGCCGCCACGTAAAATGGACAAGATTGATAAAAATGGAAGAGCACAGTCCTCCATTATTTTCGTAATGCATAAAGCGCGGTTCTCCATTCTTTCAGGAAAATTAACATCCAATTTTATTGAGGATAAACATTCTTTGCAGCTATTAAAAATATACACTGCGTTACAATTACTCAATGTAACTCCATGTACAACGCTGACGTACAACGCATCTATAAAAGTTATTTTATGCGAAACTTTGGAGATACCAGAGTTGTATATTTTACATTTTTTTTTTATAAATAATTATTTCTGTTTTTTTTTCCAAACAAAAACGAATGTCTTTCGAAATGGATGATTTTCCTGCATTTACGCTAATACTTTAAGTATCTATAAAAGGAATTTTTATGCGGAACTTTGGAGATACCAGCGTTGTACGCCATCATTCATGAGGAAGTATGTTTATCTATTTTGGCGTCCTGATAGAAGAAGCTTTGTAAGCATTGAATTTGTTTGTGTTTACATGGACTTGATTGTTATGTAGGCACATACGTCAATCAATCCACACATAAAAAAAAGATAAATGCCCAACGACCGCTGTTTAGCAATTCGGATTAATCTCGTTTCGACCTTTCCGGTTAAAAAAAATATGTTGTGAAACCCCATGGCCAGTTTTTACCGATGAGACAGGCCTAATATTTTTTCAAGGTCAAAAGGTCCATGACGCTTGCAGTCCACGAATTATTTTAATTAGCTGTTCGAATGTGTAGAAAAATTTCATCATCGACGAGACCTTCGATGCTACTAAAAATATCATCGCTGTAATATTTTCATCCTAACGTTTAGAAACGCGTTTCGGCAACAAGGACGACACAAAACCGTGGCTTTTCTTCGAATCACTTCATCGATAATAATGTAATATAAATTACTGATAAACGCCCATTGCAGAAAAATGCGAAACCGCCGAATCCGAATTCAAAGAAGCTTAGTGAGCGGCAATGGCGGGAATAAGACTCTGCCGCAGTGCGATAAAAATGCAAATCACTGTGTAGAAGGAAATGGAAATGCTAGATAAAAGTGTACTTTGTTCACGAACGGCACACCTGGAAAATCATCTCGGTCGCGGGTCAGTAATTTGTAGATGGAGGAAGTAATTACTTACAGGCGGAATCGAGCGCTAACAATTGGATAGGGAATTCCAGTTTTTTTTTGTAATCGTACAATTCGTCGACAAATTGCGAGATATTGTCCACGCATTAGTCGCAGATTATACAGGGAGCAAATTAGCAGCAATAAAGGACCTCGCCGAACAGTGCCTGACGTTTGGGTAATCATTGAGATTTCATTAAAGTGAGCTTCAGTTGCACAAAAATTGCCTGCGCAATTATAATATTTACACCCATTCCTTTTCTAATTCATACTTACACACGGTAAAAAAAATATGAACTTGTAATAATTACCGTGTGTATCAGTGAAAATGGCTGGTGGTCCGATATTTATTATACAAGATCTGGAAGCGCCAATATCACTGTGAAATACCCGAATGCTAATTTCCAGGTATTTCCTCCTAAAACCTGCAGTGTCCCTCCACTTATTTTTACACACAAATCCGACATGCACAAGAAATGTGTGTGGAGTTACTAGAATTTCTTTGCGCGTGTAACCCAGAGAGTCTCCTCTCGACAATAAAAAAGAATAAAAACAAGGGAGTTTCCGAAGTAAGTTTCCGTGTAATTTAGCAATCGATAATAAAAAAAATGTCTATCTCTCTCCCTCATGCTGTTTCACGGTATCGCCGTGGACGGCCAAAAATTCTTTCCACGTTCACGTGGCACCCGCACACCTTCCTCCGAGCCATTACTTCACAAGGCAGCAATGCGATAGTTTCCAACGCATTCCCGTAATCAATGTGCACGCGTGTACACGAAACTCATACGTCCGCTGCATAAATAGTGGGTTAATGTCTGTCGTGAGTATCATCACCGGTATATCCCTCCTCGCGTGCCCCCTCCTCCCGCACCGCCGGCACCTTGCGTCTAGTATCTTCCGCCAGGCTCGAACGAAGGTATCGGCGTGGTATTGCACCGATCGCGTTTGCCACTCCACGTGTAATGAAGTCACCCAATCCGGCAATGTCACTCACACATTTGCGCGTGGAGTATATAAATACGATGTATCACCGTTTCGAGGAGTTGTCCATCCGCAAAACTAACGATCGAACGCATCTGAGCGCAGGTTCGGTGCGCTCCCCGTGTCTCTCGCCATGTCGCGTTTCTCGCGGCTTTCCTCGTCCCGTTCGTTCGTGCTCCTCGCGTACGCGCTACTCCTCTCGGTGAGCGCAATTTCGGGGGCCGCGGTCCCCGACAATCGTCCGTATAACAATCTCTACACCCGCGACGCCGCGAATTGGAGCCTCTCGAGCAATCTCATGGACATCATGGCCGGCGGTGTCGATTTCGTGAGGTCCGGCGGCCGTTTCATGAACCGCGAGCCGCCGGACACAACGCCAAAGACGAGGGACGGCGCTAAATACGATTTCATAGTGGTGGGCGCGGGTACAGCGGGTGCAACGATCGCCTCGAGGCTCACCGAGAATCCTCGTGTCACGGTGCTGCTGATCGAGGCCGGACGAAGCGAGAATCTTCTGATGGACATTCCAGCGCTCGTGAATTTTTTGCAGTTCAGCGACGACATCAACTGGCAGTACAAGACCGAGCCGTCGGACTCGTACTGTCTCGGTATGAGGAATCACGAGTGCGCGTGGCCGCGTGGTCGAGTGATGGGCGGCAGCAGCGTCCTCAACTACATGATCGCGACGCGTGGCAATCGCAAGGACTACGATCGCTGGGCCGAGTTGGGTAACGTCGGTTGGTCGTGGAAGGACGTCTTTCCGTATTTCCAAAAGTTGGAGACGACGGGCGTCGAGGAGCTCCGCAACGACCACGAGAATCACAACTTCGACGGTCCCGTGTACACGGGTTACGCGCCATTTCACACGCCCCTGGCAACAGCGTTCGTCGACGCCGGCGTGGAAATGGGCTGGCGGAAGGTCGACTACAACGGCGCGAGACACACCGGTTTCTCGTATCTCCAGACGACCATTAAAAATGGCACACGAATGAGCAGCAGCCGGGCGTATCTACATCGCGCCCGGAACCGTCCCAATCTCTTTGTCACCAAGAGAAGCCTGGCGACGAGGGTCCTCATGGACCGGGAGAACGCGCGGGCCGTCGGCGTCGAGTTTCGCAAGGGAGGCCGGACGTTCCGCGTCTACGCGAGGAACGAGGTTATCCTGAGCGCCGGGGCCATCGGTTCGCCGCAGTTGCTCATGCTCTCGGGGATCGGTCCGACGAGGCACCTGCAGAGTATGGGAATCAAGACACTGGTCGATCTGCCGGTCGGCGAGAATCTCATGGATCACATAGCTTACGGTGGTTTGGTCTTTGTCGCCAATCAAAGCGTCGGAATCTCCATACAGGACATGTTCAATCCGGCGCTTCCGTATCTCGGTGACTTCCTCGCGCACCGAAGAGGACCGATCACCATACCGGGTGGATGCGAGTCCGTCGGCTTCGTTGACGTTGACAATCCGAGTGATCCCGACGACTATCCGAACATCGAGTTGCTCTTTGTGTCCGCGTCGGTCGGCACCGTGCCGATATTTCGCGACGACGTCAATCTCAGCCCGGATTTTTGGCGCAAGAGTTACGGCGACGTCAACAGCTCGTACTCGTGGACGGTATTCCCGATGCTCATGAGGCCAAAAAGCCGAGGAAGAATTCTTCTTCGCGACGCTAACATCAACAGCAAACCCAGGCTGATACCGAATTACATGAGCGATCCTGAGGACGTTAGGATTCTTGTCAAGGGCGTTAGAGCCGCTATTGCCATCAGTCGTACCAATTCCATGCAGAGATTCGGCTCCTGGTTGCACCCGACTCCGATCGCTGGCTGCGAAAATTTCTCACCCGATTCCGACGACTACTGGGAGTGCGCCACCAGGAGTTTTACCATGAATATTTATCACTACTCGGGGACCTGCAAAATGGCACCTCAAGGCGATCCTACCGCTGTCGTGAATAATAGACTGCAGGTGGGTCCACGCGAATTCACGCTTCGATATTTTTCTTCGCGGTAGCGAGTCGAAATAAAATAAATTAAGGAAGGCCTGTCGTATAGAGTTGGTTTAGCATAAATTCGAGAAAACTCAGAGAGAATTACAAACACTTCTCGATGGTATAAAAATCGGAAAAAATTCATGCACATTAAAAGTACTGAAAAGATTAATTTGACGTAACAATAATTCCAAAATGTTATTAACAAATTGACGAAAAATATGATTGTTTAACAAATATCCCGGTGACCCACATTCTTTTTGTTATGAAAATGATTCTTTCGTTTTTCTGAATACGTATGAATTTTTCCAGATTTTTAAGTTCACTTTGAAATTAGTGTTCTTTATAGGGTGAAAAAACACAAATTTCAAAGTTAACTTAAAAATCTGAAAAAATTCATACGTATTCAGAAAAATTAACGAATCATTTTCATTAAAAAAAAGTTTCAATTTGGTTTTTCATCAATTTGTTAATAACATTTTACTATTATTATTATGACAAATGAATATTTCCAGTACCTTTAACGTGCATGCATTTTTTCAAATTTTTATACCATCAGGAAGTGTCAGCAATTCTCTCTTAATATTCTCGAATTTATGCGAAACAAGGACTATACGACAGCGCCTCCTTAACATATAAGATGTGTTAATAACTCACGACACGAGTATCCGGGAACGCAAAAAGACACTCGGAAATAATAGCACATAATCAAATCAACGGAATGTCATTATACAAAGGTCGAATTCAAACTGAGCTGTATGAAAATACGGTTCCATCATTAATTAAGCTTGTGGGAGCGGTTCAGTCCCGCCAAACCGTGAGTGTCAGACAACATTTCCAACGCTTCTCGATGGGATCAAAAAATCAAGAAAAAAATCAAGCACGTTGAAGGTGCTAAAAAGTTTCATTCTGCATCATCATAATTCCACATTTTTATTAACAAACTGACGAAAAAAATCATTGTCACATAAATCACCGAACTGCGATCTAACAGTTTCTTCAAATGTCAATTCTATGAAATCTGTATTTGTAGATAGTTTTGATATAAACAAAAACAACACAGTCATTAAAGGGAAGTTAGGGCTTGACTTACGTGGAAAATTCGTGCCGTTCGGGAGTTACGAACGACTGGATGAGCGATGCTGGAAACACGCACGCAAGGACGTTTTTTATTGTGAACTACTTTAAAAAAGTATGTTTGCAAAAAAGTTATTCATCGCGTTTTCTTTCTTTCTTTCTTTTTAGGTCAACGGTGTGCAAGGACTCCGAGTCGCCGATGCATCGATAATGCCTGAAATTATAACCGGTCATCCCAACATACCCGTTTTCATTGATCGCGGAGAAATTGGCCGACATGGTGAAACAGGATTGGGGCTATCCGACCGACCCTCTGCCGTAACTGCAAGAGTTACGTACATCGATTGCCAGTGACGCATTTTTTTTTTTTTTGCTGAGAAGGTCAAACGGACTGTAAACTCGATTCAGAGTTTCAAAGCATATGTTTATTCTTCTTACAACGTTTTTCTTCGTTATCGATTGTAATGTAGGAGTCGCCTAGAATATCTTGAAATAAACGCGTTTAGTCAATTTCATTTCGTCCAAATATTCTCGTAATCGAATTTATTTTTCATGCTATAATATACATAAGATGTAAAAGAGAAAGTCACGATCGCTTCAGCCTATATAATTCTTTTTATATTTTTATCGAGAAATGCACGACAAAAATAACGAAACAAAGTATTCGATGCAAGTTTTACAGATGGTGTTGCAGACTTGGAATTTTAGTGATTAGTGTACATGGAAAATATCACTTGTGTTAACGATGTAGGAGCGCGAAGTGTTCAATTCGCATAAATTCGAGAAAAGTGCGAGAGAATTGCAAACACTCCTCGATGGTCTGAAAATCTGAAAAAATGCATGCACTCTAAAGATACTGAATTTGGTATAATAATAATTCCAAAATGTTATTAACAAATTTATTTAAAAAATTGTTTAACACGTATTTCGTTGACCCAAATTTTTTTGTATGAAAATGATCCCTTTTTTTATCTAGTCTTTAAAATTTGTGTTTTTTCGCATGGAAAATATGTACAAATTTCAAAGATTAGATAAAAATCTGAAAAATGCGTACGTATACAGAAAAATAAAGGAGTCATTTTCATGCAAAAAAAGCTTGGGTAATCGAAATATTTGTTACACTATTTTTTTTGGATCAATTTGTTAAAAACATTTTGGAATTATTATGATGCAAAATTAAACTTTTCAGTACCTTTAGTGAGCATTAATTTTTTTTCAGATTTTCACACCATCGAGAAGTGTCTGCAATTCTATCGCACTTTTCTCGAATTTATGCGAGTTGAATACTTCGCGCTCTTACATCCTTAAGGAGACAATAATTTTTTCATGAAAGTAACAAGAACTGTGCATTCTGAGAATTGCATAATCTTTCTTCCGATGCGCATATCTAAGAACGAATCGTTAATCACTAATAATCTGTTACTTCGACAATCGCATGTGCTTTTATGTAATTAACGGGTAGTATCTATGACGAAAGGAGCAATAGTCGAAAGTGTATAAGTGCATAAGCGAGTGGTATTATTAATTACACTCTTCGTCACGGCCTCGAAACATCCAAGTTTTTCCATTGTGTCAACTGACAGATGTGTCTTCGAAAAATCATAATTTGCAATGACTTATGGATAACATTGCAGGGGCATTAGAGTGTAATCGATTGATTACAACGACAATGTAAACAATCGACACTGTAAATTAATTTTTTTGTGTTCGATATCTATTTGTCGACCTTTAAAAAAATAATTATGTGTCACGTGGGTGGATATCAAACGACCGTGACGAATTCTTGGTCAAAGTGCAGCTTCGCATCCATGAAATGTCATCCGGTTTGATTACGTGAAACACCGCCGACCTGATAACGGGTATTACTCAATGCCCAAGATCGGACGGCGAGCCGGCGATCGCGGGCCTCACTATATATCGTACCTCGGGATTTCTTCTGGCACTTCGAGAGAATGCAAAGAGGCTGGAAGAAATTTCTCTAAAGCCAGACTCACCTGAAACAAACAACCGATAAACGAAGATTATAGTTTATTTGATATTTAAAATGTTTTCCTGAAAATAGTTCTGCTTAGTGCTGAACACGAATATTGATTTTTTTTTTTTATTAAAACAGAAAAAGAAATTCTACCAAAATTGCTGAAAAACATTCTGTAAGATTTTTTTACGTGAATTACAGTGTGAGTTAAAATAATATTTGTGATAATTATTTTAGTAATAAAAATTTAAATGAATTGTAAATTATTATCGGGCAAAGTAATACTGTAACGAATATATTTATTTATAGTTATAATATAAATAAATTAATGAATCGGTTAAAAACGTACTAGGACCCCGATGACATATCCTTCAAAAATATCTTTTTATATTCGTAATAATATGTAATCATGAACGTTTAAACTAATTATTTTTATTGAGAAGTATTTCATACAGTATATCAGTTAACGTTTATATGAATTACATCCAGCACTAGCTATACTCCATAGTCGACAGTTTGAGTTATTTAATCCGTTGCAGACCAATTTTATTAATCTATACACGTGCTCTACAATTATAGCTATATTATCTGCACGAATGATACTTCGATACTAGAATTACAGAACATGCATCGACGCCTCGCTAACCGTGTGACTACCAATGGTGTCAACAAAAATATTACACTCCACAGGTGACTCAAGACCAACAGTACTTTCCCCTCGCGGAGTCTCCGAGCAACGAGTTTGCGATGATGCTCTCAAAATGCTTATACAGTAAAAAAAATCGTGCCGGAAACTTGATAACGCTTTCACTGTTCTACAATTTGTTCAATTATTAGGCTATACGATATGATTACGAAATTAGAAAAATCTTATACTTATTTAACTATACAGCGGTAAACAAAGAAAAAATAATAAAAATCAGGTCAACCGACGAGAAAATGACAGACATGTTATCACATTCTGAAATCATTCGATTTTGGGATATTTTGTCTCGCCATAGACACCCCACAAATTAACATAATAAAATTAGTCGCAAATGAGAATTCTTCCAATGTATTTAAATTCTTCCAATGTAATTCCAATGTTAATTAAGACACAAGTACGTTTTTTTCACCAATCGCGACGAAAGATGTTTTTGCGAAAGATTTATGTTTTAGTCCTTGAAGGAAGGCCAAAGACATAACATACACTGCTATAAATGTCTGACACAAGGTTTTGTTTAAATAAAAGTAAAAAATGCAAGAATTTTATGTCCAGAATATTTTTATCGAAACCCGGTCCTTTCCGAAACAAGTTAATGCGATTTGATACACAAGGCACCCCTACAAACTGTTATGATTAAATTAGTCGGAAGTGAAAAGCCTCGCACACATCGGACGCTCATAGATAGGTCTCATGTTTTTACGCGTCTCTGAAGATCGCCTTACGGAAGTTTTCTGTTAATATTTAAGGAGGTCGTCTCGGGCCAGTCCCGTCGCATGTGAGTTTCGAGGGAAATTTCGAACCCTTCTCGATGAAATAATAATAGAAGGTACTGAAGAGATTGATTTTGTATAATAATAATTCCAAAATGTTATTAACAAATTAGTGAAAAAATGAAATGTTCAACAATTTATCCGGCAACCCAACTTTTTTTCCTGATAAAAATTACTCATTCATTTTTCTGAACACGTATGAATTTTTTCAGAATTTTATCTAATTTTTTTTAATTGCGGTTCTCGCCGCCCATTTTGCTTAAAAAGTGCAATTTAAAAAAATTAGACAAGAATCTTTAAAAAATCATACGTATTCAGAAAAATGAATGAATAATTTTCATCAGAAAAACAGTTGGGTTGCCGGGTAAATTGTTGAACAATTAATTTTTTCATCAACTTGTTAATAACATTTTGGAATTGTCATTATACGATATCAATCTTTTCAGTACCTTCGACATGTCTGATTTTGTTCAGATTATTATCTCATCGAGAAGGGTCCGAAATTTCGCTCGAAACTCACATGTGACGAGACTGTACCGAGACAACCTCCTTAATACAGCCAAAATACAGCCTCCGCTGTTATAAATATCCGATACACGTATTGTTGAACTTAAACTTAAAAGAACGCAAAACATATTTCTAAATATCCTGTCGCGTCGAAATGTTGCCTCGGAAAGGAGCGCTCTCGTATATCTTAAACGTCGCGAAGAAAGAAAAGTATTCGCAATAATAGTAAAAGTGGACGTGGAGGTGCCAACAGACGCAAGTAGTAGGGATCGTCGTACTGGATAGGCTGTTAGGTAGCCTATGTTACACCATACGCTGTGTCGCTCGCCGTTGATATTACGCGAGCACATTGAGAAAGCGCATTTCTCCAGCAAATCTTGAGACTGTGAGGACGTCGCCCGAAGTCCACTAGACCCAGCGAGCAGTCATCTTCTGCCTGGCCGAAAGTGAGGAACCGCAATTTTTCGTCGTGCACCAACAATCTGTGAGATGCAAGAAGAGTGTTCCGCACCGAATGAGCTCTGAATGGACCGAATAGTCTCGAAAAAGCAGTGCAAAGCCCGAGGAAACGTGGCGGAAGCTCCATCATCCGAAGAAAGTGCTTGGAGTACGTGAGATAAATTTGTTTTCTATCCTAACAAAACACTGACAAATTTCACGATGTGCCTCACGAGATTACGCGGTGGCAGAATCGAGAAGAAAATTAAATAACAAAAAAAACCATAAACTGAGTCTCAAATCTCGTGATAAACATCGATGATTCATGGAAAGTTTTTCCTTTCGACAACTGGCGAGTCGAACTGGTAATACACGTGCCATGAAACTGGTCACCTCGCGGTCACTATGCATACCGGAGAAAGTGTTTTTTTTTCTTCCTCTTTTCAGCGTAGCTACCGAACAACGACGAGGTAATAGTTACGAGATTATGCGTGCGGAGCCTCGACGGAAAGTAAAGATAAATTCACTTTCCTGCGTGGATAGTCCATGTGGAATCAACTCTAGCGTGTTGGCCATCACGCACATATTCTGCTCATAACAAGAACACAAAGCCTACACCAATTTCACATGTAAAAAGCATTTCCTTCTATCTCTTTCACTATCATTTCCCCATGACTGTCACGATATTTCCTTGTTCCCCATCACGCATACCTACGTGTTCCACATCCTGTCTGCATCCTCGTCGTAAATGTGGGTTTTTTTGTTATTTCGAACGTGTCTGCGATGTAATAAACACACGAATACGTTCTAACCGCAACCTATTTACTTTCCTCGTCGTCATTTGCGAGTTCTAACTTCTCGGAACTGTTTGACAGAGCGAAGAGGACCTCAATTAACAGGATGAAGTTGACTTGGATTGGGACGGTTTTGCTGCTGACGGTGACTCTAGCGAAGGGCCAAAGCTTTTTTGATCTGCTGAGAAGCTACACGCTCGGGAATCTCGACACAATCAGAACGGTGCCCTTGCCCGTTTACAACAAATACGATTTTATCGTGGTGGGTGCCGGATCCGGAGGATCAACGGTCGCTAATCGACTGTCCGAGAATCCTAAATGGAGGGTTCTTTTGCTGGAAGCTGGAAAGCCCGAGGGTCTCCTCAATCAGATTCCCATACTCGTGAGCAACTTTCAAATGACTGACTACAATTGGGGATACAGAGTCGAGCCGCAGAAGAACGCGTGTCTCGGCATGAAAGATCATCGCTGCACTTGGCCGCGTGGCAAATCGTTGGGCGGCACAAGCACTCTCAACTACATGATTCACACTCGGGGAAATAAATTGGACTACGACGACTGGGCGGCGCTGGGAAACCGAGGCTGGTCTTACGACCAACTTTTGCCCTATTTCAAGAAGAGCGAGAGATTCAAAGTGCGAGGTAACGTTACTCCAATCGAATTTTCTATTATTATTTCCTCAAAGTTCTCGAAGGTTGAAAAAATCTTGAAAGTTTGATCAACACGGTGTCTCAATCGTATAAGAATATTCCTGGGAATGAGTTTGAAAAACGCTTTCTTCGATCAAAAATGTTCAACAAAATTAGAAAAATGTAATTTTTTCGATAAAATTAGTTTCACCGACATCCGGAGATTTTTCTTACCTGTCGGGAATATCGTTATCGACAATCAATATTTCTATACTTGTTTCTAATTGTCATGTTTCTGCGAAATTGGGAAAATCCCTCGTAAAAGTTGTTTTCAAAAGATAAACTGTCTTCAGGGGCATCGAATTCGAGTTACCACGGAAAAGACGGCTACTTGTGCGTCGAGCACGTTCCCTATCACTCGGAGCTCGCGACGCAGTTTCTAAAGGCCGGGAAGCAACTGGGCTATCGAATTCTCGACTACAACGGCCCGGATCAGGTGGGCTTCTCATACATCCAGGTGAACATGGAGAATGGAGCTCGTTGCAGCGCCTCGAAAGCTTATCTACGAGTGAAACGAGCGAACTTGGACATAGTCACCGAGGCCCACGTGACGCGAGTTCTGATACACAAGAACAAACGAACTTACGGCGTGGAGTACGTGAAAAACGGTGAAACCCGAAAGGTCTACGCGATAAAGGAGGTCGTACTCTCGGCGGGTACTATAGATTCGGCAAAATTGCTTATGCTCTCGGGAGTAGGTCCTCGGGAGCACCTCGAAGAGCTGGGCATCGAGGTCGTCAAGGACTCCAAGGTCGGTTACAACCTTTACGAGCACATCGGCTTCTTGGGACTGACTTTCATGGTGAATCAAAGCGTGACGCTTCTTCAGAGCAGACTGGCAAGTCCCTCGGTGTTGCTGCAGTACGTGGTGGACCGCAGTGGTCCAATGTCCATTCCCGGTGGTGCCGAGGCTCTGGCTTTCGTCACGACCAAATACGCCCCAGACTCGAGGCCCGACATCGAACTCCTCTTCGCCTCGGGTTCCCTGCACTCCGACAACGGCGTCAGCCTCAAGAAAGCCCACGGCCTCTCCGAGCAGCTGTACAACACGGTTTTCAAGCCCATTGAGAATCGGGACGCCTGGTCGATATGGCCGATACTCCAGAACCCCCGTAGCCACGGGCGTGTCAAGCTGCGCTCGAAAAATCCATTCGAAGCTCCGATCCTCGAGCCCAATTTCTTCACTCATCCCGCGGACATTGAGATCCTGCTGGAAGGTGTCAAACACGCTATCAATGTATCCAGAACTCCGCCGTTTCAAGCGTACGACAGCAGACTTCATGACATCAAGATCCCTGGATGCCAGAAGTTCGATTTCGCTACCGACGATTATTGGCGTTGCGCTATTCGGCATCTCCCGTCGATGATGAACCACGAGATCGGCACTGTAAAGATGGGACCGCAGGACGATCCCAATGCGGTTGTTGATCCAAATCTCAGGGTTTACGGCGTCGATGGATTGCGAGTTGCTGACGCCTCCGTCATGCCCAGGATGCCCGTCGGTCACGTCAACGCCGGGATTTATATGATCGGCGAGAAGGCAGCGGATATGATAAAAGAAAGTTGGAAAAGCGCCCTGTAGAACTTGAAAGCAAAAGGTCTGCAGCAAAAATCCGAGAAGAATTCTGGACGTGCGTACATTCTTTTTTATCCCTCGATTGTTGTTCCACGCTCCGAACGAACCTTATCAACGATGCCAAATCCATTCGACTTTATCACATAAATGTGTCTTGTAGATAATTGTAAATAATATACAGGGTGTCTCATTTTACTCTTACACCCGATTTATCTCGAAAAATAGGGCTCCGATCGAAAAATGAGTTATATGAAAGTTGTAGGGTTCGAAGGGGGACGTTTTTCTAAAAAAAGAAATATGGTCCAACATTCAAAATGGCGGAGATACGACGGCCGACATGTTGATTTTAACGGAACTATGACTTTTCTTTTCGACCAAAATGTTCGGCATGTTAAAACTAACAACTTTTGTAGAACACTTTTTTCGATCAAGTCAATAATTCAGTTTTTGAAGACCATATTAACGTTATCCAGGATGTACCACGAGGAGGTAGTCTTCAACTCCGATCAGTGCGCGAATTTTATTCGCGCACTGTTCGGAGTGTGCGAATAAATTCTCCAATAACATGCGAAAATCGACTATTTCGCGCCCGCTACGCAGGCACGAGAAGACGAACTTCGCACGCACATATGTCAAAAATTCCTTTTTAAGTTTCTTCTTCAAGACCTCAAAGAATTAAGCACACAGAACTTATTTGTGTTTCGCCTATTGTCATAATATAAAACGCCCTTAACCACTAACGGTCGGTGTATTAAACGTTGTATAAACGACTCCAAAGAGTGAAGCCCTCGTTTCGCTAAGTATGAAGCGCAGCAGCTACTTTAATATACTATCGCACGTGTATGCTACGTCTACGTGTACAGAGATTGTATTTTTTTTTAATTAAACTAGCCCATACGCGCGCGCCGAAGCGCGCTTACCAAGTTGGTGCGAATAAAAATGTCAAAAGAATCGAAAATCATCGAAAATGTGTTCTCTGAATTTTTCAAACGTTATCCACCGCGCGAAAAATGGCAAAATATTTTCCTTCATATTGTTTTTTGCGTTTCGCGTACACTTTTTTAGCTAGGAAATTAGCGCCCGGGTCCCTTTACATCAGTTTTGACACTTGACCTAAAGAAAAAATGTCAATGCATGGACTTGCTTGCGCTCCCCGTGTGTCTGACGACATTGATAACCAATCAGAACACGAATAGATCGGCAACATGGGATTTTATGACTCATGAACTTTTTACGGGAGGATGATGAAACTTCCACGATGTCGTGCATAAGAAGAAATCAAAGTTGTATTCAATCGTTCAACCCATATACGTAACAAAACTTTGTAAAACTGTTCGTGGAATAATGTGATGTATATATTGAGCTAATGAGCCGAGTGTTACGACACTTTGCGTATATGACTGAAAGCTTTTTTCTGCGGTAGAAAATTAAAATAATTGACTACTTTTTTATTTCAAAAAATGTCTCAATCAGGAGAGACATTTGCGCGAAAATTTGCCTAATGAACCAATCAAAACTGCGGGCCGCGCGCGCGTCAATAGTTGTGTTGAGAAGTTTGTAGAGTATCCCAAATGCGGTTGAACGAAGAAGTAAAAAGCGAACATGTCATGCTTAAAAAACGATCACGCCCCTCGAGGGCAAACAAATCACATTGAATGATTCTGCTAACGAGATTATGAAGATTCCAATACTCGCTTAGGCGTGCGTCAATAGCGCATTGAGTTCGCAGGATAATTTGAATGCGATTAGACGAAAGAGTGAATATGACGCTTCAAACGTAGTGTTTGCGCCTCGAGGGCAAAAATCACACGTGTAATTATTGGGTATAATTACGCTGGAAAAATAAAATAATAACCGATAAATGGCAGGTTGTTTTATGGGTTCTCGGTGAGACACAGTTTTAGATGTCTACTTAACGAGATGGTAAATATTCTAGGATTCCCTTGAGCGTGCGTCTATAGCACATGAGAGGTTCGTTTAGCGGGGCGTCCGAAATGTGATTAAGCGGAAGACTGGAAAGGAATATGATTCTTTAAATAACGTAAACGGCTCTCGTCGACGGTTCCTAACTGAGCTATGTGCCGGATCCATTATGATTACGACCCGGGGACTATAAACAAGTTCATTGGTGCGTATCAACAGGGTCGTGGAGCCACGAATAAAACGATAAGGAGAAGCGAAAGTATCGAAATACGGTCTCAAAGTAATCTTCTTTTTCCATGACGTTGAAGGTTACATCGTTGCAATGCAACGAAATTAATGACAACAAAATGAATGAACCCAAATGATTATATTGGCTATAAAAAGTTGTTGTAATGATTAAGAACATTAGAAGACAAAACGATTTCACCCTCTAATGAGGGTGAATTATTTAAATTTGTATGGAATTAATATTTTATTTTTAATTTCGTTGCATCGCAACGATGCAAACTTCAACGTCATCTTTTTCCTCTTCTGTCCTTTGCATTTAGACTGCTAAGCCAAGTGCTAATGATATGATCTAATAGGGTGAATGCACCAGTAATTGAACAGTCACCAGTGAATGAACAACAGCTTTTTGAGGATTCATGAGAAATTACGACATGGATTAACATTAGATTCTTAATTTGTTTATTATTTAGCTATCTGCGGCGATTATTTTGTCGCAGACGCCCATCTTCGACTAAAAGTGTAGGTTAGATTGGCCCGTTTATTTACTGGTGTTTTTGGATTTTTCGCTTTTCGTATTTATTTTTGTACATTTCGCGGTAAAAATATGAGATTTTTTTAGATGCATCACATAACTCAACGCTTTGGGCGAACGTTGAAATTTTAGCGAACAGTCTGAAAACATTAGATTTTATCAAAATCCATAGTAATGAAATGGCTCTGCTTAACTGTGCATTTACTGGTGACTTCACCCTACATGTCTTTGAACTTGACAGTTCCTTTGGGACTTGGCCAAGCAGCAACGAGAAGAAGAAGAATAACAATAACAACAACAACAACAACAACAACAACAACAACAACAACAACAACAAAAAGAGAAGATATATTTTGTTGTATCATTGTTTTCAGTATATTCTGGTTCTTATACATTTTCTATCACATCAATATTTTTAATTCTGACTCACAGCTCTGGTAAAATAAAAAAGTAGTTGTCAATATGAAAATTCCGCATCAAGTTTTTATGCAATTCTGAACTTCACATAAGGTAAACAGCCTAGTTTCGTTCACTGTCCCGGTTTTAATCATCGAAATTATATCAAAATAAATAATAAATGCATTTCTCGGCAAAAAAAAAAAGAAAATTACGCCCATATTGAAGAGCGTCTTTGAATCGTCATTACTGCCAAAATACGAATACGTATGTGCATGAATCTTTCAATTTAAAAACGTTAGAGTGAGTGGCGCAACGTGTTTTTTCGAGGTTATGTTGTAGTTTCGGTCATTTGCGATATGCGGCACAGAGGTTGAATGGTGATCGAAACCCCAGCATCCGAGTGGTGTTATTAAAATAATAATTTAAATATTATAATCCAATCATTGAACGTAAATAATAATTGGATCATATTCAGAAGGATTTATTGCATGCAATAGAACAGTCTGTTTTAACATTTCAATAGAACCTGTTTATGAATAACAGAAAAGACGAGCCTGGGCTCTAAAGACAACCGAAACTGCTGGGCTGTTTACCTTATCTCAAATTATTTTATCATTTCATACATTTCTGCATAACATTGCTTTAAAGGGTTTAAAGAGAAAAAAAATTGGTTCAATTAAAAGATGCGCAATGTAATTGCAAAGAGAACGAACAGTGGGTCCAGTAACAAAAAATCCTTTGCCAGAATAGAATTATTTCAAATTTTTTGCCAATGGTGAGGAAGAATGTTATCCTGGTAATAAAAAGCAACTTTTTTGACAAACAGGATTCCTAGGAATATCATTGTATTTCATGGCCGCACAGACCCCATCCTAACTATCCTGGGTTAAACATAAATTGTCTCAATTACATTGTATTAAAATCTTGAAAATCCAAAGCAAATGCAATGTACGATAATATCAACAAAGAAATAGATTTATTACTTTCCATGGATACGTTAGAAGTTTCGTTTTTTACAGTTAATTACGCATTCCGTAGTTAGCTGCCTGGTATTGCAAGGCTGGAAAATTTGTATATACCCAACGTAAATTTGTTAGATCTATCACTGCCACAATTTAAGGCCATGATCCGTTGTGCGTTCGTCAAAAATGCAGTCCCCACACGCTAATATTGGTTTATTAGTGTAGTAGTAAGTGCGGATCATTATCTTATTAGTTACGTTTTTATTTCAGTTTTGGTCCTTTTCTTTTCTCGTGCGAGCTCACGCTTATATATTTTTCTTGAATGGACTGTTCATACAGAAGGTTAAGCATTAACGCATAGATTATTTTCTGTTATTTCGTTTGTTGTTACTTTGGTCTCATTTATTCATGCATTTATTTTTTGTACGGACCATCTGGTGGGTTAACTGTTGCCCTGTCAGTTGTATTATTGGGTGTTAAGGCTAGTCTCTGCCCCTTGAAATTGGGTATTGACCCGTGTGAAAGAAATAAACAAATAAACAAATAAACAAATTTTTGCTCTGTAGATGCTGCAACTGTTGGTAGTTGTGACATTGAAATTTGCATCGAAGCAATGAGACGAAATTTAAAAAATATATATTACTTTCAGAAAAATTCAAATAATTCACCCCCATTGGGGGTTAAATCATATTTTTTTGTTGTGCTCTTAGTTGTTACAATAACTTTTTATAGCCGGTATAATCATTCAGGTTTATTCTTTTAATTTCGTTGCGTTGGAACAATGCGAACTTCAACATCGTTGGTAGTTGTCCTGTCCCAAATCCTGAAAGGAGCTAACATATCATGAATAGGATATCATCCAAAGAATACATCGATGGTTACGGCGTTATGTGGATGCTATCTCTAAAGAAGCATGACATAAATACAACACTCGATATGTGTCTCGTGGTACAGCCGCATCTGGTTTTCACGATTTCTGTCCAGAATAAAAAGGAAAAAATATGACATTGAAGTTTGCATCGCTGCGATACAACGAAATAAAAAATACATTAATTCGATACGAATTTAAATAATTCACTCCCACTAGGGGGTGAAATATTTTTGTTTTGTCATGCTCTTAGTCGCTGTAATAAATTTTTATAGCCGGTATAATCATTTGGGTTCATTGATACTTTGTTGTTTTTAATTTAGTTACACCGCAACGATGCAAACTTCAACGTCACAAAAAAATGTGGAATCAACCTAGATAAATAGATGCACAAGCGGCGCGACACTAATTATCCATCAATGGGGTTCGGTTGCTGCGAGCCACGAGCCTGCGATTCTACATTCGCCAATGCTGTACTATTTCACAGCAACCGTTCCGTCTGCCATTGGCTATCGCGTATCGCGGATGCGACACAGAAGTCACCAGTGATGACTAAACCACCGATTATGCGCCGCTGTCAAGGACACAAAAAAGTCCACCAAGAAATTCTCTATACACCATTAAAAAATCGCCGATATTTGGATGAAAAACGACCCTGCTGGAAAAACACGCGTGACGTCGTGACTGTGTCAAACGACGCGAAAATTGCGACACACAGCGTTAAGATCGCATCCCCCAACGAAGCCGGTAAAATAAAAAAAAAACGACGCATCATAACCTCAAAACGTGAACCACTCGGTGGATTCCTCGAGCGCGTCCGACAAGCTGAATTCGCACGGCATCGGTGGTTAAAAAAAAACGCATGGATAAAAAGCGTAAATTGCGAGGCTCTCGCGACGTACCTGATACAACGAGCGCCTCGTTTGGACCGCAAGTATGTACGTTTCCCATCGCGAGTGCACAATGTCCCACTTCCGTCTTCGCGTCTTTTTTTTTTTTTTATTTATTTCTCGCTCCAAACCGAGGGAAGAACGGCAAACGCGGCACAGAGTCAACCGACACACACCGGGGACACCAAACAACACCGACTCTACGCACGCACCGCTCGACCGACACACAATTAAATTCTAATTGACACTAACTAGCCCTAATGCCATGAGACCAATTGCTAACCACTCCGAAGCGCGATGCCGTCGATGCAATAGGTATACAATATTTTTTTTTTTTTTTTCTTCTTCTTCTTTTTCCTTCCGTTGTATTTTACTACCGCGATGACGTATATGCAACGTCGTATATACAACACAGCGTAGCGGGGGGGGGGAAACGAGGCGACGAGGTCGAGAACCGCTGACTTGTCTACCCGAAAGCCACTGCCCAAAAGCCTTCGGTTTCGGAGCTTCTGCCCTGTGTTTGCAGAAGTCTAGCAGCCGCCGCCGACGCCGCCGCCGCCGTCGCCGCCGCGAGTAGAACGAGACAGCGAGATCGTTCGCTCTCGCTTCCACTCGTGGAAAATGCGACCGGGGCGCATAAGCAATAGGCGCCTGTAGTGAACATCCGAGCTAAGCATGAGTCAGTCAGTGTTGCCAATGACGCGCGGACCGTCGCGTCACTCATAGACGCGCTTTGCTCCACCGCTGTATATTTTGCTCCACCTCTTCCAATGTTCTCTTTAATTTTTCCTTCACTTTTCTACAATAACGGATCGTTCGCGATGAGTCGCCAACATCGCTAGATCCATTTATTAATTTATCATAATCGCCCTTCCCTCAGGTGGGACTCGCGTGGCACTTCCGCTATTACGTCAAATACTAAAAATAAACGCAGCGCGTGGCTATCCGAAGTTGGTCGCTGAAGCGGTTGTCAACTTCAAACGGACTCGAAAAAACACGCTCAAACTAGGGATGGGCGATGAGGAGAAAAAAAATCGATTATTAAATAAATCAATTATGAACATTCGATGTTTCTCAAAAAACATCGGAAAATCGATTATTTTACATCGGTAAAGTAGAAAACGTTGAAAAATCAAAACAAAATCAGCGAAATTATTTTACTTAAACAAATAAAGTCGACCAAGGTCTCAAGGCACATTCAAACGCACAGTGATTCTTGAATCAGCATTGAATAACCATAATTCGTGAAATCATGAGTTGTAGCCGTTGTTGGTGAAATTTGTTTCTACTCCTAAAAATTCAATATACGTATAATATAAGTGGCAGATACAATTTGCACAAGGATAAGGGTTGTGATTCACGCAGAGTTGTAAATAGAAAAAAATAGATCAGATAATCTGTCTTCCATTGAACGTCATATTTTACACCATATGACACACGTTACACGAGAATTAAATATATCACGAACTTTAGTGATGCAAAATTATCGAAAGTTGATATTTCTTTAAAACTGTTAAAATATACTTGTAACACCGCACAGACCGTCTTCGATTTTTTTTCGTCGATGTTTCATAAATAAACATCGAACATCGATTAATCGGTTTTGAAAAAAAATCGGGAAAAAACATCGATTTCTCGAGAAAAAAAAACATCGGTGATCGATTAATCGACAAACATCGCCCACCCCTAGCTCAAACAGCCGCTACACTCTCTTCACTTTTGCGGGACAGAAGCCCTCGCTGAATACTCCGCTTTTTTTGCTCTCTATTAATCGAGTAAAATCGATAATGGTCCTCGAATTTCTTTTATTACCCCAAGGACGCTGTGTATCATTGAATTACACATATATTTCGACGACGCGAAGCGTACACGCGGGCTATCGCGAATAGTTTTGTTTCTCAAGTACCAAGAAATCGGGTGAGGAGTAAATGGAACTTTAGAGAATCAATACTACCGCTTCGCGGTAACTAATCATCGCGATGATTGCGAATAGAGAGAGGGGGGCTGGGGAGAGCGAGTTGCGTATAGAAATTAAAATTGGGAATTCCCGTGTAAAGATCGCCGTCCCGAGTATCCGGCGGAAAATAACAATTGCCAATAAAGATAATTGCCTTTTCGCAATTGAATTTATGAATATATTAGCGAATTGTGAACGCTCGCCTGGTTCAAACTAGTGATGGGCGATGTTACAAAATAAAAACATCGGTGCTGAAATAATCGATCCTCTATTAATTTGTATCAAACAATCGATGTCTCAGCATCAATGTTTTGCCCAAAACATCGATAATATGCTTTCTTTTTGAATCGATGCTTTTTGATTGCAAAAAGCGCGCGCTGATTTGAACGCTCTATAAAATAGAACACCTATTTTTTTATTTTTGCACGTAACAAGTGATCGCGGTGAAAACAAAACTTTGAGTAAGGTAAATAAGTTTTTTAATATTTTTTGGATTGATAATGTGAAATCGTTTTATTGTTTCAGCTGTAATTGTTGGCCCTATTCTGCGTCATTTGCTCGTTCAGGTTTGTTTGTTTACTGAGATTCATCCGTTTTTCAGCTTTATTATACCAACGCTTCCTGAAAGTAAAGAACCAAACATAAAAATATTATGTCATGTTTATGTTCATTGTAAGCCTTATCCCTAAAACTCTTAGGGATACCTGTAATGAAAAAAAATATCCCAACTGTACTTAAATAGACAGCAGTAATACTGAAGCACATTTATAAGGGTTTCGGGCAGGCAATAAAATCAGGCAAAGAACACCGAACAGTTTTAATTAAATCTTCGCGTGATGTACATATTTAAAATATCTATGATGATAAAATAATACAGACGTAAATTGATTACAGAGGTAAAAACGGACTTTCAACGGCGGATACTCCGACAACGTCAAATTTCCCACAGAATTCTTGATGAAAAAATCACGTAATATCAGCGGAATTACCGAACTGGAAAGTCACAATTTTTAAATGGGACATGTAATCGCGCCTGCGTAGTGAAGGTTTCGAAACATCGGTTATTTTTCGTAATAATCGATTTGTATTAAGGTAGTCCTTGCGGATAATATTCATTTCGCATAAATTCGAGGAATATGAGAGAGAATTACAAACACTTCTCGATTATATAAAAATCTGAAAAAATCATGCACATTAAAGGTACTGAAAAGATCAATTTTGCATAATAATAATTCGAAAATGTTATTAACAAATAGATGAAAAAAAATTGTTTAACAAATATTTCGATGACCCAAGATTTTTTTTCATGAAAATGATTCTTTCGTTTTTCCGAATACGTATGAATTTTTTCAGATTTTAGAGTTCACATTGAATTTTGTGCGTTTTTTATAGGGAAAATATGTGAAAATTCAATGTGAACTCTAAAATCTGAAAAAATTCATACGTATTCGGAAAAACGAAGGAACCATTTTCATGAAAGAAAATCTTGGGTCATCGAAATATTTGTTAAACAATTGTTTTTTTCATCAATTTGTTAATAACATTTTCGAATTATTATTATGCAAAATTAATCTTTTCAGTACCTTTAATGTGTATGCATTTTTTCAGATTTTTATACCACCGAGAAGTGTTTGCAATTCTCTCCCAAATTCCTCGAATTTATGCGAAATGAATATTGGTCGCAAGGACTACCTTAAAACATTAGTCCAACAAAATAATAATCGATGTAGCCCTGAAAAACAACGATTGTTGAAACGTCGAGTGAACATCGCCCGCCCACCCCTAGTTCAAACGGAATGCTCCGAAAACTACAATTTGCGGCGATCGCTACGCCGCTATGGAATTCCGAGGTGGCGCCATCTGACGACCGCGATGTTTTTCGCCGCTTCCGAGTCCCAAAGTGTCTCTTTCCGACAACTCGTGTCTGAGCCAATGACGAAAACTAATTCAAACGAAGCTGTTAGGCGACTCTTGGACATAACCTAGCAAACCGTACCGTTGACTCTTGATCGTTAACGGAGCAAAGTTGCACCGACAAATAAACGCAGTATTATCAGTTAAAATAAAGTATTTGAGATTGGGCGCGAGCGGCTGTGACCGAGCGAAGAATGTCAACGAACGTGTCGATCGTCGCTACTCGCGTGCCGACAACACAGCGAGCGGTTTACCTACGTTCGAGTGCCTAGTAGCGATGTTTACGGACCTCCGAGTGTTACAATTGACAGGATGAATACTCCGCAATCGAACAAGAAGAAGCGGAACAGGATGGGCGGGTATAACGAGACCGCCGCACCCGGAAACGGCCAAGTGTTGAGCCCTCAAGATATTTCCCGCTTTGTCCTGGTACCGTCGATTCTTCTATCAGAATTCACGACGTTGAAGTTTGCATCGTTGCGATGCAAACGAGATTAAAAGCGACAAAATATTAATGTATCCAAATGATTATACCGGCTAGAAAAAGTTATTGTAACAACCAAGAGCGCAACAACAAAAATATTATTTAAATTATGAATTATCATGAATTATTTCAATATTATTATCAATTATTATCACACTTATCGCAATTATTATTATTATCAATTATGAATTATTTGAATTTTTATGGAATTAATATTTTGTTGTTTAATTATGTTTGCGTTGCGACAACACAAACCGCAATGTCATTAAAATCCCATGTTGATAAATGAATTATTTGGACAATTGAAATTGACCGCTCTCTCATCCTCGTAATTGAAGATAACACCGGCGGACGAAGATGCGCACAAACAGCTGCGCTTAGGAATAAACGACAGCCTGACGATTCTCTCGGTAGGGGAATACGAGAGCGGCCATAAGATCGGCGGCCACAGAGGGACGAACGCATCGGCAGCTGCGGTGGCTGCGGAGAAGGAAAAGGAGGACAAGGCTATTCTCGGTTCTCTTCCCGTGGCAACCGTGAAGAATTTGGAGGGTTACGAGGGACAAATTGGAGAAGCCGAGCCGCTTCCCAATTCCTACGTTAGATTTATGGAGCGCAGCGGGGAGGAACTCGACGGTAAGACCTTCAAATACGCATAAGTAAAATAAAGCTCTGAATAAAAATGTGTACGAGCGTGCGAGTCGGTAGAACAGAGTCAAAGCGTATCTCGCCTTGGAAACAATTTTTTTCCACTCATCAATGCACACGGATTGTCTCTCCCACAGCTCAAGGCAGCTATACACAGATTACTGTATTAAATATATTTTACCAACAATGAAATAAAAAAATGCTATTTTTCTGTATATAAATCTTATGATATACCGGTATTGAGACAATCGGTTAAACACCATTCATGGAAAGAAAAACTCTAAATGATACAGTTCAGGATGTCTGAGCGCAAAGTGTTCAATTCGCATAAATTCGAGAAAAGTGTGAGAGAATTGCAAACACTTCTCGATGATCTGAAAATCTGAAAAAATTAATGCACACTAAAGGTACTGAAAACACTATTTTTGCATAATAATTCCAAAATGTTAATAACAAATTGATTTTAAAAAACTGTTTAACAAATATTTCGTTGAACCAAGTTTTCTTTGCGTGAAAATGATTCCTTTATTTTTCTGTATACGTTCGAATTTTTTCAGATTTTTATCTAATCTTTGAAATTTCTGTTTTTTGTATGGAAATATGTACAAATTTCAAAAATTAGATACAAATGTGAAAAAAATGCATACCTATACAGAAAAACAAAGGAATCATTATCATGCAAAAAAAAACTTGGGTCAACGAAATATTTATTAAACAATTTTTTTTTATGCATTTGTTAATAACATTTAGGAATTATTATTATGGAAAATTAATCTTTTCAGAACCTATAGTGTGCATGCATTTTTTCAAATTTCAGATCATCGAGAAGTGTTTGCAATTCTCTCGCACTTTTCTCGAATTTATGCGAATTGAATACTTCGCGCTCCTACATCCTTAATGTATACTTCGCGTAAATCAAGCAAAACGCACAAGGACATTTATACAAACAAAGAAATCATTTCACGTATAACTCGTATAATAATAAAATAGAATTAAGGTAAATTATGAATAGGAAAATCTAATGTTAATAAACACTTTCATATTTTTCTACATACTATTAATGTTAAAAAATCGTCCGCTGCGCGCGTCTTAAAAATGTTATATTGTTAAAACGTCGCTGGTTTTCGCCTGCACACACGTGCCTACACACCATTGTCGCTACTGGTTTTTTATATCGGGCGCAGGGCTTTCCTCTCGTCCCGAAATTGGGTTCTTTACCCGTTTGGAATAAATAAACAATAATAATAATAATAATAATAATAATAATTGTAATAACACCAACAGGAGAGGTGGAATACGACTTGGACGAGGAGGATTCGGCGTGGCTGTCGATAGTGAACGAGCGTAGATTAGCCTCGGGCCTAACGCCGCCGATGGAGGCCGACACGTTCGAGCTTCTGATGGACCGTTTGGAGAAAGAGTCGTACTTCCAGCAGCAGAGCAACGGGGGCGGTGGAATCGCCGCGGACGAGGACGCGGTGTGCTGCATATGCATGGACGGCGAGTGCCAGAACAGCAACGCGATTCTCTTCTGCGACATGTGCAATCTCGCCGTTCACCAAGACTGTTACGGTGTGCCGTATATCCCGGAGGGTCAGTGGCTCTGTCGGCGATGCCTGCAGAGTCCCTCGCGAGCCGTCGACTGCGTTCTCTGCCCGAATCGCGGCGGTGCCTTCAAGCAAACCGATCGACCGGCCACGTGGGCGCACGTTGTCTGCGCGCTCTGGATACCCGAGGTACGATTAGAGATGCGAGGTCCATTTTCTCACGGTCATTTCACCGTCACGAGACCGTCGAATGATCGTCAAATGACGCGCAAAAAATTACCAATTTATTTGTTACCGATTATTGAAAACTGCCATCAATTGCGCGTGTTTTTAGTTTGAGCCCGAATGATTGGTACCTGCATAACAATTTCAGGAAATCATCAAAAATTTGTCTAAACGCTCGGCAAATGTTGCGTATCAGCTGATCTGCGTTAAAAGTCACAATTTTTAATGTTTAGCTTCAGTATTGATTTACATATTTGAGTTCAACGTAAAAAATGTGTGACCAAATTTGTGACGAAAAAATAAAAGGCCGTCATTTCGCGACTAAACAGGTGTTTTGGTCCACTTTGGACCGCCATAAGACGCTTGTCGAAATGACCGTCATTTTGACTTCGATAAAAGAGGCAAAAAAGCATGACGTCAAAAGACCGTCAAATGACGGTGATTTTTTGGTCTTTCGACCAATTAAAAAAATTTCTGTCATTTGGTATCTCTAGGTACGATTCGCGAATACGGTTTTCCTCGAGCCAATCGACAGCATCGAGAGCATCCCGGCCGCTCGGTGGCGACTCACGTGCTGCGTCTGCAAGCGACGCGGCGCCGGCGCCTGCATTCAGTGCCACAAGAGCAACTGTTACGCGGCGTTTCACGTTACCTGCGCTCAGCAGGCCGGGCTTTGCATGCGAATGCGCACCGTTCAGCCGGCGAACGGGGAGCCGATGCTCGTGCAGAAAACCGCCTACTGCGAGACCCACGCGCCGCCGGACTATCAGCCCTCGACGAATCCCGCGGAGGCGCGACGACGAGCCATAGCCAACAAGAAAAGTTCTTCCGCTCCCGTTATCTCGATACCGACGATACCGCCCGAGCGAATTCGCGAGATCGCCAATCTCGCCGAGGGGCTTCCCAAGCGCAGTCAGCTCATTCAGCGCCTCATCGCCTACTGGACCCTCAAGCGACAGAATCGAAACGGCGTGCCGCTTCTGAGGAGGCTGCAGAGCTCCCATCCGCACTCCCGACCCACCGCCCTCGGCGATCATTCGTCGCCGCCGCTGTTGCTGCTGCTGCCGCCGCCACCCGATGGCCAACTCAGGGGCGAGCTCTATCGTCAGCTTAAGTACTGGCAGTGCCTGCGACAGGACCTCGAACGCGCGAGATTGCTATGCGAACTCGTGCGCAAGAGGGAGAAACTTAAGAAGGAACTCTTTAAAGTGTAAGACTCGTCTCTGGTCCATCTTACCGTTATTAAGGGGGTCTTCTACCCTGGAGCACCATTTTTTCAACTGGCCAAGTTTTATTTTCTAGCGGGGAAACGAATAAATGTAGACGACTTCGGTTTTTTTCTATTTGTTATTTACGTTTTAAAGTATACAATGGAATTTTTTTTAAGTTAAATATCGTCGACGTCTCAGGCCCACAAACACGGAAATCCAAAATGAGATGGAAAAACGGCTACCACTCCTGCCGGCACACCATTGATCTCAAAATAAAATTCAGAGTAAATTATTCATCAGATCACTTTGGTCATGGAATGACGGAGGTTTTTTTCGATAACTTAATTTTCCGATTTTTTATTCACGTTTTTGTACGAAAAAAATTGGGGAAAAATTGATATTTTTTTCCGCTCAAATCGACCCAATTTTCTTAATTTTACAGTAATCGGAAAAAAAACCTCCGTCATTCCATGACCAAAGTGATACTGATTAATAATCTGCTCTGAATTTTATTTGTATCTCATTTTGGATTTCCGTGTTTGTGGGCCTGAGACGTCGACGATATTTAACTTAAAAAAAATTCCATTGTATACTTCAAAACGTAATTAACAAATAGAAAAAAACCGGACTCGTCTACATTTGGTCGTTTCCCTAGGAAAAATAAATCGAAAAATTGTGCTCCAGGGTAGAGTCCCCCTTGACTCGTAAGACTTATCGTTTCTTCTTCCTCCCGCGTAGCAAGGAAAAGTGCATGTGGTTCGAACTGAGGCCACTCGAGAGTATTTTACGAACATTGCTCGAGGCTTTCAAGTCGAGAGACACCAACGACGTGTTTGGACAGCCGGTCAACACCGAGGAAGTTCCCGATTATCTTGATATCGTGACACATCCGATGGACCTGTCGACTATCGAGGTTATTTCAAGTCTCTCTCTTTATTATTAAAATGGAATCAAAATAGCGAATGACTGAAATAACGAATTTTATAATGATGGCCGTTCTAGATTCGGACCGTTTATTATTTTGACATTTGAAATTTTAGCCATTCACTACTTTGGTCATTAACTATTTTGACCCCCTGCCTATTATTAATCATCAACCTAACGCGCTAATTCCCTCCAACTCTGTATTGTACGTCAATTCACCCAGGCTAAACTCGAGAGGCAAGAGTACGAAAGTCTGAGCGCCTTCGAGTCGGATTTCAACCTGATGGTTAACAACTGCTTGGCCTATAATCGCAAGGACACCATGTTCTATCGCGCTGGACTCAAGATGCGCGAACAGGGAGGTTCCCTCATTGAGCAAGCGAGAAAAGACTACCCGGAACTCGATCCACCGGCCCAAGTCGAACAACCCGTACCGCCGTCCACGTCCAAGTCGCGAAAGCGGGAGAGAAACAATCGAAATCGCACCGAGTCGGAGTCGCAAACCGGCGCACCGGAGGTTCCACAGGCGGGCGTTAATCGCAGGACAGCCGTGCTCTTTACCCGCAAAGCTCGAGCTCGCGCGAGTCGAAGCGGTCAAACGCCGCTTAGCCCGGAGAGCGAGCAGAAGAAACAGGGAGATAGCTTTCGAGTCTACAGGTAATAATGGGCATTGCAATTGGGGCGAGAGGCGAGACGAAAAAAAATTACAAAGTAGAACTTTGCACATTGCTTCCTCATTAATTTTCCTTTTTCACATAGTCACCTCTATGAAGAAGCTTATTTATTCGCTTTGGCTTCCTTATAGAGGAAGCTTTGTGAAAAAGGGAATTTAATGAGGAAGCAATGTGCAAAATTCTACTTTACAACTTTAAAAAATGTAAACAAAAGAAAACTCCGTTACAAACACCGTTACATCTAATTTTGATTAACTACAAATTTTTGTCTTACTCTCTTAACTTTTGCGGAAGTTATGAGCGAAGATGTACATTTTTTTTAATTCAAAATAACGTAAAATCCGAATGACTTTACCGATCATCACCAAATTTCGTACGTAGCAGGGCTGTATGTTATTTTTCGACTGTGGAACATTTCGGTTCATTTGTTGAGATTCGACGTGATTTAGAACAATTTTTTTTTTTTTTTCTTCGAAAAATTCAAAATTCTATAAAACCCGAACTGCTTTAACGATTTCGCTGAAATTCAATACTAAACAACATTGAATGTGATTTTATTTATGAAGAACTATTTACCTGAATTGTCGAAGTTTTACGAAAGTTAGAGCGATCACGCCATTTTTATGAAAAATTAAAAATTTCATAAAATCTGTATACATGGATACATTTAATTAAAAAAAACATGTGAATTACAGAGTAGTTAATACTCTACTTGCGTGCCGAATTTTAGCTCGATCCATCGTTTCGTTCGTGAGTTATGAGCAATTGAATTTTCGGTGCCTGGGACATACATACGCACACACGTACGCACATACAGACATATTCCCTAGACCACTTTTCTCGACGTTTTAGGTGATTCTGAGTATGTTACCATGAAAATCTCGAACAAAAAAATGTCACGAAAACAAAGCTTCCTCTATGAGGAAGCAAAATGTACTCGAATACAATTAATCCGTCGTTACAGGAGCGGCGGTATGGACAGCGACATCGGCGACGCGGAAAGCCAGTCGTCGACGTGCAGCAGTTGCTCGACGAGTGTATCGACGAGTCCTGAGCCCGAGGAGCCGCCGGACGAACCGTTGGATGACGACGCCGACGACAATGACGACGATAACGACAACAACGACGACGAGGACGACGACGACGAAAACGATGACGGCGACGACGACGACGACGAGGAAGAATCACCACCGCAATCGGTAAAGAAAACTAGAGATCAAGTCCAAGAAAGCAAGATCGACGACGGCGAGTCTGGGCTCGAAGCTCTGCAGCTGGTGTGGGCCAAGTGTCGCGGATATCCGTGGTATCCGGCGCTGATAATAGATCCGAATACGCCGCGGGGAACCGTTCACAAGGGCGTCCCGATACCAGCTCCACCGGACGACGTGCTCGCCCTCGCTGTCAATTACAAAGATCCAGTTTTCCTCGTCCTGTTCTTCGACACGAAACGCACCTGGTACGCAGCCATCGGCTTCTTTGCGTTTCAATATTATTATATTTTAAGGTTTTCTAGTGTGTTTAGTGTTTTTTGGGAATTTCATTTTGAAAAACACGTGTTAGTGTACAGTATTAATACTTTACAGTTATAATAAGGTAGTACGAGCGGTACAGTCCCGCCAAACGTGAATTTCAAAGAATATTTCGAACACTTCTCGATGGGATAAAAATTTGAAAAAATCAAGCACGTTGAAAGTGCTGAAAAGATTCAATTTGCATAATACTAATTTCAAAATGTTATTAACAAATAAATGAAAAAATTAATTGTTCAATAATTTACCCGGCAAACCAACTTTTTTTTCTGACGAAAATTATTAAATAATTTTTCTGAACACGTATGAATTTTTTTAAAATTTTCTCTACATGTTTTTTATTACGGTTTTCGCCTCATTTTTCTTTAAAAAAAAACGCAATTTTAAAAAATTAGACAAAATTCTGGAAAAATGCATACATATTCAGAAAAATGAGTGAATAATTTTCATCAGAAAAAAAAGTTAGGTTGCCGGGAAAATTGTTGAACAATTCATTTTTACATCTATTTCGTAATAAAATGTTGTTATCATTATTATTATGCAAAATCAATCTTAGCAGCACCTTCACCGTGCTTCATTTTTTTCAGATTTTTATCCCATCGGGAAGTGTTGGACATATTCTCTGAAACTCATGTTTGGCGGGACTGTACCGCTCATACTACCTTAATACATGCTTAATGCAACATCTTGCATTTTTTCAAAGCATTTTATTCAAAATTAGACAAGATATAAAATGTTGCGCAGGTCATGTCGCAAAAATTCTTTTTAGACGGGCGTGCAGATTGTGGCACTCCTGGTCATCTGAAACAAACATTTTTTTTCTATTCTGTTCTTTACGAATATGGTTATCGTTCGCCCCTCTAATAAAAATGTTATAAAAAATTTACAAAATGGCAGCGGTTCAAAAACAATACTCTGAGTGGTACTGCTTTTGAAGCGCCTCGAAAATGGGTATACACACTAGAAGACCCCCTTAAAGGAATGTGAAACATGTACCACGTGATACGTCAGTGCAATAGAGATAACCGCAAAGTATCGTCCGACGGAGAATTAAATTGCGCTTCGGATGACTCTTTTCTTTATCTCAGAATATTTACGGTGTCTCCGTAGGGCTGATTACAGTTTCTGTTACCGACTGAGTAAGTTTCACATCGCCTTAAGGGCATGTGAAATACCGACTGCGGTAACAAAAACTGTACTGCACGTTTTTTACGCATATTTGCATTTACAGCTAAAAGACGAAATTCATTCCCTGCACTGGTGAAATCCGCAGGGAATGAATTTCTTCTTTTAGCTGTAAACGCAAATATCCGGCAAAAACGTTAATTACAGTTTTTGATACCGACTGGGCTCAACGTGGATATTTCACATCGCCTTAACGCTCGTCCACGACGAATTTTTCATGTCGAATTTTCCACAGGCAATGGTTACCCGGCGAGAAACTGGAGAAACTGGGAGTTTCGCAGGCGCTCGACGAAGCGAAATTGATCGAATCTCGGAAGCCGACGGACAGAAAAGCCGTGAAGAAAGCTTACCAAGAGGCGCTGCATTACCGAAAACAAACCCACAATACGGCGCTGAACGCGGTAACGAGTACCTAAAAAGAAATACCTGAACCAAGCGCGCCTGCGACCATCGAGCAACACACACGCTGCGCCTCTATTTTTATCAAATTTTTTCACATTCAATGACGCGCGAGGGCGTCGAGGAAACTACTACTATTTGTAAGATAAAAGAAAACTCGAAGATCCGTCGAAAGGTTTCGACCGTTTTTCCACAATAAATTCTTTCGCGACGAAAGACAGAGAATATTGCCCGTGGGTACGCGAAAATGTATGCCTTTATTAAATGCGCCTTATATTTTTTCTAATACCATCGAGGAGTTGTATGTTGTTAATTGTACAAGAGAGTGACGGAAAAATAGCGTCTCCGGTTGATTAAAAAGTACAATATACATAATTTACTTGTTTATGATCTGCGGCTCAAAGTCAGGCCGAGTGGCCTTCTCGAGTTCCTTGGCGTACATATCCAATCGCTGAGTCATCTGAGGACAAAATATTCGAGTTAAATGCGCGAATGTCGAAATTTCGGATCGGGCGTTTTTATGATCCACCACCGAATGCTCACTCGAAAGCCCCAAAGATCGTTGGTTTGACGGCAAGCGTTGAGATCGATTTCTGTGACGAGAAGGCCGTCCTTGTAACGGCCGAGACCCGGAGTGCGAGTTCCATCCGGTGCTGTGACGTAGCTCGAGCCGTAGAAATGCCCGAAGTCCCGGTGAGCCGGCGCGCCGTCACCCGAAGTGAACTCCCGCGGGAACACCTCCGTTCCTACGCGATTTATCCCGCAGGTGAAGTAACTGTTGGCTACCGCGGCGCATCTCGCCTCTATCGGCCACAGGGGCTCCGACAACGCTCCGATAGTCGCCGAAGGATTGAATACCAGCTGCAAAATCAAATTATTCCTCGTGTACCTTCTCCACAATATTATACCTACAAATACCGACTGTTAAGGGGGATTTCTACCCTGTAGTACATTGTTCATTTTTCTTTTTTTTTTTTTTTTAAACGAATAATAGTAGACGAGTATACAATGGAATTTTTTAAGTAAAAAATTGTCGGCGTCGAAGGTCCTCAAACACGGTCATCCAAAGTAAATATTGGGAAACACGTCTTCATGGTATAACGGAGGTTTTTTCTTCATAACTTCATTTTTTGATTTTTTATTAATGTTTTTATACGAAAAACATAGGGGAAAAATCGATTTTTTTTGTTTAAACGCGGCCATTTTCTTAATTTTGCAGTAATAAAAAAAACCTCCATCATTCTATAAAGACATGTTTCTCAAGTATCTATGCACAATTTCCGACCAATCGCATAATTACAGTGGTCAGGAGAGTGGTACCCATTTATTTTGGATGACCGTGTTTGAGGACCTGGGACACCGACAATGTTTAACTTTTTTTTAAATCCATTGTATACTTTCAAACGTAAATAACAAGTTGAAAAAACCGCAGTCGCCTAAATTTATTCGTTTCCCCGCAAACAAATAAAATTAAAAATGGTGCTCACATTTTTTTTTTTTTTTTGTGGGGGAACGAATAAATGTAGACGACTCCGGTTTTTTTTCTATTCGTTATTTATGTTTTGAAATATACAATGGCATTTTTTTAAATTAAAAATCGTCGGCGTCCCAGGTTCACAATCACGCTCATCCAAAATGGGATGGGCAAACGGCTACCACTCCTGCTGGCACACCGTTGATCTGAAACTAAAATTCGGAGCAGAGTATTAATCAGTGTCACTTTGGTCATGGAATGACGGAGGTTTTTTTCGATTACTGCAAAATTAAGAAAATGGCGGCGATATGAAAAAAAATCGATTTTTCCCGAATTTTTTTCGTATAAGAACGTTAATAAAGAATCGAAAAATGAAGTTATCGAAAAAAACCTCCGTCATTCCATGACCAGTGACACTGATTACTTAATCTACTCTGAATTTTTGTTTCAGATCGACGGTGTGCCAGCAGGAGTGGTAGCCGTTTTCCAATCCCATTTTGGATGTTTGTGTTTGTGGACCTGGCACGCCGACAATTTTTACCTTAAAAAAAATTCCATTATATACTTTAAAACGTAAATAACAAACAGAAAAAAACCAGAGTCGTCTACATTTATTCGTTTCCCCAAGAAAAAATAAAATGTGAGCACTTGAAAAAAATGGTGCTCCAGGGTAGAAGTCCCCCTTAACTCGGCAATATTTTCACCTCTGCTCCGTTTATTCCAAACATCGTCCAATTCAGCGGATGATGACGGCCGTAACAAATATTTATTCCGATGCGTCCGTAATTCGTCTCGAACACAGGATGGCCGGTGTTTCCCTCCATATAATAAGTCGACTCGTTAAAGTCACCGACTCTGGGGATGTGGTTCTTCCTGTGTTTTCCCAGAACTTTACCATTCTCTCCTATCACAACGCAAGTGTTCCATATGGTATCACCGTTTTTCTCGTCTCTCTCCAAAATTGGAGAAATAATGATCATGTTGTGCTTTTGCGCCAGCTTCGATAGCAGTAAAGTCGACGGACCGGACTCAACATCTTCCGCGAATTCGCACCAGGGATACTTCTCTCGCGTGCAAAACGCGAATGGCATTGCTGCGAAATAACATTATTACTTTCTCGTTTATTTATTCGCCAGTGAATGAAGGATTATCAGTTAGTCTCGGCATTCGCTATTTTTAAAGGCTGTGGTTAGCCGTCCGGATGCCGGACGAAAACGTGTAACTTATTCGTTCGGAAAGTGGCCAAATTATCACTAATAACGGTTTTCATAAAGCTAAACTGCTAAATCCATTGCAAATATATCTGAATGAATAATATGTGATTATTCGTGCACAAAAACTTGTAAATTGATTGAAATTGTATCTGGACGAATAATATACGGTTATTCATACAGACAGATCTCGCAGGTTGGTAGAGTCTATTTGAACGAATAATACACGACTGTTCGTCCATAAAAACTAAAGCGGAAATTTTCCGCTATGATAAGGAATTTTAACGGTTTTCTCTTTATAAACATTATGTACAGTATTAAAGCGGATATTTTTCACTTTAGTAAGGAATTTTGACGGGTTTTCCTTTTTAAAACATTATATGTCTACATATAATACTAAAGCGGAAATTTTCAGTTTCCACTTCACGAAACATACGAAACGTTCAGTCGAGATCGCGACGTGAATTTTTCCGATTTTCCGGACGAATAATATAACACAATTCGTACGGTATCCGGACGTCTAAACACTCTGATTTTTAAATCGTATAAAATTACTCAGTGAGAGTCTTCTATACGTAAGTATAAGTGTCAGATTGTTGAATTTTTCATTCCGATTACTTATTTTTTACATTTTTTCTCTTGCAGATAATACGACGTTTCTAATATATATATATAGTTTTTATTATAACATCAACTTACTCCAAGCTTCCTGTAAGCATACAACGTTGACTCCACAGCTGGCGGCATGTTCGATGTATCTGCAAATCTTATCGTGAATAGCGTCTCGTTGATCTTTGATGGGATAATCAGTGGGCAGAACGATGGAATGCTGAACGGCCCCGATTCGCACGACGCGGGGAGCGCGGGTTTCCTCGGTGACCGTGACCTTGATTTTCCATCCCTTGACCTCCAAATCCTCCTTCCCGTTCCATTGCGGCAGTGTCAACTTTCTGACGAATCGCGAATATCGCGCATTAAAGAGGGTCGGGGGGTGGGGGGGGGGGGGGGAGCAGAACACCGAGAGGGCCCTCTCGTGGTCAACGGTCGTACTTGTCCACGATTATATAGAGCGATCTAGCGAGAGATCGCGTCGAAAAATGCGCGTCACCGTTGTTCATCGTAAATTGCACAATATTCATACGAATGCGACAACGACTTATTTATAGAGCTCCGAAGCCGGGGCAGAGAGTTTCCCGGGTGAAGCCGCGCCTAAAATTCGTTCAGTTTATGGCATCGCGAGCGACATTGAGGGGCTCAGCTGCCGACTACGGGTCTATTACACCGGGAGAAAGTAAACATATTGCTCTCGATTGACCGCCTGAATAGTATAAAAAAATGTTTGTGCAATGCTTACTCCACTTGACGGCCAAACAAGATCCTGCTCACCTCCCGTAGTTCAACCTCGGGCAGATGCTTCTCTAAAATTTCCTCGATGCTCGAGCACTGCATGGCGGAGAACGAGTTTTTCGGATGCGCAATCAACGTGTGTCCACCGCACGACTCTGTATTATCTGATGCGCTATTGGGTGCATCGCGCTCAATTTATGCCTCTAATTTATCTCGTCGACTTTTATCGTATTTTATCTCGCGCTCTCTCTCTCTCTCTCCCTCTCAAACACACATATCAGGCTCTCGAAAAAGTCGCGAGTGCTCGCGTACGATCAAACTTTCATGAACGAACGACGGTACGCGAATAGCGACAAATATAGTTTGTTAAGGAGGTAGTTTCGATACAGTCCCGTTACATATGAGCTTCGAGGGAAATTTCGAACCCTTCTCCATGAGATATTGACCTGAAAAAAATCAAGCGTATAGAAGGTACTGAAAGGATTGATTTAGTATAATAATAATGCCAAAATGTTATTAACAAATTAGGGAAAAAATGAATTGGTCAACAATTTACCCGGCAACCCAACTTTTTTTTCTTATGAAAATTATTCATTCATTTTTCTGAATACGTATGAATTTTTTTAGATTTTCGTTTAATTTTTTTTTATTGCATTTTTTTAAAGCAAAATGGGCGGCGAAAACGGCAATTTAAAAAAATTAGACAAAATTCTGAAAAAATGTATACGTATTCGGAAAAATGAATGAATAATTTTCATCAGAAAAAAAAGGGTTGCCGGGTAAATTGTTGAACAATTCATTTTCTCACTAATTTGTTAATAACCTTTTGGAATTAATATTATACAAAATCAATCTTTTGAGTACCTTCTATATGCTTGATTTTTTTCCGATTATTATTTCATGGAGAAGGGTTCGAAATTTCCCTCGAAACTCACATGTGACGGGACTGTACCGAGACTACCTTCTTAATTGCACAGCTTTCTCGGTGTCTTACCGACTTTAAAGGTCGAGATCGTTTCATAATTGTCGCGAAGGTGCGATATTTCCAGCCGAGGTTTCGCGCAAGGGGTGTGGCGTGTGTACTTTTCTTGCATTAGAATTCGAATGCGTCGGAGATTGCGGGTGTTGTGACAAAAAAAAAAGTTTGTCGCATTGTCGTTCGTGTGATCGTGGAATGTAAAGTCGAATATAAAACGAAGGTAGCGGTTAGTCCCATTGGTCGGGGAACCCTACTTTCATTGTGTCGATCGATCGGGAGAAAAAATATTGCATGTCCGAGATTCCCCTGTCGATTATTTATCAATATCCAATTCGAACGCCCATTGCGATATAAAATTTCGTTATCCAATGAGCTCGCCCGATCGTTGCACCGTCGCGGGCGTATAGGAATGCAAGAATCGGACAGCATCATCCAGACGCGAACATCCACGGTTTTATCAACCGTATATAGACTCTTCGGAGATTCATCTGAGAATACAATAATTAAAAAAAATAATAAGATAGACACGTATTTTCGGGATTCCGATGGAAAATTCGATCGCTTGGCTTCTCTCTCTCTCTCCCTCTCTCTCTCTCTCTCTCTCTCTCTCTCTCTCTTTCCCTCTCTCGTTTCTTTTTTTTGTTTCCTTGTTTCCCCTCATTTAGCTTTTAAATATTCGCTCTGTACGTTTTTCTCTGTCTGCTTGTTTTTCTTTTGTATCGCTTATTTTGTACGCTACGGTCCTTAGGGGATTTTATATCTCAGGGCCGAATAAACTCTACTCCACTCTGCTCTCTCTCTCTCTCTCTGTCTCTCTGTCTCTCTCTTTACCGGGTATGTTGCACTACCCGCGGCTGCTGCACATTTCTCGCGTCTTTGCCGCATTACCTCGACGCACGGAACGAGGAGCGCGGAGTGTGTGCCTCGCTATCAATTCTCGCGCGGCGGTACACACTGAGCGAGAGGGTGTCGGAATATCACCCCGAAATCATGTAACTCTTGGTCGGTTGAGATCTCACGATTCTCGTGGGGGGATATTAGGAAATTAGGAGTTTTTCGTCACCGGAGCGCAGGAGAGTCGTGCGTGCGCGTATTCCGCAGTCTCGTCGATTCACAAAGTCGCTGCTCCGATTCGTAGCAGTGCGCGAACATCGAAGGGCTCCCCACTCGCTCGATCGACATGACTTTTCGCGGAGCGGCCGCGTATATCGCAGTGCTGGTGGATCATTGAGTGATTGTGAAAATCTTTGGGAATGTTATTTTCCAGAGATCGTGCGCGTCGCTCGTGAAATGCAGTCGATGCGAAAATACGTAGGTAAGGTTAGCCAACGGCCATATTCACTTATTATCATAATTCTGTTGATGTTTCGTTATCAACGAAACGGACAGGATGGGCTTCGTATTCTCTTTCTCCCCCCCCCCCCCCCACCCCCCGCTCACAACTCACAACTTTTCCCTCGTGTTTATGCTGGTGAATCGTTGCACACATTGATTTATATGTTCGGCAGTGACATGCTGGCCAATGAATTTGTCGTGATGCCAGATGAGAACAATGAAGAATAAAATGCCACCGTTCAGAAGGAAAAAGTCAGGCAAGTCTTTTCCAGTGAAGGTTTGCACCTTGGACGCGGAGCTCGAGTTCAACTTGGAGGTAGGTCCTCGAAATTGGGGCATTCTTGATGGTTGTTGCGGCGGTAGGTGGCTCGTTCTTTATTCTCATCGCTGGTATATTTGTGTGTTTTCAGTGGCGAGCCACTGGAAGAGACTTGTTCGATTTGGTCTGTCGCACTATTGGCCTCAGGGAGACTTGGTACTTTGGGCTTCAGTATGAGGATGCCAAGGGCTTCATATCGTGGCTCAAATTGGACAAAAAAGGTATTTTTCATTTCTCGCAGACAGCGTCGTGAGACACCATTACTTTAAGAATTAAAGCGTACACAACGGTTTCATTTCTTGTTATCATCTTATAACGATGACTTGTAGGGATTTTAAAATGATGTAATGTAATTTTGTAATGTAATTTTATTTTATGGATTGCTCCTTTACATAGTAGATCACAGTTTGTGAATTGCATCAAAAAACACGAGCATAGATAATTAATAATTTGGTACAAAAATTAAATATAATATAAATATAATTATAAACATAAAAAAACAATAATTTAAACATAAAAAAACAATAATTTAAACATAAAAAAACAATAATTTAAACATAAAAAAACAGAAATTAAGATATGTGAACTAGTTCACATATCATAACAGAATATGATATGTGAACTTTTCAGTAGTCACAAGAAACACCAAATTTTTCAGTAAATTTTGGGAGAAATTGTGATATAAGTGGACAAGCGCAGTCCTCCATTATTTCCGCAATGCGTTAACAGTATTTCCCAATTTCTTCAATAATATTGCCATGAAGATTCATGGGCAATTAATATCACTCGCCTGTATTCAGTGTTATGAGTCCCCATCATTTTAAGAATTAAAGTTCACATAACGGTTTATTTTCTTGTTACCATTTTATAACTATGACTTGTAGCGATTATAAAATGATACGTGAACTTTTGAATAGCCGCAAGAAAAACCGAATTTTTCATTCAATTTTGGAAGAAATTGTGAAAAAAATGGACAAGCACGGTCCTCCATTATTTTCGCAATGCATTAACAGTATTTCTCCATTTTTTCAATAATATTACCATGAAGATTCATGGGAAATTAATATTACTTGCTTCTATTTGAAAGTTTACACATCGTATTATAATCATTACAAGTTATTATTATGAAAACATAATTACAAAGCCAATAGTACGATCAGTCTTATTTCCATAAAAATTAGGAAATAGGATTTACAACTCTGCTCATAGGAAGTCTCAATGACGAGACAATGTGTCTTCGTATGATGATTAAAAAGGCTCGTTGGCTGAATTTATGTTCTGTAGTTTTGCAATATCGTACGACAGGTCCGCGTTGTTGGAAAAAACAGTCAAGTTTGAAATTCATGAAATTTGGGGTAAAAAGAAAAATTACTTGACAAAATGTTCTCCATGAGTAATTCAAAGCAGGCTTGTGAACCCGTGATGTATGAAAAATTAATGTATTGAAAGAAAAATCATAACAAAAACGTTGATAATATTGTAAAACGATGGTTCAGTTCAGGATCAAGGAATTTCCCAGCAGCCCACAACACCGTTCATGTTTTTGGCGAAATTCTATCCGGAAGACGTAGCCGAGGAGTTGGTTCAGGAGGTGACGCAACATCTCTTCTTTCTTCAAGTTAAACAGGCAATTCTTTCGATGGATATATACTGTCCTCCCGAGGCGTCGGTTCTACTCGCTTCTTACGCTGTTCAAGCAAAGGTAATAAAGCGAAACCGCTGCTCTGTCTTAAAGTACTACGAGCGGTACAGTCCCGCCACACGTGAGTTTAAGAGAATATTTCGAATACTTCTCAATGGGATAAAAGTCTGAAAAAAATCAAGCAGTTTGAAGGTACCAAAAAATTTGATTTTGCATAATAATAATTCCAAAATGATATTAACAAATAAATGTAAAAATGAATTGTTCAACAATTTACCCGGTAGTCCAACTTTTTTTTCTGATGAAAATTATTCATTCATTTTTCTGAATACGTATGAATCATTTCAGAATTTTGTCTAATTTTTAAAAATTACGTTTTTTCAAGAAAAATGAGGGACGAAAACCACATTTAAAAAAATGTAGACAAAATTCTGAAAAAATTCATGCGTATTTAGAAAAATTCATGAATAATTTTCATCAGAAAAAAAGTTGGCTTGCCGGGTAAATTATTAAACAATTCTCATTTTTTCATTAATTTGTTAATAACATTTTTTAATTATTATTATGCAAAATAAATGTTTTCGGCTCCTTCAACGTGCTTGATTTTTTTCCGATTTTTATCCCATCGAGAAGTGTTCGAAATATTCTTTGAAACTCACGTTTGGCGGAACT
Source organism: Pimpla rufipes (assembly GCA_963932165.1). NCBI lineage: Eukaryota > Metazoa > Arthropoda > Insecta > Hymenoptera > Ichneumonidae > Pimpla > Pimpla rufipes. Next base: position 1,075,593 of record OZ010635.1, read on the forward strand.
GTACCGCTCGTAGTACCTTAAAAACGGTGATATCGTTCTCAATCATTGAATCCCCGTTGCTTACTCCTCAGTATGGCGACTACGACGAGGTTTCGTATCGTCCGGGAATGCTCGCGAGTGAGGATCTCCTGCCTCAAAGGGTGATAGGTCAATATCAAATGACTTCCGAAATGTGGGAGGACAGAATAAAAATTTGGTACGCGGATCATCGGGGGATGTCGCGCGACGAGGCGGAGATGGAATATCTCAAGATTGCCCAGGATCTCGACATGTACGGTGTAAACTATTTTCCTATAAGCGTGAGTAATTTCGTTGATAAACGTATTGTGGGGGGAAGAAACCAAGAAAACTCTTGGAACCGCAAAACGCAGCGGTCGGAGATGGAGAAACTATTTGATCGATCGAAAGGAAAGTGTGTTCGTGAAAAAAAAATGGATTTTCATCAATCGATCAAAGCGACTTTTAACCATTTTTATTTCGAGTGCGGATTGTAATGCAATGACGCGTGGTAATAATGTTGTCTCGCGATCGTTGCAGAATAAGAAAGAGACCGATCTGTGGCTGGGTGTTACGGCGCTGGGCCTGAATATCTACGAAAAAGAAAACAAGCTGGCTCCGAAAACGACATTCACGTGGTCCGAGATTCGACATATAAGCTTCGATGACAAGAAGTTTGTCATCAAACCGGTGGACAAATCATCGCCGAACTTCGTCTTCTTTTCGCAGAAAGTTCGCATGAACAAATTGGTAAAGAGAAAATTTAAAAATTCAAAAATTCTAGGTTTAGGCTTAGATGAGCGTGATAATGACAGCAATGCTCGGATATTGTCTGCTAAGATTCTAGATCTCTGTATCGGAAACCACGATTTATTCATGCGGAGACGAAAACCCGATTCCATGGAGGTGCAACAGATGAAAGCGCAGGCAAAGGAGGAAAAATCGAGGCGAGTGGTTTGCATCGAATGTACTTTTTTCACTTCCTATTTCGTGCTTTTACTAATTTTCTCGTTTCACATTAGGAGGCAAATTGAACGCAATAAATTGGCTAGGGAGAAACAATTGAGAGAGGCTGCGGAGAGGGAAAAAGCTGCTATGGAACAGCGACTGTTGCAATATCAGGAAGAAATTCGCTTGGCGAACGAAGCTCTAGTGAGATATACGACTAAAAATAATTTTTTCATTAAGGGGGAATTCTACCCTGGAGCACCGTTTTTCCTTTTATTTTTTTGTGTAGAAACGTATAAATGTAGACTACTGCGGTTTTTTTTTACTTGTTATTTACTTTTTAAAGTATTCACTGGATTTTTTTTCTTCTTCTTTTCAAGTTAAAAATTGTCGACGTCCCAGGTCTTCAAACACAGTCATCCAAAATAAATGGCTACCACTCTCGTAACCGCTGTAATTATGCGATCAGCCTCAAATTGTGCATACATAGTCGAGAAACATGTCTTCATGAATGGCGAAACATGTCTTCATAAACATGTCTTCATAAAATGGCGGCGTTTAAACAAAAAAAAATCGATTTTTCCCCTAGGTTTTTCGTATAAAAACATTAATAAAAAATGGAAAAATTAAGTTATAAAAAAAACCGAAAAATTAAGTTATCGAAATTGTGTATGTATACACAATTTCAGGCCCTTCGCAAAATTACAGTGGTCGGGAGAGTGGCAGCCATTTATTTTGTCTGACCGTGTTTGAGGACCTTAGATGCCGACATTTTTTAACTTAAAAAATGCCATTGTATACTATAAAACGTAAATAACAAGTCGAAAAAAACCGCAGTCGTCTACTATTATTCGTTTTCTCAACAAAAAAAATAAAATGAAAAATGGTGCAGCAAGGTAGAAGTCCCCCTTTATAGAATTGAAATTTACTGAATTTGAAGCAATTTCATTGAAACTATTGATTAACCTTCGCAGAGGAGATCCGAGGAAACGGCGGATCTTCTGGCAGAGAAAAGTCGAGTAGCCGAGGAGGAGGCGATGCTCCTCAGTCAAAAAGCCTCGGAAGCGGAGCAAGAAATAACGCGAATAAGATTGAACAACATGAAAACTGAGGAGGAGAAGGTCCATCTGGAGCGCAAGACCCGCGAGGCCGAGTTGCTAACGGAGCGACTGGTCCAGGAGTCCGAGAGGAGAGCCGCGGAGGCCGAGAAGCTGAAGGACGAGTTGCTGCGCGCTCGAATCGCCGAGAAAGAGGCCAAGGAGAAGTTACTCGAGTTCCTCAGCAGAAATGCCTACACCGCTGCCATAACGGTGAGTTAAAAAAAAACAACATTTCATCTCTTCGACGCGTCGGTGTTTTCATAGGTAAGTGGATGCAGTTTCGGTCTTTTCACTGTATTTCTGACTAAAGTACATGTTTCTTGTAATTTTATGCTTTTTCTGGCCATTTTCATCATATTTTTTTATGTTGAAAACAAGATATTTTGCATTTTTTGCTTATTCTTCCGACATGTTCCATTATTAAAATATAAAAAATATATAGTTTATACACACGGAGTGTTAACCCTCCGTGTGTAAACTATATTTTTCTATACACGGTCGGTACACTGTCTTTCAGGGAACAATCGAGTTTACAAAATTTGTTAAGCTTTAAAAAAATCTGAAAATATTCAGGGATACTTCTCGAAGTGTCTACTGCACGGCCCAGAAGTTCTCGAAGTCAAAAGTTTTTAACTATTGTTAATAAAAATTGAACTGTAGTCGAAAATGGGGAAAACGGGTTTTTTTAATTCATAACTTCGCAATAAACAAATATAAAACAAAGGGTTATAGGGTTTTGTAGCTTAGACTATGAGCTTTCAAAAGAATATAGGGTCATTGGGGTGGGCTTTGAAAAGTTGAATTATTTCAGTACCTGAATGTGGGAAATATTTTACGAAGTCCGGCATGTTATAAATACACTGAACAGTAATTATCCGGCGCAAAATCAACGTAAGAACAATGTAATACAAATTTATTTTCACTAAAAATATTGAAACATGTCGGAATGAATAAGCCAAAAATGCAAAATATCTTGTTTTCAACATAAAAAAGTACAACGAAAATAGCCAGAAAAAGCACGAAATTACAAGAAACATGTATTTTAGTCCGAAATACAGTGAAAAGACCGAAAAACTACGAAAAAAGAAAAAAAAACGTCATCCGCTTATATATCAAAATACCGACGCCGTCTGTACACTGACCGTTTGACGGATCGGTCGCGACTTGCACAGACCGGCGTTTGCCCGCTATCGGCTAGACCCGGGCGCCACTTGAGCCTTTTCTCCACACTAAACAGATTTTTAGGGGGGAGGGGGTTCGAATCCCACACTTCATTCGTTGGCGGGATATTTCAGTTAGAAATTTCGACTGTTCCTTAAGGCGATGTGAAACATGTACCACGTGATACGTGAGTGCGAGAGAGATAGCTGAAATTTTTAAATAAAAACCATTCCAAAACTATTCTTATTCCGGATGAAAGCAAAATATCATCGGACGGAAAGTTAAAATGCGCTTCCGTTGATGTTTTTCTTTGTCTCAGAATATGTTCGGTATCTCCATACGATTGATTACAGTTTTTCTTACCGACTGAGTAGGTTTCACATGCCCTTAAGGGCATGTGAAATATGTACCACGTGACACGTGAGTGCGAGAGAGATAGACGCAATTTTTGAAGCAATGCCATTCCAAGATTATTCTTATTCTGGATGAGAACAAAATATCATCGGATGGAGAATTAAAATACGCTTTCGTTGATGTTTTTCTTTGTCTCAGAATATTTTCGGTATCTCCATACGATTGATTACAGTTTTTGTTACCGACTGAGTAGGTTTCACATCGCCTTAAGGCGATGTGAAACATGCACGTCGAGCCCAGTCGGTATCAAAAACTGTAATGAACGTTTTTTACGGATATTTGCGTTTACAACTAAAAGAAGAAATTCATTCACTGCGGATTTCACCAGTGCAGGGCATGAATTTCTTCTTTTAACTGTAAATGCAAATATGCGTAAGAAACGTTCATTACAGATTTTATAACCGCAGTCGGTATTTCACATGCCCTTAAAAGACCCAGTTTACACACGGAGGGTTAATGGAAAATATTTGTGTGCCTTTTTAGCCTGTACCAAATCTCTTCCCGTCGACTCAAGTGCTGCCATCCGATCTCCAAGCCGATCTGCAGACTCTTCAATTGGACGCTGAGCCGTTGGCCTCGGACCTCACGTCGTACGATCTCATAGCCGACGGTGACGTCGATCAGTTGTCCCTCGAGATAGAGAAGGAGCGCGTCGACTATTGGGAGAAGAGCAAACATTTGCAGGAGCAGCTGCGAGAATTGCGCTCGGAGATCGAGGTAATGAAGGTCGGCGAGAAGCAGTGCGAGCTCGATCAGCTTCACGAGGAGCAGGTGCGACTAGGGGAGAACAAATACAGCACGTTGAAAAAAGTCAAGTCCGGATCGACCAAAGCCAGGGTTGCCTTCTTCGAGGAGCTTTAGGACGAAAACAGTGTGAAACGGAATCGCGCCCTTCGCTCGCAAATCAACCCTGCATCGTACGACTTACGTTGCACACATTTCGAGGATAACAACAACGCGAGCCTCGTTGTGCGTAAATTTCGGGACGCTCCAAAATCTGTACATATTTTTGCGAATGCGAGAACTCGAAAAGGGACAGACGACAAACGACAGTTTGCGCGATCATTTTTTTTACTCATCAACGAGATACGATGTCACGACTGTTGCAGAAAAAACGTATATTATTTTTATCTTGTGCTTTTTGTTTCTTTAATAGTACGATCGTCGGTAAACAGTATTAGCACCGAAAGCAATTTAGTTTATTATACATGCGGTTGTTATTTACAACAGCGTAGTTTGTGTTGTGCTAGAATACATCCATCGTCGTCTCGTTTCAAGAGCGACGCTCGTGCTCGAAACTCGGAATCTCCCGAAAACAGACCCTCGATCGTCGTTGAAACGATTCGTCTCGAAAGTTGAGTTTTAAGGTAGTACCAGCGGTACAGTCCCGCCAAACGTGAGTTTCAAAGAATATTTCGACCACTTCTCGCTGAGAAATCGAGAAGTGTTCGAAGCGTTTCGAGAAATAAAAATCTGAAAAAAATCAAGCATGTTGAAGGTTCTGAAAAGATTTATTTTGCATAATAATAATTTCAAAGGTTATTAAAAAATTAATGAAAAAATGAATTGTTCAACAATTTACTCGGCAACCCAACATTTTCTTGTGATGAAAATTGTTCATTACTTTTTCTGAATACGTATGAATTTTTTCAGAATTTTGTCAAAATTTTTTTTAATGCGGCTTTCGCTCCTCATTTTTCTTGAAAAAACGCTATTTTGAAAAATTAGACAAAATTCGGAAAAAATTCATACGTATTCAGAAAAATGAATGAATAATTTTCATACGAAAAAAGTCGGGTTACCGGGTACATTGTTGAACAATTCATTTTTACATTTATTTGTTAATATCATTTTGGAATTATTATTATGCAAAATCTCTTAAACTCACGTTTGGCTGGGCTGTACCGCTCGTACTACCTAAACTGAGTCGCATGTTTTTTCCGTTTACCACGAGTGCCCGGAAAAAAGCGAAACATCGTTACTCTCTTATCTCTAGAAATTATCACGTAATGAGGCTGCGGCCGAGTCCTTTTTATCGTTCTAAGTTGTAACTAAGTGCTTCTACGTTTTAATCGCTCTAGCGATAACGAATTCTGTCAATTCTTCTCCGCGCGAACGGCACGAGAAATCGTTGATTACTCGCCCAATTCTTGCATTGAAGTTACGCCAAATTTCAATCAACGCAACTCGTTAAAAATGCACATATTTCTATGAATTACACGTGTGTACATGCAGACAATATGAGAAAATGAATACGATATTTTATTACTTTACTGGGAAATTCAGAGAAAAAAATCATGTAGTCTTGTACATATTTACAGATTTCCAATTGAGGCGAAATACCGCGAATTGACTGCGAGAAAATCGCTGCTCACTGGCCCCCCACTTGGCAGTAGATTTATACGGCGAATTTCAATACACATCTCTCATTAAAATTCATATATTTCAATTATACGTGTGTACACGGAGACAAGATGAAAATTGGAATAAAATTTTATTATTTTAATAATAGACGCTTTAATAACATTTCATCCAAACCTTTGTACACATATTTACAGATTTTCATTTAGCACGGAACACCGGGAATGTTGTATGATAAAAAAGAAAGAAAAAAAAGAAAAATATTTGTCAAATACTTATTCTTCCACATAAAGACGAATCAAGTGATCCTCGTTGGCAGGAACTCTCGTCACCGGGCATACACCGTATTTTCTGACGATCGGCAGGATGCATTGGTAACAAAACACGTAGCTGCAAGAGGTAGTCGAAACATGAGTACGAGTTTAATGTGCCAACTTTTCGGACATTTAAGGGGGTCTTCTAAATTTAGAAAAACAGTTAAATGTACAGTGTTAATATTTTACAGTTATTTTAATACACGTTTGATGCAACATCTTGAATTTTTTCAAAGCATTTTATTCAAAATTAGTCGAGATATAAAATATTGCACAGGTCATGTCGCAAAAGTTCTTTTTAGACGGGCGTGCAGATTGTGGCACTCATAAAAAAATATATGAAAAATGTACAAAATTGCGGCGCTTGAAAAACAATACTCTGAGTCGTACTGTTTTTGAAGCGCCGCCATTTTGTACATTTTTCATAACATTTTTTATTAGAGGGACGAACAATAAACATATTCGTAAAAAATTAGAATAAAAAAAACCGTTAGCTTCAGATGACCAGAAGTGCCACAATCTGCATGCCCGTCTAAAAAGAATTTTTGCGACATGATCTGCGCAACATTTTATATCTTGTCTAATTTGGAATAAAATGCTTTGAAAAAATGCAAGATGTTGCATCAAACATGTATTAATATAACTGTAAAGTATTAGCACTGTACATTTAACCATTTTTCTCAATTTAATTCCCACAAAACCACTTGGAAAATGGGTATGCACACTAGAAGACCCCCTTAATTGTAACTCCATGAGAAAACGAGTACCCAGATACTGAGAGTGCTGTGTGAATCCTACGGGTCTTGTGACACACAGGACACAATCCCTTGTACCCTTTGGCGGATGCTGGAACCGTCGGTGCCGGAGGTACTGGAAGTGTCATCAGATTCGTGGAATAATTTTCCTGATTCCACCATCGAATGAATTGCAGAAAAAAGGCTCCGAGCTCGAGGGATCTCGTAAACGTCCTTTGGAGCAATTGCACACCGTCGCCGGTGTGAAACGATCCGTCTTTGAGTTTTCGCAGTAGCTCGGGAATAGTTACCATCTCCTGAGCTCCGGAATACGTCAAAGTTGTCGATAGCAATTGGTATATAGGAGTAGGATACTGCGTACGACCGGAGATATACAGCACGTAGTAAAAGAGAGCCGATGACTCGCGAATGTAGTGGTAAATCGTGAGAGTTTTCACGAAACACGATCTCAACGTTCTCTTCCAATGCTGTTGAGGATTTAATGTTCAAGGGGGAAATATTAACCGTTTTAGTCAGAAAAAGTCTGCAGGTGGAGTCTGGGCACTGTTCAAGTGAAAACGTATTTTCGATACTTGTTTCACAAAATAATTATAGCTTATTATGTTTATAAAATGTTATCGGACGTTTTAAAGGAATAACGATGGGGTAACATTTTTCTCTCGGTTGTTACCCAGTGAAAAACCTCGGTAATCATTTTGTGATAATTAATTTGTGAAATATATGAAGTATTCTCTGTCGATTCAGCCACATTTTTCTTCGACCCTCAATAATTGGTAATATCAAAGTACCAGTAAAGGGCACTCTATATGTGAATTTTTTCAGATTTTTAAAACCATATTTAAAAAAATACCGTTTTTCTTTTAAACGCAAATATCTCGGAAACTTGAAGTTACTTAAAAAATAATGTCTGCACATAAAAGTTGTCATTTTCTGTTGGCCTTCGAGCGGTATATTTCAAATAATTTTCACGTTCCGATTAGAATGATTTTTTACCGAAAAACGGAGGAATTATTTTTTAAATAAAAAAACGGATAATTTTCTTGTACTGAAAAATGACAGAGTATCCGTGCACGACTTCTGATATTGCAAAAAAATCCTCAGAGTGGCACCGATAGATCTTCTGGTATAAAAAAATGCATTAATCAAAAGAATTCCGCCATTTTCCGGAAATTTTACAGAAATAATTTTTTTTTGTACCAGAAGATCTATCGGTGCCACTCTGAGGATTTTTTTTGCAATATCAGTAGTCATGCACGAATACTCTGTAATTTGTTCAGTCCGAAAAAATTATGTTTTTTAATAAAAAAATTATTTCTCGGTTTTTCGGTAAAAAATCATTCTAATCGGAACATGAAAATAATTTGAAATATACCGCTCGAAAACTAACAGAAAACGACATCTTTTATGTGCTGACATTTCTTTAAAGTAACTTAAAGCTTCCAAGATATTTGCGTTTGAAAGAAAAAACGGTATTTTCTGAAATAGTTTTAAAAATCTGAAAAAATGCACATAGAGTGCCCTTTACTGGTACTTTGATATTACCAATTATGGAGCTGATCGGAGAAGGTCGAAGAAAAAAGTGACTGAATCGACAGACAATGCTTCGTATTCTAAACGTTTTTCTATAAGAATATACGTTTTTTCTTAAAGGGACGTAAAAAATCGTAAAGAACTTGCAGTCTTTGGCACACGTCCGTCAATCTCGTCGAGCTTGTACTTTTCAGCTTTGGCCTTTAGATATGGATATAAAATCAGCAGTATCACCGAACATTTCTTCTGTTTTTCAGACAAACTTCCCCCTGCTATCGACTCGACTAGGGAAATTCTTTGCAGACCATAAAATGTCTCGGCGAAAGAAGCGGCTGAAAGATATATATTGTTTAGTATTCTTGCTCCAGTTTTTCCTCAATCTCCAACAGAAATTACCATATTTATTGAGGTAAAAATTCTGCAAAAATGCATGGAAGACCAAGTAAGCCTCGTCGGACCACTGGATGAGGGCCCCTCCGTACCTCTCAGGATTGCAGGTAGCTAAAAACTGAAATTACCAACTTTCTTCAGACATTTTCCCGCAGATCGGAATACCATAGACCGCGACAATGGAGACAACCTACAGTGAATAATTTCTTGAAAGCTGGTTCTAGAGTCGACGCAAGAGATTCCTGGGCCACTACTTCGAAGATCGTAGGCTTCCCGTGAGTTGTCCCTGTCAAGTGCGCTCCCTTCTCAGCCATTCTTCGTTATATGCGACAACGTTATTGTACAAAAATCATCCCTCGTACAAACAGCGAAGAAATACTTTCCACGTCTGAGAGAAACTTTGATCGCTGGAGGTAAAAAATATAACAAATGAGACAAAAAATTTAGATGTAACAAAAAATGAAGAAAAAAACCAGTGAAGAAAAGTGAAGCGAGACAAAAACCAAAAAATTAAAAAGTGTAACAAAAAAACCACTGAAGAAAAGTGAAACAAGACGAAAACCAAAAAATGAAAGAAAAAAAAACCACTGAAGAAAAGTGAAACAAGACGAAAACCAAAAAATGCAAGAAAGAAAAACCAGTGAAGAAAAGTGAAGCGGACGATTTTGAAATTAGCGCTTAATCATTTTGTTACCGATCTGGCCCCACGTGTCTATACATCACACATTGTTTCTCGGTTAATGACGTACACAGGAAGCTACAATTTATTTCGGGCGAAAATTGGTGTACACAAAGGAAAAGGACAACCGTGCGCGACAGAAGAGGCACCGCGATCAGCTGTTCGTTTTTTCCAGGTTATGTCCGATCCTCCCCCCTCGCTCCGCCGTTTATCGGGTTAATTTTGACACTCGGGATTCCGAAGAAAAATGGAATTGTGCAGGCGATTAATAATACGACCGGGCCGAGTGTTGCGGGTGCGCGATTTCAGTGCAACCGCTTTGAGACGCGATCGAACGGAAAGAAACAACGCGAACGGAAACGACGCCGATGGCCACGAGAAAACGACGCATTTTGGTTTCAAAACGATCAAGGAGAGCGAAAAGGAGAAAGAAGGTTTGCGCTTTTTTTTACGAAGTTGAAGTTTGCATCGTTGCAATGCAACGAAATTAAGGTAGTACGAGCGGTACAGTCCCGTCAAACGTGAGTTTTAAAGAATATTTCGAAAACTTTTCGATGGGATATAAATCTGAAAAAAATCAATCACATTAAAGATGCTGAAAAGATTTATTTTGCATAATAATCATTTCAAAATGTTATCAACAAATTAATGAAAAAATTAATCATTCAACAATTTACCCAGCGACCCACATTTTTTTTCTGGCGAAAATTATTCATGAATTTTTCTGAATACGTATGAATTTTTTCAGAATTTTCTCTACATTTTTTTAAATGCGGTTTTCACCCCTCATTTTTCTTGAAAAAACACAATTTTGAAAAATTAGCCAAAATTCTGAAAAAATTCATACGTGTTCAGAAAAATTAATGAATAATTTTCATCAGAAAAAAAAGTTGGGTTACCGGGTAAATTGTTGAACAATTCATTTTTACATGTATTTGTTAATGATATTTTTGAATTATTATTATGCAAAATCAATCCATTCGGTACCTTCAACATGCTTGATTTTTTTCAGATTTTTATCCCATCGAGAAGTGTTTGAAATATTCTTTGAGACTCACGTTTGGCGGGACTGTACCGCTCATACTACCTTAAAAGCGACAAAATATTAATGAACCCAAATGATTATACCGGCTATAAAAATATATTATATCGACTAAGAGCATGACAAAACAAAATGATTTCACCCCCTGATGGGAGTGAATTATTGAAATTCTTATGGAATTAATATTTTGTTTTTAATTTGGTTATATTGCAACGATGCAAACTTCAACATCATGTTTTTTTTCTGCTCCAACGTTGATGATGGATTATGGAATAATTGAATTTTCGGCGTTTTTCAGTGCGAACCGTGTTTGAAAATGTCGCCGACTCGTACGACGTGATGAACGACGCTATGAGTCTTGGCATTCATCGGGTCTGGAAAGACATGTTCATCGAGGAATTGGGCCCCACTCGCGGCTGCAGACTCCTCGACGCGGCCGGAGGAACGGGAGACATTACTTTTCGTTACCTCAATTACCTCGATAAGTTGCCAAATCCCAAGGGAATCAGCAGTCACGTGACTGTATCCGATATAAATCAGAACATGCTTGACGTTGGCAAAGCTAGAGCGCAGAGACAGGGATACACCGTGGAGAACGGCTACGACATTGCCTGGCTCCAGGGGGACGCCGAGAAACTTCCCTGCCCAGACGAATCGTATGACGCTTATACCATAGCGTTTGGTATCAGGAATGTAACTCACATCGATAAGGTGAAAGACAAAACGAAACTTGACAATTTTTAACGGGGACTTCTACCCTGTAGCACCATTTTTTCAATTAATTTTTTTGTCAGGAAACGAATAAATGTGGACGACTCCGATTTTTTTCTATTTATTATTTACATTTTAGAGTATATAATGGCATTTTTTTTTAAGTTTAAGATCGTCGGCGTCCCATTTCCATAAACACAATCATCCAAAATGGGATTGGAAAACGGCTACCACTCCTGCTGGCACACCGTTCATCTGAAACTAAAATCCAGAGTAGATTAATCAGTATCACTTTGGTCATGGAATGACGGAGGCTTTTTCCATTTTTTATTAACGTTTTTGTACATTCAAAATTGGGGAAAAATCGACTTTTTTTTCGAATCGAAAAAAAACCTTCGTCATTCCATGACCAAAGTGATGCTGATTAATAATCTGCTCTGAATTTTAGTTTCAGATCAACGGTGTGCCAGCATAAGTGGCAGCCGTTATTCCATCCCATTTTGCATTACCGTAACAAATGTTTACTTTAAAAAAGATTCCATTGTATACTTTACAACGTAAATAACAAATAGAAAAAAACCTGAGTCGTGCACATTTATTCGGTTCCGAAAACAAAAACAAAACAAAAATTGTAAAAATGGTGCTCCAGGGTAAAAGTTCCCCGTTAATTTAAGTCATTTGACAAATTCTTCACGTGATGTTACCAGAAACTTGAAAGAATTCGACATACCTTGCGCAAAGAAAGCCTTTCCTTTCTCTTGAATCAATAACATTGATTGAACAGGTGGTGGAAGAAGCCTACAGAGTCCTACAGCCGGGTGGTCGTTTCATGTGCTTGGAGTTCAGTCACCTCAACAACGATACCTTGCAATGGTTAGAAGAATCTACTAGCTATCTTTGGCTGTTCCGCGTCGTAATTAACGCTTCTTCGATTCCCGTAGGATGTACGACAAGTACTCGTTCCAGATGATCCCGGTTTTAGGAACGCTGATAGCCGGGCAGTGGGAGCCCTATCAGTATTTGGTCGAGAGTATACGAAGATTTCCCAAACAACAAGATTTTAAAGTAAAGGAAAAGCGCGGAAAAATATATCCGAAGGTTGTGTCATTTACAATGGAATTTCACTTTTTGCAGGATATCATCGAGAACGCCGGGTTTCGTCAAGTCAGCTACAGAAATTTGACCTTCGGGGTGGTGGCTATACACACGGGATTTAAGATCTGACGTTCCTATCGTCGATTCTTTCGCTAAATCTTCAAACTGTGTATATAATAAAAAAATATAGATTGGCTATTTAAGTCTGGGGAAGTAAAGGAGGCTGTCACAGTGGTTACCCTGGTTAAAAGATCCGATTAGAATCAATAAAACGGACGAAAATTCGATTAAAACCTGTTTGAATCGGATTGAAACCTGTTTGAATCCGATTAAAACCTGTTTGAATCTGATTGAAACATGTTTGAATCTGATTGAAACATGTTTGAATCTGATTGAAACATGTTTGAATCCAATTGAAACCTGCTTGAATCCGATTGAAACCTGTTTGAATCCGAATGAAACCTGTTTGAGTCCGATTGAAACCTGTCAATAAAACGGACGAAAATCCGATTGAAATCTGTTTGAATCCGATTGAAACCTGTCAATAAAACGAACGAAAATCTGATTGAAACCAGTTTGAACCATTTATTTTTCAATCGGAATTTTGTTCATTTCATTGGGTTCTATCAGTATCAATGGGAATTACTAAGTAGGGTAGTGTACGACAGTTATTCAAAAGCAAACGCACGTCGATGTATCTTTAGAGACAACTGTATTAATATTTAGTATTGGAGAATGCAGCTTCAGACAGAGCAGGTAGGTATACATACATTACAGTCCATCCAAAGGTTCACAACATTAAATTAATACGGTTCCTCTATCAAAGAGTCATTTTTTTCATGGTGTGTCCCAAACTCCGCTGCCAGAAAATACGAAAATTCCGTTATACGAGTTTTTCCATTGCGCTTTTGTCTGTATTTCGCCTATTTTGCTTCAACATCGAATCTGATGCAACACGAATATAGTATTAACGGGGGAATCGTTTGATTCCAAGATCTTAGTAAAACGCCTCCAAACGCGGTTGTCACAAAATAACATCCCACGATTGACTCTCCCTCAAATCGATACAACTTTCTTCCTTCATGATTTTCCGCTCTAATTCCAAGTCACGAAATTTCAGCTCACCCCAGAGATTGACTTATTACTGCTTATTGTTCGTTATTTGTCGAAGGTGTGCGGTTCGAAGTGCATTTTCCTCTTGCTTTTCTTGTTTTTTTTGGATCGGATTCACAAGACTCTGCTGTAAAATTGCAGCAATTTTACGTAACACTATCTTACTGTCTATCGATGAATTTTCACGTGAAATCCTATGTTTCGTATAGAATGCAACGTGAAATATAAAAATTGACTTGGCTCTCGTCAAAACGCCCCCCTTGACCTCGCGAACCAACTCCGAGGTCGAACGATTGTTGGTCGTTTTCTCTAATCGACGGTTTCTGTCGGTCCAGTTTGTTCGGAATTCGCTGCCCATCGAACGTTACAATTTGCTTCGTGCCCGCTCTAAATACTGTATATTCTTGATGAATCAGTGCGCATGTTCGATAAATCTTTAGCTTCGGATGCTCAGCGAGAATCATACGCTTCTCGCGTTGTACAAAACGCAGTCCAGTCGAATGAGTCCCACGCTTTTGTACATAAATACTTGATATGTACATGCATAGAACGTCGTGATCGAGATACCCGTTCTCACGCATAAAACGTGTTTGTGTGTGTGTCTGTCGTTTTGTGCAATGGAAAAAGGCTCCTCTGCCGCACTTGCGTTGGGACACGCCGTGAATTTTCGCCTAATAGGCCTTTGTGTGCCAAAAGGAAAAATAAAAACAAAAGAACCCCCGCCGAACTAAACGAAATTCTCGCTTCGTTGCGCTACGTACACGATACCATACGCATTGCAATTCGGACATATTATAAATTTATGTTTTATATTTAAGATTTCGTAAAACTAGTTAATACTAGAGCGTTTATACGAAGACCGAAGAGATTCCTTAGCCGCCAACTCGGCAACAGCGAGTCGGCTCGAAAGAGCCAAACTATCGTGACTGGCGAGTAGAAAGTACATTTCGGGGACAACGGAGACTCGCGGGTATGTTTCGAAGAAAAAAAAATAAAATAAAAAATGAAGAAGAAAAAAAAACTAAATGCTTCTCCTTCCTCCTTTCTTTTCAACTTAAGGATGTAGGAGCGCGAAGTATTCAATTCTCATAAATTCGAGGACAGTGCGAAAGAATTGCAAACACTTATCGATGGTTTGATAATCTGAAAAAATGCATGCACACTAAAGGTACTGAAAAGATTAATTTTGCATAATAATAATTCTAAAATGTTATTAACAAACTGATAAAAAAAAGTTTAACATTTTTTCGTTGATCCAAGTTTTTTTTTTCATATAAATGATTCCTTTATTTTTCTGTATACGTATGAATTTTTTCAGATTTTTATCTAATTTTTGAAATTTGTACATATTTTCCATACATAATACAAATTTTTAAGATTAGATAAAAATCTGAAAAGATTCATACGTACACAGAAAAATAATGGAATCATTTTCATGCTGAAAAAAACTTGAGTCAACGAAATATTTGTCAAACTATTTTTTTTAAATCAATATGTTAATAACATTTTGGAATTATTATTGTACAAAATTAATCTTTTCAGTACCTTTAGTGTGCATGAATTTTTTCAGCCATCGAGAAGTGTTTGCAATTCTCTCGCACTTTTCTCGTATTTATGCGAATTGAACACTTCGCGCTCCCACATCCTTAATAAGGGACTGAAATTCGTGGCCAGAAGATGCGAGACAGTCGAGCGATGCTGAAACTCGTACATACTATATGCAAATGGGACACGAGGGGTATAGCTCCGTTACGAACGTATTGAACATTGTTATATTATTCAGGCAAATAGCTTTTGTGTACGGGATTTCTGATATTACAATCTTTGCATATACTCGCTATAGGGTAGATTGAAAAATATAGAATAGATTAAAAAACTCCTACCACATACTCAATCATATATATATATATATATGTCGGCTCTCGCGCGGCATGTGCAAGAGATATTCATTATCAAACGTGTTTCTCTCTCCCTCTTTCTTTTTTGTTTTGTCTGTTAATTTCGAGTAATACCCCCTCCCGTTCCTGTGACTTTGATCGCCACTCAACCCGTTCATAAGTGCCGCTCAAGGTGAAGTGAAATGATTTTTTTCACCGTGCGACATTTACAAACGATCCATGCAAAGACAATTTTTAACTTTGGACAATGTTTGTGAATGTGCTCAGTCTAAAGTTCGAACGTGTGTGGTTGGTTGCAACTCTTCTCGGGCATTACAAGTTCGTGTAGTTTCTACGCGCGAGTCAGAGGGAACCCGCGGGGATCCTTGGAACACTCTGCATGGAATATTGCATCGAGATTGCACTATGTATAAATACGATATCGTATGTATAATCTATACTTATAATATTATCGTTAATTAGTACGGATTATTAAATTGACGAAATAAACTCGAAACTGTTTTTCGGCATCAACGAGACAAAACTATTTGAGTTAATTGAGATACACGTCTTTACTTTCTCTCTCTCTCTCTCTCTCTCTCTCTCTCTCTCTCTCTCTCTCTCTCTCTCTCTCTCTCTCTCTCTCTCTCCCCCCCCCCCCTCCCCCTTCCCACACTCATTTACTTAAGTATGTAATGCCTTTTTCCAAATGAAGATACGTCGGCAAAGACGCCAAGTTTCTTCACAAAATAACAATTCGATAATTAACGAGCGTAAAACGTGCGTCATAATTATCAGGTAGTAATATAATAATTTCGTAGTGTCTGTCGCACTACCGACCGTTGATATTCGACCTCTATGCGGAGGATAATTGTTTCCAAGTGCACAATAGATATATATGTAAAAATGTAAAAAACAAGAAAAGAATAAAGAATCACGTAATTCGTTTTAAGAAACGTAATGTAATTTTTCGATTAGTTTAATATTCGCCGGCGTTAATGTAAACAGAAATCTTCGCTATTTAAAATAATATATAACGTTTATCTATAAGTCGTAGAGGTGCAGCATTTTCGTATTTTCACATTCTTCATCATTAATAATAAATTGGGACGCGAGATTCCGAATAAGGTGACGTAATAATTTCTCTTTTTGAAGATTGTAATAATCAGTTTGGCTTGTGTTCATTATTGGCGACGATTCAGCAGTCACAATTTCGCGTGCTTGTGTGTGTGTGTGTGTTTGTGTGTGTGTTGACGATCGAAAGTTAACATTTATCGGGCCATCGAAAGGTTCTTCGTGATATATATCTCTACATATATGCCCGTAGGAGTGTGCATCCCTCACTTTGTACATAACTCTGTTGATCACCGGCAGAATGAATTCGCTACGATTTTAAAGCCGCCAGCACTGAACCCAACCCATACATATATATATACCTAATATGAAACAAGAACACAACAAAGTTTTTTTTTGTCATACGCGATACATTTCTCAACATGTAAGGAAGTATGTCGTTAGTTATTTTTTCCCATTTTTTTCTTTTTAGTGTTTTTCTTCTCTCTCTCTCTCACTTCCTCCGTTAACTCGGGGTCCTCGAGTAAGTTTCCCTACCCTCGGAGCTCTCTCTACATATCATCAATTTAAACTCGGGCCCCACGATTAAAACTCATTAACAACATCGAGACGTAGCGTATTGATATTCCATCTTATGGGTGGGTGTGGGTTGTAGGTGTAGCTGTACGCGTGGGTGTGTCCGTGTGTACATGTATGCTTGTCCTCGAGCCGTTCTTTCTTCTTCTTTTTCGTGTTATTTTTTAATCATGCCAGCAGTTATTCTCTCTCTCTCTCTCTCGCTCTCTCGCTCTCTCGCTCTCTCTCGCTCACTCTCGCTCTCTCTCTCTCTCACTCTTTCCCTCACTGCCTCTACTTTAAAAACAAGTTATATATGTGTTATCCGTTGAAGTAATGTTATTTATTTTATAGGTGGCATGGCGATCGCGAGATGGAGAGGGGGGTGGGGGTAGGGTGGAGGTCTGGGGTACAGAGAGTAGAAATCGCAGCTTATCCGCTCTTGAACAGGAGGATTGCTACCTGGCCCAGGTAAAAATAAATGAAATGTCTTGTTTCATGCGTCACGTAGCTTCCAAAGTTGCGTCCGACGATGCAGTGCCACGTGGGGTTGTACTTTTTGTCAAACTCCTTTTTGATAAACGCAGCAATGTCCTGAGAACATTTGAAAAATCGGCGTCAATTCCTGCTACAATTGCGTTTTTCAACGCACACTTTTTTTTTGTTATTTTTTCAGTTTATATGCATGTTGTAAATAAAAATGTTTTTAAACATTTTTGTTTAATCAACATTAACGAAAATATAGGCATTACAAAAATCTTGTCTCTGTGGCCAAGTGTCATTGGACTCTCAACCACGCAGGTGTTTCGTGTGAAAATAAAAATTCGTTTTTTTTTGCTGAAAACTGTTTGAAGGCAGAATCTACAAATTTGTTCAATAAAATGTCACCTGGATTCTGATTATAATTTGAATGGGAAAGTACTTTGATTGTAATTTTTATTCAAACAACGAGCCATTTGTATTGCAGCAGTTATTCAAAGGCAAAACCATTTGAATTGTTATTTTCATCCAAAGAAGTATTTGAGAAGTATTTGAGATGTATCATTCTTAACACACCTTTTCAATGTTGTACTTCTCGAGAGCTTGTGTGGCGCAGTCGACAGCATCCTGCTGCATCTCCTCCGACATATCGGCATTCTTGATAACAGCTTTGCGATCCATTTTGTCCAGTCTAAAACAAATAATCTCACTGACACTGATCGCAGAATAATACAAAAAAAATGATAACAAAAACTTGAAAGACTAAATTTAAAAAATAATAAGAAGCCTGAATATACCAATGATTATTTATCGCTGAAATGAATTTTCAACGTTCCTTGGTATAATTCCCAGAGCACTAAAATTTTCCAGCACCGAACGACGACCGCTGAGTATTATATCTGACGGGACATGGGAAAGCTACAATTTTTTCTCTTCACAAACCACAAACTGTCTTTTCAAGTTGCTAGCGTAAACAAGAAATTTTCATAGCTCACAACGCACTGTCTCTTGTTTTGTCCTATCGGCAAATGAGAGGGCTCCGTGGTAGCCATGACAACGACATGGTTACCAAATAATTGTACATACCTAGAAATCCTTTTTGATTGATAGGCAATAAATAATACACCCAAAGTGGGAGAGATAAAACTGTCGGACGAATAGATAAAACGGTATAATTCGGCATTGATCCAACGAGAGAAGGCCTTGACACCATCCTGTCCCTAATGTCTCGGAGACAATTTGAAAACAACAAGATATATTCAATGGCTACCAAAAGTGGAAACATACTTGTAAAAAAAAATCTCTTTTACCCCGTCGCAAATGATAGTTGAACAAGATTTTTTCCCTAAATACAATATATCGAACGATGTTGAAGTTTGCGTAGTTGGAATGCACTAAAATACAGAGAAAAAAAAAAAGAAAAAATAAATAAATAAAAAGTAATTGCTTTTATATTCTGTGGTGACTTTATATCCATTTTTGCCATTTGAGGTAATTACAATACATTTTTTTTTTTCTGAATTTCGTTGCGTTCCAATGAAGCAAACTTCAACATTCTTATATGGACCTGACGCTGGAAAATTTCTTGCAATGGCTTCCTTCGATGTTAAAAAAACTTGCGCGCCCAGACAGCCTACAGAGACAAATTTGCGTACAAGCGCAACCTTCCTACTGACTGTGCAGCAAAGTGGGCGATTTCTATGGTGACTTTTTATGTTTATAAAATATTTATAAAATATATTTATATTATATATATTTTCATCATTTGGGTTAATCAAAATTCATTTTTTTTTCTGAATTTTGTTGCGTTCCAATGATGCAAACTTCAACATAATTATATCGACCCGACGGTGGAAAATTTCTCGCTACAGCTTCCTTGGATGCTAAAAAAACTTGTGCGCCCGGACAGCCTACAGAGACAAATTTGCGTACAAGCGCAACCTACATAGACTGCGATATACAGCGACTAGAAAGCTTCCTACTGGCTGTGCGGCAAAGTGGGTGATTTTTGGAGGGAGACGAGAGACAGAGATATACGTAAAGTTGTGTGATGGTGTCACCTACATGAAGATAGAAAATGCACAATGAACCTGATTATTGGCGCACGGGAGATTTTGACTGTGGCGTGAATGTCAAACGCCGGCATATCAATTGATACGATATATATGTATGCGGAGAAATGATTGACCAGGTGGCAGAGAGAGAGAGAGAGCGCGAGAGAGAGGGAGAGATTTTTTTCGCGTAGCCGAGAGGCAACGTACGGCGGCGGCGGTGGCGGCTGCGGCGGCAACGGCAACGGAGATGCGATGATGATGATCGCGCGGGGAACGCGGGAGGATGCTGTTTTGTCGATAGGAGGAAAATAAAAATAGAAATTTGATAGCGCACGCGATGTTAAAGTGGGCCGACAGGGAGGGATTCGCGGGTGAGTCGGTCGAGGGGACGTCGCTCGGGCACCGGGCGCGAGGTGGGAAATATTCACGGTTTTTGACGTGAGGCGCAACGGGGAGAGCGAGCGAGCGAGCGAGCGAGACAGCCGAGACGACGAGCTCCCCGGGAAAAAATGAAAATAATACGCGAATAAAGACACAACATACCTCTCTTTGGTAACACTCTCCACCAGCTGGTGCACGGAATATCTCGCGGGATTATATACTCGCGGCGTTAACCCGTCTTTCGGATATTATTTATTCTTTTAACACGGTGATTTTTGCGCACTGCTGCCGACACCGAAAACTTGTCGCACGGGTTGAAGATTGGAGAGCGCCCGTACCCACCGTTCCGACTTTTCTATTGGTCGCCGCTCAGGGTCTTCTGGCAGGGTCTTCTGCCGTCCCGGCGTGCCTCGCGGCACTTTTCCCGATCCCACCGCAGCGCCGACGAGCTCCACGAATCGCGGCGCGCGGGACACTCGAAAGTCCCAGTGACGACCAATCGCGAGGCTCGAAACAGCGGAATCCTCAATCCGGTCGAGGGAGCGCGCGAAACGCGACAAACTTTCAAACGTGCGCCGCGTAGAATTATCTTCAAGGGGACTTCTACCCTGGAGCACCGTTTTTCATTTTATTTATTTATTTATTTTTTTTTTTTTTCTGGAAAAACAAATAATAGTAGACGACTGCGGTTTTTTTCTACTTGTTATTTACGTTTTATAGTATACAATGGAATTTTTTAAGTGAAAAATTGTTGGCATCCAAGGTCCTCAAACACGGTCATCCAAAATAAATGGCTGCGAGTCTCCTGACCACTGTAATTATGCGATCGGTCTGAAATTTTGCAGATATACTCGGGAAACATGTCTTCATGGAATGGCGGAGGTTTTTTTTCGATCACTTCATTTTTCGATTTATTATCAATGTTTTTATACGAAAAACATAGGGGAAAAATCGATTTTTTTTTAAACGCCGTCGTTTTCTTAATTTTGCAGTAACCGAAAAAAACTTGCGTCATTCCATAAAGACATGTTTCTCGAGTATGTATGCACAATTTCAGACCGATCGAATAATTACAGTAGTCAGGAGAGTAGTAGCCATTTATTTTGGATCACCGTGATTGAGGACCCAGGACGCCAATTTTTAACTTAAAAAAAAATCCATTGTATACTTTAAAACGTAAATAACAAGTAGAAAACAACCGCAGTCGTCTACATTTATTCGTTTCCCCACAAAAAAATAAAATGAAAAACGGTGCTTCAGGGTAGAAGCCCCCTTAAGGCGAGGCGAAACCTCCATGAGTGCAAGGGAGATAGAAAATCATTTTCGGAACAACAATACACGGAAACTAGACACATGCCTGGAGAAATAAAAGTTTTACACCATGCAGAATTGAAAGAGGAATGATGTAAAACTTTTCTTTTTTCTGGAAACGTTAAGCATCGGCGGTATAATTATTTACAGTTTTTATTGCAGACTGAGTGGGTCACCTCGCCTTAAGGGCATGTGAAACACACGTACCACGTGACACGTGAGTGCGAGAGAGATAGCCGCAATTTTTGAATAAACACCATTCCAAGACTATTCTTATTCTGGATGAAAAGAAAATATCATCGGACGGAGAATTAAAATTCGCTTCCGTTGATGTTTTTCTTTGTCTCAGAATATTTTCGGTATCTCCATACGATTGATTACAGTTTTTGTTACCGACTGAGTAAGTTTCACATTCCCTTAAGGGCATGTGAAATACCGACTGCGGTAATAAAAACTGTAATGAACGTTTTTTTTTACACATATTTGCATTTACAGCTAAAAGAAGAAATTCATTCCCTGCACTGGTGAAACCCGCAGGGAATGAATTTCTTCTTTTAGCTGTAAATGCAAATATGTGTAAAAAAAACGTTTATTACAGTTTTTATTACCGCAGTCGGTATTTCACATGCCCTTAAGATTACAAAAGAAAACAAAAAAAAAAGAAGAAAAAAATACATCTGCAATAAGGAAAAATGTGAACTGAACAATCGTCGTTTCACGATGTAATGCACAGCGATGGAATATTCCGAATTGATGCACAGCGTCTATTGACCTTTGTAGTTATTATCGAGGAGAGATGCGACGATGAAAGGACACGAGAAATAATGAAAACCCGCGGAACAAGACGATTTGTTGTCGGGTCCAAGCGGGCCGAGGGCGATGAGGCTCCTGCAAGAAAATTGAAGAAAATAATCTCAGTTTCATTTCCGTAGAAAGTAACGTCGGGTCGAACGTGTGTGGTGTTTATACATCCCTCGCGCTGTTAGTCGATGGTAACCCGAGTGTCGCGCGAGAGCTCCCCGAGAGCGCGCGCAACGAGCCGAGAGCCGCGGAAATGAACCAATCGGCGTGGCGCGTGTCGCGAAGGTTGGATTGTAAACGGGCCTTGCGCGTTCGCACAAGAATGTTCGCATCGCGCCAAATCTAATTAGCGAGCATATCGCGTCAGATGGCTTTCACGCTTTTCACGATGGCGCACAGTGAACTTGTTAATGTTTATCACTCAAAGTGTTAGGAGATCGAGGGATCTCGCGCCGGTCGGAACGAGTGAATTGTAAATTTCATTGTCGTTAGAAGGATGATGGAGGCGGCACGTGGTAACGAATTATCGGCGATGATCTCGATGGCGAGCGTCAAGGAGGAGCCGCTGGAGCAATCGAGTGCCAACCAGGATGCTCAACAGTCACAGATACCTGCGTCGATGTGCAACGACGACGACGACGACGACGACGGCGGTGGCGGCGCCGCCGGCGGCGACGACGACGACGAGTCCGAGCATCGAAACGACTGCCTACCGGAGAGCCAGGAGCCGGAGGTCCGGGCGTTTCTCAACAAGTGCGTTTTCTGCGACAAAAACTTTACCTCCGAGGACGACCCGAAACTCTTGGAGTGTCTTCACGCGGCTTGCGCCTCGTGCATCAGGAGCAAACTCAGCGATTCCAATACCTCCGTCGACGTCGACGTTATGCGTGCGTGTTGACGTTTTACCCAAAAAACAAATTTCCTCCGTCGCTCTTTCCAAGCCGTTGGCCGCATATTTTTCCATGACGCTCAAGTTTGCATCGTCGCGACGCAATGAAATTCAAGACAACAAAATATCAACGAAGCAAAATGATTTTACCGAAATATTTTGTCCATCGCTCTTTCCAAGTTGTCGGCAGCATCTTTTTCAATGACACTGAAGTTTGCATCGTTACGATGCGATGAGACTAAAAACGCTGTGTCTAGCGTCTCGCAAATGTGACTGTTGTGTCACTGTTAAAGTCACAGAAAGTCTGCGTGACTTTTATTTTTTCATTAAAGTCACACAAAATTGTCGCGACTTATAGTTACTTGCAAAAATCACGCTCGATCGATGTGATTAATAATTATTCGCAAGAATCACGGTCACTGATGAAAAACTAACTAAAGTGGACATTTTCCGCTTTAGTAAGGAATTTAAAGGGTTTTCTCTTTAAAAACACTACATACAGTATGACACTGGACATTTTTTGTTTTAGTACGTATTTTCAATGGATTTTCCATTTCAAAGTATTATATGTATACATATAACACTAAAGCAGAAATTTTGAGATCCTAATTCACAAAACATACGAAGCGTTCGGTCCAAGTCGTGACATTAATTTTTCCAACTTTCCAGACGAATAATATTGACACTTTCAAACATTTATATGCAAATAGGAATGAACCCTTGTTAAGGGTAAATTTTTGTACAGAGCTACGTGCATATCCTGAAATAGCATTACTTTCATCGTGACATGAACTGATTTTAACATCAGTGAGCATGATTCTTGCGAATAATTATTAGTCACGTCAATTTAGCGTGACTTTTGCAAGTAACTATAAGTCACAACAATTTTGTGTGACTTCAATGAAAAAATAAACGCGGACTTTGTGTGACTTTAACGGTGACTTAAAAACAACAAAATATGAATAAACCCAAATGATTATACCGGCTACAAAAATTGATTACAACGACTAAGAGCGTGACAAAACAAAATCATTTCACCCCCTAATGGGAGTGAATTATTTAAATTCTTATGGAATTAATATTTTGGTTTTAATTTCGTTGTATCGCAACGATACAAACTTGGACGTCATCTTTTTCGCGGCGCTCGTTTTTCACTCATCTTCCGTTTTTCCTTGCTTTATGTTCCAGTCGAGAGCAACATCGTCGTCTGTCAGATTTGCAATGTCACGAGCCAGACGGTGAACCTCATTGAAAATAGGTTTCACACAAAGTTTGTGGAGGACGATTGCATTACAGGTGGAGACGACGACGGCAAGGATACCGAAGAGGAGAAAAAGTGTACCAGTTGCCACGATAACGCCAGTGCGACCAGTTGGTGCGTCGAGTGCGAAGAATTTATATGTCAGAATTGCGTACTGGTGAGTCGTTTGCGACGATAATATATATATTTTTTTTTATTTCACGTATCACACCTTTCAATTTACAATAGTGTTTAAAGTGAAGCCGCAGCTTGAAGTTATTATTTTTGAATATTCTTCTTTTGAATCATTTCATAGTAGCATGAATTTCTGTTATTCTAATTTGTGGCGTGGAATTGGAAACTCCTCAGGCGCACCAGAGGCTAAAGATAACCAAGGATCACACGATTAAGCCAAAAGACGAGGTTGCCAATTACGCGGAGAGTTCGAAAAAGAGCGACAAGAAAATAGCGAGCTATCTATTCTGCGCCGTTCATCCGCACGAGCAACTTTCGCTATTTTGTCAGACCTGCGACACACTGACCTGCAGGGATTGCCAGTTGAGCGATCATCGTGATCACAAGTACAAATTTATTCACGAAATTGCGGCGGAGACTCGAGGGTCGGTGGCGACGCTGCTGAAAGAAGTTAGGTAGGTTTCATTCGGCCACAACGATAATACATATTCCATTGATCTAACAATGTTTTTTGTCAGTTATAAGAGAGTTTTGCTGAAGAGTGCAATGAAAGTGATCGAGGACAGACAAGTTCTGATACTGGAGAAAAAGAAAACTCTGGTCCAGGACATAACGCAAATGGTCGTGCAGTGAGTAAACGAAGAAAAATGTTGAAAATGTTCATAACGTTGAAGTTTGTATCGTTGCGATGCAACGAAATTAAAAACAACAAAATTGTAATTAACCCAAATTATTATACCGGCTATAAACATTTATTGTAACGACTAAGAGCATGACAAAACAACATTATTTCACCCTCTAATGGGAGAGAATTATTTAAAGTCCTATGGAATTAACTTAATTTAATTTATTAACGGATCACTCCTTTCAATTTACAATAGTGCTGAAAGTGGAGCCGCAGCTTAAAAAATCCAGTTTATACAAAAAACAATAATTAAATATATCTATGAACTAAATTAAACTATTGAAGGGAAACCTAATGTATAAAATGTATAAGCCTATTATCACAAAATTATGCACAATACTTCTTAGCCCGTTGTTCATAGCGAACGATTTTCTCGCGCGCTGGAGCAAGGAACGAATTGTAGAATATACCCATGAAATTTAAGGTAGTACGAGCGGTACAGTTCCGCCAAACGTGAGTTTCAAAGAATATTTCGAACACTTCTCGATGGGATAAAAATCTTTAAAAAATCAAGCGCGTTGAAGGTACCGGAAAGATTGATTTTGCATAATAATAATTCCAAAATATTATTAACAAATAAATGTAAAAATGAATTGTTCAACAACTTACCCGGTAACCCAACTTTTTTTTCTGATGAACATTTTTCATTCATTTTTCTGAATACGTATGATTTTTTTCTGAATTTTGTCTACATTTTTTTAAAAGCGGTTTTCGCCCCTCATTTTTCTTGAAAAAATACAATTTTGAAAAATGAATGAATAATTTTCACCAGAAAAAAAAGTTGCGTTACCGGGTAAATTGTTGAACAATTCATTTTTACATTTATTTGTTAATAACATTTCGGAATGATTATTATGCAAAATCAATCTTTTCGTCATCTACAACGTGCTTGATTTTTTCCGATTTTTATCCCATTGAGAAGTGTTCGAAATATTCTCTGAAACTCACGTTTGGCGGGACTGTACCGCTCGTACTACCTTAAGACGGGAATTCATTTGCCAACCTCGCCAACCGTTGCATGGTAGAGTTCTTCGTGTAATTTACGCGGGTCAGTTTTTGTTGAAAAAGTCGTGACGTTGTTTGACGCACATTCCTTTGAGGAACATTTCTCGACACACTACCGATGAGGGACGACGAGGATACGATCCCACTAACAATTTAAAATAAACAACAGACATCATTTAACAATCCTAAATTAATATATTGTTTTTAATTTCGTTGTGTTGTGTCGATGAAAACTTCAATGTCATAAATGTTTACAATGTCGTTAAATCGATTCGTTATGTAACGCGAATATCATTTATTGTCCGTTTGACAGGCTAACGAATGCGATAAACACGCGAGGAAAGCAACTGGTGATGCGACTGAACGAGGTGTGTGATCAGAAGCAGAATACGCTCAACGAAAAAAAGGTCGCGTTGGATCAATTGTCGAAACTGACCGACCATTGTATTCAATTCGTGACGCACGCCTTGGAAAAGGGCTCCGACATGGAGCTTCTTTACAGCAAAAAGTATTCATCCTCTATGCGACGTCTATAATTTAAACACGGTTTATTGTCGAATTTCTCGAAATTTTGTGGAAACCTTCAGATCCGTCACGGGCCACCTGCAAAGGATCAAGAGCAGACGCGCCGATATCCCGAATCCGGAAATACCCGTGCGAATTCATCTGTCTCTGGAGAAGGTGCCGGATCTTATAAAGGGTCAGTTGATTATAACGTTTTTAAATAACCCTGGTGTAATTCGCTTTCTAAGATAAGCTAAATCCAGTTAAGAACGTGCATTTTCTTCCCTCGTTCGAGAGAAAACTCCATAACGAAGAGAATGCCGTAAGGCTGAACGCGCGACATCTTGATTTCGGAATTTTTCACCGAATTTTAAAGCCGAAAGTTGCCTTACGTTTTTCGCGAAAACAACAAATTTCGATTTTGTAAAATTTAAGAACCCTATCCGATGAGACATTTCCCGCAGATTCCGAAAAGCACGTTCGCATGCCCAAAATTCGAAAACTCGTAGAGAACAATTTTTAAAATTATTTCTTTATATCTGGATGTATGCAAATATTAAGCCATACACGAGCGTCCTGTCAACAAACAACTTTGAAACAGCTCGCACCCTCTCCGAACTGTCAAAATACAATAACACGATGATTAGCGATGTTCGTTGATTAGCAACGAGTTGCAGGCAACCCGACGGCCAATAAATATTTATATCGAAAGTCCGAGATATTTTGTAAGGCAAAGGTACCGGTTTCGGTCACTGTACCAGTTTCGGACATTTTCATTATATATTTATTTCAAATGATCGTTTTCTGTATTTTTATGTTGATACTTCGAAAGTGTCCATATAAATGAACAAGTTTATCGATGCAATTTTATTTCATTGTAACAATACAAATAATTCTGTGCTTTCGAACTCGGTGGCCGAAACAGGGCCAAAGGTGTCCGAAACCGGTACCTTTACCTTACCCACTGATTTTTTCAACAGGGATTGTAGCGCGGGGAAGGGGGTAGCATCGCTTGCAAATGCCTCGCTTGTCATCGTCGTTATACGAGTCGTTGCTGATCGTCCTTTGTTTTTTTTCCTTTTCCATTTTTTTGAAAAACTGCCTTTTGTTTTCATCCTCTTTTATTCCGCCTTCCTGTTACACCACTATTTATACGCGCTCGATCATCGTTTGACTTCTTTCCCAATCGTCGTGTTCCTTCTCAATCGGTTTTTGCTTGCCTTACCATTCGATTTTCATTCCTCGACCATGAAAACTTTTTATCTTTGCTCTTGACTATCTCGTCATTTCCTTCCCGCGAACATCCTTTCTTTCACTCCTACTGTCGTGACTTTTCTCGTATCACGACGCCGTAAATACTACGTAATACGGGAATTGTTAGTAACCGGGGTTCAGTAATTGAATCTGTAATCGCCTTCGAACGCGAAGCCCAGGGTAGATGTACCATTTTTGGCCATCTTTGGTCCAATTGTGGCCGCCAAGTTTAAAAGGATTTAATTGTTTATGTTGTTAAATACAACAAAAATGGGCTTGACAATCTTATCAATTTGTATGAATACTTTCGAGGTATCAGCATTCGAATATGGAAAAACAAATATTTCAAATGAATGAAAACAGCTTAAAATGTACAATTGTCAAAATGTTGGAAAACTGTCTCATTCAATTGTCTCTATCTCTCGCTTTGATCCAGTCGTTTCATCGATCGGAGCAATCGTGGTGGACGGTCGTGTGTACCGCTCGATCTCGCCAGCCTCGAAGCCGGGAACCCCGACGGTACCGTTCACGGAGCAGCCAACGGATCCAAAGCAACATACGTCTTCCGCCGGATCGGCAACGGCGTCCGATCGTTCGACGCCAGTGTTACCCGTGACGCCGGTGACTCAGCAATCTAATAGTGTACCGCAAAATACGCATCAACAAATTACTCTACAATTCCCCGTGCACCAAGGCGACGTAGTACAACAACAACAGCAGCAGCATCTTCATCATCATCATCATCAGCAACAGCAGCAGCAGCAGCAGCAGCAGCAGCAGCAGCAGCAGCAGCATCTTCACCAAGCATCCCAAATGCAACAGGCTCAAATGGCGTTGCTCCAGCAACCACAGCAGCAGCCACAACAGCAGCAACAGCAACAGCAGCAGCAGCAGCTCCAAGGGCAGAATTTCCTCCCGCAACAGGCTCAGCAGCCCCAGCATTATGCATCGCTGAGCATGCCGGCCCGCACATCGCCGCAAACGCAGCTAACGCCGCGTTTGGCCCACAATGTGAGTTTCAACGGACGTATGCAGCAGCAACCGCAGCTGATGATGCAGCAGCGTCCGCTCGGCGCTTGTCATCAGCAACAAGTCACCTCGTCCACGCATCCCCATCAACAGGTTCATCTCGATCAGTTGGGTCAACAGAACGCGAGTCTGCGGGGCCTCCTCGCTCATAATCCACCGCCGTTTCGACCGGCCCCGAACCACGTGCCTTACAAACTGCCGCCGGGCTACCGATATCCGGCAAACAACAGCAACATTCAGCAGCAGCGCGGACCGCAGATGCAAACTTATCAGCCGACGAATCCGACTCTGGCCTCGGGCGGCCGGGTCCAGCAGTGTCCGACCGCAGCCGCCGCGCCGCCGCCGCCGCCGCCCACGTTAGCCGAAATTAATTATCATCTGAAATTAGGTTCAATACCGCGCTGGCATATACCGCAAACGGCGAGTCATTGCCTTCCGTATACCACCGCCGCCGCCCGTCACCCCAATGCCCCACCAGTTCCTGTGTCCATAGCTAACGATACGTATAAAATAACATTGAAAAATCAGCTACAGCCGCAACAGATTATTCATATACAACAGCAGCAGCAGCAACAGCAGCAGCAGCAGCAGCAGCAGCAACAGCAGCAACAGCAGCAGCAGCAACAGCAGCATCACCATCATCAGCAGCAGCAGCAGCAGCATCAGCAGCATCAACAACAGCTACAACAGCAGCAGCAGCAACAGCAGCAGCAACAGCAGCAGCAGCAGCAGCAGCAACAGCAACAACAATTGCTGATACAACAGACTAACAATAACATTTTAAAAAGTTATAATGCGCCGAGCACCGGATCTAGCGGTGAACCGTCGCCACAGTCGCAAAGTTGCGGCTCCGTTGGACAGGCGGTTAGTTCCTCGGTGCCGAAGACACCGAGCCCCGTGCCCGCCGGCAAGACCGACGAGACCGAGAAGAACTTGGACAAATTTTGCCAAAAATCGCTCAACGATCTGATGCTGACTATCGCGAAATTGGACTCGAACGGGATAGTCGTTATACCCGAGGCGCAGAAGAATCAAATGGACTCGACGCAAGTCGATAGTTCGACTAACGAAGGATTGCATTCGATGGGCGATAATGCATCCGGTGAGTCACGAATAAAACGTCAGAGAATAGGATAGAGAAACGGCTTTTTTTTTTCTTCTTTTTTTCTTCTTGGTTTTGTTAAACATTTAATATTCAATAGACAATTCTAAAGATAACTCGACGACGATGGCCAAAGACGATCCTAACGAGGATTGGTGCGCCGTCTGCATGGACGGCGGGGACGCCGTTCTGTGCTGCGACAAGTGTCCCAAAGTCTTTCACTTGTACTGCCACATACCTAGCTTAAAGACATTTCCCGAGTAAGTTGATCGATCGTCTCGTTCGAGCCTCATGTACACCAATGAAAATTCCTCGTCGCTGCCCGCCTCGGCACTCATCCGCGAATCTCTCTTCTTCTTGTTTCTTTTAGCGAGAGCGAAACCTGGCAATGCATGCTATGTACAAATGTTTTGGATTGCTCCGAAGACCCGCCCGGTGAAAAAAGGCCAAACTGTATGAGTGCGAGAGAATTGAGAATAGCCCAACGAATCGTGTTGGAGCTTTACTGCCAGTATGAGCAGAGTCTGCCGTTTCGCGAGGTCGTCTCGTCGGAGGTTTGTCTCGACGGATTCACCATTTTTCGATACTGCATAGCTCTTTTCTTTTTACGTTTTTTTCTTGTCTGTCCCTTATTCGTTATTTTACGGAGGTAGTTTCGGTACAGTCCCGTCACATATGCGTTTCGAGGGAAATTTCGAATCCTTCTCGATGAGATAATAATCTGCAAAAATCAAGCATGTAGAAGGTACTGAAAATATTTATTTTGTATAATAATAATTCCAAAATGTTCTTAACAAATAAGTGAACAAATTAATTATTCAACAATTTACCCGGCAACCCAACTTTTTTTTTTATGAAAATTATTCATTCATTTTTCTGAATACGTATACATTTTTTCAGAATTTTGAGTAATTTTTTTAATTTGCGTTTTCGCAGCCCATTTTGCCGAAAAAAAATGAATTGTTCAACAATTTACCCGGCGACCCAAATTTTTTTCTTATGAAAATTATTCATTCATTTTTCTGAATACGTATGAATTTTTTCAGAATTTTGTCTAATTTTTCAAAATTGCGTTTTGTGATGAGGGGCGAAAAACGCATTTAAAAAAATGTAGACTAAATTCTGAAAAAAATTCATACGTATTCAGAAAAATGGATGAATAATTTTCATCAGAAAAAAGTTGGGTTGCCGCGTAAATTGTTGAACAATTCATTTTTTCACTAATTTGTTCATAACATTTTGGAATTATTATAATACAAATCAATCTTTTCAGTAGCTCCTACAGCTTGATTTTTTTCAAATTGTTATCTCATCGACAAGGCTCCGAAGTTTCCCCCGAAAACTACCTCCTTAATTCGTACATCATTTCAATTTACTTAACGTTCGACCGTCAGATGTCGAACTCGGAAGCAAAATACTTGGATTTCAAAATTCTTTCCTGAATATTGTGAAGCTATAGCTATGCGGAATACACTGAACAATATGTGGATGTCTCAATGCGTTTTTACGATTAACAGATAGTCGAATATCACCGGGTTATTAAGAAACCCATCGCCCTGGAGACAATCAGAGATAAACTTAAATCCGACCATCCGAACCACTACATGGATTTACGACAAGTATTGGCGGATATCAGACTAATGTTCAAAAACGCCTTCACTTACAATTCTGTAAGTAAAAAATCTTTCTTCTGGCGAGAAAAGACAGCGATGAAATTCGATAATTAAAGATTTTTCTTAAATTGCCCACAGGTCGAATCGCAGGTTTATCAGGAAGCTCGAAATCTCGAAGAATTTTTCGAAAAATTGTTGCTGAAGTGGGCACCGAATTACGCTTACGACGATCCTTTCCTGGCGGCCGAGGCCGACGAGGAGGAGGAGGTATTTCCGCCAAACCGCAAATATCGGCGTATAATCAATGACTAGCTTAGTTTTCCCTTTTGTCAACGACGAAAAATACTCGCAATAGCGACTAGGAGAGAGGGAGAATTCTCTTAATAAATTTCTCGATGCGACGCAGCATTTTACCGCGACGCGGAGTATCAAATGTTGACTGACGAAAAAAAGAAAAAAGGAAAATAACAACACTATTTGTAATAAGCTGCAACGAATCGAGCGCATTTCCCCACATTGCCTTCAGCGCATCTTTATCATTTCTCCACACTCACACACAAACTGAGCAGGTGGCTACAGAGAAATTGCTACGAATCAGCAATAATGTGTACATATTAAACGAGCAGTATCAAGTTTTTATCATTCGTTCTTCCAATCTGTCGAATGATCGAACGTTCGACTTTTCGTTGACCGGAGAGACATCCGGTTGATCGAAAAAGCCAACATTACTCGTGTAATGTGTGTTAATTATTAAACGTTTATGGAAAAACTCGCGATAGGAGTCACGCGGGAGAGCATTATACATTTAAAATAAAACTCGTTAGTTACTGCATAGAAAGACTTTGAATATACACGGATCATTATATAGCAATTTTGTACTAGATTAATAACTTATTTTACTTCCACTTCGCCGATATATATATATATATATATATATATATGTTTATATATGTATACATGTATAAACGTAAAAACGAGATACAGTAGCGGCAATACGTATACGCAAATTCGCAAAAGCCGTACACGATTTATATAGACGTACATTTCACTCCAAAATGTCTCGTAGGTTTTCGCAAAACTAATTGACATATTTATTGACATTTTCATTAACACAGGGTTTTTTTTGTAATTCAAATTGTTAAATTGTCGTGTAGTCGTTATTGCGATACGTATTTTTTATACTTGTTAACAAAAAATGAAAAGCAACGGTATCGAATAGTGTCTCCTTTGTATTAAGTATTCGCATACTATGTATAGTTTGTATTAGATCAGTTGAAATTGGAAGTCTGCACGAGTTACGGGAGTATACAGTCTATCGTCACAGGACTATTCTTATTTATGTAATTTTCATTATACATCTAACGGATATTTGCATTATTTGTTAATATTGCGGGTTGTACTATTTTTCAGAATACAAATATACTATACGTAATTGTAGACTCGAATCCGCTCTTATTTCTTCTTCGTTCCGCGGCTCGAAATCATTTGAAAAACGCTCGCAAACGAATTTGCGGGAGGAATACGCAACTAATGTGCATATTTATCTCTATTTTCCGTCTTTATCTCACAGATAAGGGGGAAAATACATGGGCTATTCCACCGGCAGCCTAGACACGAATATCGTTTCCTTGTGTCACATAAGAAGATTTCCACGCAGTTATAGAAATGAAATAATTTTGGCTATGGTTAGCCGTCCGGATACCGGACGAAGACGTGTAACTTATACGTCCGGAAAGTGGCGAAGTTATCACTAATACGGGTTTTCATCAACTTAAACTGCTAAATCCATTGCAAATGTATCTGGATGAATAATATACGGTTATTTGTCCAGATTGATCTCACAGGTTGGTAGAGTCTATCTGAGCAAATAATACACGACTATTCGTCCACAAGGTTTTCCTTTTTAAAACATTATATGTATACATATAATACTAAAGCGGAAATTTTCAGCTTCTACTTCACGAAACATACGAAGCGTTCAGTCGCGATCGCGACGTGAATTTTTCCGACTTTCCACACGAATAATATAACACAATTCGTGGTGAAATTTCGCCCAAAGTACGTCCGACTTTACCGGCGACAAGACCCGTGATTGACGATAAGACAGCGCTTGCGCAGACTTGCGGATAGGGTGCGATTATTCACCGGGCGAAATTTCCATTGCGCTGGAATTCCCACGCGACTCGACGACAGAAATACGCGTTTTAGCGTCTTATGGGACATTTTGCTGGCAACGCCGAAGCACCCTTCCGACTTGGCGCGACGCCCGGAAACCGTCTCACGTCGTCGCGTCCCTTTCTCTCTACCCCGCATCCTTTGTTCGCCCGGCTCTCTTTACTTACGTCGTGGGAGTTGCCGAATCGTCACGAAATCTCGCGGCCGACGCCGACGCGCAATTCGCGAGGGAATAAAACACGATGCCCAGTAGACCGTACGTGTTTGTAACCCTTTTTTTATTTTATTTTATTAGAAACTCGATATTCCAGAAAATACGGATAACGCAATTATTAAACATTTATAAAAATATATATAACATCGTTGTACGATTGACGCGGCTCGCGCGCCGCGCGTCTAACGCACGACGCCGAAATCGCGCACCGAGAAATTTTTTCCGAAAAATTCTCTTACCTAAGTATCCCAGAGATTTGCAATTTACAAATTATCACGCGAATAAGACATCCGACCGGACTCCGTAGCGGACGTCGATTCTACCGACGACCCACGACTACCCGAATTGATACGAATTTGAGCCGCGTCGCGAATCGTCGATCGCCCTGTTTGGAATGTGTATGGGGCATTCCACCCCGTTTTGACCTGGATTTGACCTCAACCACTCTGATTTGGCTCATTATTTTTTATAGGCTTATATAGGGACCCTCGACTGCACAACAATTTTCTTTTTCTTTTTTTACTGCTATTTTTGTTTGCTTAGTAAATTTTTAAAGTGACATAATTAAAAAATCTGATAACATTCTGAAAAATACTTTGTTCAATAACAAAATTATCTAGCTTATGGCCAACGTTGGGAAGATCTTTCTTCTCATAGTTTTTGTGATTTTTTTTTTATTAAAAAATGAGAAAAAAGATCAGTCTTCTTAAAAACTATAAGAAAAAAATCATCGACACTTTGACTACAAGCTAGATAATTTTGTTATTGACCAAAGTATTTTTCCGAATTTTATCAGATTTTTAAGTTGTGGTGTTTTATGTCACTTTATAAATGTATTAAGAGGCAGTGATACTTCGCTCGGAACTTCTTCGCCCAATGCTAAACGCCTATAGGGCTGTCTCTCTCGCACCTTCTTGTTTATCGGGTCTCCTGACCAAACGGCTTGATCTATCGAGGAGCCCGAAGATCAGCCCAATTTTGCAATGCTTCCGCACATTCTATAAGAATCTGAGCTCTATCTGTCGAATAGTTTAGGAGAAAAGAGCTTTGAAAAATTCGAGCTGGAGTGGGGGAAGTGCCACTGCCTCTTAAACAAACAAAATGGCAATAAAAAAACTAAAAACAAATTTGGTGCATTTGAGGGTCCAACTGAGGCTATAAATAATAATGAGCTGAATCGAAGAGGTCGAGGTTAAATCGAGGTGGTAACGGGGTGGAATGCTCCGTATGTAAAACGGTCTTGACGTTATGAATTATTCGACCCGTCGTAATAAGACAGAGTCCCCCCATTTCCTGTTCATACTTGGTTAATACCCGCCACCGACTTGCGCGAGCAAGTCAGCTTACAGCTTGGCGCGCACCATCTCGATCTTCTTCGCCGCGCGTTTCTGCAGCTCCGGGAGCTTCATCGCGAGTCCCATGTTGCCCTTGATCTTGACTTTGCCCTGGAAAAAGGCCTGCTGGGGATTGAGCTTGCCGGAGATAAAGTCGAGAATATCGGTGTCGCTGATGGTGAATGTGACGTCGGGCTTCGTCTTGCCGTTGAACTCGACGGAGCCTTTGCCCGTCTTGGCGTTTATCACCCAGAAACCCTCGGCACCGCCGGGCCCGTTGATTATCTGAAACCCGTAGATGCCGCGGAATTTGTCGATGAGATTGTCCTCGTCCTCGTGCATCGCCACCTCGAAGGCCTTGAAGAGCACGTTGGCCTTGAATATCTCGGGTTTCACCTCGGCCGCGACGTCGTTGCGTCGAATTCCCGCCGTGGGAGCCGCCGCGCCGGGAAATCCAAGCTTGTACAGAGCCACGACGACCGCGCCGCCAAGCCCGATGTTGTGCTGAAGCGCGAGTTGCGCCCCCGGCACCTGGCGCTTTCCGGCTTCGCCGCGAAGCTGCCAGCAGAGCTCGGTGCACTGCGCCAGTCCCGTAGCGCCGAGCGGATGACCCTTCGAGATGAGTCCGCCGCTCGGATTTATCACGTATTTCCCCCCGTAAGTGTTGTTTCCGGAGTCTACGAGCTCGCCGGCTTTTCCCGGTGGGCAGAGACCCAGAGCCTCGTAGCTTATCAGCTCGTTCGCCGAAAAACAGTCGTGCATCTCCACGACATCCACGTCGATCGGCCTGTATCGCGTCTGGGTGAAGAGCTTCTCCGCTGCGTTCTTCGTCATGTCGTAACTGTCGTTAAACGTATTGGGGAATCAATTAACGAGGCACAGGCGAGAGAATTGCTTTTTCGCGCGGATTAACTTCGAGTACAGTGGACTCTCCGATAAGTTAAGATCGCGGAAACTAAAGCCGGTTAAGCCATTCCGATAAGTTAAGGTTGTATGAGCGGTACAGTCCCGCCAAACGTGAGTTTCGGAGAATATTTTCAACACTTCTCAATGGGATAAAAATCTGAATGAAAATCAAACACGTCGAACGTACCGAAAAGATTGATTTCGCATGATAATAATAACAAAATGTTATTAACAAATAAATATAAAAATTAATTGTTCAACAATTTACCCGGTAACTTTTTTTTTCGGATGAAAATTATTCATTCATTTTTCTGAATACGTATGATTTTTTGCACAATTTTGTCTAATTTTTCAAATTTGCTTTTTTTGTTCAAGTGAAATGAGGCGAAAACCGCATTTAAAATAATTGAAACAAAATTCTGAAAAAATTCATACGTATTCAGAAAGATTAATGAATAATTTTCATGGAAAGATTAATTAATAATTTTCATGGAAAGATTAATGTATAATTTTCATGGAAAGATTAATGAATAATTTTCATGGAAAGATTAATGAATAATTTTCATGGAAAGATTAATGAATAATTTTCATGGAAAGATTAATGAATAATTTTCATGGAAAGATTAATGAATAATTTTCATGGAAAGATTAATGAATAATTTCCATGGAAAGATTAATGAATAATTTTCATGGAAAGATTAATGAATAATTTTCATGGAAAGATTAATGAATAATTTTCATGGAAAGATTAATGAATAATTTTCAATTGATTTTTTTCAGATTTGCATTCCATCGAGAAGTGTTCGAAATACTCTCCGAATCTCACGTTTGGCGGGACTGTACCGCTCGTACTACCTCAAAGTCCCCACTACTTGCGCAAGCTGTTCCTGGGTGCCCGAAACGACGAGCGGGTAAAAAAAGTGCAGTGAGGGTCTATCGTTGGTCCTTGCCTCGCACGAAACTAGCTGCAGTGTTACCTCTCTGTCACTCTTGTAGAAGCAATGCGTTTGACCGCAGGTAGTGTGAAGTGAAAAGGGTAATTCCTTCCCTGGTTAAAAGATCCGATTAGAACGAATAAAACGGACGAAAATCTGATTGAAACCTGTTTGAAGCGATTATTTTTCAATCGGAATTTTGTCCATTCGATCGGTTTCTATCAGTGTCAATGGAAATTACTAAGCAGGGTTCCCCGCCAGCAGGTAGAAAGAGCTGAGAAAAGGCTCGATCTTAACTAACCAGAGCGTTAATCCTTAACTTATCCGAGTGCCTTAACTTTTCCGAAGTAAACTTATCGGAGAGCCCACTGTTGTAGTGAACGAGCTTACCCAATGAGCTTTATCAAGCTTCGCTCGGCGAAGGTCGACGGGGGATCCGTCGTCATTTCCATCGCCACAATCTCGACGGCTTGCGCCTCGAGATTGTGCCGGTGTACAAAGTCCTCGTTGGCGATTACCACCGCGGCGCCGCCGTCCGAGGTCGGGCAGCACTGGAGCTTCGTCAGCGGGCCAAAGACTTTCGGCGAGTTCATTATCTGCTCCAGGGTGTATTTCTCCTGGAACTGCGAGTACGGATTGTTCACCGAGTGAAGATGATTCTTGTACGCTATCTTGGCAAAGTGCTCGGGCTTCGTGCCGTACTTCTTCATGTGCTCGATGCCCGCGTTACCGAACAGTTGCGCGGTTATCGGGCTCTCGTTTATGCCTAGAAAAGAGAAACGACAAAACAATTACTTGGCTCTTCCGTAACTTAAGGGGGACTTCTACCTTGGAGCACCGTTTTTTCAAGTGGTCACATTTTTTTTTTTTTTGGGCCACCAATAAGTCTAGACGACTCCGGTTTTTTCTCTTTGTTAGAGTATATAATGGAATTTTTTTTTATGTTAAAAATCGTCGGCGTCCCGGGTCCACAAACACGGTAATCGACAATGGGATGCGAAAACGGCTACCACACCTGCTGGCACACTGTTGATCTGAAACTAAAATACGGAGTAGATTATTAATCGGTATCACTTTGGTCATGGAATGTCAGAGGTTTTTTTCTTTAACTTAAT
Organism: Pimpla rufipes; assembly: GCA_963932165.1. NCBI lineage: Eukaryota > Metazoa > Arthropoda > Insecta > Hymenoptera > Ichneumonidae > Pimpla > Pimpla rufipes. Next base: position 1,113,931 of record OZ010635.1, read on the forward strand.
TTTTCGACTTTTTATTCACGTTTTTGTACGAAAAAATTGGGGGAAAATCGACTTTTTTTTCAAATCGCCGCCATTTTCTTAATTTTGCAGTAATCGAAAAAAACCTCCGTCATTCCATGACGAAAGTGACACCGATTAATAATCTGCTCTGAATTTTTGTTTCAGATCAACTGTGTGTCAGCAGAAGTGGTAGCCGTTTTCCCATCCCACTTTGGATGACCGTGTTGGTGGACCTGGAACGCCGACGATCTTAAACTTAAAAAAAAGTCCATTGTATACATTAAGGGAATGTGAAATCTACTCAGTCGGTAACAAAAACTGTAATCAGCCCTACGGAGACACCGTAAATATTCGGAGATAAAGAAAAACGTCGTCCGAAGCGCAATTTATTTCGCCGTCGGACGATATTTTCTTTTCATCCAAACTAACAATAGTCTTAGAATGGCATTGTTTCAAAAATTGCAGCTATCTCTCTCGCACACACGTATCACGTGGTATATGTTTCACATGCCCTTAAAATATAAATAACAAATAGAAAAGAACCGGAGTTGTCTACATTTATTCATTTCCGTTATTTTCCATTTTATTTTTTTATTGTGGGAAAACGTATAACCGTAGACGACTACGGTTTTTTTCTACTGTCATTTACGTTTTAGAGTATACAATGGATTTTTTTTTAAGTTAAAAATTGTCGGCGTCCCAGATCCTCAAACACGGTCATCCAAAATAAATGGCTGCCACTCTCTTGACCACTGTAATTATGCGATCGGCCTGAAATTTTGCATACATACTCGAGAAACATGTCTTCATGGAATGACGGAGTTTTTTTTTCGATTACTTGAAAATTAAGAAAATGCCGACGTTTAAACAAAAAAATCGATTTCTCTCCTATGTTTTTCAAAAACATAGGAGAGAAATCGAAATCGAAAAAAAAAAAAAAAAAAATCGAAAAATTAAGTTATCGAAAAAAACCTTCGTCATTCAATGAAGACATGTTTCCCGAGTATGTATGCACAGTTTCAGGCTGATCGCGTAATTACGGTGGTTAGGAGAGTGGCCGCAATTTATTTTGGATGAACGTGTCTGATGACCTTGGACACAGACAATGGTTAACTTTAAAAATTCCATTCTATACTATAAAACATAAACAACAAGTAGAAAAAAAAACCGGAGACGCCTACATTTATACGTTTCCCCAGAAAAAAATAAAATGAAAAAATGGTGTTTCAGGATACAAAAGGCCCCCTTAAAAAAAAGAAAAGCAGATAACAAAAGTACCCGCAAGATCGCCCATTGTCATCACATGCTTGTCCATCGGGTTGGTCCTGTCCGGATATTTGGAGGTCAGCGAGCCACGCTCCATCTTCTCAAACCCTAGAGCCAGGACACAGTCAGCCTTTCCGCTTTCAATGATTTGCTTGCCCATCAGGAGGGCCGTGGAACCCGTCGAGCAATTGTTGTTGACGTTGTACACGGGACAACCGGTCAAACCCATTTGGTAGAGAGCGCGCTGTCCGCAGGTCGACTCGCCGTAGACGTAGCCGACGCAGGCGGCCTTGACTTGATCGTAAGTGATGCGAGCGTCGTTCAGGGCTTTGGTCACGGCCTCCTTGGCCATGTCCGGATAATCAAAGTCCTCGCGCCTTCCGGGCTTCTCGAACTTCGTCATGCCCACGCCCACGACGTAAACTTTCGTTTTTCCAGCCATCTTCCGGTCTGCTGCTGATTAAAAACAACAAAAAACAAAAAAAAAAACAGCAATGTCGCGCGAAATTACGACGATGCGTCGCGACTGGGTGGGACCGGCGGGCCGAGTGAAAGTTACATTGACGATTACCTGTTTTCGCGACGAGAAGCCAAGTGTGTCGTCTCTCCAAGTTTCCGCAATGTTATGCGCGGAGTCGCGGCGATAGTCAACTCAGTCCGCGCTTCTCGAGATGCAATCGCGACTGTCTCTTTGTGTCGTTTTTTCGCTTTTTTTCCCCTCAAAGGACACGACCAGCCAGAGAACTTTGAACTTTGACCCGGTCAACCGGTGATTAAAAAAGTCGGTTAGACGTTTTTTTTTTTTTTCTCCGCGATGACGAGGCTCTTACGTCCGTTGATACGGTCGTTTTATCGATGTTAATATGTGCAGCACCGCCGCAGACCGCGAGAATGATTTTGATATGCAGCTCTGCGCGAGGCTATATGCGCGCCGGTGTGTGCGAGATAACCGACTGCCAACTTTCGCGATATCTTCTTCCTTTTCTTTTACGCCTGGCTATCGCCATCTGTTGACGGCACGTGCCACCTCCATATAGACAATAAAGGATAAAACGGAAACTGTTTTACCATGAAATATATCATTCATTCAGATATGAATCTTTTTACACGTAATAAGAATATTATTTTTATTTATATATTTTCTATTTTTCATTTTATTATTATTTTTTAAATTGTAGATTATAAAAGTCGTAAAGGAGACCAAAAGGAAGGATGATGTGAACATTTATTTTTCCTTTGTGCTTCCTCATAGAGGAAACTTTGTTTTCGTGAACACTTTTTTTTCGAGACTTTCATGTTAACATACTCAGAATCTCCTAAAACGTCGAGAAAAATGGTCTAGAAAATATGTCTGTATGTGGGTATGTGTGTGCCTATGTATGCTTCAGGTACCGAAAATTCAATTGTTCATAAGTCACGAACGGCGCGATGAATCGAGCTAAAATTTGGCACGTAAGTAGAGTATTAAATCCTCTGTAATTCACATATTTTTTTTTATTAAATGTATCCATGTATACAGATTTTATGGAATTTCAAATTTTTCATAAAAATTGCGTGATCGCTCTAACTTTCGTAAAAGTTTGACGATTTGGCTAAATAGTTCTTCATAAATAAAGACACGTTCAATGTTCTTTGGTATTGAATTTCAACGAAATCGGTAAAGCGGTTCGGGTTTTATGGAATTCTGAAATTTTCGAAAAAATACGTTTTTTCCCGACTACGCTAAAAAGACCACATTCCATGCCTGCAACTCGGGTGGAAAGTGATCGATTCTTGACCAGCGGGAAAAAAGTTGTGCAGCGGGAAGAAAAGTTGCGCAGCGGGAAGAAAAGTTGTGCAGCGGGCAGAAAAGTACTATTCTGCCCTCTGCGCAGCTTCTTTTCTTCCCTCTGCGCAACTTTTCTTCCCGCTACGGCTACTTTTCTGCCCGCTGCAAATTGTGCCGTTCTACCGTTGCAGGCATAACAATGTGGTCATTTTAGCACAGTCGGGAAAAAATAGCGTATGCCCCTCGGGAGGACGTGCATACCTTTTCACCTCGTGTGAATTTCTGCCCTCGCTTCGCTCGGGCATCAAACTTCGCAATTGGTGAAAAGATGCACTTTCCTCCCTTGTAGCATAATATACTATTTTCTCTAAATCACGTCGAATCTCAACAAATGAACCGAAATGTTGTGCAGACGAAATATAAAATATACAGCCCTGCTACGTACGAAATTTGATGATGATCGGTAAAGTCGTTCGGATTTTACATCATTTCGAATTTTTCGAAAAATATAGATTTTCGCTATAACTTCCGCAAAAGTTAAGAAAGTAAGACAAAACTTTGTATCTAAACAAAATTAGATGTAACGGTGTTTGTAACGGAGTTTTTTTTTGTTCAAATTTTAAAAAGTTGCAAAGATGAATTTTGCGCATTGCTTCCTCATTAATTTCCGTTTTTCACAAAGCTTCCTCTATGAGGAAGCCAAAGTGAATAAATAAGCTTCTTCATAGAGGTGGCTTTGTAAAAAAACGTTCTAGTTCTACTTGCAAAAAAAGTTGCAAGTTGCAAAGTTAAAAGTTAAAAGTTGCAAAGTTCCACTTTATTGCAACTTCTTAAGTATAATATGAAAGTTAAAGTGTTCAAATAGATATATTGTTTTGTATTATAAAATCACAAAAATGTACAAGTGTTTTTGATTTCATTAGTAAGAAATAATCTAGCGATATCAGTATATTCGAGTATATTGAGATTATTTATAGGAATAATATTTCGCGATATCGCTGACGGTCCTGTGTGCTATGGTCTCGCGCCCGAGCGGCGCACAGTCTGCTGCCATCTTTGGACGAAGTTGCGAGGGATTTCGCGACGATTGACGAGTTGTCGGTAAATAAAAAAAAATTATCGAATATACGTATGGGATTCGAGAACAATGGTACACAGATAGGGTAAAAAGTGGATGTTTTAAATGCCGGATCTACTGATGCTGACATAAAAAGCCGCCTCCGGTGTGGATAAACCATCGACGGACGTGGAGAAACCGCGCGCTCCGCCATCTTTGATTGAAACGAGCGCATCATCTCGTGACGAGAATAGCATTCGTTCGATTTAAAAAAGATATTTCGAAGGATATCGATGCCACCGAAAGCGGCACATTAGCCTTGTTATTGTTCGCTCGTTTGTGTGTTGTCGCTCGTTAGAATTGACGTAAAGCCGCAGTGTTGTCGGCAGACACCGCGCGGGCGATGCATCGTGTCGCCAACTAAATATAAACCCGTCTATTCCATCATATACTGACAAAGGAAACGAAGCACGCTCGTCGCGCGGTGGAACAAAAGGCGCAGCTCGACGCGACGATAATTGCGACTGAATCGAGGGATTCGCGGGACGGAATAGTGCGAGCGATAGTTTTGATATCCGCGCGTGAGATGCATGTGCGATCGCGTCTCCGAGCGAGCAACATGCTCCGCATTAGGCGCATCTATCGCGCGGATCCAAGTTTAGACACAAAGAAAAAGCCGAGTTTAAAAGGAGTTCGTTGGCTTTCCGTGATTCATTTGTCCGCCAACGAGATTCGCGAGTGGTGCGCATTATACGCGCTCTGTCCACGTATCCTGTCTTCCTTGAGTATATAATAATAGGTGCGTAAATATCATTATTCTCGCGAGTTTCCAAAATTTCGTTGAGCGTGCGGGACGGTCGTGTGAAAGTGATAATAAGAGATGATGTTGAAGTTTGCATCGTTAGTAACCAACGAATATAGGAAAAAAAAATTCATTCAAATTGATCCAAGTGATGAAATTAGGTGTAAAAATAATCATAGGAACTAATTGATATGATGGCTTTTTATACCTAATTTCATCATTTGGGTTAATTACAATTTTTTTTTTATTTCGTTGCATTCCAACGATGCAAACTTCAACATGATAATAAGAGAGGAGAAACAAGGAAATGTGATCGTTACAACGCGACGCGAACGGCGCGTAACCGAAAATTTTCCCTCCCCTCTACCGTGATCGCGCGCGCGCGCGCGCGCGTCCTTTGCTCGCCGATTTTGTTCTCGCCGCGGCTCTCAGTGTAGTCCCGAGAGCCTGACAAAGAGCACGAGTCGTGAAACCCGCTTTGTTTACCTTCCGAAGCGCCGGCCGAGTATCGTCGCGCAGTGCGCGCGCGCGCGAGCGAGCGCGCTCTCCTCCGATCGCTCGCGATATTCACGCTCGGAAAATTGCTGCGCTTACACGCGAAATACGAAAACGCAGCGACGTACTTGATTGACCGGCAAAGCGCGTGTGGGCCGCGAATTACTGGAGCAACGCGAGATCCAGCGCCGATCGCGGGGGAAAATTCACGTTTCTTATTTACACATCGCTGCGAAGGTCGTCCAGTGGTCGTCGACTGTATACACTTTTATTTTTATTTTTTCTCTTCGCGATTCTCCCCAAGTGGACCCCAAGAATTCTGCGATCGTGCGCGTGTTTTTGTTTTTTTATTTTTCCGCGCTAATCGAATACAATTTGTTGATATTTTTGATATACATAATAAGAGAAAGAAAATGTCGGGAAGAAGAGCGCAAAGGCGATCGGCGCCCGAAGGTGCGTAGAGATGCGCAAGAAATTTGGGACCGGTCATTTTTTGGTCTTGTGACCGTCCCATGACCGTCACATGACCAGCCAAAAAATGACTTCCTCGTGACCATTTGTGACCATAAAAAAATGACGGTCATTGTGCAACTAAATAGCGGTTTTGACGTAATTTGACCATATTTGTGACGCTCAGCAAAAATGACCGTCATTGCACATCGCAGAATTCGGAAACACAAAAATGACGGTCACGTGACGGTCATATTTGTGTCAATTGACGATATCGAAGAATGACGGTCATTGCACATCTCTAATAGGTGCGAGAGCCGCTGCCGCTGACGATCGGTTGATTATTCCAGCGCCGCCGCAGCCGCCGCAGCAGCCGCCGCCAGTCGCGAGACTGCGACGTTTTCGCAGCGTCGGAAGTGGCGCGGGAATAGCCGCGGCGGCGACTGCTACGCACAGCAGCAGAGCGCGTTCCAGGCTGTACGGAGCGGCTGTTATGACGGACGGTGAGCGTCGCTGTAAAACCGCCTGTCTGTCGGGCCTCCAAAAGTCGTTCAACATCGAGGAGGAACATGAGGAACAGGTCGTGTTTCAGCAGGACGACCTGCCCGCCCTGGGCTACCCGATTTTCGAGGAAATACGCCGACAGGGCAAACTCTGCGACGTCACTCTCAAGGTAAAATCACCCACCCGGCCCACCCGTTCCGCCCGTCTCTAACCTCCGTCCCGCCTTCCGCGATCACAACAAACCTCGCGCTTCTACAATTTTCGCCTCGCTTTTCTCACGTCGTTTCTGCGCGGCTTCGCCACCATCCACGTTTCTTCTTCACCTTCGTTATCGCCACTAAATAAACTCCGAGAGAGAGAAAATAAATTGTTCCGGATTTGTCAGTCAAAAGACTTTTTCGTTAATCAAATTACGTACATATATATATCGTTGCTTTCTTTTCTTCCCACGAATTATTTATTTATTTCATAACACACGGGTATAAACCCAATTTCAGGCAGAGGGATCATTTCATTTTTTCATTTGTAAATATCTTTTATTTTTCATTACATTAGCTCATACATAGTTTTTATCAGTATATCGCTCTCATGTTTTAGACGCCATCCCCGTTCGTTGAACTTTACCGGCCTTATTTTTTTTTTTTCACTTATTTATATTTTTGTTTTCAAAGTTTTAACATTTTCATTCTTTTTGGTAAAAAATTTGAAAAAATACCCTTTAGAATCGGAGAGGGATCACACCCAACACCTGATACATATAACAGCCATGTTGTGTGGGGTAATATGGGTCGCCGTAAAAAACATTTTATAAAACTAGGTATCATAAAAATCTTGATAAAAATGAAGAGAATACCCCACCCTCAAAGCTAGAATACATTTTTTTTAAATTTAACACTAAATATGTATTAATGGATTCACTTGGTTCAGAACTATAAAAACTAAGGAATATTCTTTTCACTCGCGATGTGATAATAACAAGTAATTAAGAGGTAGGGGGGGGGGGGGGGTATGGTTAATTTGGTGAAAAAAACACCCTTTTCCAACAATTTTTTGACAAGATACGGGCAGTGTATTTTAAATTTAATGATTACAGAATTGTAGAGTAACATTTCAAGAATATTTTCTGAAAATTTCAGCGGAGAATAATAAAAACTAAGCTGATGACAGAACACCTCCAAAGACGTCTCCAAAAAAAGTTGCTTTGCGGTAACAGTTGTAACTCATCATTCAGTCATTTGATACAAAAAAATCAAATTGATTTTGTTAGTTTATGAGTTTCCCCAGGTAACGCTGTCGAGTTCTTGTTTTGTTTTTTATTTTTCCATTTTTGGTAACGCTAGAAAGTAAAAAATGTGATTTTTGCTTAAAAATCAGTGAATTTGTTATTGTAAAATAAAAAATAATAACAAATTTAAAAAAAAACTCGACAGCCTTACTTCATGAATTATACAGAGAAAGAGTGTACCAAGTTTGAAAAGGATTGGTACAATTGATTTTCAACTACAGCCGTCACCAACTTTGAAAACATGAAGTGTGGGAAAATTGCTTTAAAGTGATTACTTATATACGGAACAATTCACAGCTTCGGATGGTTAAAATTCCATATCTCCGTTAGTTTTGCTCCAATTGCTGTAAAAATTGGTTACAACATTCTTGAGATGTTGTGCATTGATAAAATAAATAAAAAACAATGCTAAACAATGCTAATGAAATGATTAACTTACAGGTGGAGAACCAGATCTTTAGCGCGCACAGACTTGTCCTGGCGACTATTCCCTATTTCCATGCAATGTTTCTGAACAACATGATCGAGAGCAAACAACGGGACATAACATTGCAGGGCTTTGACGCTGGGTGAGTAGACAAAAGTGTGGAGAAAAACGGATGTTATTCCTTGCCCAAACGAGCGAAAGAAAAAATTGTCTTTTTTTCACCTTCTTCTTTGTCATCGACAGAACTCTGGAGGCTCTGATAAACTTTGCCTACAGTGGCAAAGTCACTCTGAATAATGAGAATGTTCAGAACATGATGGTCGGAGCGTCGTTTCTTCAGCTGCAGAAGGTGAAGGACGCGTGCGCAGATTTTCTGAAGAAAAGGTTCAATCCCCACAACGCTCTGGGCATAAGTCACTTCGCGGACACGCTCAACTGCGCGACTCTCGTCGCGGAGGCGACCAACTACATTCACCAGTATTTCTCTCAGGTCGCTCAATCGGAGGAATTTTTGAGTCTGAGCTTCGCCGATCTGAAGAAACTCGTGTCGAGAGACGAGTTGTACGTCGTCTCGGAGGTGCAGGTCTTCGAGGCCGTCGTCAAGTGGACGAATCACGACAGCGAGCAGCGAGCGACGCATCTGCCGGAGCTGCTGAGTCTCGTCAGGCTGCCGCTTCTCAGTCCCGAGTATCTGGCCGATCGCGTCGCCAAGGAAACGCTCGTCAAGAGTTCTCACGCCTGCAGGTCTGTCTCCCGCGAATCCCGGAAAAAGTTCCCCTTTTAAATATCCCCTGGAAAAAATACCCCTCGACAAAATACGCCCGGATAAAGGATCCTTTGGTAAAAATATCCCTGGAGAAAATAACCCCAATGAAATACCTCTGGGAAAAAAAGCCCCCGATTAAAATACCCGCTGGAAAAAATACTCAGGATGAAACACCGCTATGTAAAAATACCTCCTAGAAAAATACGCCTGGAAACATACCACTGGATAAAATGATGATCGGAAAATTCGTCCAAGACAATTTGTCCAAATAGTCCGTCTAAAATGCAATTCGTCTAAGAACAATTCGTCCAAATTGCCAACTAAAGCGGAGATCAATAGTTACTTTCAAACGAATTGTGCATTAGACGAATTGTGTCAGGCGAATTTTCTGCCGACGCGAACAAATATCCCTTGATAACAGTACACCCAGATACAAGATTCTTGGTAAATATATTTCATGGAAAAAATATCATTTTCACTTTCAACTTTTTGAACTGAGCAACTTTTTTCATGAAAAAGCTTCCTCAACAAAAAAGCAAAATAGTTTGCAGAACCTACCTTGCATATTACGCTGTCAAAAATAGTCAAGATAAAATTTAGTTGGAGTACTGAGAGAGGGAGTTTTCCTTCCTATACCTTCCAAGGATATTTTCTCCAGGGTTTTTTTTTGTCGGGGGTATCTTTTCCAGGGGTATTTTTTCGACTACCGCCTCCGCGGAAACGTAAAACAAGCGGCGATTCTGACCCGTGAAGAAAAATTAACGCCAGGGCGCAAAACGTTGACTATGGATTTTTTCAGAGATCTCCTGGACGAGGCCAAGGACTATCATCTCATTCCCGATCGTCGACACCTCCTCGAGTCCTACAAGGTTCGTCCGCGATGCTGTTACAAAATAATGGGCCACATATTCGCGTTCGGTGGGCTCTCCAAGTCGGGAAGCTCGCGAAGCACCGTCGAGGTGTACGATCCGTTCATGGGTGAGGGCAATTCAACGTCGACGAAACACACACGGAAGAAAAGAAACGATAACACCCAATCGGATGCCGGATTGACTCGTTATTATTCATTGCAGGAAAGTGGCAGACATCCGAGGCTATGACGATGGACAGAAGCCGAGTCGGCGTGGCCGTTCACAGAAACAAATTGTACGCCTTCGGCGGCTACAACGGCTTCGAGAGACTCTCCACGGTTGAGGTTTACAATCCCTGCCTCAAAACGTGGAAACTCAAGGCCGCGATGCACTGCAAACGAAGGTCCGTGCACGAACGCGCTCGTCGCGAACGTTTCACTATAATCTTTGAGGAGACCACATCGTTTTCTCGAAAAATCGTTTTGCCGAATCCTCAATTGACCGAAAAATAGATCACCGAACGTCATTTCGCCCAATCGTCATATTGTCGAATCGCTGTTTTTCCGAAAAAATTTATTGCCGAACGTCATTTGTCCGAATTGTCATATTGCCGAATCGACATTCTTCCGAAAAATCAGATCTCCGAAAGTAAGTTACCTAAAACGTGACGTTACCGAATCTTGCAAATAATTTTTTATAATTTTTTTTATCTAGGGGAAGAGCGGACTATCTTTTTTCCATAACCGAATTCCTTTCATACATTTTTTTCGAATGCGTGTGGTGAGCCGTATATGGTCATATTCGAATGTATATGAAATAAAATAAAGATCCGACAAAATACCGTAAAAAAATAATAACAATTCGGCAAAACAGCATTCGTCTTTATGAAGTCTCAATGATCTAACGATTCGGATAAATGACGATTTGGCCAAATGACATTCGGCATTATAATTTTTTGGCAAAGAAACGATTCGGCAATATGGCTTTCGGCGACACCACGATTCGGCAGAATGATTTTTCGGTAAAATGATGTGGCCCCATGATAATCTTTGAGGAATCACGTTGAAAAGACGAAAAACAAACAAACACGTTTGCAGTGCTGTGGGAACGACCGCTCTCAACGATTACATCTACGTGTGCGGAGGTTACGACGGAGAGACATCGCTCAACACTGCCGAAAGGTACTGCCCGGACACCGACAAGTGGCAAATGATACGACCCATGAACAAGCACCGTTCCGCTGGCGGAGTTGTAGCTTTCGAGGGATACGTTTACGCTCTCGGTGGTCACGACGGCCTCTCGATATTCAATTCGGTAATACAAATAAATAATAATAACATCCCTTAAATGATACTTGACACTCGATTCCACAACACCGGCTCGTTTCAGGTGGAACGCTACGACCCGCAAACCGACGTCTGGACTCACGTCAAGCCGATGCTCACACGGAGATGCAGACTCGGAGTGGCGACTCTCTTCGGAAAGCTCTACGTTTGCGGAGGATACGACGGCTCGACTTTTTTGCAATCCGTCGAGGTCTACGATCCGAAGACCGACACGTGAGTTTTTTTTTTTTTTAATTTGTGGGCAATGTCAAATTAGAGTAAAAGGGATTCTTTTCTTTTCTCCTCTTTTTTCTGTTTTCTTTCTTTTCTTTTTTTCTTTTTTGTTCCAAAGATGGGAATACGTCGCCCCGATGAACATGATGCGCAGTCGCGCGGCGCTCGTGGCGAACATGGGAAAACTGTGGGTGATCGGCGGCTACGACGGGGTTTCCAATTTATCCGCGGTCGAGGTCTACGACCCGATGACCGACACCTGGAGCTACGGGGCCCCGATGTGCTCCCACGAGGGCGGCGTCGGCGTAGGCGTGATACCAAATCCATTCGGCGATCTTCACATGTTCGCGTAATCCTGTGAATATCCGTTTCATTATTTCGTCCTTTCTTTTCCTTTTTTCTTTCTCTGTTTTTGTTTCTATACACGCCTCGAGCAAGTTGTGATCGAATCTCATGCATTTAGGGAATCTCGGAGAGGCGCGTTCCCCTTCTCCAAGTTTCTCGCCAACAATTCATTTCCCTGGGAACTGTAATTTCTCACTTTTATTTCGTAAGTTAACTTCCCTGGTTCGACGATCGTACGAGTTCCTGTCGTTCACGCTGCAGACCTCTCGATTCGCGCGATTCAGTCGGATTGTGAATCGGCCGTTTGCAATAGCTTTCGGTAGGAATCAGTCGGATCTTCTAAACAGGGTCAGCATCTCTCTGTCTTTCTCTCTCTCGCCATTCGATCAATTGATATTGTCATCATCGCATTTTTATGTTAATTCATTGACATTATTTATACACGTGTAATGTTTTGTTAACGATTCTCTGAGACTCGAGTGAATTGCGTGTTTTAAATACCCGACTGTAAATACTCAATTGTCGGCATTTGGCTACAGTTATCTTATCAATTGATTTCCTTGAGAATCGTAATTTCTATCTTTAATTTCGCAAGTTAACTCAGTTTCACTCGCCATTCGATCAATTGATATTAACATCGCATTTTTATGTCAATTGACATTAGCATCGCGTTTTTATCTCGATTGATATTATTACTATTATTATTATCCTTTCTTTATTCAATTGATTCGCGGAGACTCAAGTGAGTTTCATCATATTTTTAAAAACCGACTGTAAATACTCAAGTATCGGGATTTAGCTGTAGTTATCTTATTCTTGCCACGTACTACGATCTATAAACATTTCCGTTCGCGAAAGAAAAAAATATATATATGGCTTTCACGGGGCGTAAGAAAGAAGTTTCGAAAAAGCTGCTTATCGAATGGACGAAGCTTTGGAAAGGCTCGTTACTCATCATAATTGGAACGTCAATTGATGCATTTCTTCGATATATCTAAGAGGAATCGAGTCGGCATTACACCGACATACAAAGAAAAAACTGCTGGTATCTGAAATTTCTGTACATGTTTCACGTCAGACAGGCAGTATTGATCTCATTTCCTACTTTTGTCAGTCGTAGCTTTAATATGTGTACCTGTAAGCTTAGAGAGAAATAAAGGAGTAATTTATATATTTATACAATTTCTAATTTCTAATAAACCGCAACCTACAGATGAAAATACCGAACAACCTATCATCTCGCTTTCAACCGAAACAAGGAGTACCACATAAGGGTCACCCATATCTCCATTACCATACAACATTTACTGCCACGATATTTACAACCATGCCCACAACAACCCACAATAGTTCAACAACACAAGCTACATAAAAAGAAAAAGCGACCGAAAAACTGCAACTCACGAATCAAACGGAGGAATTTTTCAACAAATGCTGGTTGAAACCAGACCCTAATAAATCTCAACTAATCCTCTTCAACCGCCGATTGAAGAACAACTCACCGACGGTGAAACTAAAAAGAATAACAATTGCAGGGAAAAACAGCCAAATACCTAGGAATCACCATCGACGCGAACCTAAGCTTCAAACAACAGACAAACCTCGTGAAAAAAAGCAATAGCAAAAACCAAATATTTCACCAGTCTGACGTACAAAAATCTCGGTATTTCACTACAAACGTAAACAAAACTATACAAAACGATCATCCGACCAATACTAGAGTACGGCCACCCACTATTTATCAACGCTAAACAAGGAGTAATAAAAAACCTAGAAATAGCAGAACTTACGGCACTGAGAAAACAAACAAAAATACGCCACCCGAACAACCCCCTGCACAATCCGCGAAATGAAGTACTGTTCGAAATCACTGGAATCCCAAAACTAAACCAAAGACTCAAAAAACCCGCAACGGACTTCGCATAAAACAACACAGATAGCATCAATAAACTCAGCTTACCCAGAACAATAGGAAGAATAAACTACAAGCACCCTCAAAAAACGATACTAGAAGAACTTCGTACTCTAAAACTCTAAGACTCTAATCTTGTCTTCTTATTTAATCATCTACATTCACTACAAATACCTTATTGTATCATGTCGTCTCAATTAAATGTAATTTAATGTAAGAGGACAGAAAAACCACACGGAAAAGGAAACACGGTCTGAAGGACTCCGGCTGATGGCCTTTCGCTCACGCATATACACATAAACATAAACCCACACACACACACACACACACACACACACGGTGGCCGCGATCGGGGAAAACCGAGAAAACCGGGAAAAGTCAGGGGAAAAATAAATTGGTTAGGGAATCAGGGAAAAGTCAGAGAATTTCAAAATTGGTCAGGGAAAAAAATGAATTGGCGTTGAATCTCCCATAAGCAGATAAACGTACATCATGTAATATAGTGTTTAACGCTTTAACAGTCAAGTTACGAGGAAGGGTAGCACGTATGTGTTTCACTGGCCGTTAAGGATGTGGCAGCGCGAAGTGTTCAAATCGCATAAATTCGAGGAAGTTGCAGTAGAATTGCAAACACCTTTCGGTGGTCTGAAAATCTGAAAAAATTCGTGCGCAGTAAAGGTACTGAAAAGATTATTTTTGCATAATAATAATTCCAAAATGTTATTAACAAATTGATTTTAAAAAAATGGTTTAACAAATATTTCGTTGACCCAATTTTTTTTGCATGAAAACGATTCCTTTGTTTTTCTGTATACGCATGCATTTTTTCAGATTTTTATCTAATCTTCAAAATTTGTGTTTTTTTGTATGGAAAATATGTACAAATTTCAAAGATTGGATAAAAATCTGAAAAAATTCATACGAAATATTTGTTAAACTATTTTTTAAATCAATTCGTTAATAACATTTTCGAATTATTATTATGCAAAATTAGTCTTTTCAGTACTTTCAGTGTGCATGAATTTTTTCAGATTTTCAGACCATCGAGAAGTGTTTGCAAAATTCTCTCCCACTTTTCTCGAATTTATGTGAATTGAATACTTCGCGCTCCTACATCCTTAAAAGGTTAATGTGATTCACCGTTGAACGGCAAGATAAATAATTTATCGAAGACGTGCACCGGTTTTGGATACATCTTCATTGGCGTCATTAATTAAAGAAATAAAAATCGTTAGAACCGTGGTCAGGGAATTGTTTTCGGCCGAAAAAAAAAAAACGGCCGCCATGCACACAGCAAACAAATGTAAATCATGACATAATAAAAAGATTACTACCACTACTACCACTACTTTATACAATTTATTGGTATTGCGAGTGACGTTACAACAAATTTGAGCGTCTAACGGTTGTTGTCGCGCAACAAACTTATCATCTTCGTCTGTTCCTCGATCGCAGCTGCCAGTCGATTTATCGCTTCGGTCTGGCCGGCCATAACGGATCTCTGATCGGTCAATGCGTTTCTGTACGACTCCAGCACCAATTGGAGAAGTTCCGACGCCGAGGGAACATTATTATCAGTCGTCGACATAGCCCCGAGAGCGGATGGATCTTGCACCCGGCCATTTGGAGCATGGGAGTCCTTGACTTGGCGATTTTTCACAGGCGATGATTTTTCTTCGTGTCTACCGCATTGGTACCCACAGATCGTGCACAGATGTTTGTCGTAAGCTTTGTTATCGCACCCGTGTACGAGGGAATTTTCGGCCGAGGCCCACTCGTCGCTATCGACGAAAAGTCCTTCCAGCTTTTGAGCGAATAAATCAGCTTCGACATTGGTCGCTTCGCTTTCGCCTGGATCGAGCGGTCGGCTCAACGACTCGTACTCCGCACTTTCCGTATCTTCGATGTCACCGTAATTTTCCTGCATTTTCTATGACGACGAGAACTGATGATTTACGACCGATGTGTCTCTTTGACGAAAGAATTGACAGTTGGGGAGAGAAAAGAAAACAAAAAAGATGTCATAGATGCCGGCGATGACGACAAGAAGCCTATGACGATCATCCCGCGTTTTTCGAATACAAATTCGAGATCATGCGCGTAGCGACTAGAGATGCGAAATGATAGTTATTTTTTTAATTGATCAAAAAACGGAAAAATGACCGTCATTTGACGTCATTCTTTTTTGCCCATTTTGTCGAAGTAAAAATTACGGTCATTTCGACAAGCGTCTTGTGACGGTCCAAAGTGTATCAAAATAAGCTCTATAAAGTTGACCATACAACTTTAAGGAATTTTTTTTTTTAAATACTAGTCGATTGGTGGACGTTTGGTGGTGATTGGTACATCAATTTCATCGTTTGGAGATCAATTGTTTAATTACAGTAATTAGAAAACTAAACAAGGCCCAAAGTTAGCTAAACATTTTTTTTTTCTCCAAATCGACTCTACTAGGGCTCATTCGATGCGGAATAGTTTGGCGATTACGAATAACGCAATTAAAACGTTTGGAGATGCTTAGTTTTCGAAAATAAAATGAAATTCCAGTCGACAGAGTCCGATGAAAGCATGTGGACAAAGGTTTATGGTCGGTAAAAAAGATATTTTTGAAACGATTTGGCTCAACGAGGTCAAGGTGAGGCGACACCTACTCAGTCGGTAGTAAAAAAAACTGTAAACAATCGAAAACGTAGTGAAACACACATTAAAATCGAAGCCGAGCGTTTATATAGGCGCGAAAAATGTTCGCACTGCGGACAGCGTTGCAAACATTGCTTCGATTTCGCCGAATCACAAGATCCGGCGAAATATTGTACGGAAAGGTCTTCAAGCTTCTGCGTTGGCTTTCAAGGCTTTTGTGAACGGCGTGATGTGCCGGCCGCTGTCATGGCACGTTCACATCAATCAACGAACATAACGTCCATCTGTTTATCGATCTCGACGTTCGCCGTTCAACCAAATTACCGACCGTAAACCTTTGTCCACATGCTTTCATCGGACTCTGTCGACTGGAATTTCATTATGACCTTCAAAATATCTGCATCTGCAGAAATGAACTTTGGCAAAGCGTAGCGCCGTAACTTATGGTCGGAGCGGAAAATGTCTGAGGACTTTTTTTTATTCCTTTTTGAATTCCCCGATGGCGCCTATTTAAAAAAAAAAATTGTGTAAAATGAAGATGGTTTTTGCACATTGAAAACTTTGTCACGCTGCATCTTTTTAGTTGTGGTTCGGCAAGAAAAACGTATAACATATGTTCTTTTTTCACTCATTTTGAAGTAGCGCCTATTTTTTGTTTCAAATTTCAACACGCGCTAGTGGTAATTTTTGAGCTTTTATCTTTGTTAGCCTGTCGTGTCCAGAATATTGATCGAATATTTTTTCACCGTTTTAAGGCTTTGTCCAGCGATATCTTTGCCGGATCCACTCCCAAGATAAAACGGTATTAGACTTTTTTGTTCCTTTTTCGATTATCTAGTCGCGTCTTCTCCCCGATTTAAAAAAAATGAGAATCAGAATTTTTGTTCTGCGATTCAATTTGGCACAGAAATCGCTGGACAAAGGCATTAAAACCACGATAAAAATGTTCCACGCATTTTTTTTATCGGGGAGGAGATGCCATTAGATGATCGAAAGAGGAACAAAAAAAGTCTAATACCATTTTATCTTGGGAGTTGATCCGGCAAAGATATCGCTGGACAAAGCCTTAAAACGGTGAAAAAATATATTTCCATGCATTTTTTTAACAAATGGGGAAGAAGGCGCCACTAGATAATCGAAAAAGGAACAAAAAAGAGTAATACAGTTTTTTCTTGGGAAGTCATCCGGCAACGATATCGCTGGACAAAGTTTTTAAACGGGGAAAAAAAAATATTTCCTTGCGTTCTTTTGAAAATCGGGGAGAAGGCGCCACTAAAGAATCAAGAGTACTACAAAAAAGTCCTTCGGCACTTTTGCATTCGATCAATATTCTGGACACGACAGGCTGACAAAGATAAAAGCTCAAAAACTACCACTATAGTGGTAGTTTTAGAGCTTTTAAAGCTCAAATGGTAGTTCAAGTGGTAGTTTTTGAGCAAGTAAAGCTCAAAAACTACCACTTGAACCAAAGCTCAAAAACTACCACTATAGTGGTAGTTTTTGAGCTTTACTCAGTAAAGCTCAGTGGTAGTAAAACCACCACTATAGTGGTAGTTTTTGAGCTTTTATCTTTGTCAGCCTGTCGTATCCAGAATATTGATCGAATGCAAAAGTGCCGAAGGACTTTTTTGTAATACTCTTGATTCTATAGTGGCGCCTTCTCCCCGATTTTCAAAAAAACGCAAGGTAATATTTTTTTCCCCGTTTAAAAACTTTGTCCAGCGATATCGTTGCCGGATGACTTCCCAAGAAAAAACTGTATTACTCTTTTTAGTTCCTTTTTCGATTATCTAGGGGCGCCTTCTTCCCCATTTGTTAAAAAAATGCATGGAAATATATTTTTTCACCGTTTTCAGGCTTTGTCCAGCGATATCTTTGCCGGATCAACTCCCAAGATGAAATGGTATTAGACTTTTTTTGTTCCTTTTTCGATCATCTAATGGCATCTCCTCCCCGATAAAAAAAATGCGTGGAACATTTTTATCGTGGTTTTAATGCCTTTGTCCAGCGATTTCTGTGCCAAATTGAATCGCAGAACAAAAATTCTGATTCTCATTTCTTTTAAATCGGGGAGAAGGCGCGACTAGATAATCGAAAAAGGAACAAAAAAGTCTAATACCGTTTTATCTTGGGAGTTGATCCGGCAAAGATATCGCTGGACAAAGCCTTAAAACGGCGAAAAAAAAATATTTCCACCTTAAAACGGCGAAAAAAAATATTTTCACGCATTTAAAAAAAAATCGGGAAGAAGGCGCCACTAGATAATCGAAAAAGGAACAAAAAAGTCTAATACCGTTTTATCTTGGGAGTTGATCCGGCAAAGATATAGCTGGACAAAGCCTTAAAACGGCGAAAAAAAATATTTCCACGCATTTTTTCAAAAATCGGGGAGAAGGCGCCACTAGATAATCGAAAAAGGAACAAAAAAGTGTAATACAGTTTTTTCTTGGGAAGTCATCCGGCAAAGATATCGCTGGCCAAAGTTTTCAAACGTCAAAAAAAGATATTTCCTTGGGTTTTTTTGAAAATCGGGGAGAAGGCGCCACTAGAGAATCACGAGTACTACAAAAAAGTCCTTCGGCACTTTTGCATTCGATCAATATTCTGGACACGACGAGCTCCCAAAGATAAATGCTCAAAAACTACCACTAGCGCGTGATAAAATTTGAAACGAAAAATAGGCGCCACCTCAAAATGAGTGAAAAAAGAACATATTTTTTACGTTTTACTTTCCGAGCCACAACTAAAAAGATACAGCGTGCCAAAGTTTTCAATTTGCAAAAACCATCTTCATTTTACACAAACAATTTTTTCTAAAAATAGGCGCCATCGGGGAATTCAAAAAGGAAGAAAAAAGTCCTCAGACATTTTCCGATCCGACCATAAGTTACGGCGCTACGCTTTGCCAAAGTTCATTGCTGCAGATGCAGAAATTTTGAAGGTCATTTTTAATTATTGTAATTAAACAATTGATCTCCAAACGATGAAATTTATGTACCAATCACCACCAAACGTCCACCAATCGACAAGTATTTTTTTCAATTTTTTTCCTTAAAGTTGTATGGTCAACTTTATAGAGCTACCAAAATACCTGTTTAGTTGCAAAATGACGGTTTTTTATTTTTTGGCCACACATTTGGTCACCAATTTTTTTCGTTGTACTCAAATATATAAGTAAATATTGAAGCTAAACATTAACAATCGTGACTTTTAACGCAGATCAGCTGATATGCAACATTTACCGAGCATTTAGACAAATTTTTTATGATTTCCTGAAATTGTTATGCGGGTATCACTCATTTGGGCTCAAACTAAAAACACGCGCAATTGGCGGCAGTTTTAGGGCGAGGGGGGGGGGGGGGGGGGGGACTGTACGGTGAAAAACTGATCCTTGTTTACCAATTTTCTTACAAGATACGGCCAGTGTATTCTAAATTTAATGATTACAGCATTGTGGAGCAACATTTCAAGAACATCTTTTGAAAATTTGAGCGAAAATGATTAATAACTAAGCCGTTGACAACAAATCTCCGGAGACGCCACCGAAAAAAATGGTTTTGCGGTGACGGTCATAACTGGTCACTCGATTATCCGAATTAAAAAAATCGAATTGATTTAATTAGTTTATTTTCTATGACGACGAGAACTGATGATTTACGACCGATATGTCTCTTTGACGAAAGAATTGACAGTTGTGGAGAGAAAAGAAAACAAAAAAGATGTCATAGATGCCGGCAATGACGACAAGAAGCCTCCGACGATCATCCCGCGTTTTTCGAATACAAATTCGAGATCATGCGCGTAGCGACTAGAGATGCGAAATGATAGTTATTTTTTTAATTGATCAAAAAACGGAAAAATGACCGTCATTTGACGTCATTCTGACGGTCATAACTGGTCACTCGATTATCCGAATTAAAAAAATCGAATTGATTTAATTAGTTTATGAGTTTCCCCAGGTAACGCTGTCGAGTGTTTAAATTTTTTTTTTATTTTTCGATTTTTGGTAACGCTCGAAAGTAAAAATGCGATTTTCGCAAAAAAAATCAGCGAATTTGTTATTGTAAAAAAAGATAAGAATAAATTTAAAAAAAACTCGACAGCGTTACCTGATGAATTATATAGAGAAAGAGTGTACCAAGTTTGAAAAGGATCGGTGCAATAGATTTTCCAACCGTCACCGCCTTTTAAAACATGAAGTGTGGGAAAATCGCTTTAAGGTAGTCCTTGCGGATAATATTCATTTCGCATAAATTCGAGGAATTTGGGAGAGAATTGCAAACACTTCTCGGTGGTATAAAAATCTAAAAAAATGCATGCACATTAAAGGTACTGAAAAGATTAATTTGGCATAATAATAATTCGAAAATGTTATTAACAAATTGATGAAAAAAACAATTGTTTAACAAATATTTCGATGACCCAAGATTTTTTTTTCATGAAAATGATTCCTTCGTTTTTCCGAATACGTATGAATTTTTTCAGATTTTAGAGTTCACATTGAATTTTGTGCGTTTTTTATAGGGAAAATATGTGAAAATTCAATGTGAACTCTAAAATCTGAAAAAATTCATACGTATTCGGAAAAACGAAGGAATCATATTCATGAAAAAAAATCTTGGGTCATCGAAATATTTATTAAACAATTGTTTTTTTCACCAATTTGTTAATAACATTTTCGAATTATTATTTTGCAAAATGAATCTTTTCAGTACCTTTAATGTGCATGAATTTTTTCAGATTTTTATACCACCGAGAAGTGTTTGCAATTCTCTCCCAAATTCCTCGAATTTATGCAAAATTAATATTATCCGCAAGGACTACCTTAAATGCATGGGAAATACCAACTGCGGTAATAAAAACTGTAATGAACGTTTTGTACGCATATTTGCATTTACAGCTAAAAGAAGAAATTCATTCCCTGCACTGGTGAATTCCGCAGGGAATGAGTTTCTTCTTTTAGCTGTAAATGCAAATATCCGTCAAAAACGTTAATTACAGTTTTTTATACCGACTGAGCTCGACGTGGATGTTTCACATCGCCTTAAGGGCATGTGAAACACTCGGTCGCGCACCTCAAAATTTCGGGAGTAGATTCTGACGCGAATTATGAACAAATCGACGTGAAAATTGAAATACAGACGCCAGTAATGTACGTGCACCGAGGGAATGAATTAGTCAGAATTTTGATTTTCGAAAAAACAATCGAATGGCGTTGTTTCTAAAATTGCAGCTATCTCTCTCGCACTCACGTGTCACGTGGTACATGTTTCACATTCCCTTAAAGTGAATACTTATATACGAAACGACACAGAGCCTCGGATGGTTAAAATTTCATATCTCCGTCAGTTTTGCTTCGATTGCTCTAAACATTTGATACAATATTCTTGAGATGTTGAGCATTAATAAAAATAAAAAATAATGAAAAATGGAAAACAAAATTTCAAGACCCCCCCCCCCCCCCCCCCTAAATAATCGGTCACAAATAAATGGGTCATTTTTTACGCGTCATTTGACGATG
Source organism: Pimpla rufipes (assembly GCA_963932165.1). Lineage (NCBI taxonomy): Eukaryota > Metazoa > Arthropoda > Insecta > Hymenoptera > Ichneumonidae > Pimpla > Pimpla rufipes. The sequence continues at coordinate 1,135,579 of OZ010635.1, forward strand.
ATTTGACGTCGAAATGACGGTCAAATGACCGTAACAAAATGGACCTCGCATCTCTAGTAGCGACATCGGTCGCCCGGACGTAACACTACACCGGCCGACGAGTGATTCATTCAGCCTCAGAGTTCACGTCTCTTCGTCGTCAGTCACAACAACACAACACTGTCATCAGTGCTTTCAACGAGTATACTTTTGCTTCGCCTTGGCACTGGCCATTATCGCGGTTTATCGTTGCGAGCGAGACGAATTTGCGCGTAGCATAAAAAGTTGTTCCCGACGATGTATTCGAGCCAAGAACCGGATATCCCGGCCGCTCTGAGGCTGCTCGATCATCTCAGCAACGACGAGCTCAAGGAGCTTCTCAATGACGACGGGAAATTCGAAGAAGTCGTGAGGGACATCAAACAGGTAATAAACGTCATTTACCCACTTACACTTGGCATCGAGGATCGATTTCTGCAGATCGAACGTCCAGTTCGTTTGCGACGCTGACAAGTTTGTTGCATCCACACAGTCTATTTCTCGAGAAAACTATTCTATGAATGATAGCCTAAGAAGTATTGTTAATAATTTTGTGATAATAGGCTTATGAATTTTATACATTAGGTTTCCCTTCAACGGGGCATCAGCGGTACAGTCACTTTATGTGTTAGATTTGAAAAATTACTTATACATACTTTCAAAGGGAAACTAATGCTAATAAAGGTAGATCTCAATTAAAGAGACCCCGCTGAATGTTGAAAAAGTGTATGGAAATAAAATCATAGAAAAATAACTCAGTTTGTGCCAATAATCAATAGGGTATATATTGCACAGTTTTTTGGAAGTAAAATTTGTAATTTTCTTTCCTTCTTGACAAGTGATGGCTCATTTCAACCAATTCACCAGGTTATTTTCTTCAGTTTATTTATCAATTAGGAAAGAAATTTGTTTAAATTGTCACTTTGTGTATTTCTCTCATAAACAAATAGCTGTTATTTGTAAGCTAAAAATATTATCGCAAGTGTTCATTGGAACATTTATACATTATCTATCAATGAACAAAATGAGCCATCGCCCGACAAGAACAAACTAAAATCACAAATTTGACTTCCTTATAATTGCGCTTAACACATCCCATTAGTTATTAGCATAAACTGAGTTATTTTACTGTTAATTTTTTGCTATCAATTTTTGTCTACATTAAGCAGGATCTGTTTAAGGTAGTCCTTGCGCCTGGTGTCGAGTTCGCATAAGTTTTCGAAAATTCAGAGACAATTGCAACCATTTCTCGATAATATAAAAATCTGAAAAAAATCATGCAAATTAAAGGCACTGAAAAGATAAATTTTGCATAATAATAATTCGAAAATGTTATTAACAAATTGATGAAAAAAACAATTGTTTAACAAATATTTCGATGACCCAAGTTTTTTTGTGGATGAAAATGATTCCTTCGTTTTTCTGAATACGTATGCATTTTTTCAGATTTTAGAGTTCACTTTGAATTTTCACATATTTTCCCTATAAAAACACACGAATTTCAAAGTGAACTCTAAAATCTGAAAAAATTCATACGTATTCAGAAAAATGAACGAATCATTTTCATTAAAAAAAAAAGTTGGGTCATCGACAAATTTGTTAAACAATATTTTTTTCATCAATTTGTTAATAACATTTTAGAATTATTATTATACAAAATGAATCTTTTCAGTACCTTTAATGTGCATGAATTATTTCCGATTTTTATACCATCGAGAAATGTTCGTAATTCTCTCTCAAATTACTCGAATTTATGCGAAATGAATATCGGTCGCAAGGACTACCTTAATTTAGATCCACCTTTATTGCAATTACCTTTGGAATGTATGTACAAATAATTTTTCAAATCTTTGTTCATGATTGACATGACTGTACCACCGATGCCTCCTTAATAGTTTAATTTAGTTCATAGGTATATTTAATTGTTTTTTGTATAAACTGAAATTTTTAAGCTGCGGCTCCACTTTACACACTATTGTAAATTGAAAGGAGTGATCCGTTAATAAATTATATTAAATTGAAATTAAATTAAAAAACTTGCGACAAGTTAATTTTAAGTTAATTTTCATATGAATTCTACAGTTCAAGGATCTGGAGACTGAGAAGGAAATGTTGATGGCGAGCAACAGATCGCTCGCTGAATTCAATCTGGCGAAACAGCCTGAACTCGAGGAGGGCAAAAAGGAAATTCAGGAGCTTGGCGAAAGAGGTAGCCAGCTTTGCGCAACGGTTCAGGAAAAAATACAGCTCATAAGTGAGTCGAACGAGTTGAGACAATTGACTAGAAATTAGAGAATTTTCAGTCAATTGTTAGTTACAAATTTGTTTATTCTATCCGTAGAAGAGAAGTCAGGCTCGATGTCTGTGGATACAGCGTTGGAACTGTTACAAGCGGCTACCGCCGAAATTGAGGGAGAATCCGAAGTGAGTAGCACAAGATACAAACCGCCGCGTTGTATGCGAGTCTCTTGTAATGTTTCCATTTCAAGTTTGTCCTAAATGCCAAATGTTTGTCAAATTAGTTGTACGTTGCTCTTGTCTATCGATTCACTGTTGTAACAAAAGAGCGTAAAAGGATAATTCGATTGTATAAGGGGCATTCCACCCCGTTTCGACCTGGATGTGACCTCGACCTCTCTGATTTGGCTCATTATTTTGTGTAAGCTTAGTTGGACCCTCAACTGCACAAAACGAATTTATTTATTTTTTTATTGCCATTTTTGGTTGTTTAATACATTTTTAAAGCGACTTATAAAACCCCATAATTTAAAAATCTGATAAAATTCTGGAAAATACTTTGTTCAATAACAAAATTATCTAGTTTATAGCCAAAGTGGGGAAGATCTTTTTCTTGTAGTTTTTAAGATTTTTTTATTAAAAAAATTATACAAAAATGGAAAAAAGATGAATCTTTTTAAAAACTATAAGAAGAAAGATCTTCCCCAGTTTAGCTATAAGCTAGATAATTTTGTTATTGAAAAAAATATTTCTCAGAATTTTATCAGATTTTAAAATGATTGTCTTTTTGGCTTTTTAATTATGTCTCTTTAAAAATATATTTAAAAAAACTTGCACAGATTGGAAAAATTTGAAAAAGATCCTAAAAATCTGATTTTTTTGTTGAAAAATTGGATTTGACATAAATAAACATTTGACCAACCGCCTGTAGTAGATTTATTATTTTTTATAATTTTTTAAAAAAGAAAGCTTAAGAACTGTAGGAAGGAAATTTTCCCCACTTTGGCTATAAGCTAGAAAATGTTATTGAAAAAAGTATTTTTCAGAATTTTATCAGATTATTAAGTTGTGGGGTTTTATATGTCACTTAAAAAATGGCAACAAAAACATGTAAAACAAAATTGTTATGCAGTTGAGGGTCCAACTGAGCCAATAAAAATACTGAGCCAAGTCGGAGAAGTCGAGGTGAAATCCAGGTCGAAACGGGGTGGAATCTGGAATGCCCCATAAATAATAACAATAGTAGTGACAATCTGCCTGGATTATTTTTCAGAAATTGACTGTGAAATTTCTCGCGGGCGACGCGGAGGTGGAGGAATTCTTGGAGCAGTTTCTCACCGTAAGAAACCTCATGCATCTTCGCAAAGTCAAAGTGGACAAGATGCAAGAACTGAAGAAACGACCGTCGATCTATTCCGCGTCCGGCGGTCCGGGATATCCGGGGGCGAGGAATTATCCGGGAATACCGACCGGCGGCGCGCCGTACCCGACTGGCCCGCTGGCGATGCCGATGCCGAGTTATCGCCCGTTCATATAGATAAGCGAGCCAAATCGAATTAAGGCGTACAAATCGTACACCGGACGCGGCGCATTCACGAGGTCGCGCGGTGCACGATAAAAAGAACCGGAAGAAAACCAATATATTTGTAGTTGAGATCCTCACACAATCTAGCATTATGTATTACGTAATAAATAAATTTATATATTTCTCTGTAATAACGTTTTTCTATACGCGTTGATTTGACGGTGTAACACAATCAGTCGCGGCTCACCGCGAAATGTCTCAAAGATTATTCAATAAAAAGTATTCTGTGAAAATAAGAAGAAAAAGGATAATGTGCAGGGAAAATGAGTATATCAAAACGTTATTTGCGTAGTCCATATTCACAGACTTTCATTGTCTCGTGTATTTACAGTCGCTTATACGGCCTACAACGAAAAATCCTCCAGATTTTTCCTGCTCAATTGTCGCCGTATCACAACAGTGAATTGTCGTCTCACGATGCGACAAAGAAACGGAGTGTCTCGACGTCCGGATACCGTAAGAATTGTGTTATATTATTCGTCCGGAAAGTCGGAAAAATTCACGTCGCGATCTTGACTGAACGCTTCGTATGTTTCGTGAAGTGGAAGCTGAACATTTTCGCTGTGGTATTCATATAATGTTATATGTATACATATAATGTTTTAAAAAGGATAATCCGTTAAAATTCCTTACTAAACTGAAAAATGTCCGCTTTAATACGTCGTCCAGATCATTTTTTTTTCATCAATTTCCAATTTCTGATGGACGAACAACCGTATATTGTTCGTCCAGATACGTTTTTTAAGATGAATTTTCAAGTTCTGATGGATGAATAATCATATATTATTCATCCAGATACATTTGCAATGGATTTAGCGGTTTAACTTGATGAAACCCGTATTAGCGATAATTTCGCCACTTTCCGGACTAATAAGTGATACTTTTTCATCCGTTTTCTGGATGGCTAGCCACAGGCCACAAACAAAAAGCGGTGCATAAAAATATCTCTGTGCAGGGTAGAATCACTGGACTACACGAAGAAGAGATTTCTCAAGACTGTATTTACATATTCTCCTGAATCGATCTACGTTATTTACAAGCGCGTCTCTCCCAAATGTATGGTAATTCGTCTAACTGCAATGGGATTGGCGCCTCTTCTCTCTTTCATATCCTACTCGGACGATAATCGAACGAGCGGGAATTCTTGGGACTTGTTCCCATCCTCGCTCTCTCTGAGTCGATCCCTCTGGCGCATCGTGAGCGGCCGATCGTGCTCGTACTGATTGCCAAGGTTCGCCGATATTGTCCACATTGTGATTAGCCCAAAAACTGAAAGCACTATAACAACGTCCCTGGTGCCGCTTTTCTCTTGAATCTTACGGTTGTGGCTTCTCTCCTCTTGCAACCTGGACACCGTCTGTTTCTGTTGCTGAGATCTGCTGAAAGTCTCGCCATAGTGGGCTTTGGTCCAGGCGTCAAAGTCGTAGAGAGGAACGCTGCCCGTCTTGGTGGTCTGTCTGTAAAGCGCGGCTTGCGATTGATAATATTTCATCTTTGGGTCGTCGGGTTTGTCGCCGCTCTGGGTGGTCTGGTGTCGCGTTCTCGTGAGTATGCTGCGATCGTAGGTCCTTCGCGTCTCGTAATTTCCCACGACCGCGTACGCGTCGGCGATGTCGCGAAATTTCGCGGTCGCCGCCTCGCTGCTGTTTTTATCCGGATGATATTGCTTCGAGAGCTTGAAATACGCGGATTTGATCTCACCCTGTGTCGCCCGGGGATTCACCTCGAGGGTCTCGTAGTGCGTCGGAGCTTTCGGCTTCGTCGACAACATCTCCGTCCTCACCGAGGCGATGAGATTGTTGCTCGTCAGCAACAATCTCGTCGGACGGACGTTCATCGCGCGCCCTTTTTTCTTCCAACAAACACACGCACAACGCGCACGGCGTCGTCTTGGCTCGTGATTCTCTTGTCAAGGTGACATTCCGCGGATACGACGACTTTGGAGGTTATGGCGACTCGCGAGTTTTGAGCCTCGAGGGTTTTTAACGCCACCGCCGCCGCCGCCGCCGCCGCCGCTGCAGCCGCCGCACCACGATGATCTAGGTGGGAGACCGAGAGAGCAGATATCTCTCTTATTTGTTTATAACGCGAGGTGACGTCGCACTAATTGCACGACGCAACTGATCCCTCTTGAAAAAATCACTGGGTAAAACATGTTGCATTTCCGATATCTGTTTTTTCTTCGAGTGTTATTCGTTCTCTGATCGGCTGTCGGGGTGCCTGCAACTCGTTGCTCTATAACCAAGGAGCAGTTTCAATCGTGTTATTTATTATAGCTTTGACAGTTCGGAGGGCGTTTCGACAGTTCGAGCTGTTTCAAGATTTGTTTAAGGCGAGGCGAAAACGCCGTGAGTGCGAGAGAGATGGAATATCATTTTCGGAACAACAATACATGGAAACTATAGACACATGCCGGAAGAAATAAAAGTTTTACATCATGCAGAATTGAATGAGGAATGATGTAAAACTTTTCTTTTTTTTCGGTAACGTTAAGCATCGTCGGAATAATTGTTTACAGTTTTTATTACCGACTGAGTAGGTGTCGCCCCTCGCCTCATCCACGTCCAGCCCAGTCGGTATGAAAAACTGTAATGAACGTTTTTGACGCATATATGCGTCTACAGCTGAAAGAAGAAATTCATTCCCTGCGGATCTCACTCGTTGCTAGTGCAGGGAATTAATTTCTTCTTTTAGCTGTAGATGCAAATATGCGTAAAAAATGTTCATTACAGTTTTCAATACCGCAGTCGGTATTTCACATGCCCTTATGGGAGGGAAGAGTATTCGGGCGTGCGCGTATGACTTAATATTTGCATATTTCCACACATAAAAAAATCATTTTTTGTCTTTTTCACGACGAATTTTCTATTTTTTGGGCAAGCAACGGTGCTTCCCGGAATCAGCGGGAAATTTTCCATCGGTTAGGCTTTTCAAGCTTTTTGCGAAACCAACGTTTTTTTTCACGGAAAACGCGAGGTAACTTTCGGCTTGAAAATTCGGTGAAAAATTTCGAAATCAAAATATCGCGTTCCGCCTTGCTGCTCTTTCATCGTTATTACAGAGTTTTCTCGAGAAACGAAGGAAGGAAGTCTAGGTTCGATCGGCCCAGAAAAACCCAGTTGATGAAAAACAACAATAAAAATGAGAAGTAATTAACTTTTGCGTTTTTTCTTCGAGAACGAACAAAAAAAAAAATCGATTTCGTAACGTTTGAAAATCCTACCCACTGGGAAATTTTCCGCTGATTCCGAATAGCACCATTGATTGCCCGAAAAACAGATATGCTTTTTTTCTCTACAAATATTTATTATATTTTATTATATTTTCTCTGCAAATATTTATTATATTTGCAGAGAAAAAAAGCTCTAATATATTAGCTCGTACGCTTTACCCAAACATCATTCCCGAAATACGCTTAACAAACCATAGAACCTCGCACGCCGGAGAAAAAATCCATGACGAAAAAGTGTTATATCTAACGCTTAAGGGGAGAGGGTATGGTCTTGAAACCCTAGCAAGTCCGGCCACGATGGAATTCACTATATTGTCACAGTGATTTTCACCGTAGTGGTTATTTTGGAAAACGTGACGATAATCCTTAGCGAACCACCCAACATCTCAAGAATGTTGTATTAAATTTTTAGAGCAATTGGAGCAAAACTAAAGGAAATATGGAATTTTAACCATCCGACGCTCTGAGTCGTTGCTTATGTATTCACTTTAAAGCGCTTTTCCCCACACTTGACGTTTTCAAAGTCGGTGACGACTGTAGTTGAAAATCTATTGTACCGATCCTTTTCAAACTTGCTATACTCTTTCTCGGCATAATTCATGAGGTAACGCTGTCGAGTTTTTAAAAATTTGTTCTTATTTTTTATTTTTCAATAACAAAAATTTACCGATTTTTTAAGCGAAAATCGCGTTTTTGACTTTCAAGTGTTACCAAAAATTGAAAAAAAAAAAAAAAAATCGACAGCGTTACCTGGGGAAACTTATAAACTAATCAAATCAATTTTATTTTTTGATATCAGATGATCGAGTGATGAGTCACAACCGTCACCGCAAAACTACTTTTTTGTTGACATCTCCGGAGATTTGCAGTCAACGGTTTCGTTTTTTTATATTATCCGCTGAAATTTTCCGAAAATATTCTTGAAATGTTACTCCACAATACGGTAATCATTAAATTTAAAATACACTGTTCGTATCTTGTAAAAAAATGGTTGAAAAAGGGTATTTTTTCATCGAATTAACCATACCCCCTCCCTTAACTTTGCGGATACGGTTAATCTAGGCGCGATTGTGCGTGACCTCCGCGAAGCAGCTTATGATCGATGAATTGTAAAATTTTAATGCATTCCCGTGTTGTATACGAAATTGCAAAAGTCCTCTAAGTTGATATAAATTTGCGTTAGGGGTTTATACGTCGATCGATGGAAAAACAATGCGGGAAGGGATGATACTTGGCGTAGCGACGATTGAACGCAGGCGCGTCAGACGCGAGTGCGCGGCATGGTCAGAGCACTCGCGGAGGGTGGTAGCAGCAGCAGCAGCAGCAGCAGCACCTGCCTTAGATACCGGCCAAACAACACGCAAAGTTCGGTGGACAACGCAACGGGAAAGACGCTTCTGTTGAGAATAAACTCGGGCCCGATTCTCCAGGCCCCGAAGACACGATATAAACATGGTAACTTTCGACGCAATAAAGGAAAAAAAAGAAAAAAAAAATATATACATATAACAAAAGAAAAATGCACGCATTTGCTTTGTTTGTTTGACAGGCACGCGAAATGACCACACGTCACATTGTAAAGGCAAACATTTTTGTGTGTAATGAGGAATAAATCACCATATGTACGATTTAAAATTCGAAATGATTTTTTATTTATCAATCGCCTATAAATGAAATGCTTTGTATCTTGTGCCGATTTTATTGAATTCATCGCAAGCTCGAATGTGACGCATAGATCGAGAAAAAGTTACACTCAGTGATTTAGCGAGTTTTGCTTTAAAGTTTCGCCGTTCCGCTATTACCCGTTGGTGAGCGTCGTGAATTCCTGATACGATCGTTTCTAACGAGACAAGAAAGTATACACAGCGTGTGACTTATTAATTTGTCAATTATCGGACGACGATTGAATCGCGGATTGTCGCGTGCAGATTGTGGATGGTTGTAATATCTCTGTGACGCGCGATCGATGCGTTTCAGGGACTTTTGTCGATCCTTCGTAAGCTGCGTTCCAATCCGGACAAGGAACTTCGATTACTTCTGCTTGGACTGGACAACGCCGGAAAAACGACGATTCTAAAGTGTCTCGCCAGTGAAGACATTACTCAAGTAAGTTGATATCGAAAGAATTAATTAAGGGGGGGGGGGGGGGGGGTGGGGGTATGGTTAATTCGGTGAAAAAAATACCTTTTCTCAAGAATTTGTTTGCAAGATACAGGCAGTGCATTTCAAATTTAATGATTACAGCATTGTAGAGTAACATTTCAAGAATATTTTCGGAAAATTTCAGCGGAAAATACAAAAAATTAAGCCGTTGACAGCAAATCTCCGGAGACGTCAAAAAAAAATTTGTTTTGCGGTGACGGTTGTAACTCATCACTCGATCATTTGATATCAAAAATCAAATTGATTTGATTAGTTTAAGAGTTGCCCCAAGTAACGCTGTCGAGTTTTTTTTTCTTCAATTTTTGGTATCATTGGAAAGTCAAACACGCGATTTTTTTGCTTAAAAAATCGGTAAATTTGTTATTGTAAAATAAAAAATAAGAACAAACTTTTAAAAAATTCGACAGCGTTACCTCATGAATTATACAGAGAAAGAGTGTACTAAATTTGAAAAGGATCGGTACAATAGATTTTCAACTACATCCGTCACCGACTTTGAAAACGTGAAGTGTGGGAAAATCGCTTTAAATTGAATACTTATATACGGAATGACTCAGAGCCTCGGATGGTTAAAATTCCATATCTCCGTTAGTTTTGTTTCAATTGCTCTAAAAATTTGATACAACAGTCTTGACATGTTGTGCATTCATAAAAAATAAAAAAATGGAAAAAAAAATTCAATACCATACCCCCCCCCCCCCCCCCCCCTTTAAAAAAAAAGCCGAGTATTCGAGCTCTCTCACTCCTCTCGCTTCGCTCTAGGTCTCAATCATCAGAAGCAGCGAGCGTTACCTCACTCTGATAGTACACCTTGAACCGTCACCGATGTCCTCCCCGCACCTAATTATAAGTCCTATGCGACCCGCGTGATCGCCCCACCAGCCACAAACTCCTAATGGGAATAGCCCAAGCTCACGTTTCTTTACGTTTATTGTTGTTAAGTGATAGTCGATTTTATCCTTGAGCCGCGCTCCTTACAACCGTAAAATGTCTTTCATGATCTGTTTTCCGATTTCCTTCCCTTTCTCTCTACTATTCGATGATGATGCGTTGAATCGCACTCGAAGATCGGAGCTAGGGAATTAATTTTTTTATTCTGAAGATCGGACCGAATGACTTCTGAGGACGCTTTCAAAAGACAATAATTTATTCTCAGGACCAGTACACGATCCCTGTCGCTTCCCGATAGTGGAAATCACGAGAATTAGGATTTCGGGTATACTAATTCGCGATTTCAATAAAATTACATTTGATTGAAATCGCATTTTATTGCAATGTTTTAATGGATTTCAATAAAATTACATTTAATTGATTGATTGATTGATTGATTTCAATAAAATGACATTTTATTGAAATCGCGAAACGTTTCAGTACATTTTGGTAAACGATACTAGCGCGATAAAACTTTATCTGATAAGTGTGAGTTTGCAGCACGAGCCGAAGGCGAGTGTTCCAATCCACACGAGTACCCAATTTAATTTGACAAGGTGCGAAAAGGAGATTGCACACCTTGTCGCGAAGCGTGCGTAAAACCGCGGTTTGCGCACCAAGTGAAATAAAATGTTTGATTAGTAGGAAATGTTGTCCTTCAGGTGACTCCAACCCAAGGTTTTAACATAAAAAGCGTGCAGAGCGAGGGCTTCAAACTCAACGTGTGGGACATCGGGGGCGCCAGAAAGATCAGACCTTACTGGAGAAATTATTTCGAAAACACAGACGTCCTCGTGAGTTATCGATGATTGTAACAATTCGCTCGTTTATCTTCGCCCATATCAAGAGGACGAGCTGCTTGTATCACCGACTCGGAGCTCGGAAAGATCGTACCGATTGATCCTTCGACGCAAACTTTTTTGATCGTCAGATCTACGTGGTGGACAGCGCGGACATTGCCAGGCTCGAGGAGACAGGCCAGGAGCTTTCGGAACTTTTGCTCGAGGACAAACTGCGCTGTGTACCACTGCTCGTCTATGCGAACAAGCAGGATTTGGGGCAGGCGGTCACTGCGGCTGAAATCGCCGAGGGTCTTGGTCTCCACAACATCAAGGACCGCGACTGGCAGATTCAATCGTGCATAGCGACGGACGGAAAGGGTGTAAAGGTTTGGAAAACGCGTGTCTCTGTATTGAAAAAAGTCACGTTCAAGCAGAGTTGTAAATCCCTCATTTTTATTCAAATCAAATTCATGGTACGATTGGCTTCGTAATTATGTTTTTACGATAATAAGTCGTAATTACTGTAATATGATACGTAAACTTTTAAATCGAAGGAAAAAATATTAATTTTCCATAAAACTTCATGGTAATCTTACTGAAAAAAAATTGAGAAAAAGTGTTTATGGGGTCCTGTCCCGCTACCGGTATTCCACCGGTAGCGGGACAGGTTTTGGCCGAGGCTCTCGAATTTTTTCGCTAGTCACGAATATAATTTCCTTGTATCATAAAAGAAGACTTCCATACAGTTATAGATCCCAAATAATATTTTGCTTTTTTTGAGCCGTTTTCGAATAATATCGAAAAATAGAAATTTTCGTATGTTTAATTGTGTATGTCTTCCGAGTCAATAGAGCAAAAATAAAATTTCTTTTTAATAAAGGCATAGAACAGTAATCCGATCTGTAAATAAAATTCTACGAACCAAAAACTGACGAAAAAATCGTTTTTATTTTTTTTCTGTCCTTAGGGGCTAATTTTTTTTAGCAACAAATTTACTAAATATATTTCAACATGTTATAAAGGTTATACAACATTTTCAGCATGCCTTTTTCTTTTCTTCGTTAGTAATTAAATGTTATGTTCGGTAGAAATATATTGTCAGTACGTTTAACTGTCTATATCTTGGGCACCAGTAAAGCAAAAATAACATCTGACCAGTTCTTTTTAACCGGGAGAAAGCGTTCTTTTCAATAGAGTACACGGAATTGCAATCGGATTTGTACAAAAATATTTACAGCCCAAAAAATAAAAACAATTATCGTTTTAATTTGTTTCTGTCCTCTGAACATTGTTCAATACGTTATAAACGGTCGATAACATTTTCACCTTGCCTTTTTCTTTTGTTCGCTGTGAATTATTAAATGTATAAATTTCTGCATGTAATTTATATTATATTTTTAAAAGTATCCATTTAATACGGTTCCGCAAAAGTAAAATATTATTTGGGATCTATAACTGTATGGACGTCTTGTTTTATGATACAAGGAAATGATAGTCGTGACTAGCGAAAAAATTAAAAACGCGTAGCCAAAACCTGTCCCGCTACCGGTGGAACACCCTTTATGCATTGCAAAAATAATGAAGGACTGGGCTTGTCCATTTTTCGCACAATTTCCCCATGATTTAATGAAAATGTACGTTTTTCTTACGGCTGTTCGAAAGTTCACATATCATTTTATAATCGCTACAGGCCATCGTTATAAAATCGTAACTGGAAACTAATCTGTTGTGTCAACTTTAATTCTTAAAGTAATGGGGACTTACAACACTGCGTTGAAACCAACAAAAATGCGGAATTTTCTTGAGTTTCGTTTTCGAGAAAGAAAGAAAAATTACATTTAACAATTTGGGACATTGCAGGAGGGTCTTGAGTGGGCGTGCAAGAGCATCAAGAAGAAATAATTCATGGAATGATGAAAGATAATGAAAATAAATACACGAAACGAGGATACGCCATCTTTTGACTTTTTTTTACATTCAGCACACATTTTTTATTCGACTTTCATACATTCTAATATTTACAAGAGTCGAGTTACGATATTGTGTGTATATTTTTGTGCGATTTTTCGACGTGAGGCTTGCCAATTAGCGCAGCGCGGTACCGACATCTGATTGTGATTTTGGCACTATTAGGAAACACGTCCCAGTCAATAAGTGTAGAACGCACTGTGGGAATTTGTTCTTGTCATAATGGTCCTTGTCGAAACCTTGCACAGGGTGTCATCTTTAATTCAACTTCTAAACATAGTTTAGCTGTATCTTTCCTGTTTCTATCTGCGTTGCCTTGACGATAGACGGTAAAAGCTACAATAAATATTTTAATTAAAGAAAACACCCAGAGTGTCATTTCATTTTTTCTCGGTAATGCATTTTTCCTCAAGTCTCTAATGTAATTAAAAATTGTCAATCCATTTCAATCGAATAACGCGAAGGTGAATGTATCCGCAATACAACGAGGTAATTAATTATAAAGTCGTTTCTCGTATTGCACTTTTAATATAATCGCTAATGTTTTAATTATTATATTTCACTATACTACGCACTGTACCTTCGTGGAAACTGACGATGGTTTTAAGTTTATGAGATCCATTTATGAGATTCTCGGAAGTATCGATTCGGAATGTTATCGATTAATTGGAAAACACACACACTTAAATACCTGGATTGCGACTGTTGAGCGTTCTCACGATTGAGAAAAAATACATTGTTTAGTGCCTTCAAAGTTGCTCAACGCTTCGCGAAGGATCGTCAATGACCTGCATCGTTACTGATAATAAAATAACATCGAGGTCCATCGGTTACTGGACGCGTGACGAACCATTCGCACTCCGCGTGCGGATGAGCCTCTCACACAATTTTTCTTGTTGCCTTCTTCTAATCTAAAGTCTCTTTTGCGCAACTGACAAAGTTGCAGGGAATTGCGAGTTCCAACTGTGGTAATCAGAGTTCGCTGTGTATAGCTTCGGTTGTCACGCGGATCTCTTCCTCGTGGAACTCCGAACAGTCGACTGGATACTTCTCCTGTCAAGGCAGACGTAGTGTTTTTTTTTAGCATTATGCAACGGATAGTTTTCGTCAAAAAAGGCAAAAATAAACAAATTCTTACAAAGCACTGATCATTGTCGTGAATGGCACCGTAGAGGGACCAAAAGCTGATTCCAGTCTTGACGCTGATGGTCCAAGCTGCCGGAAAACTAGCGAGTTTCGTAAGACTCGATCGCACATCACCAATCTTGTTGTCTTCGCTTTCTTTCCTTTGACTCTTCTGATTTATGGTACAGAGAATGTGAGCGGCACATTTGGGTGACTTTATCGAATACTTGTAAGCACGGTATGCCTGAAAAAAAGAAGAAAAAATCGATTGATCGTATCATTTTTCTGACGTTTTCCGTTATCGTACAAACTTCACATGTTTGACAATCAACACGATATTTCGTGAAATTAAGTGGGACTTCTACCCTGGAGCACCGTTTTTATTTTATTTTTTTGTGGGGAAACGAATAAATGTAGACGACTGCGGTTTTTTTCTACTCGTTATTTACGTCTTATAGTACACAATGGAATTTTTAAAGTGAAAAACTGTAGGCGTCCAAGGTCCTCAAACATGGTCATTCAAAATAAATGGCTACCACTCTCCTGACCACTATAATTATGCCGTCGGTCTGAAATTTTGCATACATACTCGGGAAACATGTCTTCATGGAATGACGGAGGTTTTTTTCGATTACTGCAAAATTAAAAAAATGTCGGCGTTTAAACAAAAAATATCGATTTTTCCAATATGTTTCTCGTATAAAAACATTAATAAAGAATCGAAAAATTAAGTTATAAAAAAAAAAAAAAAAAACTTCCGTCACTCCATAAAGACATGTTTTCCGAGTATGTATGCACAATTTTAGGCCGATCGCATAATTATAGTGGCCAGGAGAGTAGCAGCCATTTATTTTAGGTGACCGTGTTTGTAGACCTTGGACGCCGACAATTTTTAACTTAAAAAATTCCATTGTATAAAACGTAAATAACAAGTAGAAAAAAACCGCAGTGTCTACTATTATTCGTTTTCCCACAAAAAAAAAGAGAAAATGGTGCTCAAGGGTAGAAGTCCCCGTTAAGGCGATGTGAAACATCCACGTCGAACCCAGTCGGTATCAAAAACTGTAATTAACGTTTTTACGCATATTTGCGTTTACAGCTAAAAGAAGAAATTCATTTCCTGCACTGGTGAAATCCGCAGGGAATGCATTTTTTCTTTTAACTGTAAACGCAAATGTCCGTCAAAAACGTTCATTAGAGTGTTTGTTACCGACTGGGCTTGACGTGGATGTTTCACATCGCCTTAAGAGATAAGTAATTGCGTGAAAATGGAAATTGTTGTCACCTTGAACAGCGGTGAAATGAGGTCATTATTGATAGTTTCGCTGAGCTTGTTGCTGAGTTGGTGTGCGTTTACACGAGACATGATGAAACCCTTTTCCGACGCCAGTCTGAAGAGGTCCTGAATATAGGCGACAGCGGGTTTGATGTACTTGGAGCTGTCCACTTGCATGTTCAAGTGTCTTCTGGCACCGGTATTGACGATCCTAAATCAGAAAAGAAAATGTTTATTCAGTAATATTTTTCGTTTTTTTCGACATTAATATGTGACCAAGTCTGCCACGAAGATTGCAACAAAACCTGCCTCGAGAGACTCTCAGCCGGTTTCGAAGAGTCGAACATCGCCGACTTGGGAAATCCCTGAGTCTTCAAGAAACTGTTGCCAACGAATTGGATGGTAGTCATATATCTCTGCTGAATCGTAGGATCCGAGATGTGGGCGATCCAGTCGGCGACAAAATTCGTCAATGATTTGATCCATCTCCTTCTGAGCAGGGGATTCTCAAAACTGTCCAGTATCTGTTCGTACTTGATCCGACCGCTCTTGTCGGTCATCGTTCCGACTATGTGAGCAAGGCCGCTGTTTTTCCACAGAGTCTGACCAAGCTCGGAGTTGCTAAGGGACATTTTAAAGGGACGTTTGAGAGCGCCTTTTGGGAAGAAAAGATCGAACTTAAAAATTGGTCGAGACAATTAAATGTGTGTGTACGGACAATATAATATATAATTCGCTTGAGCAGGTCTGAAATTAAAAAAAAATTCGAACGTGATTTTGTTTCAATCTCTCAGACGGTATGACTGAACAAAATATACATATTGATATTTCAAACAATCCTAATTGAAGATATCCTAATAAATCTAATTGAAGAATAATTGAAGAATCCTAATAAATCTGTGTCATTCTCAACTATTGAAGGGATCAGACGTATCGATATTCTCAGCACTTTGTATGATATGCTGCACTGGACTTTTGGACTGGACTGGACGTTGAAGGGGACGTTTGAAAGCGTCTTTTGGGAAGAAGAAGAAAAATACGGATGAAATCGTACCTGAAGTGTTCCCACATAACATGAAGGTTCTCCAAAACTGGTGGCATGTACCAAGAGTGCGAGGAGTGATCGTGCTTCCTGGCTTGGCCACCTTCGTTGGAGCCTCCAGACAGATTGTCGAGGACCATGGGCAGCAGTCCCATCAGTCCATCGGCCTTTCCACCGTGACCCATGAACATGCTGGCAACATTTAACATGCTCTCCAGGTCGAACCCTCCATCGCGTCCCGAGGATTCGCTGCTGCCGCTGCCGCCGTCGTCCTCGTCCCTCTTTGTCCTGTGACTTGCTCCACTGGTGCTCGCCGAAGACACCATGTCTAATATGGAACCCAAGATGGACAGGTCGATTCCTCCTCCTCCTCCTCCTCCTCCTCCTCCTCGTCCACCTTGATCGCCTTGATCGCCGGAAACGCTACCCATGAGGCTACCTAGGCCGGATATGATCTGACCGACTCCACCTCCCTCGGTTTGTCCTCCGGTCAACATGTCGCCAACCTGGTCAACAAAATTGCGTTAAGGTATTATGAGCGTACAGATGAACGTCGCGTAAATTCGAGGGATTTTGAGAGACAATTACGAAGAGTTCTCGATGAGATAAAAATCTGAAAAAAATCAAGCATATGAAAGACGGTAAAGAGATTAATTTAGACAATAATAATTTAAAAAATTTTATTAACAAATTACTTAAATAAATAATTGTTCAACTAAATATCCGGCAACCTAACCCTTTTTTGTTATTTAAATGAACTTCTTATTTTTCTACATACGTATGAATTTTTTCCGAATTTTGTTTGACGTTTGAAAATTACGTTTTTTTATTATGTTAAAATTAAAAATCAGAGAAAATTCGGAAAAATTCATACGTATGTAGAAAAATAGGAAGATCACTTTAAGAACAAAAAAAAGTTAGGTTGCCGGATATTTAGTTGAACAATTATTTATTTAAGTAATTTGTTAATAACATTTAAAAAATTATTATTGTCTAAAATAATCTCTTTACCGCCTTTCACATGCTTGATTTTTTCAGATTTTTATCTCATCGAGAACTCTTCGTAATTCTCTCTCAAACTCCCTCGAATTTACGCGACGTTCATCTGTACGCTCATACTACCTTAAGGAGGCCCTGTCGTATGGTCTTCATTTCGCATAAATTCGAGAATATTAAGAGAGAATTGCAAACACTTCTCGATTGTATAAAAATCTGAAAAAATGTATGCACGTTAAAGGTACTGAAAATATTAATTTGGCATAATAATAATTGTGAAATGTTATTAACAAATTGATGAAAAGAAAATTGTTTAACTGATATTCTGGTGACCCAATTTTTTTATGTATGAAAATGGTTCGTTCATTTTTTTAATACGAATGAATTTTTTCAGATTTCAAAGTTAAGTTAAAAATCTGAAATCTTTTTTCACCTCATAAAAAACACAAATTTCAGAGTTAACTTAAGAATCTGAAGAAATTCATACGTATTCACGAAAACGAACGAATCATTTTCATAACAAAAAAATGTGGGTCACCGGGATATTTGTGAAACAATCATTTTTTTCGTCAATTTGTTAACAACATTTTAGAATTATTATTATGTCAAATTAATATTTTCAGTACTTTTAAAGTGCATGCCTTTTTTCAGATTTTTATACCATCGAGAAGCGTTTGCAATTCTCTCTGTTTTCTCGAATTTATGGGAAACCAACTCTGTACGACAGGACCTCATTAATATTTCTCTCTCGTGTTGGCTTCCAATGCAAATCGCTCTGTTTTCTTGGTAGTTTGTTTTACACTCAAACAATGGCAAATTGCTTACCTGTTTTCCCGCATCAGAGTCCATGAACTTGCTAGCCATACTCTCAAGCCCTCCAACCGCGTCCTTGTCGGCAAAAAGAGCTTGGGCGGCCTCCATGAAAGCGTTCGATGTGTCGTCATCGTCTTTATCCACGCAGGCCACAAGACCAACGACAGCCAATAAAATTGCTGTCCTGGGAATCCTCATGGTAGCTTCTTTTTTGTTTTTTCTTCTTCATACAATGAAAACAAAGGAAAAAAAACAATTGTTACGCATGTATGGAAGCTACTCAGGCGGATATGCAGGGGAAACCGGAGTAAAACGGACCTCTGGTATAAAACTTTCTTGTCATAAAAAAATGTGGTAAAATGGGCTTCGTCTCCATCTTAAGTTTTGAGACGGCTTCTTTCTTCGTCAAAACTTCTTTTCTCGCCGTCCTTCGTGATTTTTTTTTATTCGCGGGCTTATTCGGCAACGGTCTTTTTTTCATCAATTATTGCCTGTACGGCGAATCCGCCACGACTGAAATGTGCTTTTGTGTCATATTTTATTAAAAGTCCCAAATAATGAACACTCATGCCGATCGTAGCGTTGTCGGTACTGACTCATACATATAGTGCCGGATTCTGAAGGGGGGGGGGGGGGCGTTTTACCCCGGAATTTTTTTTTGCCGCCGCTCAAAATTGATGACTGATATCGTATTTTTGAGTGAAAAGCAATAAAAAAAACACTTTGAGTTTTGTCATAGAGCCATTTTTTGGTTCGGGGGCCTGTTTTATCCCGGTCTCCCCTATACGTATGTTTCGAGGGTTTTACCGCGGAGAGGCAGGGCCCTTCGGACTCCCGCTATCTCGCAGCAGTCAAAGCTGCCCAGCGAGCGTGGCGGCAGCAAGTCGATGACCCTGAGGCGGATCTCAACTTTGCCGCGTACGCCGTGTACGTGGTCGAAAATCTATTTTGGGACGTGCGCCGCGCGAGTTTTAATTTCATATACACGAGACCCGCGAGCGCCGCGGAAACGTTTCGGCTCGTGATCACCAGGATACCGTTGTTCCTTGGAAGCGGCCTCGACGCGACTCGGCGCCTTCGCTAAGAATTCCACCTGGTTTTTCCGCGTACCGAGCAACAGACGGAATGAAATAATTCAAAATGTCGTTGGAAAGAAAATCGTATATTGATAATTATGAGAATATTCGAACGATACCATTGCTAACGACGTTGCATATTTTTCTTTAATCCGATTTGTCAATCTTGCTCGAGGAAATTTAGGGGGGGGGGGGGGTTTATGGATAATTCGGTGAAAAAAAGACCCTTTTTCAACAACTTTTTACAAGATACGGGCAGTGTATTTTAAATTTAATGATTATAGTATTGTAGAGTGACATTTCAAGACTATCTTCTGAAAATTTCAGCGGAAAATATAAAAATGTAAGCCGTTGACAGCAAATCTCCGGAGACGTCTCCAAAAAAAGTAGTTTTGCGGTTACGGTTGTAATTCATCACTCGACCATTTGATATCAAAAAATTAAATTGATTTTATTAGTTTATGAGTTTCTCCAGGTAACGCCGTCGAATTTGTATTTTTTTTTTTTTTTTTTCAATTTTTGGTAACACCGGAAAGTAAAAAACGCGATTTTCGCTTAAAAAATTGGTAAATTTGTTATTGTAAAATAAACAAAAACTCGACAGCGTTACCTCATGAATTATACAGAGAAAGAGTGTACCAAGTTTGAACAGGATCGGTGCCATAGATTTTGAACTACAGCCGTCACTGACTTTGAAAACGTGAAGTGTGGGAAAGTCGCTTTAAAGTGAATACTTATATATGGAATGACTCAGAACCTCGAATGGTTAAAATTCCATATCTCCGTCAGTCTTTCTCCAATCGCTCTAAAAACTTGATTCAACATTCTTGAGATGTTGTGCATTCATAAATAAAAAAATGGAAAACAAAAGTTTCAAGACCATACCCCCCCCCCCCCCCCCCCCTTAAGTAATTTCCCGGCTCGGCAAACCTAATGAGCACAGAACGAAGAGACACGTTTGTTAATATCATTGCGCTATAACGGAACCGTCCACCGCGGTCAAACTCGCGCTGCTCGTTAAGGAGACATTTCGCTGTTGGCGGCAATGCGGCTAATTACGGCTCGACAATAGTACCTTGGAAGGTAAACTCGCTCGTAAGAGCTGGAAGAATGTCCGTTTAATAGTCACTTTGGTGATTCATTCAAATCATCGAACGGGTGAAGTGCCCCCTTTCATTACGTTAACAGAGGGCCATCACTCGTCATCATCGAAACAGAGAAGACACGAATTTCGCCGAAAAAAAAGAAAAAAATACGTGAGTAGCACGTGATTCATCGATGATAAAGTTGTGGTTAAACGCGTAATGGAACAGATCCGGTTTTGCTCAACCTCTCATATTACCGTTTCGACAAAAACGGTAAACAGTTTACGCAAATGATTTAATTTACTTTTTTCTTTTAAATTATTATTCTCAATGACTTAAGGGGGACGTCTACCATGGAGCACCGCACTGAGAAAAAAAATTGGTTGAGCCAACTAAACGAGGGTTTGCGGGCCGCGAAGTAAATATTTCGTACCGTGAACGAAATAATAGATATTGTGAATTAAGAAAAATTTGATTTCAACTAGGCGTTGGTTCGTTCAACCAAATATACAGTCCAATTCACCATATATTTACTTCGCGGCCCGCAAACCCTCGTTTAGTTGGCTCAACCAATTTTTTTTCTCAGTGCGTTTTTCATTTTTTTTTGTGGAAAAACGAATAAATGTAGACGACTGCGGTTTCATTATACTTGTTATTTATGTTTTAAAGTATACAATGGGTTTTTTTACTTTTTTAAGTTAAAAATTGTCGGCGTCCCAGGTCCTCAAACACGGTCATCCAAAATAAATGGCTACCAATCTTCTGACCATTGTAATTATGCGATCGGCCTGAAATTGTGCAGACATACTCGAGAAACATGTCTTCACGGAATGACGAAGGTTTTTTTTCGATTGCTGCAAAATTAAGAAAATGGCGGGGTATAAACAAAACAAAAACAAAAATCGATTTTTTCCCTATGTTTTTCGTATCAAAACGTTAACAAAAAATCGAAAAATTGATTTATCGAAAAAAACCTCCGTCATTCCATGAAGACATGTTTCTCGAGTATGTATGCACAATTTCAGGCCGATCGCATAATTACACTGGTCAGGAGAGTGGTAGCCATTTATTTTGGATGACCGTGTTTGAGGACCTTGGACGCCGACAATTTTTCACTTTAAAAATTCCATTGTATACATATAAAACGTAAATAACAAGTAGAAAAAACCGCAGACGTCTACTATTATTCGTTTTCCCACAAAAAAATTAAATAAAAAACGGTGCTCCAGGGTAGAAGTCCCCCTTAAAAAAGGAAAAAGGGGAAAAAAACGTTTGACCACTAGATTGAAGAATACAGGTAAATGTGGAGAATGGTTTTTGGACGAAATTTCCATACACGGAGCAGAAAAATGGAATAAACGTGTATTATATTAACGCGTATAGAGAAACGGGTAGAAAATAAATGGCGTTATTTTGCTGAAATGGGCACAGTGCGAGAGCGAGTTTTTCAGTTTTTACCGTTTTAACGAGAGATGGTCGAGAGCGCGACGAAGATTGTTCACTGTGGTCTATCGTTTTTTTCCAGGTCTTCGACAAACAATATATGTATATAATATATTGTTGTTGTGGAAGTAAGAGTGGTGGAGTAACGTGTTCGCGAGAGTAATGTGGCACACGATGCGTAATCGAACCGAGTCCAGTGTGACGTGAGCGCGCGATCTCCGCAGCGGGCCCGGTACCGTAAACCGCATGAAATTGACATTCTCTCGTTGAAATAACGATTCCCCCCCGGCCGGTAGGTAACGGTACGCACTGTTAGTCATCGCGCGATCCAGAGACGCCAATCTCGATAGCTATCAACATTTTAATTCCAACAAATTTCGCTTATTTTCGTAACGAAGAAAGATTCGAAAAATTACACCAAGCCTGGAGATTCTTTCTGTCTCTCGAGTTTTTAAATAACAGACTCGGCTCAGCGGCAGCGGGAGGAGCGACGCGATTCGGTATAACGGTATACCAACTGTTGGTCATCGTACCTTCGAGGTGCGAGAATTCTGCCCGCACACGGTGGCCTGGGGTCAGACTTCCGTCGCAATCGACGGCGCAGCAACATTTTTGTTAAGGGGGTCCTGTCGTATAGAGTTCGTTTCGCATAAATTCGAGAAAAATGCGAGAGAATTGCAAACACTTCTCGATGGTATAAAAATCGGAAAAAATTCGTGCACATTAAAAGTACTGAAAAGATTAATTTGACATAATAGTAATTCCAAAATGTTATTAACAAATTGACGAAAAAAAAAGATTGTTTCACGAATATTATGGAAATGATTCGTGCGTTTTCCTGAATACGTATGAATTTTCTCAGATTTTCAAGTTAACTTTGAAATTTGTGTTTTTTATAGGGTGAAAAAAGACAAATTTCAAAGTTAACTTAAAAATTTGAAAAAATTCGTACGTATTCAGAAAAGTTAACGAACCATTCTCATAAAAAAATGTGGGTCTCCGGAATATATGTTAAAATATTTATTTTCATCAATTTGTTACTAACATTTTACAATTACTATTATGCCAAATTAATATTTCCAGTACCTTTAACGTGCATGCAGTTTTTCAGGTTTTTATACCATCGAGAAGTGTTTACAATTTTCTCTCAATATTCTCGAATTTATGCGAAATGAAGACTATACGACAGGACCAACTTAAATCATTCAATTGCGGCAAATACTTACGTGAAGTGATGTAAAAAAAAAGAAAAATCGTGATATGTGGTCGTGGAGTAGATGCAAAATAGAAGGAACAAATAAGGACATTGTCAAGGCCATGGGGCCAAGACGCTAAGACGGGGCCAGTGGCCTCGGACCAGGAGCCGACTCGGTACAAAACTCGCTGGCTCCGCGATAAAAACACGATCCATCGCGTGTTTTTTCTTACCTTCTTCTTTGCAGCACAATTCAGCGAGAATATCAACATAATACGCTACTTTTGTTTCACAACCCGGGAACAATGAATTACTGGCCCCTTTTTCCTCCCAAGATAACAGCCACTGCGCAACAGGACACTGACAATTATCCTCAAACGGACACGGCGCGTGTTTTTCCACTTTTAAACGTATAGTCGTGTACTCTATCGCCGCTGTCGCGGGCTTCTTATCAACTTTTAGATAACAAAAAGCCTTGAACGGAAAACCGCGCGGGAAATTTCTTACATGCAAACCCAACGTTATGACGCGTCTTTTTCTTCATCCTCATAGTACGTATTTTTTCTCCTTTTTCTTGTTCTACACCCGATCGATGACGCTTTACAGTTGACTCGGTAAGTCACAAAGTGACAACAAACAAGCGAAAAACAAATTTTCAACAAATCAACTTTTCGTATTTTACTTTTTTTCTCCACTAAACATTTTCGTTGAATAATAACGAATGATCGATGACGGTATAAAAAAATGATAAAAAATATGGCTTACCTCGGTTAAAATAGAGATTCTTGTTCGAGCCTCTTGAAACGTGCAGTCGAGAATTCCTTTTCGAACGAACGGTTTAGGATGGGTTCCCGCGCGCGCGCGCCTCTCACGACTGTCCAAGGTTCATGCACCTGACGCTGCGAACGTCGTGGCCTGACTGGCGTTCAACGCAGTCCGGCGAACGGTACTTGGCTACCTGAGCGCGGGCCGGCTCGTCCGCGCGGGTTTGCGTTAAGCCCGTCGCAATACAATCAACACTCCGTGTCGCACAGCTGTGTGGCTGCCAACGCGCGAGAACCGGCCGTGGACGCGCTCTTCGATGCTGTAAGCTACTACACTGTTCAACATTTTATGAAATTTACAACATTTTTACTACACAAACATGCATGAAATTTACGAACCAAGTATAGTAAATACATTTTCATACATGTGTACAATAAAATTAATGAACGTGATGGATTTTAATATACTCATATTGAATTTAATATACATGAGTCCCGGTATTGTAAAACTATTGAAGAATTTTCTTACATGCGTAATGTAATAATAGTTTTAGAAATATAATATACGACGATGAATCTTCATTACACACAACTGGACAATATTATGAAGTATAGTAAAAATAATATGAATTTCATAATATTTTTACTACACAATGACATATGAAATTTACAAAACAAGTACACGAAGAGTACGTCGGACCTACCCCTAAATTATACGGGAATACCACAGGCTTCAATATTTCATTAAATCCTCTATTAAAAAGTGCATGAGCCACCATTGTTGTCGATATAACTCGGCCTCTCGTTGGTCCAGGGCCGACAGTTCGTTGTTTAACAGCGCGAAATTTGACAGTTTGTCGCAATTTGACATAAGCGCTGCAGCGCGACTAACCCGTTCGCACGCGTGAGCGCGCGTTACTGTTCCCCTAGTTTGTTAAAAACTACTAACGATTAGTTTATGCAACTTTTATGTGAGATTTAGATATACTAAATTGTCAAGTCGTCGGTAGCATAGTCGGTAGCGTCAGCGTTGTTAGGCATAGTTAGGTAGGTAGGTCGTATAGGTTCAAACCCCGGATAGGCAGGAATTTTCTTCAACAGAAACCAGTACCCGTGTCTCGAAAACTAATTCTCGAGATGGAAAATATTTTTTTTATAATTATTTTTAATGTTTCATTAATATAGGCATCGTTAAAAAATCTGTGTTGACTTAATACACTTTTTTTTTAAATCTGTGTTAAGTTTAATATACAAGTGTTGGAAGTTTTTTTGCAGATGCAGTCCATGAAATGTACAATACGTAATTTAATTTTCAATAAGCGGTATATTAAAAATCAAAGTATCCGATAGGAATTTTTCTATACGACCGTTCAATATCACTATCAATTGTATACATTTTATAATACGGTTGTATGGCAAAATTCTTATTCGTAAATTTGAATTTTGATATACTACTCATTGAAAATTCAATTACGTATTGTAAATTTCACGAACTGCATCCGCAAAAAAACTCCCAACACTTTTGTATTAATTTCAACACAGAACTTTTGAACAGAGTAATATTCGCTTGTTCGCACGACACGAAAAGGAAAAAGAGCGAAAATCATGGTTTTCGGAGGAGAAACGAGATTTAGCTGTTGTGAAACCGGCTGCTTCGTCATCTCATCGGGCCTCAAAGTGAATTCGTGGCATTCGTAGTATTCGACTTGGGGGGAGATATAGGGGCGCGGTCTCGACCTGAGCGCGCGGGTCCGACCGAGGATTCCGCATCCAGAGAAATCGTTCTGATAAGATCTATTCGAAACACATACAATTTATTTGAACGAAACAAATTTTATTTGATCCAAATAAATCCTATAGTAGGCCGGCCATTAAATAAATTATTTACTTAAATTTATTTGAATGAAATAAATTTGAATTTCATTCAAATAAATTTGATTTGTTTCGAATAGATCTCATCAGAACGATTTCTCTGGGTGCGTGGGCCAAGCGCCTCAAGACTGACGGAACATTTCTTCAGGACAATATCGCGCAATATCTTTCGTTTTTATTCCCACTCCGTGTATATCATACTTACGGGATGAATATTGATAGGGAATACCTGGAAAAACGGGTTGAGAAAGGCGCCTCGTGCGCTCGCGGGCGGCGGGGCATTATATTTTATGCACATGAAATAGTAGAGCGTAGTCGCAGCCGGGCAAGCGAGAGGGATGGCCGTGAATAAAATATAGGCATATAAGGGTTGCACTAATGCGCGAGCATTCGCGGCTGTTGCCCGCGTGTAACTCGAAATGTCGCGTCGTGGCGCCGCGTTTTTCTCGACGTTTGCGCGTTTCGCCAAATTGCCGGTTAGCCTCCTCGGCTAACGAATTATCGTACCAACTCGCGGAGAGAAAACTCGTGAGGCAAAAAGAGAGGGAGAAGAAGAAGACGACCGAGACGTCATGTACGATCGGAAGCAGTGGAACGACGACGCGAAAAAAGCACTCGGGCTCTTTGCTTCGATAACGTGGCCCTTCGGGCTCTGGCCTCTCATACCACCCAATTTGTTTCTCAATGCCCGCGTGATACTCGGTATTCTTCTGGTGGTAGGTGCACACTGTTAAAAAAATCTCTGTTGAAATTAATACAAAAGTGTTGGAAGGATTTTTGCGGATGCAGTTCATGAAATTTACAATACGTAATTGCATTTTCAATGAGTAGTATACTAAAATTTTTATTTACGAATAAGAATTTTTCCATACAACCGTATTGTAAAATGTATACAATTGATAGTAATATTAAACGGTTGTATAGTAAAATTCCTATCGGATACTTTGATTTTTAATATACCGCTTACTGAAAATTAAATTACGTTTTGTAAATCTCATGGTCTGTGCAAAAAAACGTTCAACACTTGTATATTAAACTTAATACAGATTTTTGAAAAAATGTATTAATCAATACAGATTTTTTAACGATGTCTATATTAATGAAACATTTTTTTAAATTGTAAAAAAAATATTTTCCATCTCGAGAATTACTTTTCGAGATATGGCTACTGGTTTCTGTCGAAAAAACAGTTCCTGCCTATCCGGGGTTTAAACCTACGACCTACCTACCTATAACTACCTATAACAACGCTGACGCTACCAATTGTGCTACCGACTACTGGACAATTTAGTATATCTAAATCTTACATAAGAGTTGCAAAATCTAATCGTTAGTAACTTTTAACAAATTTAATGAAATATTGAAGCCTGTAGTACCCCCGTACAATTTAGGGGTAGGTCCGATATTATTCTCTTCGTGTACTGGTTTGTAAATTTCATATACCATTGTATAATAAAAATATTATGAAATTCATATTATTTTTACTATACTGTATAATATTTTCCAGTTATCTGTAATGAAAATTCATCGTCGTATATTATATTTTAAAAACTTGTTCAATAATAATAAATACTATACAAATATGCTATTATTACATTACGCATGTAAGAAAATTCTTCAATAGTTTTTTAATACCGAGACTCATGTATATTAAATTCAACATGAGCATATTAAAATCCATCACGTTCATAAATTTTATTGCACATATGTATGAAAATGTATTTACTATACTTGGTACGTAAATTTCATACATCTTTGTATAGTAAAAATGTTGTAAATTTCATAACATTTTTAACAGTGTATGATACTCTCACCCTTTCATCTATCGCATCCTTTTGCCTCCAATTGAGCCAACATTTATTATTTTTCGATATTTCGAAGCAAATATTTTGTTCTTCAGTTTGGTACTGTCGCGATTCCACTGCGTGAAATATGCGTTCGCTGCGGCACCGCGGAAGATATGATCGACGACGTCATCGTCGTGGCGTCCGGATTGCTCGCGCTGTCGAAATTAGTTTGCTACAGTGTCTACCGCGACAGATTGCGACCGAACGTCACCTCGGCCATCGAAGATTGGTCGACGCAGCACGAGGAGAAAAGCTTCAGGAGTATAATGACCGCGCAGGAACGAACCTACAAGACCGTCGCTTTTGCTCTCATTTCGACTGCCGCCGCCTCGACCTTCCTCTACTCGGTCAAAATTTTCTTCACCGAACCCGACAGGTGGATCGAGGTGGTGGACCGCCAGGACCTACCTGCTGCAAACGAGACTGTTCGTCTTGTGCTGCGCAGGAGATTCCTCTTTCCTTCGACCTGCACGCTTAATGCCGTTTCCGATTCTCTCTATCCGAGTATCGTTTTCACGCAGTATCTTCAGGTGCGAGCTGAATCTGCACAAACACTCAAATCTTTCATTATTTATTTAAGGGATCATCACAGTGTGATCCGCCGAAAAATCACTGATTTTCGCGATTTATTTTTAATGGTTAGGACAAACTAATCGGTCTGATTTTTTTGTACAAATCAAGGCACTAATGAAGAGTACAAATTGATTTTTTGTAAGTTGATTTATTTATTGTTCATTATTGTTATAAATTATTGAAAAGTCCGGTTAAAAAAAAGGTCCTGCATGGTGTCCAGGTTTGCGACCTTAATCCTGATCTGAGACAAAAATTTTGAAAACATTAATAATCTATAGGAAAGTCGCTATTGTCCTATGGAGGCTTTTTTAATTTGACAAAATGGCGGCGGTTTGACCAAAACGTGTCGAATTTAGCCTTTCTTTCGACAGTTTTCCGTAAAAAAATAGAAAGAAAAAAAAGGAAAAAAAAAGCTTCCATAGCACGATAGAGAATGACGAGAAGATGTTCTGTCCAAATTTGAAATGGTTAGATTGAAAACTCTTCCTTTGAAAGTGGACACTGTTTTGAAAAACACCATTTCGAGGAAAACGCGTTTGAAGTGAGATCTTTTTATATAAATCGTTTACTTACGAACAATCAGTGATGCCAGGTCCATTTGAAATAATTCAAATTTCGAAAAAACTTTCAATAATGAAAAAATTTAGAGAATCTTTATAACAGTGTACACTATCCGATAATGCAACAAAAAAAACGATTTTTTCAAAATGTTACACAGTGATGATCCCTTAACTACTAAAATAGTGTATAACGATAAAACAAACAACAATATTGATAAAATGAGTCTTGCAATAACACGGTCAGGTTCTCGCGACTTGTACAGTCAACACTGGCAGCGACGCCTTTTTCATAGCCATGACGTCTCATCTCTGTGGGCAGTTGGAGATCCTTAAGATGAAATTTAGCTGTCTCGGTGAAGAGGATTCTTCGGCAACGGAGAGTCGAAGAAAATTGAGCGCCCTGATAGCCAGGCATGGACACCTCCTGAAATTAGCCGGGATGCTCGAGGATGCTTACAACATGATCGTCTTGACGCAGTTGTTGGTGAGCGTGATGCTCATCACCGTGTTTGGTGAGTCGAAAAAAAGCACGGTATCAGTACGACCGGAACGATGAGTTAATTAGAGCGATCCGCAATCCGCTTCCAAAAGGTTTCTGCTTCCTGATGACCCTTGAGGACAAAAATTACGTCGGAGCTGTCAAGAACATCGTGGTCATCCAATTTATGCTCCTGCAAACCTTCATGTACAGCTACGTGGGGGAAAATCTGCAGTGTCAGGGCGACGACATCATTCAATCGGTCTACGACAGCTCGTGGTACGAATTACCGACTTATCTCTCCAAGGACCTGATATTCGTCATGATGAGATCGAACGTACCGCTTCAGCTGACAGCCGGAAAATTCTTCAGTATGACACTGGCCACCTTCATGGACGTTATTAAGACTTCAGCATCCTATTTGTCAGTATTGCGAATAATGATTCAGGAATGAGTCCATGAGTTCTTTTTTTCTTTTTTCTTTTCTACAAGTCGATGAGATTGAGCCGTCTATGTTTTTCGAGTCTCATCTACATATTACCACGGAAAAATCTTGTGTACGTTATTTGCCGAGAAATTATAATAAGAATACTCGTTATTTTCGTAAAATACAAACATCGATTATTTACGAAAATCCTCGTTCTTTGAGACACGGACGGTTCGCCGCGAATAATCGTCTCGTGGCAGCCCCACTTTGAGACGCAGCGAGTGAAAGAGTCGTCGACCGCAATAAAAGTCAGCTGTGCCGAGTGCACGATTTCTTTGATAAGGAAATTTAAAAGGTCTAGTCGTCTCTAAGTGCGGCAGTAAATATAATGTGGGAAAAGCTGCGATGTTAACGGGTGGTGTAACTCGCGCACTGCGACGCCAGGCAACCAATTGACCATTCGTTGACAGTCGTTGTTCGGAGCCACGAGAGTGTCGAACATGTTCAACGTCAATTGGACTATGGAGGGTAGAAGAGCGTTGGGTGTAACGTCTACTCTGAACTTGCTATTCGGTCTGTGGCCGCTGGAAAAAGACGGCGTTTCTCTCAGAATCCGTTGGAGCTTCGCGTCTCTCGTCATAGTAAGTTTTTTCCCGCGATGGTTCGTTGAGTATCCCGCGCAAAATAGATACTATTAAAAGAGTATTTCTGTAGTATGAACTGTCGAAGTATCCAAAGTATGTCGTATTGGACACAAAAATACTAATTTCATACCCAACTTGAATCCTCACCTTCAATTGGACCTTCAGTCCAATTTGAATCCTCAATCAGAGGAATATGTTTTTAGGGTACAATTTGCGACTTGTAATGGAAATCTGAGGTCAAAAACTGAAAATGTTCAAAAACCTATAATTGACGAATCGTCTATCCTAAGTTTTTGAAAATTTTCCGTTTTCGATCTCAGATTTCCATTACTAGCCGCAAATTGTACCATAAAAACATATTACTGTGCTTCAGGGTTCAATGTTTTTGAGTATGAACTGAGTATTTTTCAGTCCAATACGACATACTTTGAATACTTCGACGGTTCATACTACAGAAATACTTTTTTCATAGTATTTTTTTTGCTCGGGTAATTATCGTGGTGGCAATAATTTCCAAAAAACATTACTGACAATAATATGTTTTTCGTCTAGACGGTCGTATTATGCCAAGCCATATACGAAATTTATCTCGACTGCGTTCACACCGAGAACAACGCCGACAATCTCTACTCAATCAGCTTCGGAATGATCGGTCTGGCGAAAATGTTCTTCTACTACACCCGACGAAAGAAACTCCGGCTGAATGTCGAGTCGGCCATTGTTGACTGGTCGTCGAAGAACGCGAGGAATTTCGGTTCGATAATGCAAAATTACAGGGAAACTCACATGAGGATCGCCCAGGGTCTCCTCCTCGTGGGAATCTCCACTTCGTTCATGTTCCCCATCAAAGTCTTGTTCATCGATCCCGACTCGACGATCGAGGTGAAGAGCTATCAGAACGGACATTGCGGCAATTTAACGGCAATGCTGAAGAAGAGATTTTTGCTTCCCGCGGCCTGCACTCTCAACGAAGCCTCGGAATTTTCCTACCGTGCTATAATAGCTATGCAATTCTTTCAATACGCCACTCTCGTTGGCGTCAATTTGTCCTGCGATACATTCTTCATAGCCGTGACTTATCATCTGTGCGGCCAGTTTGAGATTCTCAAGATGAAATTCGCCAACGTGAAGAAGCTGCGAAACGTCTGGGAGAGTCGACAGGAGTTCGGTGTACTCGTCTTGAGGCACCGTCACCTCCTCAAACTCGCGGAACAGCTTGAGTTTTCATTCAACCTAATCGTTTTTGTTCAAATGATGATGAATCTAATTATCCTCATAGTGGCTGGTGAGTTCCTCTCTCTCTCTCTTTCGCTCTCGCTCTCTCTAGTCGCCCTAGCAATCACGACAGCTTTCATTTTTTCGCCAAAACAACTGTCAAAATGACAAAAAAATTACGCTGAGTAGAAGTTGTTTTTTGCACAGAATTTTTTTTTCGGAAATTACTAAAACATCGGGAAGATTGCTTTTTGGGATGCTCGAGACCGCCGAATGACCATCAAAACAACCTTCCCGTAAACATTGGGAAGGTTGCCTTTTGGGATGATCGAGACCGTTGAATGACCTCAAGCCCGTCGAACGACCATCAAAACAACCTTCCTGCAAACTCCGGGAAAGTTACTTTGTCTCGGTGGTCACTGTCATAACCCATGTAAATTTTGAAGAAAAAAATCGTTTTCCGGTTCAATTTAACGAGTTATTTTGCTCTTGTAATTGTATATTATTTGCATGGAATAATAATTTTTTAATCGGGGGCATTTTTATGTAGTTTTAGACACAATTACACGATTGTAAAAACTCATCACTTGATTACATTTTTTTGTGTTACAAATAAACA
The DNA here is from genome assembly GCA_963932165.1 of Pimpla rufipes. NCBI lineage: Eukaryota > Metazoa > Arthropoda > Insecta > Hymenoptera > Ichneumonidae > Pimpla > Pimpla rufipes. The sequence goes on from OZ010635.1 coordinate 1,167,545, forward strand.
ATCGAAATACATATTCCTAAAGATGTGAATAGCTAAGTGGTCTAAGGCGCATGGCAATAATTACAAGGTCCCAGGTTCGAATCCTACCAGTGACAAAAAATGTACATTCTTTATTCATGTTCAAACACGTATCGAATTGTTGAATAAAGTCGAATATGCAGTAAAAGAGCAAAATAACCGGTTAATAGTACATTACGTCACAAGGGAGGAAAATGGAACTTTTCACTGAGTGTGTAGTGTGATGCCCGAGCCAAGCGAGGGCAGAAATTCACACGAGGTGAAAAGTTGCACTCCTCCCATGTAGCGTACTATACTTTTCTCCCGATTTCGCTAAAAAATAACCACATTTCGTGTGTGCAACGAGGACGGAATATAAGCTCATTTTTTACAAACGGCGACATGCATGCGTAGTACGGTTTTCATTACTCCCGCGTGGGCAGGAATGACCTGATTACCTCCCTAGGGAGCTAATGAAAGCGGACTGCGCATGCGTAAGTCACTTGTCAAAATTGAGCGATTTTCCGCCCGCGTTGCGGACACGAAATGGGGTTATTTTAGCGGAGTCGGGAGAAATAGTATGTTGCACATCATACTTTTTATAACGAGTGCACGAATCTGCGGCACTTGGAATGGCAGTCGCGCGAGACGAACACTGAAAAGCGAGGTTATGATTCAAGGGACGAAAGTGAATGACAGAAACTCCCAAGGGACGAAAGTGAACGAAATGCGAACTGCGTATGCGTGACTCTGTCATTTCACCACAGGTTCGCGACTGACAGGCAAACAGCCACTTTCGGCTCGCGAGACTGCCATGGAAAGTGCCGCGATTCGTGCACGTGTTACAAAATTTGTTTTTTTTTTCGAAATGTTCATCGGTTCTTTTCACGGTGACCATCAAGTCGAAACAACTTTCCTGGAGTTAGCGGGAACGTTGTTTTGACGGTATTTCGACGGTCTCGAGCATCCCGAAAAGCAACATTTCCGATGTTTACGGGAAGGTTGTTTTGACGGTCATTCGACGGTCTCGAGCATCCCGTAAAACAACCCTCCCGATGTCTACGGGAAGGTTGTTTTGATGGACACTCACTGGTTCCAGCAACGGAAAAACAACTACCAGACTTTTTGTTTGGTTGTTTCGAAAGTCATTTTCACCATTACCGAAAGTTTTTCTGGGTAGAAAACAACTTCTACCAGCGTTATTTTTTTGGTCACTTTCACAGTTGTCGTAATTGCTAAGGGCGGGCTCGTAAATGAATGAATTAACGTAATTTCTAGGCTTTAATTTGCTGGTCCTGGTGAAAAAGGGCGAGACCCTCGGTGCAATGAGTAATGCATCGGTCATGTCGTTTGCTTTGGTGCAAACGTTCATGTACTCGTACATAGGCGACATGCTGACAGGTCAGGGTGACGATATCGCGCAATCGGTCTACGACGGCGAGTGGTACGCGATGCCGTCGAGTTTTTCCAAAGACGTCGTCATCGTTATGGCGCAACGAACCCTCTTGATTGGACTGTCCGCCGGAAAATTTTTCAAAATGACTCGCGGAACTTTCACTGACATCGTGAAAACCGCCGTCTCGTATCTGTCTGTACTGCGGATCTTGATCGACGAGAAACACCCGTAATTCTCCGTTACCACACTGACGGTTTATAATTTAAAGTGCAATTATATAATTACAGAAGCGATTAATTGATAGAGAGAAATTTGGGTTGTCGAAATTCCCCTTGTATGCTAATTCAGGCAAGTATGTAATCGAGCCAAATGGTGGTCCATTAATCAACTATAAGGTCTACAGGCCTGTAAGATGGAGGTGGTCGCACTTGGCTGCTTCAGTGCGACCGCATCAAGGGCGTGATTATTAATTAATAACGATCGAAAGAATAATTAACTGTGCAACACGCGCGAATTTTCTCTAACGTCCGAGGAAGCGTGAAATAATTGAGCATGGTAAAACGTCGATTGCGGGTCAGAGTGAAGGGGTTGAGGAAAAGAGTTGGAACAGTGCAACTTGTGGAGCGCGACAGGATAGACGACATGTTCAGCCTGAACTGGAACTCGAAGGAGAATCAAGCGATCGGTGTGTCCACTAGCCTCGTCTCGATATTCGGCATCTGGTCTGTCGAGAAAGACGATTCCGTCCTCAAGATCCGTTGGATTATCTCCGCTTTGTGTGTGGTAAATTTTCATCCATCGCCCCCCCCCCCCCCCCCAAGCTCGGCCAGCCGCGCTCGTAACAGTTCTTGAATTTTTACCCGGTTTTTTCTAGGCCTCCATAGTCGTTGAATCCTCGTACGAGTCGTATCTCAACTGCGTTCGTTTGGAGAACAACGCGGACAATCTCTACTCAATTAATTTCGGTATAATTGGACTGTCGAAGCTGCTTTTTTTCTACATTCATCGTCGAAGGATACGGACCAACGTTGATGCGATCGTTGATGATTGCTTCTCGGAGGACGCGAACAACTTTGGGCCAATAATGAGCAACTGCAGGACCAACTGCAGGAGGTTCACGCAGTATTTTCTCACGTTTGGCCTATTCGTCACCGTCATGTACAACGTAAAAGTCTTTTTCATCGATCCTGACGCGACGATAACAGTGAAAAGAGTAAGCGACGGCGGCGACGGCGGCGGCTGCTACAGTGCCCAGGAGCCGGGAAACGTCACCGCGATCCCAAAGAAGAGATTCTTGCTTCCGGCTGCTTGCAGCTTCAGCGACGCCTCGCAATTTATCTACTGGACCGTCGTCGTGCGTCAGTGGTTCACATTCGTCGTCACCTTCGGCATCAACTTTTTTTCGGACTTATTCTTCACCGCCATCGCCACGCATCTCTGCGCCCAGTTCGAGATCCTGCAGATGAAATTCGCTGGTTTAACGAAATTTCGCAATTTCACGGAGAATCGAGACAAATTCAACAGTCTCATCGACAGGCACAGCCACCTGCTGAAACTTGCCGACAACTTGGAGACTGCCTTCACCATGATCGTCCTTGTCCAAATGATCGCGAATGTCGTCATTTTGAACGTGGCTGGTGAGTTGTTCTTTTTTGCTTCCTCATAGAGAAAGCTTTGTTTTCATGAAATTTTTTTTTTCGATATTTTCATGTCAGAATGGTCCAAAACGTCGAAAAAAGTGGTTTAGAAAAATGTCCGTATGTGTGTGTGCACGGCTTCGAAAATTCAATCACCTCTCACGCAATAATCGTTTGAGCGGTCGAGCTCAAATTTGGTATGCAAGTAGAGTAGTTGTTGCCTTTTCAATGCTGCTGACTTTTTACAAAATATATATAGTCATTAAGATTTTATGTAGTTTTTAATTTTTTCAGAAAAGGGCGTGGTCGCTCTAACTTTCGTAAAAGTTTGCCGATTTCGCTAAATAGTTCCTCGTAACTGGAGATACGGTCATTGTTGTTTGGTATTGAATTTCAGCGAAATCGGCAAAGCGGTTCGGATTTTATCAAATTTTGAAGTTACCAACAAAATTTGCTCTAAATCACGTCGAACCAAACGAAATGACATACAGTCGAAAAATAATAGAGAGCGCTGCCACATAGCAAATGTGGTGACGATCGATAAAGTGGTTCGGATGTTACGCCGTTTTGAATTTTTCATAAAATGTACATGTACGCTCTAATTTCTGTACAAGTTAAGAAAGTGAGATTATAATTTGTACCTAATCAAAATTTGTTGAGTTCTTATTTAATAACTATTATGATTATTTTCTTATCTTGGCTTTGTTCAGTAATGGGGTCTCGACCAACGATTTTATTCAGAATAATAATAATAATAATGCCGATTATGCAATGAGCGTTTTATTAGTTGATTAAAAAAATTTGACACGTCTGACCAGCCGTTAAAAGTGTACGAAGATACGATATTTTTCAGAAACAGACTTTGGACGTGATTATTATTTTGCATATTAGAAGCAATATGCAAAGTGGAACTTTGCATGTTGCTTCCTCGTTCATTTTTAGTGATGCCACAAGACAAGACAAGACAAGAAATGGATCTTGTCTTGAAAATAATTCAAGACAAGAAAAATTTCTTGAGCCTCAAGACAAGACAAGAAATAATTCTTGTCTTGTCTTGAGGCTCGAGATTTTTCTCGAACCTTTTCAAGACTCTTGAAAGTGCTCAAGAATCTTGAGCCTTTTCAAGAGTCTTGAGAATTTTTCGAGAATCTTGAGCCTTTTTCGAGACAAATTTCTCCATCTTGCTTTAAGATAAAAACTTTTTCTAATTTAGTCCGAAAAATGTAGGAAAATGAAATATTTCGACACATAATGTTTGTACTGTAAAAAATGACGTTGAAAAAAATTATTTCTAGAAAAGATATCGGGCTCATATTTAATCCACTTTTCGATTATTATTGTGTAATGGTTGGGATTGAATTCGGAGTGACTCCGTTAAGGGGGTCCTGTCGTATGGAGTTCATTTCGCATAAATTCGAGAAAAACGAGAAAGAATTGCAAACACTTCTTGATGATATAAAAATCGGAAAAAATGCATACACCTTAAAAGTACTGAGATTAATTTTACTTAATAATAATTGCAAAATGTTATTAACAAATTGATGAAAAAATAAGAGTTCAACAAAAAATTTCTCGATAACCTAAATCTTATTTTTATGAAAATGATTCGTTCGTTTTCCTGAGTACGTTTTGAAATTTCTCAGATTTTTAAGTTCAGTTTAAAATTTGTGTTTTCTTTTCACACAAAATTTAAAGTGAACTTAAAAATCTGAAAAAATTCATACGTACTCAGAAAAATAAACGAAACGTTTTCACAAAAAAATGGATTGCCGAAAAATTTGTTGAACAATTGCTTTTGTCATCGATTTGTTAATAACATTTTGCAATTATTATTAAGCAAAATTAATCTTTTTAGTACCTTTAATGTGCATGCATTTTTTCAGATGTGTATATCATCAAGAAGTGTTTGCAATACTTGTTTGTTTTTCTCGAAAATATGCAAAATGAATATCATACGACAGGACCTGATACATTGGTGGAAATTTCGTCGCCTAATGTTAATGTAGTCGTCTCGGTACAGTCCCGACAAATATGAGTTTCGTGGAAAATTTCGAATCCTTCTCGGTGAGATAACAAGCTGAAAAAAAAAATCAAGTATGTAGAAGGTGCTGAAAAGATTGATTTTTCATAATAATAATTCGAAAATGTTATTGACAAATTAAAGAAAAAATTAATTGTTCAACTATTTACCCGGCAATCCAACTTTTTTCTGATGAAAATCATTCATTCATTTTTTTGAATACGTATGAATTTTTTTAGAATTTTGTCTAATTTTTTTAAGTTGCGTTTTTTGAAACAAAATGAGCGGCGAAAACCGCAATTTTAAAAAATTAGATAAAATTCTGAAAAAATTCATACTTATTCAGAAAAATGAATGAATAATTTTGATCAGAAGAAAAAGATGAGTTGCCGGGTAAATTATTGAACAATTTGTTTTTTCATTAATTTGTTAATAACATGTCGGAATTATTATTATACAAAAATCAATCTTTTCGCCACCTTCTACATGATTGATTTTTTTCAGATTATTATCTCATCGAGAAGTGTTCGAAATTTCCCCCGAAACTCACATTTGACGGGGCTGCACCGAGCCGACTACCTTTAACCCCTATAGGGCTGCATCTTTTGTACCTAATCTCACTTTTTGTTTTCCGTTTCTCCCAAATAAACGGTTTCGAGTTTCGAGGCCGTTTATGATCGTTGAGCCGACGAGGGGAAACTAATCGCTGAACCGTCAGTTTCGCAATTTAGGGAAACACTGGCCATTCTCATGGATTATATGTTCAAAAGATGTGTTTAAAACAGCGATGTGTTCAATACTTTATTGTACTGCAATAAAAAAAATGGAAATATCTCAAGATTCTTGGTCAAGACTCTTGACATTCAAGAAATATTTCTTGTCTTGTCTTGAGAATCAAGACAAGATTTTTCTTGTCTTGTCAAGAAATTTCTTGAATTCTTGATTCTTGACGGCATCACTAGATAATCGGTTGAAACAGGTTTCAATCGGATTTTTGTTCGTTTTGGTGGTTCTAATCGGATCTTTTAACAGGGAAGCTTCTTCATAGAGGTGGCTTTGTGAAAAACGAAAATTAATGAGGAAGCAATGTGCAAAGTTCTACTTTGCAACTTTTTGTTGTTGTTTTTTCTACATTATATTAATTAAAAACTGAAAATTCTGCATTCTTTTCTTCAGGTTTCAATGTTCTGGTTCTACTGAAAAAGAGAGAAATGCTCGGTGCACTCACCAACGCGTCACTGCTAATGTTTTCTCTCATCCAAACGTTCATGTATTCCTACGTGGGTGAGATGCTCACTAGCCGGGGCGGCGACGTTGCTGAGTCCGTCTACCGCTGCGCGTGGTACACGATGCCGTCGAGCCTGTCGAAAAACGTGATTTTCGTCACGGCGCGCGCCGGGTTCCCGATCGGTCTGACGGCCGGTAAATTCTTCAAAATGACTCGCAGCACCTTCACCGATATCGTGAAAACCGCCGCGTCTTATCTGTCCGTCCTGCGAATTATGATTACCGACGATATTTAGTCGAATCACCATGGCAGGTCCTGTACCGTTTTGTCGTTGTATGAAATAAAAAACGAAGAATGGCCAAATCACGAGGCAAATGATCATTTCTGTTATTCACGAGCAGTTATGTTGGAATATTCATACGCGGAAGCCCGCCGGGCGGAGGGCAGTAACTCCCCGCGCAAAAAAAAAAAATAGTATGAAAAGAGTGTTTCTGTAGTATGAACCCCTGGTAACACCGGATGGACGTCAAGGTGTACGTCTCATGTAGGAATAAAAAAGTACGCTTTAGAATGGGTGGTCTAACTTTTGCAGGCGCAATAGTAAGATTAGGACCCAACAAAGAATGATTTTTTGGACGTCATAAGCCTAAAAATGGAAACCCAGTTAGTGGACTTTAGTGTACTAAATGCTCACAAACGGACATTTTGGTGGTGTCAGGGAACCGTCGAAGTATCCAAAGTATGTCAATTTTTTTGCGTGGATCAACATGTCCTGTCAACACCAAAGGGTCCATTAGTGAGCATTTAGTACACTAAAGTCCACTACCTGGGTTTCCATTTTTAGACTTGTGATGTCGAAAAAAACATTCGTTGGTGGGTCCTGACGCACGCACGCACGCACGCACGCACTCGTACATATTTCCTAGATCACTTTTCTCGACGTTTTAGGTGATTCTGAGTATGCTAACATGAAAATCTCGAAAAAAATGTTTTTCACGAAAACAAAGCTTCCTCTACGAGGAAGCAGAAAAGAAAAGAAAAGAAAAGAAAAGAGGTGAAAAGAAAAGATAAAAAAAGGAGAAAAAAGCCTTTCTTTTCTCGGGCGACTAACGACGCTTATGCTCGCATTATCGTAAAGTCAACATTTGTATGTTTCGTAAATTACAGTACCGTGTCCATTGTTGCAACGGGGGGGACGCGGTGGTGGTGGTGATGAGAGGTCAGAGATTTATTAAAAGAAATTTCAAGTGAAAGAAAAATGATACGGCGAAGGGCAGACTTAACTTATTTAACCAGCATAGCGTGGATTCGAAAATAATGGCGAGATCGCCGAGGGTGATAGGAAGAGAGCGGCTTCGGTGTTGGAACGAAACGCGACGATAGAGTCAACAGTAGAGCCGATGAAAATAATTCAGCATCGTCTACGCCCCTAGTGATGATGGTGAATATTTGCGTTGTGCAATATTTACACGTGGAAAAGCCGTGCGACCGCGATGTCGCAGTGGCTCGCGAGACTCTCGACAAGAGAGACATGTTCGGGATTATTTGGACGTCAATGGGCCAGGCCGAGTTTGGTGTCGTCGCCAGAGTGAATTCGGTGTTCGGGCTTTGGCCGGCGGACAAGGACAGCATCGCGCTAAGAATTCGTTGCTGCATCGCTGCGTTCAGTATGGTAAATTATTCGCCTTGTAACGTTCTTGGCCAACGTCGCATAACCCTGAAACATTGTTGTTTTGTAATTAGGCAGTCCTGGTGATCCAGGCAATGTACGATTCGTACCTGAATTGCGTCGACCTGTCGCACAACGCTGACATTTTGTACTCTGTGACTTACGGAATAATCGGACTGTCGAAATTGTGTTACTTGTACAAGTATCGGGACATTTTACGAGGGAATCTCGAGTCCGCGGTCGAGGATTGGTCCTCGGACGACTCGAAGAATTTCAGCGCGATAATGAACAGTTGCAGAAGCAACTACATCAAGTTCACGCAGACTTTGCTCACATTCTGCGCCGGAGTAAACGTCATGTACATGCTCAAAATGTTCTACGTCGATCCGGATGTGATGATCACGGTGAAGAGCTGGAATTATGGCCAGGATGGAAACGCGACGACGTTCCTGAAGAAGAGATTTTTGTACTACGGCGTTTGCACCGGTTACAACGTTTCCCCCTCTCTCTACTGGACTATGATTGCCTTCCAAATGTTTCAAAACATCCTTATGTACGGCCTCAACTTGTGTCCCGACGGATTTTTGTTGGCGATCACCGCTCATCTCTGTGCTCAATTTGAGATCCTCAAGATTAAACTCACCAACTGTTTCGAGTTGGAAAATGTTTCGGAGGCCAGGGAAAAATTGAGTCTTCTCGTTGCGAGACACGTGCATTTGCTCAAACTCGCGAAACATCTTGAGACCGCATTTTCCATGATTATGTTCACCCAGATTGTCATTAATCTTTTCGTTCTCAATGTCGCTGGTGAGTTCAATTTCCTTCGATTTTGTTTTTCTTTTTCACTCTCTCGCACTTTTACAATCTACACCTCGCATTTTTACACACTTTTCATTCTACCCGTCGACAAATCGTTTTCTTTATTTTTCAAATATTGTTCAAAATACCGAGGAAGCAATTTGCAAAGCTTCGCCTGCCGAGCCCTCGGAAGAAAAATTCTCGGAAACATTGCGGCATTCTCTTCGTTGTTGAGCTTTTTCCTCTGGAACGAAAGAAGAAAATCCAAGTGATGAAATTTCGAAAAAACGCGCGGGAAGACATTTTATTCTTTTAACACTTTATTTCGATGTATTTTTGCTGCCCGTATACAACGAATTCGCCGTTAGTTTTTCGTCTAAACGCGATAGCTTTCACGAAAAGCTAAAAAATACGTGCCTATATTTTCTATTTGTTTTCCTTTGTTTTTTGCATCATCAGCCGGTCAGCGAGCTTCGGCGGCAATCGACACGCGTATGGCCTGGTGCTGTAAAAGAAGCGTTATTTTCCAGGTTTCAATTGTCTGGTTCTGCTGAAAAGGAAGGAAATACATAGCACGTTGACCAATGCGGCGATTATAATGTACGCCCTGGTGCAGACTTTCATGTTCTCTTACATCGGCGACCGGCTCACCACCCAAGGCGACGACATCGCGCTTTCGGTGTACAGCAGCGATTGGTACGCGATGCCACCGAGCCTCTCGAGAGACGTCTTCCTCATTATGACGAGAACGAGGCTACCGATTGGTCTGTCGGCCGGCAGTTTTTTCAAAATGTCACGCAGCACGTTCACGGATATGATGAAGACAGCCGCTTCGTATCTGTCGTTCGTGAGAATCTTGATTAACGACAATATTTAATTTCCAACGCTGTGGATTCTTATGTTTAACGTTCTTTCTAAGTTTTATGTCATTGGTTGATGAACATTAGCGATAATTGTTCATTTAAAAAACATAAACAGGACCTCCATTTTTCCACGTATCTTACGATGAATTGTCATGGACAATATGTAACTACGCACAAACATACCACTTGTAAATAAATAATTCGCTTAATCTCCTGTCCGATGATATTAGTTAATGAGCGTCTTCAAATACGTACAAATATTACAAATTGATCAATGAGCAATTTAAATTTAGCCGGAAGAAAGAGAAGATTTATACTTATTTTTATGCTCAATAATTCCCATTTATTCCAGCACAGAGTGAAAATCTGTGGTGGAATGGCAGGTAGGTACACACCTCGTGGCACACAGGTGGCAACAAGGTGGCAAATGATGGCTACATTGGTGGGTGTTTTCGCTAGAGTAGCCTTCGACTCGAGCTACAAACTCGCACTCGTTAGAAAAAGTTTTCTTGCTCTCGAGGAGTAATGTACTATTTTTTCTCTGCAAATACAATAATATTAGCCTTTACGCTTTGCCCGAACACCCTTCCCTTCCATAACCTTATCAAACCTTAAAACTTGGCACGCTCTCCGAACAGTGAAAATACAATAACACGACTGAAATCGCCCGTTGGTTAGCAACGAGTTGCAGGCAACCTGACAGCCAATCAGAGAACGAACAACCCGACAAAAATGGATCGCTATGAAGTATCCGAATGGATTTTAAGGTGTACCTCATTACTCTCTTTCACAAAACGCCCCTTGTTATCGTCAAAGTGACCAACAAAATGATTTCTAATAAACGGTCGCATCCAGCTCTTATTGTATACAGTGTTAAAAAATAATATAGGCGAGCTTCGTGTGTGTATTACTTTCTTATGCACAAGAATAAGCCGCCCGTATATCAAGTTCTCGGGTGCGTGCGCGATGGTCGAAAGGGGTCGCGCGATGAATAAGTGAGCGCACACAGTGGCCAAGTGCGAGAGAGGACGCGGGAGCGGTCAGCATTATCGCTGAGGCGACATTTCCAGATGTTATAATAAACAAGCCATCTGAATTAGCGTGGGCGAACGTAAATGGCAGGTTCATTTTAATGTAGGGTCAAAAGATTGCGGGTCTGAGAAACGCAGCTGCGAAGAAAATGGCAGAGGATCGCGATCTTATCGTTAGTCATGTACGACGCTTCTTCTAATCCGGATACGAGAAAACCAGATACGTCTTGACATATGGGCCCTTGGGCTCTGACCTCATCTTAAGACAGTACCATAGTCTGATATTGAAAAAAAATCGTTTTTTTTGCATTATCGGATAATATACACTGTTATAAACATTCTCTCAAATTTTTAAATAGAAATTCGAAGTGTTTCTAATGGAACTGGTATCGCGGATTGATCGTAAGTAAACGATTTATATGAAAAGTTCTCAATTCAAATGCGTTTATCTCGAAATGGTGTTTTTCAAAACGGTTTCCAATCTCAAGGGAAGAGTTTTCAAGTTATCCATTTCAAATTTGGACAGAACATTCTTCTCGTCATTCTCTATTGTTCTATGGAAGCTTTTTTTTATAATCTTTCTATTTTTTAATGAAAAACTGTCGAAAAAAAAGGCAAAATTCGACACGTTTTGTTGAAACCGCCGCCACTTTGTCAAATAAATAGGGTGTTTCATAAGTACTGAAGCTCCGGAGGCAGGAAGATAGCTGATGGCCACAGAAATGGACCTGCGAAGTTTGAGCTTCCAATTCGCAAAATTGTGGAAGTTCTACTCGATTGAAATTTGCCTGTCTGTGAGGGGTGCGTCGGACTCACACAGATGCAGAGGCGTCGTATGCCTCGCTGAGTGGAAGCGTCAGTCTTTTCTTTCGCGATCTCAGTTCGACGCGAAGTTGCCGCGCGGCTGTGACGGCTGTGTGCGTTCGTGTGGGTGATTGCCAACTGTTCGCTCGGTGCTCGGGCTGTCGGTATCGAAATTCGGTCCCGATGACTGACCGGCCGGATGAATGACCGTCAAGCGAGATAGAGCAGCTTCTACCAGAGTAGAGAGCCTCTCTCTACGCACGGTGTCTGGCCTTCTTCTTCTTCTTCTTCTTAGGGTTTTGGGCCTGGCTCCGGTTGTCTGCACTACAGCAGCAGTAACCTTATGGCCATTTGGTACGGTGCGAATGCGTGAGGAGTGATTGGACGGTCTGAAACATGAAGCAAAAGAAGGGGGGACGACTCTGTCGCCCCAGGGGCAATTGTTCTATGTGAACGCGGCGTAGTGCCGAGAGTTCAAAAACGGAAAAGTCTAAAACCGCTGCGCGACGAGGTCGCTGCAGAGGCTTATCAAAGAGCGGAGAATGACAAGTTTGACTTTTTGCTGAAAAAGGGAAGAGTCATAACCGTAGATTGCATTTATTGATGAAAGTTCTGATTGCTGAAATAATGCGTTGAGAGGTCTTTGCGAGTAGGTTTTCAAGGTTGAGTGGTATCTTAGATTTGATTAAAAAACGAGTTAGTTTTGAGCGGGGCTCAGTGAATCGAGGACATGACCAGAAAATGTGATTGAGGTCAGCGGATTTAAAACCGCATTCGCAGGTCGGAGAGGAAGACATATTTTTTCTAAATAAGCTGGCTGGGAGGTTATAGTGATTGGCGCGCATTCTGCAAATGGATGTTATGATTTTCCTTTCAAATTTTCTGTGTTTGTGGAACCAAGGATATTTCGACGAGTTAAAGAAGGTATTGAAATAAATAGTGCCTTTATGCTTACCCTGCATAGTGAGGGATCTATAATTGCAGTCTATCATTTTTTTGCGGGCTACAGGGAAAAATTCAGAGGCTGGAAGGCGAAGAGGATAATCGACGCCTACGGTGATTGCTGATTTCGCAAGGGAATCTGCCATCTCATTACCAACAATGCCTACATGACCCGGGATCCAGACCATGTTAACGGATAGATTAAGATATTCAATGATTTTTAGATTATTATAGATTTCGAGGATGACCGGAGCACAGTTGGTTGCCAACGAGAGAGATTTTAGGGCTTGAAGGGAACTGCGGGAGACAGAGAAAATGAAAGAGTGAGGAATCTTCTTGCTGATGATGAGATCAGTGGTTAATTTAATGGCTAATGCTTCTGCTGTAAAAGTTGAGGCAAAAGACGAGATGCGATGTTGTAAGGAGGTTGAATCGGACGAAGAAAAAAAGGCTAGTCCTACATTGAGGCCCTCGGAGGTTTTAGAAGCATCCGTAAAGAAGAAGGAGGCTTTATCTCTGTAATGGTTGTACTTGGTGAGGAAAGCGTCGTTACTACTGGCAGGATCTTGGAAACTAAGGCCTGAAAGAATGTCAATCTCAACTGCGGGAGGAGAATCAGAGGGGTGAATATTGTAAATAGGTGGAAAGGGGAAGGCAGCTATTTTGCTCATGTAATGAGCATATCTGCTGTATGCGATAGAAAGAGGTAATTGTAGAAGAGCTTGATAACTATTATTATTATTAATGCTAATCAAGTTAACTAAAAACGCAAGAGAGGATGTAAGAGGATGCCAGGTTGTCGAGAAAACTCGTAGCAAAAATTTGTCAGCGAGGAACTGGAGTCGATATCGAAGAATAGGTTCGTGCGCTTCGGCTAGAACTACATTATTTGGAGTCGAATTGCGCAGACCTAGCGCTAGCCTTAATGCTTTACGCTGGATTATTTCTAGCTTGCCAAATAGAGGGTTGTCGTATAGGGGGTAAGACATTGAGCCATATTCTATTGTGCTGCGTATAAAAGCTCTGTATATGAGTATAAGAGACGAAGGATCTGCGCCCCACCATGTGGTGCGCAGACATTTGATGATATTCAAAGATTTGCTGCATCTCGAGATAAGATTTTCTAATTGAGGTTTCCACAGAAGTCGATAATCGAGTGTGAGGCCAGGAAATTTCGTTGAAAGGGAAGCTTTAACTTCTGTCGAGCAGATTCTAACGGAATGTTCTAGATGATTATAGTTCCTGCGTGTGAAGATGATGAGCTGGGATTTAGATGGTTCGACAGAAAGACCTTTCGTGTGCAGGAACTTCGAGACATTATTCAGGCTGGATTGTAGGGAAGAGAGGCAACTGTCTAACGAGTTTGATATTGAAAATATGACTAAGTCATCAACGAATTGGAGACAGGAACTATTGTCGTCTAAGTGTTTGTCTAGATTGTTAGTGTAGATGATGTAAAGAAGTGGACTGAGTATACAACCCTGCGGAACGCCTTTGAAGGTAAAGAAGGGACCTAGAGTGTTACCGGCGATCTTGAAGAAAATTGATCTATGGGACGTTAAATTATAAATAAATTTACAATAGGACCAGGGTACACCTAGGTCGCGAAGGTCATGTGCCAAAATGCCCGGATCTACGTTATCGAAAGCCCCTTTGATATCCAAGAAGCATGCGGCGGTGAATTGTTTTTTTGCAAAACCATTGTAGATCTCCGTTGTGAGAATCGCGAGGTTATCAGAACAAGATCTCGATCTGCGAAAGCCGAATTGTGAGGGAGATAGGACGACTCTAGATTCGAGCCATTGTGCCAATCGCGTATGGACAAGCCTCTCCATCAGTTTTAAAAGGCAAGAAGCCAGCGCAATGGGACGGAACTTATTAGGCGTCGATTTCGGAATGAAAAAAACCAAGAATTCTTTCCAAGATACGGGGAAGAGGCCGTTTTTAAAAAAGTCGTTAAATGTGACAAGTAGCAAAGATTTTATTTCCGCTGGAAGTTGAGATAAGATGAGGGAATCTATTTTATCGATACCCGGTGAAGAGTTCATTTTTGCCCGACAGATGGCGGCTGTTAATTCGTCTGCGTTGAAGGGAAGTTCAAGTAGAGGATCGGTTTGGAAAGACGATGGGAAGTTGGGAAAGAAATTGCTAGGTGGACAGATAGACGTAATTTGATTGGTCATATTTTCAATGGTGGTAGAGTTGTTCGGGTGTGTTGAGGTGTCATGAGCATTCCGATGTTTGAAACTTTTGACTTTACGCCAGACTTCCTTGACGTCGGTGCGAAAATTGATTGATTCTGTGAAGCGTCTCCATGAGTTGGCTTTGGCTTTGCGAAAGGACTTCTTGGCTTTGGCTTCAAGTCTTAACGCTTCGTCGAAAAGTACGTTGCTCCCAGACTGGTTCCACTCCGCCCAAGCTTTTTTGCGTGCTTTGTTGGCAGCATCGCATTGAGAATCCCACCAAATGGTTGTCTTAGATTTGGGCCTCTTTTTGTTTTTCGAGGCATCTGAGGGATTCGCTGAGGTAATAGAATTATGAATTGCACTAACGATTTTGTCATATTGTGAGAGCGCAGATGGGTCTGGTAATGTGGGAGCGGTAATTTTGAGAGATGATTTAAATATGTCCCAATCTATTTTTTTATGTGAATAACGATGAGAGGAAGAAGAAATAGTAGGGAAATTAACGCCAAGGGAAATTGAAATCGGAAAATGATCACTGCCAAAAGTGTCGGTAATTACCGACCAAGAGGCGAGAGGAGCTAGGTGCGAGGAGATGAGCGTTAAATCTATGGATATCGGATTTGAAGGGTCAGCAGTGCGATAAGTCGAGGAACCATCGTTTAGACAGATAAGGTCTTGCGTTAGTATGGTGTCGTGGAGAGAGTTGCCGGAAGGACAACTCGTCCCACAACCCCACGACGGATGATGGGAATTGAAGTCTCCAGCAATAAGGGTTGAACCGGAAGCGGAGATGGAGTTGAAGAAGGACAGCCATTCGGATGGTCGAGTGGGGGAAGATGGGCATCTGTAGAGCGCGACGATTAACAGCGGCCCTAAGGAAGTAGAGATAGAAACGGCAAGGGTTTCAAAGCGACATTCCACGTGGAAGATTGAGTTTACTTCCGTAAAAATAAAATCTTTCTTTAAGCAAATAGCTAGGCCTCCTCCACGATTAACTAATCTACATTTATGGATGACAATGAACCCATTGATAGATGGAATGAAATCAGCATCCAGCCATGTTTCGCAAAGTACTAAAACGTCGTAATTGTTCGCGATACCTAATAGTAGTCCCATTTTTGAGCGAAGGCTTCTACAATTCCATTGCAGGATTTTAAGATTTCTATTGTAGGCCATTATGAGCTAGAAGATTCGGCGAGGTCAGGAGAGCGTTGAGAGCGTGGATTAGCGGATCTATGAAACTTGTCAACCCTAGCATGGCGAAAGCGGGGGAGAGCTGTTCTCTGATGATCTGTAGAAGACTAGGAATCATGAACGACGCATTGGCGGGGTTTCTAAGCGTAGGTCTAGATTGTTGAGGGAAGGGGAATCTTGGGAGAGACATTGAAGGGGCTACGAATTCTGAGTCGATCGGGGGACTTTGAGAAGCGGGGAGCCGACCTGAGGGTGCGAACAGAATGTCCGCATGAGCCGCGCGAGTCGCTAGGGTGGCGTTAGACGTCGTTGAATGCCGGAGCTTGCGATGAGGCTGAGGGGAGGTCGGGGTGCGTGAATGAAGATGAGGGCTTGCCGAGCGCGTGTGAAAACGAGGGTCCGGCGGGCTAGTGGAGGGTTCCGGATAAGGTGCGGCGTCAAAATTGGCTTGGGAGTACAGTTGCGATGATACAGCTTGACTGTACGAAGGAGCCCGGGAAGTTGGAGGTGCTCTCGATGGAGCGGGTGCCCTACGAGGAAGCTGTGGGAAGTTGCCGCTCAACGGGCGAGAAGAGGGCCGGCTTTCGTTACGAAACTAATTCCCTGTTCGGATGCCATCGACCTAATCTCCTGTTCGTGGATGTAGACGGGGCAGGTTCGGTCGGTTGGGAGATGGCTTCCCTTGCAGTTGACACAACTGGGAGGGGAACTTTGATTGGGGCAGATTTCACCTTCGGGATGCTCGCTACCGCCACATCTTTTGCACTTCTGCCGTCCTCTACACTGATCCGCAACGTGGCCAAACTTAAAGCACTTGAAGCATATGCGCGATGGCCGGTGCCAGGGGTCGACCGGGTGACGGACATTGTAGAGGCTGACAAAATCGGAGCGAACGCGACCCTCGAAAACTAGTCGAACCGTTTGAGAGAGCTCCATCGAGGTACCATTATTGGACGATACTTTCCTCTTTTGTCTAAAGACCGCCGTGATGTTACACGAGGCCTTCAGTTCTTCCAGCAATTCATCCTCGGGGATGTCGGTCGGGATACCGCTGATGCGTCCTTCGCACGAGACGAAAACGTTTGGGATGTACGCCTGAAGGCGTTTCTCTTTAAGCGACGGGAGGCTGATGACGAAGTTGGCTGCACCTGCGGAGGTTAGGGCAATCGTGACTTGTTGCTTACCTGACTTGAAGATGTCTTGGACCTCGTTTCGTTCAAATCTCGGGTACAGGATTTTTCCTACTGAGATGGCATTTAGCGCCGGCGTATCAGCGTTCCAGCTGTACGGCTGGACCAGAACCAAAAAAGGGCCGCCCATATTCTCTGAGTATCGGTTCGCTAGAATCTGAGGAGGAATCCTCGACTTCTGGAGGCCGGACTCTTGGCGGGAGACATTCGAAGAGTTGGGATGAGAAGTTTGGTCGGGAGGGGGAGAGGGAGGGGGTTTCCTCTTCGAAAGGTGAGTTGTCCTCGAAGGATGTCCAGAATTTTCCTTCTCCTCGGGCTGTTTCTCGTCAGAATCTTCGACCGTTCTCTTGCGCGAGCTAAACGCTTCATTACGGAGATCGTCCACTTGCGTTTGTACATCGCAGTCCGTGACCATAACCTCTTCGGTGTCGCTTTCTTCCGAGATGTCCGAACCGCCTCCTCCCGGATCGTCGGGCCCACCCAAACCGCGCTGCGGCATGCCGCTAAGAAGGCAAAGTAAGGAAAGGTGGAAATTTCGAGTGGAAAAACAACAATAAAACGAGTAAAATTGGTGAAAACTGTAAGAGCGACTCGAACACGTCTACACTCTTACGCGCGCCAACCGGAAGTCCGGTGTCTGGCCGACTCCCGGTGTGCGACGACAAACGCTACGCGTCTCTCGCTCTTTGTATGGGCAGCGAGCAGACGTGTGTGGCTCGCACGTTCAGCGCGAGCGAAATTAATTATGTATTTTCAAAAAATATTATTTTTTTTTAAGAAAAAATTAAGTTTAATAATGTTTTTGTGCCTTGTGCTCAGTTGAGTCGGTGCTCGATTTTGGATTGCTGTGACGAGCTTACCATGCTCTCACCGTCTTGTCACCTTGTTTTCAACAGGCTCTCGGCTTGTTATCACCTTATTCCTACCGCTTGCACACTACAGTCGAGTCGCAGACCAACATTACACTAACTTGGTTCGCCATATTTTTATGCTTGTTTGTCAACGCATTGCTTAAGCTGGTCCTTGCGCTTAAAGTACATTTCGCAGAAATTAGAGAAAAATGAGAGAGAATTGAAAAAACTTCTCGACGATGAAGAAATCTGAAGAAATTCCTGCACATTAAAGGTACTGAGAAAATTAATTTTGCATAATAATCCCCTTACACTTCCTCTCATGTCGCTATCACCGTGTATCATCTTGATTCCCCTTACTCTCCCCTTCTTCTCACCATACACTCACCTTGCTCTCCCCTTACTCTCACCATTCTTTCCCTTACTCTCCCCTTACTCTCACCATTCTCTCCCCTTGTTCTCACCTTACTCTCACCATGCTCTCCCCTTACTCTCACCTTGCTCTCACCTTGATCTCACCTTACTCTCACCTTGCTCTCACCTTGATCTCACCTTACTCTCACCTTACTCTCCCCTTGCTCTCACCTTCGTCCGCAGGCACTGTAAACAGCAGGAGCAATAGCAGCGACTCTCCTGCGAAATCCGACAAGCGAATTGGAAATTAATTTGTCTCGATGGATAGCCAATTTTCGGGTCCAGAGACGAATTTGATACGGTACGGCATGTTGGCACAGGCTCGCACCGTGTCGACAATAACTTTTATATTTTTTTTACATCTGTGAATGGGATGTTAATATACCGGAGGCGATACCGATAGATCAATTGAAACGCGTAAATCGCAATTTTAAACATTCAATGAGTTTGATCGGTTCGACAAAATTCAATATGTTAAAATTATTAACATTTATCAGAGCGTTCTCCACACCAGGTTCTCCCCGCAGCATTTCTAAACAACAACAACGAAATGCAATTTTTCTTTTTTCCTGATGAATGGTTAGATTTCCCGTCCAAAGACGAATTCGATACGGTACGGGGATGTTGGCATAGGCTCGCACCGTGTCGACAATAACTTTTATATTTTTCTTACATCTGTGAATGGGATGTTAATAAACCGAAGCCGTTACCGAAAGATCTATTGAAAAGCGTAAATCGCAGTTTTAAACAGTCAATCAGTTTGATCGGTTCGACAAAATTCAATATGTTAAAATGATTAACATTTATCAGAGCGTTCTCCACACCAGGTTCTCCCCGCAGCATTTCTAAACAACAACGAAATGCAATTTTTCTTTTTTCCTGATGAATGGTTAGATTTCCCGTCCAAAGACGAATTGGATACGGAACGGCATGTTGGCATAGGCTCGCACCGTGTCGACAATAACTTTTATATATTTTTTTCTTCAGTGAATGGGATGTTAATATACCGGAGGCGATACCGATAGATCTATTGAAACGCGTAAATCGCAATTTTAAACAGTCAATCAGTTTGATCGGTTCGACAAAATTCAATATGTTAAAATTATTAACATTTATCAGAGCATTTACCGCACCAGGTTCTGCGCGCAGCATTTCTAAACAACAACAATGAAATGCAATTTTTCGTTTTTCCTGATGAATGGTTAGATTTCCCATCCAAAGACAAATTCGATACGGTACGGCATGTTGGCATAGGCTCGCACCGTGTCGACAATAACTTTTATATTTTTTTTACATCTGTGAACGGGATGTTAATATACCGGAGGCGATACCGATAGATCTATTGAAACGGGTAAATCGCAATTTGAAAGAGCCAATCAGTTTGATCGGTTCGACAAAATTCAATGTTATAAATTTATTAAAATTTATTAGAGCGTTCTCCACACCAGGTTCTCCCCGCAGCATTTCTAAACAACAACAACGAAATGCAATTTTTCGTTTTTCGTGATGAATGGTTAGATTCCCCGTCCAAAGACGAATTCGATACGGTACGGGGATGTTGACATAGACTCGCACCGTATCCACAATAACTTTTATACATTTTTTTACATCTGTGAATGGGATCTTAATATACCGAAAGCGATACCGAAAGATCTATTGAAACGCGTAAATCGAAATTTTAAACAGTCAATGAGTTTGATCGGTTCGACAAAATTCAATATGTTAAAATTATTAACATTTATCAGAGCGTTCTCCACACCAGGTTCTCCCCTCGGCATTTCTAAACAACAACAACGAAATGCAATTTTTCTTTTTTCGTGATGAATGGTTAGATCGATTAGCGATAGCATTTGTTTTTTTTTCCGAAATCCAAATTCTAACTAATTAATTCCCGAGATTCACATTACTAGCGTCTGCATTACAATTTTCACTTCGATCCGATCATAATTTGCGACAAACCGCTGTTCCAAACTTTTGAGGTGCGCGTCGGTATTTCACATCGCCTTAAGCCATAACATCAGATATAAAAAATGCGGAGTTCGATGAAGACTTCCGTTTATTTCGTCTTTCCGGCATAAAATAACGATTACCATTGTCGGTAAACCATTCGACGCAGTCAACATTTGACTACCCGAGTGCGCTTAAATGCGCGCGCAGCAAGCTATTAGATTGAACGGCGGGATCGGTGTTTTAAACCGTAGCGCGCGCATCTTTCGTATCGAATTCGTCTTTGGACGGGAAATCTAACCATTCATCACGAAAAAAGAAAAATTGCATTTCGTTGTTGTTGTTTAGAAATGCCGAGGGGAGAACCTGGTGTGGAGAACGCTCTGATAAATGTTAATAATTTTAACATATTGAATTTTGTCGAACCGATCCAACTGATTGACTCTTTAAAATTGCGATTTACGCGTTTCAATACATCTTTCGGTAACGGCTTCGGTATATTAACATCCCATTCACAGATGTAAAAAAAATATAAAAGTTATTGTCGACACGGTGCGAGCATATGCCAACATGCCGTACCGTATCGAATTCGTCTTTGGACGGGAAATCTAACCATTCATCACGAAAAAAGAAAAATTGCATTTCGTTGTTGTTGTTTAGAAATGCTGCGGGGAGAACCTGGTGTGGAGAACGCTCTGATAAATGTTAATCATTTTAACATATTGCATTTTGTCGAACCGATCAAACTGATTGACTCTTTAAAATTGCGATTTACGCGTTTCAATAGATCTATCGGTATCGCCTCCGGTATATTAACATCCCATTCACAGAAGTAAAAAAATATATAAAAGTTATTGTCGACACGGTGCGAGCCTATGCCAACATGCCGTACCGTATCGAATTCGTCTTTGGACGGGAAATCTAACCATTCATAAGGAAAAAAGAAAAATTGCATTTCGTTGTTGTTGTTTAGAAATGCTGCGGGGAGAACCTGGTGTGGAGAACGCTCTGATAAATGTTAATAATTTTAACTTATTGAATTTTGTCGAACCGATCAAACTGATTGACTGTTTAAAATTGCGATTTACGCGTTTCAATAGATCTTTCGGTAACGGCTTCGGTATATTAACATCCCATTCACACATGTAAAAAAAAATATAAAAGTTATTGTCGACACGGTGCGAGCCTATGCCAACATCCCCGTACCGTATCGACTTCGTCTTTGGACGGGAAATCTAACCATTCATCAGGAAAAAAGAAAAATTGCATTTCGTTGTTGTTGTTTAGAAATGCTGCGGGGAGAACCTGGTGTGGAGAACGCTCTGATAAATGTTAATCATTTTAACATATTGAATTTTGTCGAACCGATCAAACTGATTGACTGTTTAAAATTGCGATTTACGCGTTTCAATAGATCTATCGGTATCGCCTCCGGTATATTAACATCCCGTTCACAGATGTAAAAATTTGTACCCAACCCTTGGTTCATGATAGTGAATGTGTGGACCAAATTAGAAGCCGGTACCTTGTAATTTGCATGATCCAGCGTGATAACGAGATTTTTCAAAATGTTCTAAATGCCATAAAATTTGAACGGCTTTTCAGATCCGCGTCAAATTTGTACTCGAAACGTGGTCCATGCTTGTCCATACGTGAATCAAATTTGAGAAAATTCTGCAAACATTTTTTTCCGATTTTTTTTTGGGTGCCGGCTTTTTTTTGTTTTTCATGCAGCAAAATCCAAATTTACCGACACAATGGCAGTTTCCTCGACGAAACTCATCGATAATAATCAATGAACGTAATGACATGTTCGAAATTGCAATCGGATGTCTCATAATTTACAGGAGCTATAGTACTTACAGACATTTGAAAAAATAATGAATTTGCAATAACATGAGAACTGCATTACCGATTTTCGCCAAATTTGATACAAGTCATGGTTTTAAGGTGGTCTATTGTCGTACAGAATTTCATCCCGATATCTCTCAATTTGCGGAAGTTATATCGCGAAAACGATTTTTGCCAAATTTTCAAAATGCTGTAAAATCTGAATTTCCTAACCGATTCGCGCCAAATACAATCCCATACAGTATTTTATGATAGCGAACGTGCGTGCCAAATTTGAAGAACATTCTTAAAAAATTACAGCAGTTATCGTGTTAACAAAAAAACGTGCACATATACACATACACACACACACACACACACACACATACAGACATTGCGCACAAACCACTTTTCTCGACGTTTTGGACCATGCTGAGTGTACTGACATGAAAATCTCGAAAAAAAAAATTTCACGAAAACAAGGCTTCCTCTATGAGGAAGCAAAAATATACAAAACTTATTGTCGACACGGTGCGAGCCTATGCCAACATCCCCGTACCGTATCGAATTCGTCTTTGGACGGGAAATCTAACCATTCACCAGGAAAAAAGAAAAATTGCATTTCATTGTTGTTGTTTAGAAATGCTGCGGGGAGAACCTGGTATGGAGAACGCTCTGATAAATGTTAATAATTTTAACTTATTGAATTTTGTCGAACCGATCAAACTGATTGACTCTTTAAAATTGCGATTTACGCGTTTCAATAGATCTTTCGGTAACGGCTTCGGTATATTAACATCCCATTCACAGATGTAAAAAAAATATAAAAGTTATTGTCGACACGGTGCGAGCCTATGCCAACATGCCGTACCGTATCGAATTCGTCTTTGGACGGGAAATCTAACCATCCATCACGAAAAAAGAAAAATTGCATTTCGTTGTTGTTGTTTAGAAATGCCGAGGGGAGAACCTGGTGTGGAGAACGCTCTGATAAATGTTAATAATTTTAACATATTGAATTTTGTCGAACCGATCAAACTGATTGACTGATTAAAATTGCGATTTACGCGTTTCAATAGATCTATCAGTATCGCCTCCGGTATATTAACATCCCGTTCACAGATGTAAAAAAATATATAAAAGTTATTGTCGACACAGTGCGAGCCTATGCCAACATCCCCGTACCGTATCGAATTCGTCTTTGGACGGGAAATCTAACCATTCATCAGGAAAAAAGAAAAATTGCATTTCGTTGTTGTTGTTTAGAAATGCTGCGGGGAGAACCTGGTGTGGAGAACGCCCCAGAGAGAATATCGTGCCGTTAAAATGGAGCCTAACGACACGGTGACGGCACGGTGGCGACACGGCACAGCCCGGCGTGCCGGTACTGTGGTGTTATGTGCGACCGAATGTGACGCGTTTGTGTCGACACAGCGTCGCTAGACTCGTCGTAGCGACACAGTCACGGCACCGTTGCAGCACTCTGTGGAGTACGTTGCCTACGCTGTGTCGCCACGATGGAGGCATCATGGCGACACGCCGTGCCTGAAAAAAAAAAAGTTTGTCATGGGCAGGATTCGAACCCGGGACCTTCCGATTGTTGGTCTGCGACTTAGCCAACTCGGCTATTCTAACCTTTTATGTTAAGTATTTTGATTGTCTATTTGAAGTTTGGTTTTGACGGTGTAGGCACGGTATGCCGTCACGGTACCTACACCGTGGCAGCACACCGTGCCTACACCGTGGTGACATGGTGCCTACACCATGGCAACACACCGTACCTATAACGTCAAAACCAAACTTCAAATAGACAATCAAAATACATAACATAAAAGGTTAGAATAGCCGAGTTGGCTAAGTCGCAGACCAACAATCGGAAGGTCCCGGGTTCGAATCCTGACCATGACAAACTTTTTTTTTTTTTCAGGCACGGCGTGTCGCCATGATGCCTCCATCGTGGCGACACAGCGTAGGCAACGTACTCCACGGAGTGCTGCAATGGTGCCGTGACTGTGTCGCTACGACGTGTCTAGCCACGCGTGTCGACACAAACGCGTCACATTCGGTCGCACATAACTGCACGGTACCGACACGCCGTACCGACACGTGTCGCTACCGTGCCGTCACCGTGTCGTTATTTTTCTCTCTGGGGCTCTGATAAATGTTAATAATTTTAACATATTGAATTTTGTCGAACCGATCAAACTGATTGACTCTTTAAAATTGCAATTTACGCGTTTCAATAGATCTTTCGGTAACGGCTTCGGTATATTAACATCAAATTCACAGATGTAAAAAAACTATAAAAGTTATTGTCGACACGGTGCGAGCCTATGCCAACATGCCGTACCGTATCAAATTCGTCTCTGGACCCAAAAATTGGCTAGCGGTAGGAATAAGGTGATAACAAGCCGAGAGCATGTTGAAAACAAGGTGACAAGACGGTGAGAGCATGGTAAGCTCGTTACAGCAATCCAAAATCGAGCACCGACTCAACTGGGCACAAGGCACAAAAACATTATGAAACTTAATTTTTTCTTAAAAAAAAAAAATATTTTTTGAAAATACATAATTAATTTCGCTCGCGCTGAACATGCGAGCCACACACGTCTGCTCGCTGCGCATACAAAGAGCGAGAGACGCGTAGCGTTTGTCGTCGCACACCGGGAGTCGGCCAGACACCGTGCGCAGAGAGAGGCTCTCTACTCTGGTAGAAGCTGCTCTATCTCGCTTGACGGTCATTCATCCGGCCGGTCAGTCATCGGGACCGAATTTCGATACCGACAGCCCGAGCACCGAGCGAACAGTTGGCAATCACCCACACGAACGCACACAGCCGTCACAGCCGCGCGGCAACTTCGCGTCGAACTGAGATCGCGAAAGAAAAGACTGACGCTTCCACTCAGCGAGGCATACGACGCCTCTGCATCTGTGTGAGTCCGACGCACCCCTCACAGACAGGCAAATTTCAATCGAGTAGAACTTCCACAATTTTGCGAATTGGAAGCTCAAACTTCGCAGGTCCATTTCTGTGGCCATCAGCTATCTTCCTGCCTCCGGAGCTTCAGTACTTATGAAACACCCTGTATATATTCGTATATACTGATACATATATGCTGCATATCCAACTTTTCGTCGAAAATACATGGGGTATATTCCGAATATATTTCCACATGTACCTTACACCTACCTTTTTTCCATGGGGGGATGTATCGAAAAATGTATTTCCACACCTACCTTTTTTCCATGGGGGATATCACAGCCCTAATAGTTTGCTAACGATGCTTTCCATTACTCATGAACTTTTTAAAAGAGGGATGATAATCTATCCAAGAATTTGCGTAGGCGGCGATAGTGGAGGTGGTGTCATACGAATTTTATCTGCGCTGCAATCCGTTGGAAGCCGCAGCAATGTTCATTTTGACCATCTCCTGCGCGGTCTTATCGCTCGCGAAGCTCGTCGTTGTCTATCAGACTCACCGCGAGAAGCTTCGAATGATCGTGACAGCATTCACATCGTCATGTGCTTCATCATGGTGATCGTCTACACCCCTAGTGGAAATTGCCAGTGCTCTGCCAAAGCTGCCAATACGTCCGTAATATGGCCCAGAAATCATGCCAGAACTTAACCAGCACCGCAACGTATATCTGTACGGTGCCAGCGCTCGCCCCAATCAAAACTATTGCCGAAACAATATTGGGATGTTCACATACGGGTCTGAGTCTTGGCATCAAGATGGGCCCGACATTGAACCGTATAGACGAGCAATGTCGTCAAATAATTCCGTCTTGGTACTGACAAACAGTGTTGCGAGTTTGTTTCTCCAAAATATATTCGGTCAAATTACATTTTTACCGGCTGCCCAGAGACGTGGCGGTAGTAAATGTGTACTGGGGCGACACATGGCAAGTTATTGGGGATCGGCATTGGCTCAAGTACCAGAAACACATCGGGCCAGACTTCACATTTTGCACTGGCGAGAAACTGCTTCCTATTCACGGCCGAGAAACTTCTCAGTACTGAGCATGCGCTGAGGAGACACTTGTACCAGTGTTATCAGTCGGACCGATAGTTGTTGCAGTGCTGAGCGCGTACCAGACCGATGCTTGTTTTTAGTGATGCCACAAGACAAGACAAGACAAGAAATGGATCTTGTCTTGAAAATAATTCAAGACAAGAAAAATTTCTTGAGCCTCAAGACAAGACAAGAAATAATTCTTGTCTTGTCTTGAGGCTCGAGATTTTTCTCGAACCTTTTCAAGACTCTTGAAAGTGCTCAAGAATCTTGAGCCTTTTCAAGAGTCTTGACAATTTTTCGAGAATCTTGAGCCTTTTTCGAGACAAATTTCTCCATCTTGCTTTAAGATAAAAACTTTTTCTAATTTAGTCCGAAAAATGTAGGAAAATGAAATATTTCGACACATAATGTTTGTACTGTAAAAAATGACGTTGAAAAAAATTATTTCTAGAAAAGATATCGGGCTCATATTTAATCCACTTTTCGATTATTATTGTGTAATGGTTGGGATTGAATTCGGAGTGACTCCGTTAAGGGGGTCCTGTCGTATGGAGTTCATTTCGCATAAATTCGAGAAAAACGAGAAAGAATTGCAAACACTTCTTGATGATATAAAAATCGGAAAAAATGCATACACCTTAAAGGTACTGAGATTAATTTTACTTAATAATAATTGCAAAATGTTATTAACAAATTGATGAAAAAATAAGAGTTCAACAAAAAATTTCTCGATAACCTAAATCTTATTTTTATGAAAATGATTCGTTCGTTTTCCTGAGTACGTTTTGAAATTTCTCAGATTTTTAAGTTCAGTTTAAAATTTGTGTTTTCTTTTCACACAAAATTTAAAGTGAACTTAAAAATCTGAAAAAATTCATACGTACTCAAAAAAATAAACGAAACGTTTTCACAAAAAAAATGGATTGCCGAAAAATTTGTTGAACAATTGCTTTTGTCATCGATTTGTTAATAACATTTTACAATTATTATTAAGCAAAATTAATCTTTTTAGTACTTTTAATGTGCATGCATTTTTTCAGATGTGTATATCATCAAGAAGTGTTTGCAATACTTGTTTGTTTTTCTCGAAAATATGCAAAATGAATATCATACGACAGGACCTGATACATTGGTGGAAATTTCGTCGCCTAATGTTAATGTAGTGGTCTCGGTACAGTCCCGACAAATATGAGTTTCGTGGAAAATTTCGAATCCTTCTCGGTGAGATTACAAGCTGAAAAAAAAATCAAGTATGTAGAAGGTGCTGAAAAGATTGATTTTTCATAATAATAATTCGAAAATGTTATTGACAAATTAAAGAAAAAATTAATTGTTCAACTATTTACCCGGCAATCCAACTTTTTTCTGATGAAAATCATTCATTCATTTTTTTGAATACGTATGAATTTTTTTAGAATTTTGTCTAATTTTTTTAAGTTGCGTTTTTTGAAACAAAATGAGCGGCGAAAACCGCAATTTTAAAAAATTAGATAAAATTCTGAAAAAATTCATACTTATTTAGAAAAATGAATGAATAATTTTTATCAGAAGAAAAAGATGAGTTGCCGGGTAAATTATTGAACAATTTGTTTTTTCATTAATTTGTTAATAACATGTCGGAATTATTATTATACAAAAATCAATCTTTTCGCCACCTTCTACATGATTGATTTTTTTCAGATTATTATCTCATCGAGAAGTGTTCGAAATTTCCCCCGAAACTCACATTTGACGGGGCTGCACCGAGCCGACTACCTTTAACGCCTATAGGGCTGCATCTTTTGTACCTAATCTCACTTTTTGTTTTCCGTTTCTCCCAAATAAACGGTTTCGAGTTTCGAGGCCGTTTATGATCGTTGAGCCGACGAGGGGAAACTAATCGCTGAACCGTCAGTTTCGCAATTTAGGGAAACACTGGCCATTCTCATGGATTATATGTTCAAAAGATGTGTTTAAAACAGCGATGTGTTCAATACTTTATTGTACTGCAATAAAAAAATGGAAATATCTCAAGATTCTTGGTCAAGACTCTTGACATTCAAGAAATATTTCTTGTCTTGTCTTGAGAATCAAGACAAGAAATTTTCGTCGTCAAGACAAGATTTTTCTTGTCTTGTCAAGAAATTTCTTGAATTCTTGATTCTTGACGGCATCACTACTTGTTTTCTTGTCGGTCAGCCTAACTTTTGGCTGAGTATTGGTTGCCCCAACAATTTATTTTTACACAAAAGTTTGCTCGTCATTCTCGGCGAGCGAATACATCTCCTATGAATTGATTCCCTACACTGTTAAAAATGTGGTGTTAAAAACTACACCCAGACGGTGTCTATATAGGTCCACACCAATCGCGCTGAAAATAAGCGGTGTTAAACAAAAAGTGTTAAAATATATTGTCACCGATTCAACACTGCTTGTAACGTTGCCGTTGACACCAGCACTGTGTTAAACATTAAACACTATACGGGTGTTAAGATTTTACACTAGTCGGGAATTACAAACAACATTTGTTTAAAAACTGTAAATAAACTGTTCCACAGGTATTTTTTATTTGTTTACAAAATTGCGAATTTCGGTACGATGTACATGTCATTACTATCGAATGGTTGACTTACAACATATGGGCATTTACGCTCCAAAGCTGCGAGGTCAATCACTTTACAAAAACATTCTTTCTTTTCCGCAACGTTGAGCGCTTGATATTTTTCTTGAAAATACGCAGTTTGCCAGGCATCTGCAATCACTTAAGGCGCATTATAGTAAATAAACATTTTCACGGTCAGATCCTCTGAGACCGAATAATACGCGTCGTACAAATCCATGGTTTTCAGAAATTCACTTGTATAGAGGCAAATAACACTTGACACACTGAACTCTTAATTGTTTTTATAAGTTCGAGGAAGCACACGAACGAACAACTGAACCGACGTCGAAACGAACAGGAGTCCTTTGCTCTGCCGATTCCACGAGACACTGACTGTGCTCTCTGTGTTCGTCTACCCACCACGTACGCACTTGTCACACCGATTTGTGCCGATTTAACACTAGCGAGTATTTATCACCGCTCATTGTGTAAAAATGGAAAAATCCCAAAGTCGGTGTTGACAATTGAAATTAATGCGGGAATAAATTTAACGAAATCACCCGTGTTAATTTTACACCGTAAAAGGTGTTACTATTACAACTAAAATGAGTAACACCAAGAAAAAGTCCGCACCAGCAGCGTTTGACACCGCATATTTTTAACTGTGTAAGGATTGATTATAAATTATTAACAATATATCCTTGATGCTTGTAGAATTAAAACGTGCGAGTTTTACATAGCAAGATTGGTCTAGTCGTTAGGGTGCTCGGTTAGAAAGATAGGGAAATAGGTAGTTTAGGTCATCAGTTCGAACCCCACAAACGTCACTTCGAGGAGAGCTTTGCGAAAAAATCATATTTGTGGGCGAAATCCTATTTTTATTTTTTGTAAAATCACAATATAATTCTAGTAAAATTTCGAATGTATTACTATATTTTCATTATGTGCTTTATTTAAATAATTTTGCCAATTAATAAATATATATCGGGCCAGTCTCATCCTGACACTGGCTCGACCTCGGCTATCCACACTGGGCCATATCTAGTGTTAGTCACGGTTCGAAGTTGCCGCCAAGACTTGGTCAGGTGTGACGGAAGCGTTATTGGCCCGATACACATTTAGATTCGTTCGCGTATTGGTCTCTAATACTCCCCAATATAGTCAGTTCTGGCGACGGTACTAAGCCGAGCACTACGCCTAGAGGCGTAGTGCTCGGCCCACAAGAGATCCTCATGGTTCTTCTCTAAGAGTCCGGCGCAGCCCTAGCAGATCGAACAACCGTGAAAACAACCGTATTTCGAACGCGGTCGGAATGAGACACAAAACTATCAACCGAAATTCTTGTCAATCGGACCGAAAACCCAACCGAGATTTTGAATGCTTGGTTGGTTTTTGGGGTTTTTGGGTCGGATTGACAAGGATTAAAGAATTATCGTTGGTTTTGTGTCTCAGATCAACCCGGTTGGAAGTACGGTTGAAATTTGGTGGTTCGAACTGCTAGGGAGAGTTGACGCCGCAGAGTTCCGAACACGCACCAGCGAACCACATCCACCCACCTCCAACCAAGTACATTCTTCAGCTGTCCATTGCGTCGCCAAAAATCTATCTGGTTTTTACGCTCGTCTCGTCGTCTCGTTCGTCGAATTACTTTCCGTGGATCGCATAATTCGATTAATTTTCGTCGTTTTTTTACCAGATTACCGCAGCTGTGGAGCAATAAACTGCAGAGCCGACGCTCTCTTTCTCACTGTTCTGACTGTTTCTGATCGACCAAGTAGCTGCTGTTTTTTCATTCTATGCTGCTGCAATTATTTCTCTACACAGACGCGGTCGTGAATCTTCAGACGCACAGCGACGAAATAATACCATCGGTTTACAACGGATTATGGTACAAGTGTCCACCCAGCCTTAGCGGGAACATCATCATGGTCATGATACGCTCGAACACGCCGATTTGTCCCAGTGCCGAAAAATACGTCGACAGGACGCGCCAGACGTACGCCAACTTACTCCGAATATTGCTATCTTACCTCTCTTTCGTGTGAATCGCAGTTGAAAAATATGCAGTATTTCGGGAAATAAAAACTTTCGACTTGGACTTAAGAGAAAGAAAAATAGTACATTAAGTTGCAGTCCTCCCATGTAGCGTACTATACTTTTTTCCCGATTTCGTTAAACAATAACCACATTTCGTGTGTGCAACGAGGATGAAAAAAAGCTCATTTTTGACAAATGACGACATGCATGCGTAGTACGGTTTTCATTACTCCCGCGCGAGCAGGAATGAGCTGATTACCTCCCTAGGGAGGTAATGAAAGCGGACTGCGCATGCGTAAGTCATTTATCAAAAATGAATTCCGCCCGATTTGATTTTCCACCCGCGTTGCGGACACGAAATGGGGTTATTTTAGTGGAGTCGGGAGAAATAGTACATTACTATACGAGGGCGGAAAAAGGTTTTCTGACGAGTATTGTATGAAATTTTGCTTTACAAGGTGCTTTGCTTTACGCACGCTTCGCGTACGTAATATGTCCGTTACGAGACCGAGTGAAGTAAAAGAACTTTGTTGCCTGCATCTCCTTGATCTACGGAGCCCAGACTGCGCTTGTGTCGTCGCCGTCGTCGCCGCGCAAGACCCTCAGTCACCCGCGCGCACCCGCTTGACGTATTTCCGCGAAAGGGTTGGGCTAAATTGCTGAGGCCACAGAAGGAAAATGACTACGTACAAAACTTTTTCCTCGCTAATGCAACACACGAACGCACCAGGAATGCGAATGATAGACATTAGCATGCGAGCGCGGCGCGATGCGTAAGATCGTCCGATCGAATGAATAAGAGACGAGGATGAACCCTCGTGAACCCTTTGCCCGATAAATATTTAATTTTCCCTTTATTTGCAATATTCTATTCGCGATCGTCGGCGTTGTGGCTTGTGACGTCGCAGAGACGTACGGGCGGTTTACGTGGAAAGCGAATTATATAATATAAACTGAGAGATATCGTCGCGTCATGCCGAGTGAAACTTGGAACGACGATGTCAGCTACGAATTCATGGTCTACAGACTGATAATGTGGCCACTGGGCATATGGCCGCTAAATCGGGGAGAAATTTTCTCGGACGCGAGACTCATCGTGGCCGCGTTGACGCAGGTACATGGGAAAATAGTACATTACGTTACAAGGGAGGAAAGTGCAACTTTTCAGCGAGTGTGAAGTTTGATGCCCGAGCGAAGCGAGGGCAGAAATTCACACGAGGTCACTCGCTCATTTTTTACAAGTGACTTGCGCATGGGGAGTCCACTTCCATTACCTCCCTAGGGAGGTAATCAGCTCATTCCTGCCCGCGCTGGAGTAATAATGGAAACTGTACTACGCATGCGTGTCGTCATTTGTTAAAAATGAGCTTTTTTTTCCGTCCCCGTTGCACACACGAAATGTGGTTATTTTTTTAGCGAAATCGGGAGAAAAGCATAGTACGCTACATGGGAGGAGTGCAACTTTTCATCTCGTGTGAATTTCTTCCCTCGCTTCGCTCGGGCATCAAACTTCACACTCGGTGAAAAGTTGCACTTTCCTCCCTTGTAACGTAATGTACTAATTTTTTCTTGATCCTTCATTTTTCCATCCTATGCGTAATTCAGGCAGCCACGTCGATCTGCCTGACGATCGAGATCGTGCTCAACTGTCGTGGCCCGGAGGACGTGCTGGATATCTTCGTCCTCGACGTGTTCGCCAGTCTAGCCTGTGTCAAGGGGATCATAGTGCGAATTCATCGGGAGGACGTTTACCAGAACGTGACGTCGGCGATTCAGGATTGGACGGGAGAATCGACATCACTCGCCGGAAACGCGAAATTTCGCGAGATAATGACGAAGCACGCGCGAATAGGGCGAATCGTGTGTTTCTCGTTGATGGCACCGGCGTCCGGCGGGACGTTGTCATGGATCATCCTCGCGTTGCCGCTTCCGATTTTCAGTCTGAACGGCACCGAGACAGTGCGAAATTTCCCACTCCAAACGGCCTGCACTTTCGAGGCTGTCGTCTCGACGAACATCCTCTATCACCTTATCTTCCTTCTCCAAGTCGTTCAGCTAGTCACCACTTGTCTCGGCAACTGCGGAAACGATGTTTTTTTCTTTGGCATCGCGATGCACGTTTGCGGACAGTTTGAGATACTCAAGGAACAATTCGCCGTTATCGGGACCGGCGAGACCGAGAACGAGAAAACTGCAAAACTGAGACTCGCCGATCTTGCGAGGAGACACTCGCATCTCGTCCAACTCGCCGCAAAGCTCGAGAAAACTTTCCGCCTTATTATTCTACTCCAGCTCGTCATGAGCGCCATACTCATTTGCATTATGGGTGAGATGAGTTTTACAAATTGTACTCATGCACCTTTTTATAGCTATTTATAAATACACGCATTTTTGTATTTTTGTCTTTCTTCATCTTTCAGGAGTGCAAGTGATAATAGCACTGAAAACGGGTGACGCGTTTTCAGGAGTAAAGGCGAGCGTAGTGCTGTCGTCGCTCATGTCGCAGCTCTTTCTCTACAGTTACGGCGGTGATTATCTAACGTGGCAGAACGAGGAACTGGGCCAAGCTATCTATGAGAGCGTGTGGTACAATTTTTCCCCGGAAACCGTCAGGGATATCGTCTTTGTCATGATGCGAGCCGGCAAACCGATTCACGTTACAGCGGGAAAATTTGTCGTTATGACTCTCGGAACTTTCATGGATATCCTCAAAATTGCGGTCTCTTACATGTCCGTTCTCCGAGTGATGATCGACGCTTGAACTGCGAGTCGTACGGGACATTTTTTTATCTCTATCAATTTTCTGCTGTCATGTCTTGCAATAAACGACTCTTAAATCTTTCTGCATTTTTTACGTGAGAAAAAGCTTTTACCGCTTTTTCGCCTGGAAATATCGGTCTTACGCCTCGATCTTGATCTGGGCGGCGGCCAAGTTGTTGTGAACCTTGATCCTGTCCTTAAACAGCGCCTGCAGATCCGAGTCGCTCAGCGAATGCTCGGATGGTGTCCGGTTCACCGCCGCCGCCGCCTCCCACGTGCTTCGTCGGGTTCGATAAGTCCAGAGTCCGGCGATAACACTGAATCGCTAGCTTCGGCTCGTCGCACGCGAACCACCAGTTGTCGTGTTCTCGTTTTTGGTTCCTAGATTTTTTGTTTACGTCAAAAACGATTTAGTTTCGACATCGTTGCGAGCTTCGACCGCTTCATCAGCATCCCCAAAATTCATCCGATTTCCTTTCGCACTTGGAAATTCAGCTCCTTGATGTCCTCTCCATCTCCGAGGATTTCAATTGAACAGGCACGTCCGGCGGCAAACCCATCTCGTCGTGAGCGGGCCACCTGGATCTCCGTGGTCACCCCGACGTCCATCAGCGCTACTGCGAGGTCCAGACCCTGCCAAGTGGAGCCGTATTTTTTTATTTCGGTACCGTGAGTAACGTTTCTTATGTTATGTTATCATCATATATGGTAATCACGCAAGAACGAAACATGGGCACATACACTGAGAAAAAAGACCATGGTATTTGCAACAATAATACCATAGTTAACAAGCAACCCGGCGCTCCTTCGGGTTCCCTTTGGGGCGCCGGGTTTCCTGTTGGCGGGCTTCGCCCCCCAAGCCCCCCGGAAAATGACCCTAAGGAAAAGTTCTGGTGTCATTTTAAGGCACTCACTTGGACGTCGCGCTTCGCGCTCCGTATGGTTTGAACGTCGCGCATCGCGCTCCGTACGGTTTGGAGGTCGCGCTTCGCGCTCCATATGGTTTGAACGTCGCGCTACGCGCTCCGAACGGTTTAAATATGATTTAAAAAATAATCCTAACAAAATACCTATGCCATGTAATAATTTAGGAGTACGCAGGAACTTCCAGAAAAATTGTTTTACTGACTGCGAAGATTGAGACATATACATATATTTCGACCTGAAAAAATGACCTTCAAAATATCTGAATCTGCAGAAATGAACTTTGTCAAAGCGTAGCGCCGTAACTTAAGGTCGGAGCGGAAAATGTCTAAGGACTTTTATATTCCTTTTTGAATTCCCCGATGGCGCCTATTTAAAAAAAAATTGTTGTGTAAAATGAAGACGGTTTTTGCAAATTGAAAACTTTGTCACGCTGTATCTTTTTAGTTGTGGCTCGGAAAGAAAGACGTATAACATATGTTCTTTTTTCACTCATTTTGAAGTGGCGCCTATTTTTTGTTTCAAATTTCATCACGCGCTAGTGGTAGTTTTTGAGCTTTTATCATTGTCAGCCTGTCGTGTCCAGAATATTGATCGAATGCAAAAGTGCCGAAGGACTTTTTTGTGGTACTCTTGATTCTTTAGTGGCGCCTTCTCCCCGATTTAAAAAAAAACGCAAGGAAATTTTTTTTTCCCCCGTTTGAAAACTTTGTCGAGCGATATCTTTGCCGGATGACTTCCCAAGATAAAACGATATTAGACTTTTTTGTTCCTTTTTCGATTATCTAGTGGGGCCTTCTTCCCAATTTGTTAAAAAATGCATGGAAATATCTTTTTTCACCGTTTTAAGGCTTTGTCCAGCGATATCTTTGCCGGATCAACTCCCAAGATAAAACGGTATTAGACTTTTTTGTTCCTTTTTGATCATCTAATGGCACCTCCTCTCCGATAAAAAAAATGCGTGGAAAATTTTTATCGTGGTTTTAATGCCTTTGTCCAGCGATTTCTGTGCCAAATTGAATCGCAGATCAAACATTCTGATTCTGATTTTTTTTTAAATCGGGGAGAAGGCGCCACTAGATAATCGAAAAAGGAACAAAAAAGTTTCATATCGTTTTATCTTGGGAGTTGGTCCGGCAAAGATATCGCTGAACAAAGCTTAAAACGGCGAAAAAATATATTTCCACGCATTTAAAAAAAAATCGGGGAAGAGACGCCACTAGATAATTGAAAAGGAGCAAAAAAAGTCTAATACCGTTTTATCGTGGGAGTTGATCCGGCAAAGATATCGCTGGGCAAAGCCTTAAAACGGCGAAAAAATATATTACCATGCATTTTTTTTTAAATCGGGGAGATGTGCCACTAGATAATCGAAAAAGGAACAAAAAAGAGTAATGGGAACCGTACTACGCATGCGTGTCGTCACTTGTTAAAAATGAGGTTATTTTCCGTCCGCGTTGCACACACGAAATGTGGTTATTTTTTAGCGAAATCGGGAGAAAAGTATAGTACGTTACATGGGAGGAGTGCAACTTTTCACCTCGTGTGAATTTCTGCCCTCGCTTCGCTCGGGCATCAAACTTCACACTCGGTGAAAACTTGCACTTTCCTCCCTTGTAACGTAATGTACTATTTCTCCCGACACCGCTAAAATAACCCCATTTCGTGTCCGCAACGCGGGCGGAAAATCCCTCATTTTTGACGCGTGACTGACGCATGCGCAGTCCGCTTTCATTACCTCCCTAGGGAGGTAATCAGCTCATTCCTGCCCGCGCGGGAGTAATGGGAACCGTACTACGCATGCGTGTCGTCACTTGTCAAAAATGAGCTTATTTTCCGTCCGCGTTGCACACACGAAATGTGGTTATTTTTTTAGCGAAATCGGGAGAAAAGTATAGTACGTTACATGGGAGGAGTGCAACTTTTCACCTCGTGTGAATTTCTGCCCTCGCTTCGCTCGGACATCAAACTTCACACTCGGTGAAAAGTTGCACTTTCCTCCCTTGTAACGTAATGTACTATTCCTTGCGTTTTTTTTTAAATCGGGGAGAAGGCGCCACTGAAGAATCAAGAGTACTACAAAAAGTCCTTCGGCACTTTTGCATTCAATCAATATTCTGCACAGCAGGCTGACAAAGATAAAAGCTCAAAAGGTACCACTAGCGCGTGATGAAATTTGAAACAAAAAATAGGCGCCACTTCAAAATGAGTGAAGAAAGAACATATGTTATACGTTTTTCTTTCCGGGCCACAACTAAAAAGATACAGCGTGCCAAAGTTTTCAATTTGCAAAAACCATCTTCATTTTACACACATTTTTTTTTAAATAGGCGCCATCGGGGAATTCAAAAAGGAATAAAAAAGTCCTTAGACATTTTCCGCTCCGACCATGAGTTACGGCGCTACGCTTTGACAAAGTTCATTTCTGCAGATGCAGATATTTTGAAGGTCATCCTGAAAAATTGTATTGTGGTAGGTTAACACTATTTAAAAATAATCTAAAAAAGTTGCAAAGTAGAACTTTGCACATTGGTTCCTCATTACTTTCCCTTTTTCACAAAGCCACCTCTATGAAGAAGCTTATTTATTAACTTTGGCTTCCTCATAGAAGAAGCTTTGTGAAAAAGGGAAATTAATAAGGAAGCAATGTGCAAAGTTCTACTTTGCAACTTTCTTTTTATTCGAACAAAAGAAAACTCCGTTAAAACACCGTTACATCTAATTTTGTTTATCTCCAAATTTTTGTCTTACTTTCCTAACTTTTGTGGAAGTTATAGCGAAAATCTATTTTTCTTTTTTAATTCAAAATGTCGTAAAATCTCAACGACTTTACCGATCATTACCAAATTCGGTACGTAGCAGGGCTATATGTTATTTTTTGTCTGTAGAACATTTCAGTTCATTTGTTTATATTCAACGTGATTTAGGGCAAAATGTATTTTTTTCGTAAAATTCAAAATTCAATCAAATCCGAATCGCTTTAACGATTTCGTCGAAATGCAATAGCGAGCAGCATTGAAAGTGTCTTTAGTTATGAAGAACTATTTAGCTGAATCGTTGATTTTTTACGAAAGTTAGAGAGTATACGACATTTTTCCGAAAAGTTAAATATTCTATATATTCTGTATTCATGTATACATTTTTTTTAAATCACAACACTTGAAGAGCAGTTACCATTCTACCTGCATGCCAAATTTGACGCACGCACGCACGCACGCAAGCACGCACACATACGGCCATTTTTTCTAAACCATTTTTCCGGGTGTTTTAGGTGATTCTGAACATACTGCCATGAAAATCTCGAAAAAAAAAATGTTTCACGAAAACAAAGCTTCCTCAACGAGGAAGCAAAAATAATCTAAAAAAGTGCCTTTGCGTTAAAGTAATTTAGGAGTATTCAGCAAGTATCAGAAACATTGTTCTGACAACTGTAAAAATTTAGAACGTTACATACATTTCGGTCTGAAAATCTATATCGTGGTAGTTTAAAACTGTTTTTGAAAACTACCTCTGCGTTAAAGTAAATCAGGAGTACGCAGCAAGTTTCAGAAAAATTGATCCATTGACTGCTAAGAATGTGACCAATACATACATTGCAACCTGAAAAATTGTATCGTGGTATGTGAACACTATTTTAAAAAGTACCTCTGTGTGAAAGTAATTTAGGAGTATGCAGCAAGTATCAGAAAACTTGTTCTGACAACTGCAAAGATTGAGACCGGTACATACATGTCAATCTGAAAAACTATATCGTGATAATTTAAAACTATTTAAAAAAATACCTCTTCGTTAAAGTAAATTAGGAGTACGCAGCAAATTTCAGTATAATTGTTCTATCGACTGAGAAGATTGTGACCTGTGCATACATTTCAACCTGAAAAACTGTATCATGGGATGTTAACACTATTTAAAAAAGTACCTCTGCGTTAAAGTAATTTAGGAGTATGCAGAAAGTTTTAGGAAAATTTGTCTGTCAACTGCGAAGATTGTGACAAGTACATACATTTCAACCTGAAAAATTGTATCATGGTATGTTAACACTATTTTAAAAAGTACCTCTGCGTTCAATTAATTTAGAAGTACGCAGCAAGTATAAGAAAAATGGTTCTGACGACTGTGAAGATTGATACCTGTACATACATTTCAACCTGAAAAACTATATCGTGGTAGACTAAAACTATTTGATAAAAATACCTCTATGTTAAAGTAAATCAGGAGTACGCAGCAAGTTTCAGAAAAATTGTTCTTGCGACTGCGAAGGTTGAGACCTGTTACATACATTTTGACCTGAAATACTGTATCGTGGTAGGTTAACACTATTAAAAAATGATCTGAAAAATAATCTAAAAAAAGTGTTTCAGAATTAAGGTAATTCAGAATTATGTAGCAATTTTCAGCCAAATTCATCTGTTGACAGCGAAGAATGTGAGCCGGACACAATTTTAGACTCCAAAATGCCAATTTTCTTGAAATAAACACCTCTATAAAAACAGAGAATAATTTCCATACTTCATGGGCATACTTCACACTGCTAGATTAAGAAATATTCCAAATTTCAACTTGTTCGGTCCATTCAGTCCAGACCCCCCGAGTGATACGGACGTCCGAATAACACAAAATCTAGTCTACGCAGCCAATCATACTTAGTAATGAAATTTCTATATTCTGTTACAGCAAGATTATGTATTTTACTATGTTTAAGAAATCTGCTGTAAAAAAAAGTAAATAAATTGAAATTATATTAACATTTTCCTATAAAAACGTAATTTAGTCGGTGGAGCGCGAATTCAATAGGCACTTTCTGCGTTTCTTCAAAACGCAGAAAGCGTTTGAAGTGAGTGCCTAATAGTAGATTGTGATACTAGTGCGTGAAGGCGGCCGTTATCGCGCGGAGGTTAGGAAGCGGCGCACTCGCCAAATCGAGTGCTGCAACGACACGAGGCGAAGCCGAGTGTTGTTTGTAGCACGAGAGAAGGCGAGTGCACCGCTTCCTAACCTCCGCGTGACGGCCGCCTTCACGCACAAGTGTCACATACTATTTTTTGTAACGAATGTCAACGTAATGTCGCACATCTTCGTGCCTGCAAAGCGTTGCGTGAAATTATCTTGTAGATAGTTTCACGCACGCCATTTTACTTCACGCACCAGATGAAGTACTTCACGCACCAGATGGCGCACGTGAAATTATCGACGTTTATCTGAACATAATACGCAATTTCACGCACGCTTTGCAGGCACGAAATGTGCGACATTACGTGCATGAGTTACAAAAAAATGTATAATATGAGGGACCATGTTTTGTAGTTAGATCAGCTTTAATATGGTGTAACGGAACGGCTTACCCCCGACGAACTTCTCCGAAGAGTCGTCGCTTTTCGGGGAATTTCGTCGCGGAGTCGAGTATTCGAGCTCTCCCACTCCTCGCTTCACGCTAGGCCCCGGCCATCAGAGGCAACGAGCGAGCGTCACTCAAACATTACCTTCCTTACCGCACAGATGTGCCTCCCACTTATTTATAAGTCCTGTGTGGCCCGCGTGATCGCCCCGCCAACCACACTTTCCTACTGGTAATAGCCCAGATTTCCGTTTTGTTCCCGTTTATTGTTGTTGAGTCCTAAGTGATTCGATCCTTGAGGCTTGCTCCTCAAAAACAATCGAAAAATGTCTTTTGTGATCTGTTCACCTATAGCCTTTCCTTTTCCCCAACAGTTCGATGATGATAAGTTGTTACGTCAAAAGTGTCGTTGATTTTACTCGAGCGACAAATTTACACGTATTAGTGCGGTTCAGCGTGATTACCCGTGCTCTGGTCAAGAAGGAAGGCTCCTCCCTATACCACATCTGACGAAGTACACTAAACGCGCAAGCTCTGTTTCGAGTCTAACCTTTCGGAAAATTACTCGGGGACGAGCTGCGAATGCTTCTCCAAAGGGAATTTGACTGAGGTCTGAGATGATGATGAAGTGATGATGGCTCGAGGCAATGCGCGGATGATATTTCACCGATATAATTAAAAGTTTCACTTACCCTTTTTGTATTGAACTGGATGCTGGTGCTGCAGATGGAAAGGACACGATCGTAAAGAAACGGTGACACTGAATTTAAGAATGCAACCGTCGAATTTTATTCGTAAAACGAGGGAATTAAATAAACCGATTTTCCTCAACAAAGAATGTTAACATGTAATTAATCGTGATGATGTTCACAAAAATCGGCACCTCGTGGTGTAACAAAATTCAGAGTTCGGATGTACAAGTTTCTCAAAATACGAAGCGTGCGAAATTATAAAATAAAATACAAAATTGGTCGATGCCCGAGAATACAAAACTGTAGTCTTATTTAAGTCTATGAACTCCTAAGTCCCCGTTTAGGACAAAGGTTCGAATTACGAAAAATGAAAATCTTGGCGAAGAACGGAATGAATCTAAGTCCGCGGTCGGATTAAAATTCGATGATGATTGGAGCTCGAAATTTCCTAAGTCCGCGTTACGATTTAAATTCGGATCGGATTTTCTTCAAAGTCCACGATATGATTTAATTTCGAAGCTGATTTTTTTCTAAGTCCGCTGTCGATTTAAATGATTTTTTCTAAGTCCGTGATCGATTTAAATGATTTTTTCTAAGTCCGTGATCGATTTAAATGATTTTTTCTAAGTCCGTGATCGATTTAAATGATTTTTTTCTAAGTCCGCGGTCGGGCAGAAATTCGTCGTTAATTCGATTTTAAAGTTTCGGTCTATGCTCGGGCAGAGATTCGACGTGGGTAGATCTAATTTTCGGGGCGCACTGCTTGCTTGTCGATTCTCTTTTGTCTTTTTATATGATTGGGACCTTCGATTGAGAGATGGTAGGGGTAGTGGTCTACGTGGTCTTCGACTCCCTAGCTCATGTTTAGAAGAGGACACCGCGCCTCGCAGGTCGCGCGCGGCTCCGCGCGTGGCTCGTGACCCCGCGCCTGTCCCTTGCCCTCGCTCCACCTTGGCGGCTTCCTCTTTCGTCAATGTCTTCTCGATGTTTCGCCCAGGTGTTCACGCTTTTCGTTGAAACGATTCAGTTGTTGCCTTATTTGGACTTCTTCGCTTATAAGCTTATAAGTTTGCTATAGAGTACATTGTCTGAGTCCTTGAATTTTTACCAAGATCGCATTGACCCGGATTTGAATTTTACAGACTGTAATTTCTCGAATTTGTTGTAGAAAGTTCATCGCTTGTCGTTGCTAATACGTGTTATTACAAATTTTATATAAAATTGCAGCTTCATATTCTCGAGGGGACGTATCTTGACTTTCCTAATTATCCTAATTGTGCGAATCCCAATTTATAAATTGTTGAACCTTTCACCCTTTTGTTTATTTTAACAAGTGTACTTCCAAATGTTATACTTTTCAAAAATTGTCCGTATTTAAATGTATGAATCCCGATTTTATAAACTTATTAATCCCTTTACCATTTTCTTATGTTAACAAATTATCATGTCGAATGTTATAACCTTTGAAAGTTATTCATATTTAAATGTATGCGTCCCGATTTTATAGACTATTAATTCTTTCCCCATTTTCTTATGTTAACAAATTACCGTTTTCTTATGTTAACAAATTCTCATGTCGAATGTTATATTCCTTACGGTTGTTCATAGGCTTTTTAATCATTTTGCCTCGTTATCTTACGGGGCTCCGTCTTTTGAGTTCCAAAGGTTCTTTGAGACATTGATTATTTCGTCTCGTGGCATCCTCTTATTCTTTTAATCTGTGCATTTACGGGGGTCTTCAAGAAAAGCGGAGGAATAGTTTTTGTTACTTGGCCAAATTATAATTCCGTCATGTTCAAATCATGATTTTCGAGGCAAAAAATGCAACGACGATTTTGGTGGATCGTAGGGCATTCACCCGGTGTCCCCAATAATCTTCGAGCTCTCAGGGCTAAGTAGAGTTCTTTTATTTCCCTTTCTTGTGATCACAGGCGGGCTCGGCTGCAACGAGTGATCGAGGATCGTTGAGAGGCGTGGTCAAGCAAGGCCCGCGGCTGGCGGTCGATAACCGATCCGCCCGCTGCCTCTAGTTTCGTCTATCCCCGCTCGCTCGAGGGGCGTAGGTGACACTTTCTAGAGAGCTAGGTGTTCCGAAAAATCGGGCCCTGTTGTACCATCATCCGCACTCTTTTACCTCGACTTTTACCTCGACTGCCCCAGCGCTATCTGTCAACAGATTTTGTAATTTCCGGGGCCTGCGGGGACCGTTGCTCGTATTTTTGTCTACCGAATGCCCCCTTTCACCTGAAGTCTCGAAACTCATGACTGAACTATGGGTGCGTTTGTGCGAGTAGCACGAAGTTACGGCCTGACGTAACAAAGTCAATCGGACTCGTACACCGGAGAGAATTCATTTTCTTATTCCGACCCTAACAGATCCAGCGACCGGCCGAACGACCGAAAAAACAACCGGTCGTTAAATGCAAAAAAATAACCATTGAAATGAGCTGAACGACCAAGAAAACGACCATTCAAATTGTTCTTGATTAGTCGTTTGTTCGTCACAAGAGTAGGAAAACGACCGTCGAAACGAACATTTCAATCATTTGTAACCGGTCGTTTTTCCAGTGAACCCGCGAAACGACCACCGAAACGACCCCTTTTTTATCAATTTAAATTTCGCCAAAAAATTTGTCATGGACAGGATTCGAACCTGGGACCTTCTGAGTGTCGCTCTGTGCCTTCGACAACTCGGCTATTCAAACTTTTAATGATACAGACTTTGATTGTCTATTTGAAGTTTGATTGTCTAGTTGGTCGTTTCGACGGTCGTTTCACGGGTTCACTGAAGAAACGACCGGTTACAAATTATTGAAATAATCGTTTCGACAGACGTTTTCCGATTTTTTGTGACGAAGAAACGACTAATCAAGAACAATTTGAATGGTCGTTTTCTTGGTCGTTCAACTCATTTCAATGGTTATTTTTTGTATTTAACGACCGGTTGTTTTTTCGGTCGTTGCACCGTATTTTTTTTAGTCGTTTTCGCGGTCGTCGGACTCGCTAGGGGAAGAACGAGGCGAATGACTTCTGAGGACGCTTCCAAAACAGAATAATTTATTCTCAGGTCCAGTACACGATCCCCGTCGCTTCCCGATAGTGAAAATCACTCGAATTAGAGTTTCGAGTATCCTAATTCGCGATTTCAATCAAATTCAATTTTATTGAAATCGCGAAACGTTGCAATGGTTTATTGAACTATTATCGTGAAGTTAATTAAACTATGCAGTTTCGATAGTGCATCTACAAATGCGCCACACTTAAGAACACTATAACTTATCGTTAAAACGGAAACGAAAAAATTATGTTACATGCAACACATTTATGAAATCAACAATGATATATAATAGTAATTGCACTCTCTATACATTTTTAGATGATCCACCATAAAATATTGCTACCGCCTGAGGGAAACATATTTTTATGGTTGTACATACTATACACCATGTAGGAATTGGACTTCACCTAATTTATATATAACTTTTTGCATTCTATACCGCCATATTAGAGCCTCCATTTTCAATTACTGAATTCAGAATTGAGTTTTGTAGTCAGAGGCCTAAAAAACTTCCGTGCACCAAATTGTATCCAAATCCATGTGATATCCCTGTGACTCTTATCCGAGATGAAATTATTATAGACTTAAAGTATAAGATTATGTTATAAAAGACATTTTTTAAATTAACTATAAACTATAAAGTGAATCTTCACTTTATGCACTACTTGCAACTGTATAGTATATGCAACAATACAAAGAAGAAAGGAAAAACTACACATGATTGAAAAATAACTATGTACTTTATGTGCCTTTACTATTCTACAA
Source organism: Pimpla rufipes (assembly GCA_963932165.1). NCBI lineage: Eukaryota > Metazoa > Arthropoda > Insecta > Hymenoptera > Ichneumonidae > Pimpla > Pimpla rufipes. The sequence goes on from OZ010635.1 coordinate 1,211,713, forward strand.
TCTGTTGTTGGGGCTATGGCCGTGAATTGTAGTAGCGCTGCAGCTTCGGCGACGGTCGGCCTCATTAAAAAAAAACTCCTTTTTACGTTTCGCCCTATGGTCGGGGCCTCTTCAGAATAGTTTTATTATCTATTATAAATTACACAATATAATCAATAAATTGTACATACAATATGGTTTTATCTTATTATTTATCATGCAACCTGACCCTCAGTCATTCTTTTTTACCCCCTATTCTTTTATTCATCGTTTAAATCATTATTTGCTATTTTATCCATTCATTTATCGTAACGCGCCGACCCACAATCGATACAACTACTTATTAACTACTCAATTACAGTGAGGTATGGTAAAAGATGGGCAATTTCGTAAATCTCGCCGACCCGCCGTCGGTAAGTCTCGTTATCGACTGTTAGCATACAGAGAGATATGGTAAGTGGTAACTATTCTACTATTATTGTGACTTGCGGTCGGTAACCCTTACCGACCGTTGGAATTTAGCTGTTTTACGTGTGCCAGGTAACTACTATCTTATTAAATTTTCCTCACCAGTCTTATCATGTTATTTTTCACGCATTATTTCCATATTTTTCCCTCTTCGAATGTTGTTAGGTGCGATGTTGTTATTCACGTCTTTCTTTTACTATTTTAACAGGTATCCGAGATCTCCGGCCATCGATGGAACAGGAGGTTATGTTGTAAATCTGCCAAGTCATTATGTTAAAATCAAAATATGAGAACTGTCAAAGTTAAAATACATGTCAGTTGCGAGCTATTACCTTTCAGCAGATGTCATTATACACGGAATGTTGTTACCGAATGGCGCAACACCAAAAGATTAACAGACCGGAGAACCCGGTACACGTGCTGTCACATTTTTCGAGGTATTGTGTGCGTTAGTGTGTTACAGTGATCTCGCCTCAGAAATCGATATTCTAATTCGATGCGGCGCATGATGTTATCTCGCTCGAATAACGGCGGCAGATTCGAAATTGAGTTCGCAATACATTATCTCTTTCTTAAAGTACTATTACCACTATAAATGACGTTATCCAATTGGATTATATGATAAAAGATGAACTTACAAAATCGGATTATACGCGACGCTTAATTTCTCTATATCAGTTCGGTGGGTAATTGAGTTTTTATCGGCTTTTATGTGAATCATTTCTCTAATTAGTCTTTTATGGTAAAAAGGCTCTAACGCTAGAATTTTCGTGTTATCAAAATCTATATTGTGTTTCGTGTTTTTTACGTGTTCAGTTAACGCTGTATGATCTGAATTTGGATGGTTCACTCTTGATTTAGGCTCTATTATTCTTCTTTTTAAATATCTTTTGGTCTGTCCGATATATGTACCATTGCAATCTTTGCACGGAATTCTGTATACTAAATTTGACCTCATTAGCGGGGAAATCCTGTCTTTTGTGGTCCCTGTGATGGTATGTATGTTATGTTTATTGTTACCCAGAGAGAAAAATAACGACACGGTGACGGCACGGTAGCGACACGTGTCGGTACGGCGTGTCGGTACCGTGCAGTTATGTGCGACCGAATGTGACGCGTTTGTGTCGACACGCGTGGCTAGACACGTCGTAGCGACACAGTCACGGCACCATTGCAGCACTCCGTGGAGTACGTTGCCTACGCTGTGTCGCCACGATGGAGGCATCATGGCGACACGCCGTGCCTGAAAAAAAAAAAAAGTTTGTCATGGTCAGGATTCGAACCCGGGACCTTCCGATTGTTGGTCTGCGACTTAGCCAACTCGGCTATTCTAACCTTTTATGTTATGTATTTTGATTGTCTATTTGAAGTTTGGTTTTGACGTTATAGGTACGGTGTGTTGCCATGGTGTAGGCACCATGTCACCACGGTGTAGGCACGGTGTGCTGCCACGGTGTAGGTACCGTGACGGCATACCGTGCCTACACCGTCAAAACCAAACTTCAAATAGACAATCAAAATACTTAACATAAAAGGTTAGAATAGCCGAGTTGGCTAAGTCGCAGACCAACAATCGGAAGGTCCCGGGTTCGAATCCTGCCCATGACAAACTTTTTTTTTTCAGGCACGGCGTGTCGCCATGATGCCTCCATCGTGGCGACACAGCGTAGGCAACGTACTCCACAGAGTGCTGCAACGGTGCCGTGACTGTGTCGCTACGACGAGTCTAGCGACGCTGTGTCGACACAAACGCGTCACATTCGGTCGCACATAACACCACAGTACCGGCACGCCGGGCTGTGCCGTGTCGCCACCGTGCCGTCACCGTGTCGTTAGGCTCCATTTTAACGGCACGATATTCTCTCTGGGTATATTGACCAAGTTAATATTAAGCGGCTTGAGCAATCGTAAAAGTGGATGGTGAATCTGCTCGACGTATGGAAAGTTCATCATTCTTTTTGTGTCAAAATCTGGCTTATCCCCCCTTGCTGTCCCTGATAAAATACTTGCTGTTCGTTTGTTTACGTATCTGGCAATCATCTGTATTGGGTAACAATTTTGACGGAGAGTCTTTTTAATTAACGCGATGTTGTCTTCGTGAAACCTCGAATCAGAGAGCCTCAACCCTCTGTCAACCAACATGTCGATGATACCGATTTTCTGTTGTCTCGGATGGTGTGAAAAATAGTTCATCAGTCTGCCCGACCACGTAGGTTTTCTGTACCAATTTGTTATAATTCTACCATTTTCTCTGATTAACAACATGTCCAAAAACGGAATACTACTATTAATTTCTTTTTCAAATGTGAATTGCAATTTTGTGTGGTATGTGTTCAAAATATCTAATGTCTCCTGAATTTTGTCCGCTGGTAAGGCAATTATTATGTCGTCTACGTATCTTTTGTATAGTGGGGGGGGGGGGGGGCAAACGTCAGTTTTTCCAAACAGAATTCTTCTAAATCGATCATGACGATGTTGGACAGAATTGGGGCCAGTGGTGAGCCCATAGGCAAACCCGAGGTCTGTTTGTATACTATGTCCTCGAACGTAAAATACGTCGAGTTCATAATGACCTCTACCGCTTTTTTAATTTCTTCAACACTTGTACCCCCGAATAGGCTACGTCGTTTTTCCAGGCTGTTTAGAACAAGTTGCAACGGAATGTTGGTGTAAAGTGACGTCACGTCCAGTGAAATGAGAATGTGGTCCGGTGGAAGCAATATTTTCTCAACAATACTTTTCAATACAAAACTGTCTTTAACGTCCGACCTGTGAACTGGCAAATGTCTCGCTATGAATCTTTGAACGAAATCTGCTATTTTGTGTGTTGGAAAATTTATGGAAGATACTATTGGTCTGTGAGGGTAGTTGTTTTTATGTATTTTAGGTAATGTGTACAGTCTAGCTAGATTACAGCTTTCGGGTTTTAAATGGCGATGCATGTCGTCACTTATAAAACCTTGTTGCTTCCATCTGTCTATTAGTCTCGTGATTGTCTTTTGGAGTGCAGTAAGTGGGTCTCTGTTAATCGTCTGGTAAGTCGTGCTGTCTTCTAAGAGTGCTTTCGTTTTTTCAGTATACATTGTTCTAGTTATGACTACTGTTGTGTTGCCCTTGTCCGCCCTTGTTGTTACGATTTCGGGGTGTGTTTTCAGAAAATTCTTCGTGTCTCTGATAATCTTCTCCGTATCCTTCTTTTTTTGGTTTTTGTTATGTGTCGACCGCAAGATGTCGATTAATTTGCCTCTTGTTTCTTCCACCGCCTTAGGTGGTATTAAATTTGTGTTCGTCTCAAATTCAGTGATTATTTTATACGTTGCCTCGGTCTTTCCTCTTTTCCTCTTCTACTATTCTACAACAGCTTAAAATACTTTTTAAATAGTAAGAGGGTGAATAGTTACAACTAACATACAGAAATAATTGGTGTATCTACGAAAATATGGCACCTAATACTATATTTTTATTGGTTGCGGTAACCATAAAAGCATTGCTATCGCCTCAGGAAAACATACTTTCAGAGTAAAAATATGGTTAATCAGACCATATTTCTTCTGAGTCTAAGGCGCAGATACGTATAAACTGACTTCGACAGTAATTAGATCTTTTTTGTTGTTGAACTCAATTTGTTTTGCCGATTTTCAACTGGTCTTTATACAAATTATAAATGCCGGCGAAAACACATTTCTCTACCGCAGAGGATCGGATTCCTCGTCATTTCATCTTCCAGATAGTAGACCCACCGCTTATTATTATCGCAGTGAACGTTTCGTATGATTTTTTTTGTTTTCGTAATACTGATTTTAAGAAGAAACAAAGGACGAAATACATAGCCAATGTGTGAAACTTTGGAAAGGGCTTGGCTTATGTTCCTAAATAGACAAAGGGTGAATATACCGTTTGAATTTTTTCTATGAACGGCGTTGCTCGAGGTATAATCCAAAATAATTGTTCTCAAAAAAGAACAGCACGATCTTTGCATTGCCGGAATGAACACTTTTGTGAGGGTGATCAAATATTCGAACTAAAGTACGAACTTAATGTACTACTTAACTTGAGTTTGATCTTGAGTTCGATCTTATGAGTTTGATCTTGAGTTCGATCTTGAGTTCGAACTTGAATTCGATGTTGTGCTTGATTTTGTCTCGAACTTGAGTTCGTACTTGAACTCGATCTTGAGTTTGATCTTGAGTTTGAACTTGAGTTCGATTTCAGAAAATTCATTTTCAACTTAAATTCGAACTTAAGTTGGAACTTGAGTATAAACTTGAGTTCGAAGTTCGAACTATATATTTAATATGAACTGAAAGTAGCCGACGCTGTCTTTTGTTTTTCGGGGTTATGATTTTCGGTTTTAGTCTTTTCGGCGATAAGATAGTCTACCCTATTGAACATCCACTGTCCTTGTTTTTCATTTTCTTTTAACATGCTCTCCGGAGCCTGCAGAGATTCCCGGTGAGCCCTGGCCCTCCAATTTTGATCGTGTGTACCTGAGTGTCGTTCGGCCGTGCGTGCCGGCCTCCCCGCGTAAGTTTTGGCTTTTATTGAGGTTTTTATTCGATTTTGTGTGATGCGCGGGGACGGTTGGCCGTGCGGCCATCCGGCTGCGTGCCGGGCACGAACGACGCTTGGCCCTGAATTTGGTCGACGCTACCTGCGTTAATTTTTCCCTTTATCGCTACCTTCGATCGGTATCATTAGTTTTTTTTTAAATAGATTCATTGTGTTATCTTCGCGAGCCCGGAGTCTCCGTTGTCTGTGCGAGGTGTATTATTCGAGTCTATTAAAGTTTGCGTTATATTTTTGTGGCCCTCCCGTGGGACTGCTGATCCCGGTGTCTCGTGTCTCATTCCGTTTTGTGTATTAACTTTTGCGGGTTCTTGATTTTGCCCGCTGAATATTACGTTCTCGTTAAATGAGATAGATCGAGAATATTTTTGTCGCTTCATTGTTCTGATTCTCGGCCTGCCGGCCGGTGTCTCGCTCGAGGTCGCGAGGCTCGTGCTTTGTTTACCTTCGGCGCGCGTTCGGACTCGCACTATTTCGCTCTCTCTCCCCCTTTGCTCCCTTCGACGATTCGTCGAGTCCGAATAGTTTTCGTAGAATAAGTGCGCTAGTATTATTTCGTATGTTGTATTATTTCGTATTTTGTATTATTTCGAATTTCGTATTATTACGCATTTCGTATTGTTTCGTATTTCTTGACTATGTGTCGGCTCTTGCTACTATTTTTCTTGGTCCCTCTCGTTACGCCGCTCACTACGATTCAAAAATTATTTGTCGCTCACTGCGTTTTGAAAATTACCTGCGAAGTTACCTTCGATTAGAAAAATTATGGTTTGAGATTTACCTACGGCTACCTATACGACTTGAGACTTTTTTACCGTTATCTACGACCTGCGACCTATTATTATTATTGTTTCGCCAACTCTTATTATTACGCCCATTCTCATTGTTCTAGTATTCTTATTTTCTTGGAGAGATTATTGTTATTTCTGTTATACCGCCGAAACCCGGTTAGCTACTCCGAGCGCCGGCGTTGAGGGTTGACCTCAAGAATTATTTTGGGACTTAGTCAGTTAAGGGTTGGAACCCAAGTGATACACGAATATTTATATGAAACAATAATTTATTACTTCCGAATTTAACAAGGTTAGTTTGTTTACACTTGGTATTTAACAATGTTTATATTGTTTATATATTTCAATCAACAATGTTTAGATTGTTTACACATTCTAATTAAAAACACTATAATTAAGTTATTCTGACCTTATTTGGTAAAATCCCTTGCTCGGATATTTACCCCGGACCAACCGTACAGTTCCAGGAGTCGATTATGACTGCCGAGTGTCTGCTCTCCGGTCCTTATATACAGGTAAGAGAACAGACACCTCAGCATTTGCCCTAATTTCGGCAATCTCTGTTTATCTTTTACTGCTCTACATTCGGTACCGAAGATGCATCGAGTACCGTATGCATTAATACCATGCGGTACGAGTATTACGCCGATTGCCGAAATGCCGACTCAGCTGTATGGTCGGTAAGGCGACGGCGACGCTCGCCTGCACGCTCGCTGGCCTGGCCGCGCGCTCGCTTGCCCGCGCGCTCGCCTGCCCGCGCGCCCCCGCGCTCGCCTGCCTGCTCGCGCTGCCGCCGGCCCGCTGGCCGCGGCGCGCTTATGTCGATGTGTGCGTAGCGCCGCGAATCGACACTACCGTCGATGTGCGCGTAACGCCACGAATCGACATCATTGTCGATGTGCGTAATGCCGCGCATCGACTCTATCGTTGTACCCTGGGCACAACATTCCTCCCCCCTAAAAAGAAAAGAAATTCTAATTTCTTTTCGCTCGTCTCCTGGCGAGCACCGTGATACCATTTAAAATTTAACAAATCAATGTACTACTGGTTTAGAGTGGGGGTTACGGTATTGAATTTACTAGCTTTCCTATGATAGTTAGACCATTTTTTCATTAGTGGCGACAACCCACTAGAACGCGCTTCGACATACTTTAGCACCGCGCTTCTATAAAATAATTTAAATGCTAGTGAACGGCTCTGATGACATTCTACCGAATTTACCCATCAGTTTGAAAATGCTGCGTCGTGAGGTCGATGCCCGATGCGGTCAATGCACTCGGTTGCGGAAACTATATTTCTGCTACCGAAGCTATTTAGTCCCTATATTAGCGGCAGTTCCGCGGCTTATTGTCATTAAGTCTTCGATTCGCAACGTGATCAGTGAAGTTCCTGCCAACCGCATCGCCATGAGCCCTCCAGCAAAGGTGAGTTTACTTTACTGATAAAATCAAAAATCTCTAAATTGTATCTTTTGTTTTTCTTCTCACGCCTCTTTTACTGGGCCCTTATTAGTACCCTTTGCATTCTCATATCTTTAGTACGCAATAATTTTTGCAATGAAAAATTACGTAGTATTGCTTAATGAGAAATTCTCTTGGCAATTTATGGGCTCGCCCTTGGATTTTTTGATTAACTTGCATATTCCTTGGAAAAATTACTGCGATTTCCCGTATGGGGCGAAATTATTTCCCGAAATGGGACCCACACGTAGTGGCGTAAACCATGTAAACCGTTATTTCTTGCTTCTTATAATTATTAGTTCATAATTATCCCGCTTATTTCTTTCCTTGGGCAGTTTTTACCCACTACCTAGTTATTTATATTACCGGACGTCAATGGCCACTTTGATAATCTACTGATTTTCCCCTTGCTAATTCTTATCGCTTTTTGTAGAGATTCCGGTCCTCGTCAGTGACGTCGTCCTCAGGGCCTGGCGAATCATCACGGCCCCTGGTTGGTTCCCGTGCGGCCCGTGGCCGTCATCCGGGAGATCATCGTCGAACTTCGGCTGGACGTCATTCGGCTTCTGGGCGTTGGTTGCCAGGAAGGACCGTCAACCACCCGGCTCGGCCGGATGATGACAGCGAGGAGAATAACCGTCTCGACTGGTCACTGGAACCTGAGGCCGTACCATCGGCTCCAACTTGTCCGGAGGATGTCCGACTCCCGAACTGCTCGCCCGATCCACCAGCAGGAGCTTCGTTTCCAGCAGAACCGAGGATCGTAGGGCCTCGGATCCGCATCCAGGATCCTGGTTTCCCGGGTCGCTCGTTCCGTGGACGCTTCGCTGGCGACTATATGGTCCGAGTGGGACATTACTTGGCTTCTGGGGCCTGGCTGGCCCCAGGTACTATCGTCCGTCCGGCGGGAGCAGAGAGAGACAGCGACGAGGATGGCGATGAGTGGGACTCGTAGTCCCTCCTGACGCAATTCTTAATCGAGCCGTCCTCTTTTCTTGTATTTACCTCTTTGTAAGATTCAATAAATGGTTTTGACCGTATTTCTTGTTTTCCGCTCCGCCGACACCGTTATCCAAATTTCTCCCTTCCCTGGATTTTTTAGATAGGGTGAGCTTCTCGGTGCTTTTCCTCGAGGTTATCTGTCCATTAAGTTGTAGAACGGTATTCCATTGAACTTCCTGGGACGTGCGTGTGTCCCTGCTCGGACTTTCCATCCGCCATCGGGGTGCTCTTCATTAGCTCCAGGATTTTGTTTCTTTCAGTCGATTATTTCCCCATAAAGCGACTTTTCTGTTGTTTGCGTTGCTCGTCCATCTGCGGTTGATCGCAGCCACGCTGATGGATTTCGACCGACGTCCCACGTTCGTTGCCTGCTGGTGGACCACGTCGAGGTCTCCGTTGATGGAACTCGATTGCTTGACGGTTGCTGCTGATTCAATAATCTGCATATGTCACTTTTGGCTGTGAAGACCTGAGACTTCGTCTTGTCGATTCTTTCCCAGCATAAGCCCTGGTGACCCTCTTCGCATTGGTTGCCCGTGTTAACTATTATTCCGCACTCATGCCGATGTTTTCTGGAGGAAATGCGGCGTATGGCTCCTGCTGCGGGAGATAATTTTTGCTCTGAGCTTGATTATAAAAATTCCACACCTTTTGTTTGGAACTTATTTTTCCCTTGAACTAGTCCGTCAGCTAGCTTGGTGGCCACTCGCCTATTCGGGCTGATAATTGATGTTTTCCTTTTCATCCAATATTATAGTTCCCTGGCTGCTTGATGTGACTATTGTCCTGTAGTTCCCCATGACCCCGTCGTTTTTGGGTTTGCAGGTGCTTCTCACGTGTTACCTTGGGACGACTTTGTTCGATAGCCGCAAACTCGCTATAGGCGACATACCTTGTTAACCAGGAGCTTCCTCCTCTCCTTCCAGGAGGGTAATTGTATTGCGAAATCCTGCTCGCTCGTAAGAGAAGGTTTTCCGTCTTCATTCTCCTTTAAGAATTGTTTTCCTGTCTTCATTTTTCGATTGAGGTTCATCTTCTCATCGACCAACGTGCGTTGTTCACCATCCAGCTGTCCTACAGGTTCCCATATTTTCGTCGTATCCGTTGACGCTGGTGACGACGGCTGGATTTCGGTTATGTTGTGCCGAAGTTTCGGGTTGAACAGCCCACACGTATAGATTCTTGATTCTTCGAATTCCTGTTGCCATGCAAGTTCATTATCTTCCTGCGTTCGGAATATGGTTCGTGTTGTGACCGTATAAGTTTGCGTCGGGACACAAGTTCGAACGGTATAATTTCCAGCCGGACCTGATTCCAGATTTTTCTGTCGTTGCCGAACCCCGTGATTCTCGATCTCGTCACCGCTGTCATTGCATTGATTATTCGCTGGTCACAACTTTCCCGTTCATTTTATGTCTTCATCGTCCATTCTGCATGTGTTTGGCAGGTAGGTGGTGGATCCGTTCCCTTAAGAAAGGTCTGACCCAAGTAGGCTTGAACATGGCAGTTTGTTTTATGACGTGTTGCTCTGCCTCATTCAGAATTAAACCTTCGCATTTTCCGGAATTTCTGAGCTCACTTCCCCCTTGGTAACGCATTGCAACCGGATTTCCTCCTCCGAGTTTGTCAGAACGCGTTCGCTTCGTCTGTACTCCTTTGATGTCATCTTTTTCCCAAATGACCAATCAGCAATTGTATTTGAGCAGTTTTGGTGGGGTTTGCATCCATCTGTATCGTCATTGCACGTCCTGTGCGTGCTGGGAGGCTCTTCACTGGCCGTCTATAGAGCTAATTTTATGATAAAGTCGTCGAACAATCAGGCTTCCTATTTAGCTCCCAAATGCTCCATCTTTCGCTGTGTCATCTCTTCTCATTTAGGAGGATTCTGGTAGTCTGCAGATGAACAACACGTTATTTATTCTCCTAAACTATGGGCGTAGTACTGGCATAAATATGCGGTTGCTTCTTCTTATCGCAGAGCCATGAACGAGGACGTTTTCCCCAACATCAATTTGCACCACGTGTGTTTGACAACGTGTCAAATAGATTTTATGGGTGTACGGCTGATGGTCGGGGTTGATACCAATTTTTCAGCCCCTCTTGCCCGTTACTCTCAAACCGGCGGGATTTCCCGCGGGATACCCTGCGGGATTTCCTCCGCATGCCTCGGTTTGTGTTGTACCATTCGTACATTAGTGCTGTTGATATGTCAGTTGCACCACCTTCACGGTGTAACGAGATGTGCCAGATCTAGAAAAACTATTGCACCCTATTTCGAAGCGTAACTTCCGTAGTTTATTACCTTCCACTGCAGGGCATTTGCTGTCTGTAGATTATGCTGAGGTTTGTTTCCAGCTGCCCCGCATCTTCCCGAGTAGCCATCGTTGGTGATTCCAAGTCCACCATAGGCGTTTTACTCGAGGTTAATTTAATTTTCTCTGCTATGCAACGACTGAGATGATTTCTCACTCTTTTCGGCGACTTTGTCCAGGTTCCGTTCGCCTTAGCCCTTGGGTAGTAACGCAGGTTTTTCCCCACGTCCAGATTATCGCTATCCGAGCTGTCTTCGACCTTGTTGCCTCGGCTGTTGGTGCGCGCATTGTTTTTCTTCGTGGCTCGCACGTTGCCTCACCTGCTGGTGAGCATGCTGCCTTCCTCGCGGCTTCGATGTATGGACAATACGAGTCTTCATCCCGCGACGTTGGACGGCGCGTGTCGCCCTTCCGTGGGGTGGTTATAGCGGCATGCTGCTCTGCCGCTTGGATGCTGTTGACGCTGTTATGTTTATTGCTGTAGCTACCTTTTGTCTTCCTTGCGGTTGTTGTCAGCAGTCTTTGCCGCCTTCGTATTCGTGGATGTGTCGTCACGTATACGGATTGGCAATTTTGCCATATTTTCCCCTCTTGATCGGGATGATGATGTCCCTTTCCTAACCCCCTCCTCTGCATGTGTTTTGAACGAAGTCCGTCGATGTTGAGAGGGTGTCTAAGGATTCCGATTGGTTTCCACTATTTGTTTCTTGAGAAAATAGGCTGTTCCACACTTGTCACTCCCCCTTAATGGTTGAGTATTGTATCGCCGCTCTAGCTTTACTTGGGGTGTCCGATTAGCAAATCATCATCTTTCGTCCCCAGCGATAAGATGGCATTTGCGACGTTATGGTCGCCGCGATTATTTCCAAACAGGAAACTTTAAGATCCTCGCTGGTCGTTCATTGCGGCGAGTCAGCTTCTTTCGTGTTACCTTATGATGTGTTACTCGGACTTGACTGTTCCGACAGTCCTTTCCGATGTGCGAGAGCTTCCAGAGGATCTCAGTACCAAATTCTTCATTTTTGTTACCTGTTGTTGCTCCGCATTACCTTTGTTTAAGGGCCTGTTTCGTCCGTATGAGACCCATTCCTTTTCCTGGACATGTTCTCATGGTGGTGGATCTGTCTCCTCCATTGGTGTTCCTTGCCGAGACAATTTCGGGCTACCATGCTCCTATCCAGCATTTACCAGGTTGCAGGAGCGTCTTTCTCCACGTCTGCTCAGACTTTCTCGCGCTTGGCCCGGCGCCTTTTCCTTTCCGAAATTTCCTGGCGCCTTTGACCCTTTTCCCTTCCGAAATTTCCTGGCGTCGATGGCCAGTTTTCCGGGTTATGAAAGCCATTGTGGTAGGGTACTGACTTAGTAATGTCATTGTTCCCAAACCCGTGTCGTTATTTTGTGGAGCGACACTTGTGGAATATCCCGTATGTACGGGTTTCCCATTTTTTCTCATTCGCATTTTTTCTTTATTGTCCCTTTTTTGTGTGGGTACATACCTTCTTTTTAAGTGTTAATGCGAGGTGTACAATGTAAACGAATTTATCCGCGTAGTACATTGGATGTGAGTCTTTGGTTGTAGTTTCCTTAGAGAATGTATCATAACCCACGTTTCCTTTCTTGTTGGGTCGGCGTCTTGGACACTTCTGATGCCTCTGACCCCGACGAATCAGCTTTATACCGTTTCGCGGTGTTTTTCCAGCTGCTCGTCTTTTCGTTTTGATTTTTAAAAATCGTTTCCTGGATCGTAGTAGGCCACTATCTTTGATATGATGCGGCGTTCCAGCTTTTCCGTGCGCGGACGCTGATCCCTCCGGGAGTGCACTATATCTTCAGCCGTGGCTCCTGTGTTAGGGTATTACTTTTTCCTTGTTTAGTCTTCTATGTCGCATGGACTTTGCTTCGGTACCCAGTTGTTTCTGGCATACGCTTTGTTTTTTGGCATACGCCCTATCTTTTGGCATACGCCTTTTCCTTTTGGCATACGCCCTTTGTTTTGGTATACGCCGTTCCATTTTTGGCATACGCCATTTCATTTTCGGCATACGCCATTTCATTTTCGGCATACGCCATTTCTTTTTCGGCATACGCCATTTCATTTTCGGCATACGCCATTTCATTTTCGCCACGATCCGTCTCGAGATTGTGGCGGAATCTTGGGTTTTCGGTGTGTGCCTGATTTGGCGCACGTATTACCCCTTTTTGCGTGTTCTCGTTTCCATCGCACGATTTTCCATTGGCGTGTCTATTTACCCGACATGCCTTGCCCTATGCACGGTTACCTTACCGGATTTTCTCATTTTTTTGACGTTCGTCCTATTATTTGGTGCGGTGTTTCGGCGTACGCCTGGAAGAGTTTTCGCCTCCTCCCCGCTGAGGTTGAGTCACGCTTATCCCTGATGTGGGTAAATAGCATGGCTCCATACCTTGCGTAGACGATGCTTTGGTCATACGCGTGTCCGATGGCTTGCTGCCGTCCGGAATTCGTGATATTCTAAGAGGTTCGGGTGTCCCGTAGGTCGATCAACCTCGATTCTCCTCTGTCGTCATATTACCAGGTTTATTGTTCTTCTATTACCTTGTGGCGAGATGTATTCATTTTATGCAGCGTGTTTCCGTAGTGTGACTGCATTTTTCCCCGCTGATCCAGGTGTTGTTTGTCAAAACTTCCAATTCTGCACGTTTCACTATGCGGTCGCATTATTATTTTCACTTGACCGTAACCATAGCACAATCAGCGAGAAAATGCGCGTGTTCCATATGGCACTCAACGTTGAATATTAACAGCGATTTTCACTTCATCATGCACTGTCAACTGTTTGTGTCTGTTAAATTGTTTTTAACTCGGCCTTTAATTCACTTTAAAGTAAATGCATTTTTCCTTGAAATTTGTCTAGCAGGCTTGGTTATTTATTTATTTATTTATTTATTTATTTCATCGGAGCGTGATTCTCCGGCTTAAAAGAGTTCTTTTCATTCTCGTTATACAGCCTGCTGTCGATGACAATTTTTGTTGGCCTTCAACATTAGTTTTTTTTTTTTTTTTTTTTTTTTTTTGATGATACACACTTGGAAAACGTTGCCACACTGTTGAGTAACACTTCACTTCATTTTATTTTCCTTGTCTGACGGTCGTAAATTCTTTGTCTCTGTTCTATCTTCGCCTGTAGCTTTATCCGCTTCCTGCAGATAGTTGCGCTGTGACCTGGTTTTGTGCAGAAAGTACACATAATTTCCTCCTGCCTGACCCGTCGATCGGGCCCCGATATCCGAAGATTGTTATGTCTCTTTTCCCGGTTACCCGCGTTCGAAACGCGACACATTTTTCCATATTTGTCGATTCCTTTGTTCGACGTCTTAGTTGAAGGTTGCACACGTTGCGGAACGTTTTTCTCTGATTTCCTGGTCATTGTTCCGACCTGCCGGGCTCCTACGTTGGAGTTATCTAGCCTCCGATGGAGTCGTTCTTTGACTTGGGCCTGCGTGCTTAACCTTGCCATGTTCTTTTCATGTTCGCGGCAAAACTCCTCAAACCTGAGTTCCAGTGCTTCCATCCGTCTTGTCAATGCGTCCAGAGGGTTTTCCGGTACCTGCGTCCGCAGATACTCAGCCTCCACTTCATCTGCCCAGTTGAAGTCGCACTGTTCGTTCTCTGAGGTGTCGTGATGTATTTGTGAATCCGCATACTCGGTTTCGGGTACCTCCACACCGGTGGTATTTTCCCCATTTTGACGCGCGATCTGTTCATTTGGCAAGGTGGCCTCTGCCTCGGCTTCCATCTTTAAACGTTCTTCGAGTAGAAATATTTCCAATAATCTACTTTGACGAATCATTTTATCCAATTTACTGGCGCTTCCGAATTTATACGCAAGAACGTTATCCCTAAGTAAATTAGGTCAGTATTCTTTGTGGGTTGTCGTTCGAGCTGGTACGTCTTTGGCTAGCGATGAACTTGTTCACACAACTACGCCCTTGACTTCCTGTCGTATTTCAATATACCTATTGAACTTTGTTTCCGTTGCACCAGGATTGGTGATCCCGTTCGGGTTTCGTCGTTGGCGGCTGCTGTACTGGCCTCGTATTTCGCCTCAGTTGCGCTCGTAGCGTGTAACTGGTTTGGCAATTATTTTTTGGTGAGTATTATGTGGTACCACTCGCTGTGTTTTCATACCACCTCCCGGGATGCCCGTTTTGCCCTTATGGCCTTGACCTTTGTAGTCGAGTTGGCTTCCCTTACTGAAACTGTCTTGACGCTTGGTGACGCCCTTCGAGGTTACTGCAGTTCCTCGGTTCCTACGGTTGGTCCTCCGTCAATTGCTCGGGTGACGGCCGTCCAGTTGGATCCCTTTGATCGCTGGACTTCCCTCGAACCTTGTCCTTGGTTCCTCCGCTGGACTCTCTCTCACCGTGAGAGCCTCTTTCTTTACTGGTGTTACAGTAGCCGATGCTCACGTGAGGTTTCACGTTTGCAGGTTTTTTTATGGTGTTTTAATTATCAGCGATGTTTATTATTTTTTAGTTCGTAATCACTCTGACTTTATCCCACCGCTGCCACCAATGTTATACCGCCGAAACCCGGTTAGCTACTCCGAGCGCCGGCGTTGAGGGTTGACCTCAAGAATTATTTTGGGACTTAGTCAGTTAAGGGTTGGAACCCAAGTGATACACGAATATTTATATGAAACAATAATTTATTACTTCCGAATTTAACAAGGTTTAGTTTGTTTACACTTGGTATTTAACAATGTTTATATTGTTTATATATTTCAATCAACAATGTTTAGATTGTTTACACATTCTAATTAAAAACACTATAATTAAGTTATTCTGACCTTATTTGGTAAAATCCCTTGCTCGGATATTTACCCCGGACCAACCGTACAGTTCCAGGAGTCGATTATGACTGCCGAGTGTCTGCTCTCCGGTCCTTATATACAGGTAAGAGAACAGACACCTCAGCATTTGCCCTAATTTCGGCAATCTCTGTTTATCTTTTACTGCTCTACATTCGGTACCGAAGATGCATCGAGTACCGTATGCATTAATACCATGCGGTACGAGTATTACGCCGATTGCCGAAATGCCGACTCAGCTGTATGGTCGGTAAGGCGACGGCGACGCTCGCCTGCACGCTCGCTGGCCTGGCCGCGCGCTCGCTTGCCCGCGCGCTCGCCTGCCCGCGCGCCCCCGCGCTCGCCTGCCTGCTCGCGCTGCCGCCGGCCCGCTGGCCGCGGCGCGCTTATGTCGATGTGTGCGTAGCGCCGCGAATCGACACTACCGTCGATGTGCGCGTAACGCCACGAATCGACATCATTGTCGATGTGCGTAATGCCGCGCATCGACTCTATCGTTGTACCCTGGGCACAACATTTCCTTTTCTAGTTTTCGCATCCCCGCTTTTCGAATTTTCTAATTTATTGTTGTTGTTACCGATCGAATTGATTATCCTGTATTATTTCTTTTTCGTTTATTTTATTTTATATCGAGTCCCCGCTACCTACGTTATTAATTGATAACTAAACATGTAATCGTACTTGCGTCTCGGCTAACAACCGAGTGCAGCCCGGGAAATGGTAAATAAATCCATCTTTTTTCCCGAAGCTTCGCGTTGTTGTCACTCATTAGATCGAACCGCTCCTCTACCACATTCAGCTTGCGGAGCCTGAGTCAGCCGGTCTCTTTTCGCTCTGTACCGCATCGCTCCGCCCGCCCGCCCGGTCCGACCACGGGTTCTGTTGTACCGACGACAAATATAAATCGGTGTTTCACCGATGGTACCTCGGTACCTGGCGCCCAACCGTCCGGTCATCAAAGCCCCGTTACAGTCTCGTTACTTATAGTCGAGTTATTTGACGTTATTGATTTTTGTGGATATATTTTGAGTGTTTGTTAACTTATCGATGGCGGTCGGAACCGAGTGGCGATGAGACGAGGAAGAGGTTGTGAGTCCCAGCAGGGAAATTCCTCACAATATATATAAATATACTGTGGCCAAAACTGGTACATGAAATTGTTATGTTGTACCAGTTGTGGCCAAGTCATTGTAATTTTTTATTTCATGGCAGAATATTGCACATTTAGTCAATATTTTTTCATGAAATACAATTTTACAGTATTGTAATTATTTCCAATCAAATCCAAAATACACTTTTGTTAAGAATCCCTCTGAGAAGCCATCGCGTACTACGAAAAAACCGGCTACGAGGAAACGCGCTACGAGAAGGAAAGAGAACGAAGTTTAAGCGCCTTCTCGTAAGCATAGATAGCGTTCTCCAACATGAAGCAACGTAATTTTTTTTGAGTTCCTAATACTGTATGTATTAAAATAACAAAAATTGATGTCTATTCGTATTTCAGTGTCAAATGATTTCTGATAAATTAATTTGAAGATATGGCCACATCCGGGGCATTATGTGGCTGGAACGGATAAAAGTATGGTCACAACTGGAGCATCGGCACATTCTACATTTTCCATTTTATTAAATCTTTTCTCAAAATCACTAAAGTTTTATATCGCATAGGATTTAATTTATTTAGTGAGTGACCGTCATTTTGTGGTTTCTTGACGGTCACTTGCAGGTTACTATCATTCTGAGGTTCCTTTTTGGTTACTTTTTGGTTGTTTTACCGTAAAAGAACCGTAAAGGAACTCCAAAATTTCCTCTTAGCGACCGTCGCCATGGAACAAAAATAACCCGACAGCAACCGCAAAACAACCGATGTTTGTAACCAAAAACGAACCTCAAAGTAACGCCGAAGTCACCGACGATTCGTTAAAAGTTGTTTTTCGGTTATTTAAAGGTTCATGGTTTTTGGTTCGGTTATTTCTAGAGTTTTCAAAGTAACCGAGATACTTCCGCGTTATTTGACCTAATAATAACCCCGAACGAACCATGGTCTGACCGTCCAACTACGGTCATTTAGCGATTACCTAAGAGTTCCTGAGTTTCTTTCGCGTTATCCCATCCAATAGAAGATACTTTTAGATTGAATGGTCGCAAGACGTCTCAGTGGACACGTTCAAGTCATGGTCCGTTTCGGGTTACTATCAGGTTGAATACCGCAAACGTTTCTTAGTAACCGGAGAGTAACCGAAAATTGACCCCCGGTCGACCGTCGGCACAATGGGCCGTTTCGGATTACTATTAGGTCGAATAATGCAGAGTAGTAACTTCGTTTCCATGATGTAACCGCAAAATGACCGTAGTTGAACTCTCATACCGCGCTTCACTTAGCTCAAATAACACACAAGGAAACTTGGTGATCATCGGGTAACCGTAGAGTGACCCAAATTGAACCTTCGCTCGATGGTCCGTTTCGAGTTACTATTAGGTTGAATACCGCAAAAGATTCTTAGTAACCGGAGAGTAACCAAAAATTGACCCCCTTAGACCGTCGGCACAATGGGCCGTTTCGGGTTACTATTAGGTTGAATTATGTAGAGCAATAACTTCGTTTCCGTGATGTAACCGCAAAATGAAATCGACGACGAGTCGATCCATGCGTTGAAGAAAAATTTTCTAAGTCCCTCGAGGAAGTCGGACGAAATTGACGACGAGTCGATCCATGCGTCGAAGAAACATTTTCTAAGTCCCTCGAGGAAGTCGGACGAAATCGACGATGAGTCGATCCATGCGTCGACGAAAAAAAATGTCTCGATGAAAATTTTATCGAGTCTTTGCACAACTCGACTTGCGTGATCGAATAAAGAAAAAAAAATCGAAATTTTTTTTTCAAAGTCCTTTGATAAAAATGAAAAAAAAAAAGTTCATAACTTTATACAATGTTAAAGGCCCTGTTGTATTATCAAATAGTGAGAAGAAACATACTTGAGAAAATGTTTCTATGTCCCTCGGAGAAGTCCGGTCAAAGTAGCGGACGGTCGTTCCATGCGTCAGTGAAAAAATCGTTTTTTGAGAAAAAAAAATTTAATCCGTTTGATAACTCGAGTTATTTGAGGGAATAACGAAAAAAAAAATTTTGTGAAAAATGTTCTAAGTCCGAATTGGAACCCAGCGCTCGGGGGCAGTTGTAGTACCTTATTCCCCTTTACGGCCCATGTATAAGCCGTCAGGCGCCGAACCGCAGGCCGACCCTTTCGTATCTACATAGAGAGATGAGGTTGAGGCTGACGCCGAGAGACCGGAGTAGTATTAATAATAGTAACGCTAAACGAACCATGGGGAGAACATTTAACTGGCGTCACTTCGTGGTTACTTGGCGGTCTCCAAGAAGCTACTGCGTTACTCGGCCGAATAGTAACCCCAAACGAACCATGGTGAAAACGTTCAACTGGGGTTACTTTGCCGTCACTCGACGGTCAACAAGTTGCTTCCGCGTTACATGACCTAGTGGTAACGATAAACGAACCACGAAGAACAGTCGAACTCGGGTCACTTTGCGGTTACTTGGTGGTCAATACGCTGCTTCCGCGTTACTCGACCTAATAGTAACGCTAGACGAACCATGGGGAGAATATTCAACTGGGGTCACTTTGTCGTTACTTGGCGGTCTCCAAGAAGCTACTGCGTTACTCGATCGAACAGTAACCCCAAACGAACCATGGTGAAAACGTTCAACTGGGGTTACTTTGCCGTCACTCGGCAAAGTAACCCCATTTGCGAATCCATTTTATGATTTATTATACCGAATTCATTTCATTCCAATATGTGAAAACGCTTAGGGTGCCCGGGAAAGAAATTTCAGGTATGATCGTATATGGATCAGATCTCATTGACCATATCTGATCAGACAAGAAAAATGGCCAGTTCTGATCTTGTGTGGATCAGATCTAACCAGACATGATCGTATCTGAGAGGATATGGAGTAATGATATGGTCATATCTGATCATATTTCACAAGATTTTTTTATCTAGCAAACATTTCGCTGTACATTAATTCATATTATGGATTTCCGCTTGAAATAACTCATCTTCCGTGTTCGTAGTGAAGAACGGAAGAAAAAAATGCCGACTACGGGAATCGAACCCAGATCACTTGCATAGAAACCTATCCATCTACTCACTCAGCCACGCTTTTTTTGAACGATTAACAATTCTTTATTAACTTGAGTCAATTACAAAGGGTATACAGGAGAGATTTTTGTTTGAGAGTTCCTGCCCTAGGGCTATAAAACGCGTTTACATGAGGGGTCCGCTGGACGAAAACAATGTTTGAACAAATAACATAGAAGGAAAACAGACCAGGGAAAAATATTCACACTTAAAAAACCGTGAAACATGATGGGTATGGTGTGATGATAGCGTTTGTATTACGCTAAACAAGGTGAGTTAACAAAATGAGTTATAATATAATAGAGATAAGATGACAAAGTTTAGTGGTAAGAAAAGGAAAAATAGTGAGTTAAGACTAGCTACTAGAATGTACAAGATATTAAAGCTTAGAGATAACATGATAAAGGCGCAATGGAGAATCGTACTAATCTAAGGATTACATAATGGAACATTAGAGCTAAGATTTGGGTAATGTAATTACGATCACTTCTGCTAGGTACTTAAAAATGAGAGCTTACAGATAATTTGATAGCGGCGCAATGGATAATCGTACAAATGTAACGCTACGAGGCGGAACACTGGAGCTAAATTCCGCGAATCTATGACATAATAATGATTTACTTCGAAAAAATTAGGGCTTTAAAATAACACAATAGCGGCGCAATGGAAAATCGTATTAGTCTAGTATTTGTATCGAGGACTAAAGCTAAGGTCGATTTTTTTACAGAGATATAACATATTTACACATATTTACATATACATATTTACATACATACATATAATTTCGAGTATATATTGTGACGAGGCGCTGGAACGCACTCGTCGGAACGCGCTGGGTCTCCGCCGTGCGCGGCGAATACGCTTCACGACGCCGCTCGAGCCGAAGCCTCGCACCCAAGCGACACGCGTATGACCAAGACTAGGCTGTCTCGGGACGTTGCGCGGCGACCGCGGGCCGGGGGGGCGGGAGACGGTCGAGCGAGATTTCGCGAGTATTCGGTCGATATTCGGCGTTTTCCCCACACCTCGTTGCGTAGGGCCTCGCGTAACGCGCTCGAGCGGAGATCACTCGTCGATCAGGTGTCGATTAGAGAAGTCAAGTCAAGTCAAGTCAAGAATAGACTGCGATAGTCGAGCCCGAGGAGAGTTGTCGCCCGGCGTAGATACGCGGCATCGATGCGCATCGAGCATCTTAGGGATAGTGGCGAATAGTGTAGTAGCTGCGGTTCTAGAGAAAATCCTCGTGCGCCGAGCGAAAGAGGTGACGACCTCCATAGTCAGAGCGAGGGCGAGCGAGAAAAAGGACTAGTCCGAGACGAGGGACGTGAGAAAATCGGCAGCGTGCGATAGACGAGGAGGAAAAGGTAGGCGAGCGGAGACTCACTCTGTAACTCTTTGTATTGCGCGCCCGAGGGCGGAGTTTCCTCGGTTTTGTCGTATTTCGTCGCGTACTCGACTCGACCGGACCGGCTTCACCGGGATTATCGTAAAATAAAGTCACTACGCATTTTCCTGTCGCGAGCTCGAGCTTAACTGAATCGTGTGCTTCTATTGTACAAATTATTATTCACGAGAAAACATCATTATATTAAAGTCCGTCATTATTTTGTGTTAAACTCGAGTTTCATTTCCGTTGCCTCTGTTATTGTTTGTATTGTCAAAAATCACTTAAAACTGCACCCCCGCGACCCGAGATATCCCGAAGGACGTACGAGGAAAAATTCCCCTGGTAATTGGGGAAAGAAAAATTAATTACCTGGCGCTCAACGACAAGGGTAAGAATCGACGCGAATTAAAAATATTGAGCGCTGAGTGTTGTACGTTGGCGATCGGCGACGGTTTCCCGCGTCGTACCGGTGGCCCGTCACAATATATACAGTTAGGGCCGCACAGGAGCGAGAACAGGAGGCTGGACAGGTCGGCGCCGTGACCATTTTGAGATTCTGTGAGTATTTTGCGGAAGAAGATCGTAGTGTGGAAGGGTGGCGAGCGAGCGGTTGAATTTGGTGGTAATTTGAGTGATGAAGGTAGCAAGAGAGGGCATGGAGAGTTTAAAGTGGAGTAGGGTGAGAGGGGTGCGACGCGGAGAGGCCGAGGCTAAGCGGAGGTATTTGTTTTGTAGGATTTGCAGGAGGTTTAGATGGGATGGAGCTATATTGTGCCAGATCGGGCAAGCATAGGTTAAGGAGGGTGTAATGACCCCAGTAAAGATGCGAAGTTTAACTTGGAGGCTGAGTGTTCTCGCTCTCAGGAGGATGAATAGTCGGCTTACAAGAATTTTTACTTTGGCGACCGTGGATAGGATGTGAGCCTTCCATAGTAGCTTGCGATCGATAACTAAACCTAGGTACTTAAGTTCTACGGAGAATTTGATCTCTTTGCCACGTATATATTGATAGAGGGAGGAAACTTTTTAGCAGAGGTGAAGAGGATTGCCTCTGTTTTCTCAGGATTCACTTTGATTAGCCATTTTTCTAACTCGTGTATGACGAGATGAACCGCATTTTGAGTGCGATTTAATGCAGCATTAATTGAGGTACTGGAGGAGTAAAGAGCAAGGTCGTCAGCGAAACCTGCGATTTGAATGTGTGAAACAGGAGCGATAACAGAGAAGACAGAGGCAATGTAAATATTGAATAGAAATGGAGAAAGAACGGATCCTTGGGGGACACCGGCCACAATTGAACGCTCATCCGATGTTGCAGAGCCAACCTTGACTTTAATTTTTCTTTCCTCGAGAAAAGACATGATTAGTTTGCAAATGCAGGTAGGAAAGTTGTAGTTTAATAATTTGTGGACTAGACCCTGTGGCCAGACCGAATCAAAGGCTTTTTCACTGTCAAGAAGGACTAGGACCGTAGAATGATTATCGAAGGATTTAGATTTAATGTGCTCCGTAACTCTGGCGAGCTGGTGGGTAGTGGAATGTTTAGCCTTAAAGCCACATTGTTGAGAGGGTATTACATTAAGGTCAAGGTTGAGTCTTTCAAGGCGAGAAAGTATGGTTTTTTCCGCGATTTTTGCAAGGGTGGAACGAAGGCTAATTGGCCTATAACTGACCACCGTGAAAACGACCGTCGAAATGACCAATTCAAAAACTTCTAACCGGTCGTTTTTTCCGTGAAGACCGAGAAACAACTGTCGAAACAACCCCTTTTTGATCGAATTTCGAAAAAAAAAAAAATTTGTCACGACTCGGACTCGAACCTGGGACCTTCCGACTGTTGCGTTGCGCCTTAGACCACTCGGCTATTCGAACCTTTAAAGGTATATTTTTGATTGTCTATTTGAAGTTTGATTATGTAGTTGGTCGTTTCGATAGTCGTTTTCCCGGTCGACTCCCGCAAAAAAGACCGAGCTAAACATTCGACAGACGGTCGTGTTCACGGTGGTTTCTCGTCATCGACTACCGCGAAAACGACCAAGCTAAACATTCGAAAGACGGTCGTTTTCACGGTGGTTTCGCGTCATCGACTACCGCGAAAACGACCGAGCAAAACATTCGAAAGGCGGTCGTTTTTACGGTGGTTTCGACCAATTTTCGTTTTTTTTTTGCAAAAAACTACCCGGTGGTTTGACGGTAGTTTTTACGGTAAATCAACCGAAAACGACGGTCGTCAAGATTGCTAGGGGAAAGCGAATCGTCCCAGGAAGACCTTTTCCACTAAGTAATTTCGGTACGAACTATTTTAGTAAGCGCATTGTAAATACGCTTAAAGACAGGAAGACGATGATGCTGCCAGCGTCTCCGAAATTTGTTTTTAATCTTAATAAGAGCGACTAAGAGAGGGGGCGGCGTGTCAGACGCAAAGGAGGTTCTTTGTGTAGTGAGAGGTATGGCGCGGTTTGCAGCGGAGGAGATGATGTGGGTGATGTGTTTAATGAGAGTGTCAAGGTCAGTCGTGGTGGTAATGTCGGGATTGGTAAGAGAAATAGCGTCGTCAATGGTGGCTTTAAATAGTTTCCAGTCAGCTTTTTTGAAGTCAAAACGAGGAGGAGATTGACTATTGGTAAGAGTGCCGGAGAGAGAGAAAAAGACAGGCAGGTGGTCAGATGGAGTATCCGGAAGGGTATGCAAATTGAGTATGTGTTGAGGTCTGTTGGATATTATGAGGTCTAGAGTACTAGAAGATGTCTGTCTGTCTAGAGTACTAGAGTGTGTCTGTCGATGGGATGAAGGTGGGACCAGGAGGGGCGATAACAGAAGCATTAGAAGAGTTTATAAGGTCTATCAGGGCATAATCCGATTTATTAGCCTTGGCAGAGGACCAAGCAGGATGTTTGGCGTTAAAATCGCCTGCGATGATGGTGAAACTATTATTGTTGAGGAGGGGTCGGAGGAGATTTGGGTTTAGATTGTTTTTTGGAGAATTGTGCATGGAGTATAAGTCGATTTTTGTGTTACCTAAGGATATTCTAGCACCGATATACTCGAAGGAGATATCCGAAGAGGTGGAGAGTGTATCGTAGGCCAGTGGGTGATGGAGAACAAGGGCCACGCCGCCCCCGCTTCTATCTTGACGGTCGCTGCGGATAATGTTGTATTCCGGTATACGAAGCTTGTGAGAGGTACGCAGGTTGGTTTCGGAGACAAAGGCAACTGCAATAGAGAATTTTTTAAGGAGTAAAGAGAATTCAATTTTAAGATGCTTTAGGCTACGAACGTTGAGTAACATAAAATTAGGAGGGATCTGACTAGACATTGGTGACAAGCGCAGGGTTATTATCAAATAGATGAGCGTAGGCAATGATAATGGAAAGTCTGTCCATTGAGCTGGAGGCTGATTTGATGTCCTTTATCATGGATTTGAGGTCGCTTAACATTTTTATGACATTGAGGTTAATTAGTTCATCGTGGATAGACTTAGCTTCGTTGAAGATTGAGAGTATTGGTGGAAGTCCAGAGGCAGCTGAGGCTGGTGGCAGGTGTTGCGACGAAGAATAAAGAAGGCTGCTGTGTTGTGTGGAGGGCTGGTGCGCCGGTGGAGGCCCCGCGAGGGTTGCGGCATATGAAGGTGCGTCGTGCGGTTGAAGCAGAGATGAGTAGGGAGATTGCCAATGCGGCGATTTTTCTGTTCCGTCTTTTTCTCGGCGTCCGACGCGCCATCAGCGGAGAGCAGCCGAAGCTTGTCCAACTTTTTGATTGGTTGAGATATTTCGAGGTAATTCCGCGGAAGATTCAAAAACTCGATAGAGCTTATATTGCGTTTGCATCCATCGCGAGGCTTTTACGACTAGGTTTTTTTCTTGCAATTCATCGTACGATCTTTGGCGTACCTTCATTGAGCCTTGCTTGACGTATTTCAGCTGAAACATAAACTAATTTGCAATACCCAAGTAGGCTCGATAAACATACGCCAGATTAAGGATTTGCAGCCGCGTCTGACGACTCTTCAATTTTATTTTCATTTTTTGAAATGAAAAAATGTATCTTCTCACCATTCGTTGGTGAGAAGATACATTATATATTTTTTTTAATTCGGGGGAGAGATGAACATGTTGAGGTATCGAGTCTCTCACTTCAGAAGCGCACGGTGGTCGTGTGGGTACCGTCGTGGCCTCTCAAGCGAGCGACTCGGGTTCGCGCCCTCACATGTTTTTTTTTTTTTTTTTTTGGGAAATTTTTTTTTTTTTAAGACCCGACCTTGCATTGCTCGCATGGGAGTGCGAGCAATGCAAGGACGGATCACCGGAAAACGATTTTTCATTTTTTTAAATGAAAAAATGTATCTTCTCACCATTCGTTGGTGAGAAGATACATTATATATATTTTTTTAAGTTCGGGGGAGAGATGAACATGTTGAGGTATCGAGTCTCTCACTTCAGAAGCGCACGGTGGTCGTGCGGGTACCGTCGTGGCCTCTCAAGCGAGCGACTCGGGTTCGCGCCCTCGCATGTTTTTTTTTTTTTTTTGGGAATTTTTTTTTTTTTTAAGACCCGACCTTGCATTGCTCGCATGGGAGTGCGAGCAATGCAAGGTCGAGTCTGTACATTTTCATCGGTACCTACGTTGATAAAAAAAAGTCAGACATAATAAAATCTTTCGAGAAATGTATACATTTCCTCGAAAGTCCATGAGCGCAACAATGTATGCAATCAAGATAAACATGCGCGGGCGCTTCTCTTCGACTTCGTCGTCATTTCCATTTCGCTTTCGCATCGCGAGAGTGAATGTTAGCTCTGCGGCGCAGAGTTAACGCTAAAAAAATAAAAATGGCAACGAAAGCGAAGGAAGGACCCTACAACATCTGTGTGTACAGAGGCAGTAGGAACGGGAGAGTGACGACGAATTCGCGACTCTACAGATTCCTCGGAAAAGATGATCCTCGACTGGCTGCATGGATTAAAAATACAGGTAAAGGGTTTCTTAAATGACGGTAAACTGATATATTGAATTTTTTTTATCTTTTTTATTTTTTTTTAATTATTCAATTCGGTCAATAAGCGCATCGATTGTAATGCGCAAGGCGCGTTCAGGCCCCGTCAGCGGCCTCGCCTGGGGGCAAGCGGGCCTGCGCTGCCTCCCGCGCCAGCCTTGCCCTGCCGGACGGGCGTACGGAGCCCCGCGCGAGTCCCGCGACGGCTCGCGGTTGCGCGCGTACGGCGCCCCGCCGCGCGAGTCCCGCGACGGCTCGCGGTTGCGGGCGTACGGCGCCCCGCCGCGCGAGTCCCGCGACGGCTCGCGATTGCGGCCGTACAGCGCTCCGCCGCGCGAGTCCCGCGATGGCTCGCGGTTGCGGCCGTACGGCGCTCCGCCGCGCGAGTCCCGCGATGGCTCGCGGGTGCGAGGTTGCGGCGGGATGCCGCGAAAATCCCGCGACGGCTCGCGGGTGCGGGCGTGCGACGCTCCGCTGCGCCTGTCCCGCGACGGCTCGCGGGTTCGATCCCGGTTCCTCCGCGGCGGCGGCAGCCCCTCGGCTATTGCCTTTTCTTTCCGCTCCCGCCGACTCATACGGAACGGCTTCTTTTCCTCTGAAACAAACAAATTAAACATGATTTTTAACCGTTCTTACACTAATAATGAGTTAATAGAACTTAAACTTACTTTTCCCATCAGCAGCCGTCGCCTCACCCGTCGGCGGTGGGCCCTTCGGCGGCAACGACGTCGACGCCGATTTATTTGTAGACGTCACTGCAAAAAACAATGGCATATTCATAAAAACTAATAAATTTCATAATTAGAGACTTAACATAAATAGGTAGATTTTAAAAATAACTTACGTCAAGTCGCTCTGTTCAAGGAGCGCCGCCACTTTCTCCATCTCGGAGTCCAGCGTATTCTCGCCTTGTTGATTAGCCTGTACAGAATAGAGAAAAAAATTAAATGTGACAATATTCGATAGCATCCATATATTTACGATAGGTAAAAGGGAGTTACGAACCATTCTCATCGACAGTTGCGTGAAGACTGATCTCAGCGCACGTGGCGGAGTGTCCCCGTGGCGTTACGCCGTGGTGGGGATGGGTGAGGGTGCGCATAACGGGTGGCGCCGGAACCCTTCCGAGAACGCGGATACAAAATATACATACGATTCTAAGAGAATTCCAAACACTTCTCGATGCCATAAAAATCCGAAAAAAATTAGACCTAACGAAGGTGCTGTGAAGATTGATTTGGCATAATAATAATGTTATTATGCCAAATCCAATGCCAATTTTGTTATAACATTTTAATGTTAAAATGTTATAAAAAAATTAATGATAAAATTGATTGTTTAAAAAATTACGCGGCAACCCAATTTGTTTTTTTATTGAAAATGATTAATTGTGTTTTTTGAATGCGTATGTCTATTTTCAGAATTTTGTATAATTTGTTTTTGCCAATTGTACAGTGAAAACCATAATTTCATTTTGTATAGCTCGCATGGGGGTGCGTGCGAGGTTGGCTTATTAAAAAATCTGTTTTTAATTTTTTCATATGACATAATGTATCTTCGCACCAATCGTTGGTGAGAATTTTTTTTTCTAAGTTTAGGGGAGATAAACATGTTGAGGTATTGAGTGAGTTATATCAGAAGCACACGGTGGTCGTGTGAATACCGTCGAGGCCTCTCAGTTTGATAACTAGGGTTCGAGCCCTCACTTTTTTTTTTTTTTCTTCAATTTTTTTTTACCTGACCTTGCGTTGCTTGCACCACCATGCGAACAATGCAAGGTCGGGTCTGTATGTTTTATTAGACAAAATGCAATATGCTTTTATTGCGTATTCCAGGCAACAAGCGACTGCAATGGTTGGCGCCAGCGACCCTTCGGCGCAACGGGTTATGCGAAGTTCACTTTGAGCCTAGCTGCTTCATAGGTGAGAAACGCACCCTTTCTCGCACAGCGGTGCCCAAGATGTTCGTCGTACCTGCGGATGAAACATCAAGCACAGTTCCTCTGGAGGCAGTCACAGAACCGTGCGTGCCATCGGACGGAACCCAGAAGATCATGATGGAGGTCGAAGAGCAGCACGCAATTTCCGAGGGATGCACAGCGGTAAGTACCGCTTTGTCTCCACAACTATTGCGCTTAGCTGAATCACAACCGCTGGTGCCCGATAAATCGCCTGGAGATACGGTTTGTGCTCCATCCACGTCAGCCGTAGGCATTTCAGCTGGCGAATCTACTAGTGCCAAGACAAACGCTGACTTCGCAGTTTCGGAGCACGTCCGGAAATACCGAAAAGTAGAGTTAGACTTCTCAGAATCGGAGGACGAAAATTGCGTGTGGCGGAAGATTGAGCCGGAGGTGAAATCGACGAAACCTTCTTGCGACCCCCCTGTAGTAGATTCTTTGCAGAAATCGGCTCGCCGTTTTTTAAAGCAAATCGGACACCTGAAACACTCAAATTCGGCGTTGAAGCGTAAAATTTCGGTGTACCAGCGGACAATTCACACGCTGCGTCAGAAACTGAAGCGAGTTACAGCGAAAAGTAAGCGCCTCGCAGATGAAGAGACCAAAAACTCGGTCGACAACTTTTTGGATCGTCACGATTGTACGGCACCCACGGCGCGAACGATGGTAAAATTGCAATTGCATCGCAAGAAGGCGCCTTACTCCGAGGAGGAAAAAGATCTGGCAAAGCAGCTTTATTATTACTCTGCGTCAGCGTACTCACGATTGAGGAAAGCAGGCTGCTCGTTTCCGTCGGAAAGTAGCGTACGGAGTTGGGTATCAGAAGTAGATATCAAACCCGGTTTCTGCAATTTCATCTTCGAGAAATTAGCAGAGAAAATTTCGAAGCTGCCGCCCGAAGAGCGCGTGTGCGCGGTAAAATTTGACGAAATGTCAATAAAAGTCTTCGAGAAATACTGTCAAAAGTTCGACTGTATCGAGGGGCTCGTCGACCTTGGGCATCTCGGCCGCAAAGATGAGCGTGCGCGATACGTTTTTCTAATGTGTGCGGACAGTTTAAACGCGAAAAATCCTTGGCGCCAACCTTTAGCGTACTTCCTTGCGGGATCAGGAATGAAAGCTCTCGAAATTTATGAGGTGCTTAAAGAATGTTTAGCCAGGTTGTCCGACGCGGGAGCAGAACCAGTGCTAATTACCTGCGACCAGGGTCCATCGAATCAAAGTCTTTTCACGTCGTGTCTGAAAGTATCCGTTGAGAAGCCTTTGTTCACGATCGGCGAACAAGATTTCTTCGCATCGTTCGATTTCCCGCACCTCATCAAGCGTCTGTTGAGTACGCTCCGAACGCATAAATTACTTTTCTGTGAAGGAAAGGTAATAGTAAATTATCAGGATTTCGTGGACACGTGGGAGTATGATAACCGCAGTGGCACGTCCAATCTGCTCTCCCACATCACTAAAGCACACTTGTTTCCTTCCACGTTCGAAGCGATGAATGTGAAACGTGCGTTTCAAATATTGAGCCACACATATGCGGCGGCAGTATTAATGGCGGGACACGACCCGCAAGGGCTGAAGAGCGAAACATGGCAAGACTCGGCTGGTTTTGCAGAGCGTATGAATAAAGTGATCGACGCGGCGAATGCGTACAGGTCTCTATGTGCGAATCCGTCGAAGCGTCCTCTCGCTGACCGGAACCCCGAAATTGAGAAAACTCTCGTCGAGTTCGTCGAATGGTCTGCCAAGTGGACTGTGCGAACTAACGCGAATACGAACACAATGAAGAAGTTGCCTTGCCTAAAAGGTTTGCCGCTTTCGGTGAACGCGATAATACAGACGTACCGGACAGTGAAAAGTAAGCATCCCGGATTCGAGTTGGCTGCAGGCTTGTGCAATCAGGATTCGGTTGAGCATACTTTCTCGAATCTTCGTCAACGTGGCGGGCACAATCCAAATCCAACAGCCAGAGTGGACCGCTTGTCTCTGAGACACATGCTCTCGACCGGCTATATCGGTAACAGCGGCAGAGGGAACGTCGAATATCCTGACGCTGTTGCTTTAATTGAGCCGAGAACGATGGTTGCCAGAGCATTTCAACGATCAGACGAGACGTTCGATACTCCTGTCGAACACAGCAGAGACGAAGAATCGATCGAAGTTGAAGAGGCTGCTGAGATGCTGCAGTACGAAAACGAAAACATCGAAAATATCGAAGCGACGACGGAGACGATGCAACAAGATAAAGACACGCGATCGGTTTACGAACAGAACGCCATCAATTATTTCGCAGGATACGTTGCTCAGCGCCAAATGCGCAAGTACACATGTGACAATTGTCGCAATGATATCGCGAAAACTCCGATGGACGAACGTTCTTCAACCGAAATGTACACAGAATTTCGGGAGTACGAATACCAAGATGCGGATGCTCCAGCGGTGACGTGGCTCAGCCGGCCAACGGAAAAGTTTGAAAGCGTCGTGGGAGTTCAGCTGGAAGCTTTCGGTCGATTGTGGAAGAAGCACTGGACGTCGAATGGAATCTTAAATAAACTCGCAAGCGAGATTATGAGAGAAACCGCCAAGGTGCACCCTGATTGGTTCGACGAAACTAACGAGTGCCGAAAGCATCGTGTAGAGCTGTTACACTTCATGATTAAAGTGAAGTTGTTCGCTCAAACCAAATACAACAATCGTGCTGATCGTATACAGAGAACAGCTACTAGAGCCCACAATAAGTCGAAGAAACTGCAAAAGATCCAAGGAATCTGAATGATCGTATCGGATTTTCGTCAGAGAATCCTTGATTACCGATCCGGTAAACCGTAATTACTTAACGATGTCGTCCCGTGCACTATTCCGGAGGCTTTCTGAGCTGCGACTCGTGTAATGGTTAACTGTATTTACAAATATGAAACGTACCTGACTTGTCAATGGCTCTTCTTGCTGCATACATGACATGTCAGAGGCTCTTTCGGCAGCGTTTCGAATTTGTCTATGCGTCCCGACTTTTGTCGGAGGCTCAGCGAGCAGCGCTTTCACGGAGATGATGTAGATTGTCTTCCCGTGATTTTTCATATGCGTACCTGGCGTTTGCCAGAGGCTCGCTGAGCAGCGCTTTCACGGGAGTGGTGTTAATTGCCTTCCCGTGATTTTTTCTATGCGTACCTGGCGTTTGCCAGAGGCTTGCTGAGCAGCGCTTTCATGAGAGCGGTGTTAATTGCCTTCCCGTGATTTTTTCTATGCGTACCTGGCGTTTGCCAGAGGCTCAGCGAGCTGCGCTTTCACGGGGGTGGTGTGGATTGCCTTCCCGTCATTTTTTCCATGCGTCCCGACTTTTCTCGGAGGCTCAGCGAGCAGCGCTTTCACGAAGATGGTGTAGATTGCCTTCGAGTGATTTTTCATATGCGTACCTGACTTTTGTCAGAGGCTCGCTGAGCAGCGCTTTCATGGGGGGTGGTGTTGATTGCCTTCTCGTGGTGCCCCCCGAAAACGAGTGCATTTATTGCCTTTCTAGATAAGTGCACTCGGCTAAACAATCAACAAAAAAATACAACAAATGTGTTTTAGAATTACCCGACCTTGCATTGCTCGCACTCCCATGCGAGCAATGCAAGGTCGGGTCTTAAAAAAAAAAAAAATTCCCAAAAAAAAAAAAAAAACATGCGAGGGCGCGAACCCGAGTCGCTCGCTTGAGAGGCCACGACGGTACCCACACGACCACCGTGCGCTTCTGAAGTGAGAGACTCGATACCTCAACATGTTCATCTCTCCCCCGAATTAAAAAAAAATATATAATGTATCTTCTCACCAACGAATGGTGAGAAGATACATTTTTTCATTTCAAAAAATGAAAATAAAATTGAAGAGTCGTCAGACGCGGCTGCAAATCCTTAATCTTCCGTATGTTTATCAAGCCTACTTGGGTATTGCAAATTAGTTTATGTTTCAGCTGAAATACGTCAAGCAAGGCTCAATGAAGGTACGCCAAAGATCGTACGATGAATTGCAAGAAAAAAACCTAGTCGTAAAAGCCTCGCGATGGATGCAAACGCAATATAAGCTCTATCGAGCTTTTGAATCTTCCGCGGAATTACCTCGAAATATCTCAACCAATCAAAAAGTTGGACAAGCTTCGGCTGCTCTCCGCTGATGGCGCGTCGGACGCCGAGAAAAAGACGGAACAGAAAAATCGCCGCATTGGCAATCTCCCTACTCATCTCTGGTTGAAGCGGGCGCGTGGACTCCGCTGAGGGTTGAGACGTCAGATGAAATGTGGTAAACCGTGAGGTAGATGGTGCAGCAGGTGGAAAGTGAGAGTTGTCGAGCCGAGATATGAGAGACCCGATGGGCAGCGCCTGCGTTTGGCGAGCGGCCAAGCGGCGAGAGTGAGATTCCATGTAGTCGAGGCGTTTTTTGCACTGTAGGTAACTGGCAGTGTGGGCGAGTCCGCAGTTGGTACAGCAGGGATCGCTTTTTCTGTCACATTCTTGAACGGAATGGTTACCGGCGCAGCGGACACAGCGCGGCGGCAGTCGGCAGTGGAAGCTCGCGTGGCCGAATGATTGGCAGCGGAAGCATTGGGCGGGCTGACCCGACGATTCAAATTTCTGCGCGCGGAACGTATGGTGGTAAATGGTTTTGATGTTGTTTACCTGGGCGAGGGTCACTTCGGGGGCCGTGGCTATTTGATAGACTGGCAGCAGGATGGATTAGCCGTCAGACAGTTTCTTAGAGTATTGGCGCACGAATTTAATGTCAATGTGAGCCTTAAAGGCATCATAAATTTCAGTCTCTTCGAAGGATTCCGGGAGGCCGTGAATAACAAAGTTTTTCATCTTGTCACTCTTGAAGCTGAACGTGTGGTAGGCGATGTTGTTTACATTCAGGAATTCGACGACCTTCGAATGGTCGCTGCGTGACGTCAGGAGAATGCTTGAGTCGTTACGATTTCCATGAATTTTGAATCCATCCAGCCTGAGGGATTCGAGTTGGTTGATGATATCGCGTATCTGAGCTGAGCTTGATAAAACGATGGGTGGAATGTATTCCTTCGGCGCAGCGTTCGGGATGTCGTCGTGATGCACAGGGTGTTGGTTTGAGTGACCCTCGGATGGATGTAGATCCGTTGGCGCGTTTTTCACTGGCACTTGGTTCACGAGGTCACTTGGAAGGTCAGGCGGCGGAGCTTTTTGGACCACCAGCGGTTTTTTTACTGGTTACGGAAGAGTTTTTTTAGCTTTTTCGGAGCCATGATTTCAGACTGCATGAGTTTTCTTTTGGCGGCATTCCCTTGGGCAGGAATCTTAAGAGTATTTGTATGCTGCGGCGTGACGTGCTCGGCTCGAGGACGAAAAAATAGAGTGAGTGAGAAAAATTGATACCGCAAGCGGAGAGGGTACTGCAGCAGCGAAAAACGCGCGCGCTATGAGGTGCGATTTGATAGGCGAACGCACATAGCGGATAGGCGAGCGGAGCGTAGAGCCAGAGCGTCCGCACACCTCGACGACTCGAGCCGAACTGACTCAGCCACGCTGACTTTCATGATGAATGATCAAGTTGGCAAGTAGTATATAAACGTCACCTGTTTTATTGTGAAGGGTTTTTTTCTAACATGACAGCAATATGGACTTTGGCAATTTATTCTATTTTACTAGCAATAGTGCTGCACGTCTGTTCTAACTAAAGATTGAACTATCAGAACAAGACTTTTTTACGGCTATAAACAATGTTCACATCATCTACAAACATATGTTTTACTTATACATTTTATACTCCAAAACCGTATATTACATATTTTCATTGACGGACATCATACACTGTTCAGCGAAAAAATGTCGGAATCAAATTTCTTCGAATGCGACACGGGAAACCGGTGTGTCATTTGAACAAGTCCTGCGACTCATATATGCTCATATATGAGTTCAGGCATAGTCTGATATTGTATCATGACTAATCAAAGTGATCACCTATGAGCAGATATATTCAGATATGAACAGATACGATGAGGTTTTGTTCATACGTGGTCAGATATAATGTTGCATGGGCAGATATGATAAGATATACGGGTATATATGCGTTTATATATGGTCAAGTATTGTCCTATATCTCGTCAGATATGTCCGCATGAGCAGACATGTGTATATATGATCTCATGTATCATACTTATCTGAATATATCTGCTTATATCGGATCATATCTGACCAGATATGGAGCAGTATCTGACGATACATGAAATCATATGCATCCGGGTTACAGTAAGGTCGCGGAAACGCAAACTCACGGGTTTGACATCAGGGCCCCCTGCAATCGGTATAACAATAAAAGCACGATAATCCATCGCAACATTTTTCATTCACACGTGCGATGGAATACACATTTTAACCGAAACACGCAAAAGCGAATCCCCGCGGCGGTGAAATGACAAATAAAATCGGAGCCTTCGGTGAATTTCGCACTGCTCCGATCTATGAATGTTCAGTTTGCGTTTTTATCCAATGCAACAATTTGCAATCACACGGAATTCCCATCGCATCCACGATCCAAGTCACTTGAAAGCGAATGCACAGAATAACCGTAAGTGGCAGTCGGTAAGACAAATATCTGTTTATTCCATCGGTACAAGTGATTGCCGGACGATGTCGCTAAGCGTTACCTGATTATGTAGTCAGGGCCGAAATACATTTTGCAAATTACGATCCCAATGATGAAAAAAGGTCCAGTATCTTCTGTAGCGTCTCGGAAAAACAATTATATCGACAAGGATGTTCCCTCGACTGTATGACGATGACAATGAAGGAAATGCGAGGAGATACAGTCGAGGAAACATCCTTGTCGATATAATTGTTTCTCCGAGACGCTACAGAAGATACTGGACCTTTTTTCATCATTGGGATCGTAATTTGCAAAATGTATTTCGGCCCTGACTACATCATCAGGTAACGCTTAGCGACATCGTCCGGCAATCACTTGTACCGATGGAATAAACAGAAATTTGTCTTACCGACTGCCACTTACGGTTATTCTGTGCATTTGCTTTCAAGTGACTTGGATCGTGGATGCGATGGGAATTCCGTGTGATTGCAAATTGTTGCATTGGATAAAAACGCAAACTGAACATTCATAGATCGGAGCGGTGCGAAATTCACCGAAGGCTCCGATTTTATTTGTCATTTCACTGCCGCGGGGATTCGCTTTTGCGTGTTTCGGTTAAAATGTGTATTCCATCGCACGTGTGAATGAAAAATGTTGCGATGGATTATCGTGCTTTTATTGTTATACCGATTGCAGGGGGCCCTGATGTCAAACCCGTGAGTTTGCGTTTCCGCGACCTTACTGTAACCCTATGCATCCATATAGGTTGTGACGTGCAGGGCGTTATTGCACGCTGAGCAAAGTTAATCCTCCGTGTGAAGCACGGAGGTTTATATTTATTTTTGTTTTAGGATAAGTTTCTAACAACCGTCCCGTACAGGCCCGGTCCTTGGGGTTGAGGAGTGATGCTGGGTGGAAAGGCCGTTTGAATAAATGAGAGAGTTAGTTCGTTCGAACAAGTAACATATATTGCAAGAGTAGAAAGTAATACAATTAACCCGGTTGAAATTAATAGAATGTTCGAATATGTTTAAGCTAGATATAACGAAGGTGGGAATGGATTTCCCTACGCAAGCACACTTACAATGATCTTACTCGTGTACACACACACATACCCGTACTCACTCTTACAATCGCTGTTGGTTTCGCTCCTTCTCCTTACTTTCCTTGTACACTTGTATGCTTATTCCACTACTTAAAACTACACGACTGACATTTCGTGGCGGAGTTGGATATTAACCCTTAAGAGCCATCAAGCGCACGTGACCAACTCTTTTTTCCCGGCACCGCCTCTCGCGGCGAGCGCCCGAAGTAGCGATTTCTGTGAGTATCGCAGGGCCGAGCGTTTTCACTGAAAACGACGGGGCCCCGCGCAATTGCTGTTAGTGAGACGAAACGAAGAGCTACGAAACAAACGGTCCTTCTCAGGACCAATACATTCATCTAACGAAGGCATCATCTGTTACATCCATCGTATTGTAATAATACTGACAAATGTAAAGAAACATTTTCGAATTCGTTTCGACATTTTTAGTTCGTTTTCAGCGGAAAGAATTATTCCGAAATTCTCGGAAGATTTATCGACAATTTTGTTTTACTTCATCGACTCGTTCTTAAAAAAACGAATATTTTATTTATTTGAATACATAAAAGATAATTTTTTCTTATGAAGTTGATATATTTGGGTATATAAATTCTACTATTCGCCGTTCAAAATAGAATTGTGAATGAAAACATTTTCATTCGGGAGTCTATCAAAAAGTAAGAAGTTAGTTTTCGTCGAAAGGCTTCGAAAGAATCATCGTCGAAGAATCGGCGAAAAATTGCAACTCTGCCGAAGCTCTGTGATTGTTGCGCCGATGGTGCGTCTATACATCGCAGTATACTCGAAAGAAGAGTTACTAGCTTAGTTATGGCTCTTGATAGCTTAGTTATGGCTCTTTTCAGAGCCACTAAATAAATCTAACAAGGAAAACTCTTGTTTCACTGAAAATGAAACATTTCATTTTTCATCGAGAATCTTGATTCACGGTCAGTACTCGGACGGTTGAAATTGCAATTGTGAATTGTTTTGAGTCTCACATCTCAGCGCTGGACTCTCTTTTCATAAAGAGTTTCTCTAATAAGATATAGGAAGAGAATAAATAATAAATTGTAACGAAACATTGCTCGATTTATTTCACAACTGTTAATCCAATGAAAACAAATAATAAATCGAAACGTTTTTATTCATCATGTCACGTACAGTTTATCGTCATTATTGTGATCCTGTACAAGAAAAAAAGTTTATTTTTGTCAAAATGCTTCATTGAAAAGCATAATTTCTGAGTTCTCAGATGGTTGCAACTTTGATTCCAAGTGCTCTTATAGATTCGTCGATCGGCTACTGGCCAAGCTCTGTGATTGGTGCGTCGGTGGCACTCCGTAAAATACCGCAATACACTCGATAGAAGTACTGTCACAAACGGCTACTGTCAGAGCCAACAATCAAATGTAATGAAGATATTATTTTCGCAGAGTACCTTGGACTCGGACGACTGAAATCTTAGTCGTAAATTGCTTTCAGTCTCACTGCTGAGTGCGAGGAATTTTTTATAAAAACTTTTTCGTATTCTCTAATAATGTATAGAAAGTAAAGAATGAATGGTAACGAAACATTTATCGGTTCTTTTCGACATTTCGCTACTGTTTGTCCTACAAAAACTCATGAGAAATGAAAAAGTTTTTATTCCCGATTTCAAACATACTTCATTGACTGTGTGAACCTGCAAAAGTCAAAATTGCGTTTTCGTTGCAAGGTTTCGTTGAGAGGCATCATTCCCGTGTTCTCAGATAGTTGCAACTTCGATTTCTTCTAGATTCGTCGATCGACCAATGGGGGCCAAGGCTCTGTTCTGATTGGTGCGCTGGTTAGACTCGATTTGTAAACCATTATTACAATCGTAAAACAACTACGAAACAGATGTCTCTTGTCTGGGCCACGAAATATATGTGGCGACGATATAAGTTATTGTCTCATCCAATTTTTTGCAAAGTCGTGCGTTTCCACGTTTGAACATTTTTGGTGGCCCTAAAAAGGGCCGTTTTCTTATCGTCAACATTTACTTTCGAAAGTTTCTAAACTGTCGGAAAAGCGTCGCGAACGCTCCAAAAATTTGTTGGCTTTTGATACGGCGTCCGCGCCCCCGGCCGGTATTTTCAGCGGCTGCCCTACCGCGATTCCTGGCAGCGACCCACCGTCCTGCGCGCGGGCGTCCGTTGCCTCTTTCGGATCGACGATGGATGGATGAATCTCGATGACGATGTCGTGAATGATGATCGGATGAATGACGACGGCGTGAATGATGATCGGATGAATGATGATCGGATGAATGACGACGGCATGAATGATGGGATGAATGACGATGGCGTGGATGATGACGGGATTCATGACGTCGCGGTGAACGATGACGGGATGAATGAGGATTCGGTTCGTGACGATGTCGTGTATGACGATCCGGTGGCTGGTGGTGAGACGACCGATCGCGTTTATCACGATGACGTGGCGAATGACGGTCTCGTTCGACACTTTCATCGGCGAGGATAACGTCGCCTCACTGCCTCCAATTTTTCTCCTTGTTGCTTCCCTAGTATTAAAATCGATTACGTTACGTATAAATCGCATTGAAAAAGTTGAAAAATAATACCAACGATGAATATTTACCATCATGCTTTTTTTTCTATCCTAACCTCTTCGGTTCGAAGTCAAATTGCTTGTGATTAGTTTCGGGACGAGCTCTGAGAATTTATGCTCACCCTGACACCCCCACTAAGTGCCGAGTCGAGCACACACAGGGCACCTGTGCAAGCAAGACTGCGGACCAATGATAAAGCTCCACCGGAGTTGCGACAATAGGAGAATTTTAAAGTGATGGCTAAAATTATCATTCTACGATGGCTATCGACAAACGGACGTTTAATTTTTACAGAATCACACTGACGATGTGATATATGAAATCAGGAATAAAATCATTTTCATTTATTATTTTTGTGGGACGGACTGTTGAATAAAATTGAAAGGAATCATTCTTTAATTGAGAAAATCTCTGGGTGAGATTGAGAATCGTTGTTGAAGATTCTCAATCTTTACCTTTTTTACTATTTCATGTTACTTTCTTTCAAGTAAGGTTAGTTCGATGATGAATGTATCCATCGTGTGAGGAGTTTCAGGTCGACATTGGAGAATCGTTATTGGCGATTCTAAAAAAAAAAAGAATTTGTCATGATCAGGATTTGAACCGGGACCCTTTCTGACTTTAGCTCTGCGCCTTAGACCACTCGGCTATTGAAACCTGTAATATTATAGGTTTTGATTGTCTATTTGGTCGTTTCGATGGTCAATTTACGGTTTTCACTGAAAAACCGACCGATTACAAAACATTGCAATGGTCATTTCGACAGTTGTTTCATTTTTTATGACGAAGATACGACTAATGAAGTATAATTTCAATGGTCATTTTCTTGGTCACTTTACTCAGTCGAATGTTTTTTGGGCATTTC
Source organism: Pimpla rufipes (assembly GCA_963932165.1). Classification (NCBI taxonomy): domain Eukaryota; kingdom Metazoa; phylum Arthropoda; class Insecta; order Hymenoptera; family Ichneumonidae; genus Pimpla; species Pimpla rufipes. The sequence continues at coordinate 1,250,769 of OZ010635.1, forward strand.
ACGACCGGTCGTTTTTCGATCCTTACACGGTCATTTATTCGTTGCTTTCGCGCTCGCTGGATTCGTTACGGACCATATCTCTTCAAAGGACGAGTGGAAGAAACGCGTGAAATAACTTCATCAATGTAGTTTCTTTTTTCAGGACTACTATAATACGATTAAAGTGTCTACGTTAGATACATTTGGTGGCCCTGATAAGCGCCATTTTTTCCAACCAATGCAGCGTCCAGCTTTCCCAGATTTGCAACCATCTTAGAATTTCGACACGGAACCTCTGTACGAAAAATTACGAAAGGTTTACATCCTCGCACTTCACCTGAAATGGCAGTATGAGAATTAATTATTCTTTATACAATGTTAATAGACAGTTGCACGCACTTGAAGGAAATAAATAACCTTTTATACATAGGTCCGTTAAATTTTGAAACTCGAGAGCGCGGCTTATCGTAGCCTCGACCATTGTCAGCGCATTGAATTCGAAGCTTTTCGAGCTAACAGTTCCTTCAAACCTTGTTGCTAGAGAGCGCGGCTCATTGAAGCCTTGACCAATGTCAGCGCATGTGGCAGAAAATCTTCAGTTTCGCGTTCAGCCGATTATTCCCGCAGTCCTTCATACCGGACAGCGCGGCTCATCGCAGCCATGACCAATGTCAGCGCATTCCATCCGTATTTTTCGATCAAAGTGCAGAGTGAATGGTCCTTTCATTCATGGATATCGGAAAGCGCGGCTCATCGCAGCCTTGACCACTATCAGCGCTTTTCTTCCTTAGATTGTCAACGTTCTGTGCCGGCTCGGAGATCCTTGGATTCGTTACATTGATCATGAGCATTATCTGAAAAAAACTTATCCTAGGTTATATATACTGCAGGTTTTACTGATCAGCATCAGTTTCTGGACCCGTTTTCCTCATTTTAGGTTTAGGTCGACTCTCATGCTCCTCAATTGCTTCCAATATATACGCAGGGTCTCTGATAGGCATCGACCGAGTATATCGTGGGTCCACGAGCTCTGGAATCATGCAACTCTCGTAGAATGTAATTAGAAGCTTCTCCATTTTCGTTTTCCAGAAGTCATCATCGCGTTCTACACAAACAACAACCGAATCCTTCGGCGTCCATACCATAAAAAACAGTACTGCCTTCTCGTAATATGCAGCTGCCCTTGTATTTGATAATAATACTCGTGCTCGGTGTTGATTCGGCTGGTGTCTTTTTTATCAAATATTCGTTGCACATTACCTTTTTTTTGAGTCATTGCGTCGGCTACTGTTCCGTTCCTTGCCGCGTAAGGACATTTGATTTCGACAATAGCATTATCACCTATAATGCCATCTGGCGTTGCTCCCAATCCGGCAATTTCTGAGTCGACAAACAATCCGCACTCTCGAATCTCACAATTCAGATAGTGTTCCAGTTCTTTCCGTGCTCAATTTTCATTTTCACGCCCATATCGGATCGAAGGTATATGGCTCAAATCTTTCGGGTACACTATCTGTTGGACAATATTTGAGCACGAAGTATGTTTCCTCATATGACAGACAGTACCAAATTTGGACGCCGTGAGAAGCTTCCGACGAGCAGACTGCCAGAGCGCGCTGTCACCTTGCCGCAAAGTTTCTCTTTCAAGAATTTCGCGTTTACGCTGAAACTCGTCCAACTTTTCTTTCAATCTTGTCAACTCAGCTGCATACGTTATTTCATCTATATCAGGTTTTTCAGCCTCCGGGCCGTAGTCCTTATCAGGAGCCTGTGTCGTGGGGGCCCTTTTTTTTGGCTCGTTTCTTGCCGCGTGAAGCCTTTCTTTCGTTTGTACATTCAAGCGGGCCCTCCGCGATTCCAACGACACGACAACGTCAGTTGGTTTCTTTCCTACAGTTTCACAGAAACCAGTCATCACGCGCTTCGTATTGAACTGCGTGACTGCTCCAGAAACACGTGCATTGTAAGAACCGCGTTTCCCCCAATATACACGTTTTCCACCGATAAACCTGGCGATAACATTGTGGAATATTTTCACCGTGTTATTGTTCAGATCGCGCAGTACGCTGTCCGCGTTGTCGGCCATGCGGCGAAGGCAATTCTCAATGGCATCGAACACACCGATGTTTTTGAAGTCCGGTACGTAATTATTCTCGCCAATTGTACCAATACCATCGCAATAACCGGTGCCCAAACAGTTGTTGTGGTCACCAAAAACATGGCTTGGAATATTTAAAATGTCCTTTCTCAGGATTTCTTTCTTCTCCTGCCAACTCGTACATTGGTTTAACCTATGTTGAGTAGCCGTGTGGATATCGTCTATCATACGCTTCACGCAACCTTTCAGAACGGCTTTCAAACAACCCAACTTTCCCGAATCAACAATTTTCGTGAGGTTTCTTCGTGTCGTTCGCTCCATGTGGTTGCAACATTCAATATTTTTCACGTATACATCGTAGGCTCGGTACGGTGCCAACGCACTGATTTTGTTAAAAACGCTGCTATCGCCGTCTGCGATCAACACAGAGTAAATAAGCCCATGCTGCTCGATACTACAATTGAAACCTTCGCAAATTGCATCCGCCTCCATACTTGATGAGCTTTGATTACGGCCCCAGTTCTTGTAACATACGTGATTCGACGGAACGCTACCTTTACTCGCGGCTAAGTCACACGCGGAGCAATACTTATTTCGGACGCCGATGAAAAGAACCTTTCCCGTGCATACACCCGTGATGGTACCAGTTCCTGACGGCGAAGCGAATTGCTTTCCGTACGACCTTTGCATCCAACTGCCATCAGCGATCACGGAGATATGTGGAATCCCGTTAATCACATCACCTCGCGCTATGGCCATTTCGCGTTCCTCGTCTCCAGCTTTCTTCATCTCCAGTAACGCGTTATCCCACAAACCATTGATCACCGAATCGTGGTATCGCTGATATGTCGATTCGGTCATGCATGGGATGTCCATGGCTGCGAGAAAACTTTCAGCCTGATAAAATCCCAGTCCATTTACTACGGCGCCGAGGACCATCGCGGTATTTACGTCCAAACGGTCGTCACTCGGAGGCTCGCTGTCAATTGTTGCTTCTAAATTGCACATTGAACATCGAAATCGGAGAATCGTTTTCAGTCCTTTTCTCTGTGCACTCAAAAGAGTGATATATTGAAAACTACATGAGAATGGAGAGTGTTTGTCAAAGACTTCATGCAGACGACTCAACACGTAGCCTATATCGACGATACGTCTACTCGACAATTTAACGCTTTCCACTTCTTTGCGTTCTGGCGAACTGGTGCAAGTCAATTGGTGTTCGTCAATGGACCGGTATTCGGCGGCTATGCGTTCCAACTCTTTGGTCACTGAATCGTCTTCCTCCCTATCAGTCGAGTCATTTGCACCGACAGATTCGCTATTCGGTATAACGGCTTCAGTGTCAAGTTTGATAACCGCAGTAGTGTCTGAACATACTGCAGACTCTGCCTCGTCGTTTGCAGATCCGCCGCCGACGTTAGCGATTTCTTTCTCGAATGAAATCGGTTCACGCAATGAGTTTTCGCAGGCTCCAGTCAGCTCAGACACGGATAGATGCGATAAATTATGGATGTCGTTTACCGCGGGCTCAACAGACTTTACGACAAACAGTGCTAGCGTATATTGGTTCTCGTAACCGCGGCTTTCGATTAGTGTCGGGATGTTAATTTTCAGCAGCTGCAAAAGAGGCTCGAGCCTATGACAACCGACTAGACAAGCCTTGCCGTCTGGTGTCGATTTCCCAGATGCATCTCTAGAATGAGAATCGAAAACCCACACTATGCCACCTGCCTCGAAAATAGCGATGGAATATCCGTTACACGTCAGGATCGCCGCGGTTCGGCGAGATGTTTTCGCGTCACCAGAATTCTGGAAGTGCTGCGTGACCGCATTTTTCAGGTTCGGAAAGCCGTCTTCGGACAAGTCTCTCGTCATGTGGCCAACCTCCTCGACTGCTAACGCGAACGTGCATCTCCGTGAGAATACGGTAACATCACGCGCAAGATCCTCAGGTGCCAAATAATCGGCGTTCTCCTCATCGGGATGTACGGCAGGGCGCTGCAGCAAACTAGTGGCGTAAAGGTTATCGCCCGCGAGCATGACGCTGTCGACAGTATCCGTCGTCCATTGAACGGGCTGAAGAACCTGCGATGCTGCAATAGCTGCCGCGGCCATTGCCGTACATTGTTTTCCCCGCGAAGATGCTGCGAATATCGCTTCGCCTTGATGAAAAGAGCCGCGGACGATAATTGGGTCTTCGTTCCGCGACCGGACGTTAGCAGGTCTGGCCTGATCGGAAACTGCGTGAACGTTGGGAATTTGTTCCTCTTTTGTTTTAATTGTTCCCGTAATTATCGATCGGTTGGCAGAATTCACAAGCGAACCACGATGGTCGTTTGTTGTATCTTTCACCGGAATCGTTTCTGATTTAGAAGCATTGCGACGTCTGCTTAAAATAAATGGGAAAAGTAAAATACTGGAAAATAAATGTTTAAATAATAACATACAGTAGTAGTCGCGCCATTAGATCAGCTGTAAGACAGTTTATCGTTATTTAATATAAGCGCTGCTCCCTATTATTATAAGTACAATATTGCATATAATTATTAATGTGCAGCATTTAATGCCAATCAAGTGCAATCCTAACGGCTGTTGCGACGAGGACGGCAATGAAAAAAGCAGCGAGGTAGCGGGGTGTTGCGTGGACTATCAAATGTTGGGTATTTCTCGAATGCGAAATCCACAATTGTGACTGAATTTGTTCAAAATCAAGTAAAATAGGTTTGAAACCAGTGTTTTTCGGGGGTAGAATATGCGAATTGAGAACTATGGTAGAGATCAAAAGACGACGAAAAAAAACCTTTGGAAAGTACATGAAAAATGAGTGTAAAACACTGTAATCTCGCTTTCATACGCAACCGGGTTCAACCGTTTAGACTGAAACGCTGCAGCGTTATCCCATGCTCCGGTGGCGTGCAGTGGCCTAAGTGTGTAATCATAGTGAGATATAAAATTGGACTAACCGATCGACTGCTGTTTTTTTCTTACTCAATCTCTTAGCTGCAGTTCGCAAATGTTTTGATTTGCCGCTACGCCTGAATCGAGAATCGATCTTCGAATTCCCATCCATGATGAACCGACAAACACACTGTCACGTCGTAAACACGGAAAAATCGTAAAAAGAAACTGAAAAGCGGTAGCAACAAAAGTGCAGACCGGATTTACGGAATACTGTGATCCACTGTCTGCAGACGACCAGATAACAGTGATTGGTCGAGCGATAATGGCTCGACCAATCACTGCCGTTATTGTTTCGCTAATCTCCCGGAGTTATGTCGTTTCCAGGAACAGACGAAAAATGCCAATCAAGTAACAATTTTTTGGCATCAATATCATGAGTTATATTCTATTAACATATTTTCCAGCGTCTAGAAAAGAATGAACGACTGAGTTGTCATCCATCCAAGTTTCGGCCAACTCAACTGACGTTCGATATAAAATCGAAACTTTCATTGCCACAAAATCAGTACGGTAACATTTCGGAACCAATTATATAATAAAACAGCAAGCTAGTAAAGAATAACATGAAATGTAACTGCTTCATATATTTGTTCCAATTATCTTATTGATTTCTTCGACTCTTCTTATTGAAAAACATATAGTGAGCATGAAACTTTCTATTTCGTCGAGAGGAGTAATACGATCGTTCGTCGATATCCCCGATCTCCGTGATTGGTCCGCTGCTGAACTCCGACAAGCACCGGACGAAGAAGACGGCTTGAAGAAGAGATAGAAAACAAACGGTCCTTCTCAGGATCAGTAAATTCATCTAATGAAGACGGCTCTTACATCTCACGTATTGTCATAATACTAAAAAAATCGAAAGAAACATCTATTAATGCGTTTCAGCCCATTAGTACCTTCCTCATCTTACAAAACTTCATTGAAAAAAAAACAATTTTCATTACAGATTTGAAATGTATGTTATCGTCAGTAACGATCATAGGAAGCGAATCTTTGGTTTTCGCCGGAAAATATTATTTCGAAGTTCTCGGAACATTTATCGATCCCTTTGTTACTTCATCTACTCGTGAAAAAAAAAATTATATATTTCAGTATACATTTTTTTTATTTTTCAATGAATTTTTATACATTTGAATATATAAAATGTACTAATCGTCGTACAAAAATAAATAGTAAATGAAAAAAATTTCATTCGGAACTTCAGTTGTAATCTACAAATAAGTTCGTTTTCGTCAAAAGGCTTCGAGAGAAGCATCGATCCCAAATCGTTGAAGAATTGTAACTCCAGCGAAGCTCTGTGATTGGTGCGCCGGTGGTGCGTCTGTAAAACATCGCACTACACTCGAAAGATTCTACTCACAACAAATGGCTCTTCTCAGAGCCACTAAATAAATCTAACGAAGACATTCTTGTTTCACTGAAACTGAAACGTTTGATTTTCATCGAGTATCTGCGATGTTTTACAGTCGCACCACCGGCGCACCAATCACAACAGACCTTTGGCCCCCATTGGACGAACGACGAATCTATGAGAAATCTAAGTTGCAACCATCTGAGAACTCAGAAATGATGCCTCTCAATGAAGCATTTTGACGAAAATAAACTTTTTACTTCTGCAGGATCACACTGACGATAAACTGCACGTGAAATGACGAATAAAAACTTTACGATATATTTTTGTTTTCATTGGACAAACAGTTGCGAAAGGAATCGAGGAATATACAAAAGGCTTCGAGAGAAGCATCGATCTCAAATCGTTGAAGAATTGTAACTCCAGCGAAGCTCTGTGATTGGTGCGCCGGTGGTGCGACTGTAAAACATCGCAGATACTCGATGAAAATCAAACGTTTCAGTTTCAGTGAAACAAGAATGTCTTTGTTAGATTTATTTAGTGGCTCTGAGAAGAGCCATTTGTTGTGAGTAGAATCTTTCGAGTGTAGTGCGATGTTTTACAGACGCACCACCGGCGCACCAATCACAGAGCTTCGCTGGAGTTACAATTCTTCAACGATTTGGGATCGATGCTTCTCTCGAAGCCTTTTGACGAAAACGAACTTATTTGTAGATTACAACTGAAGTTCCGAATGAAATTTTTTTCATTTACTATTTATTTTTGTACGACGATTAGTACATTTTATATATTCAAATGTATAAAAATTAATTAAAAAATTTTAAAAATGTATACTGAAATATATAATTTTTTTTTTCACGAGTAGATAAAGTAACAAAGGAATCGATAAATGTTCCGAGAACTTCGAAATAATATTTTCCGGCGAAAACGAAAGATTTGCTTCCTATGATCGTTACTGACGATAACATACATTTCAAATCTGTAATGAAAATTGTTTCTTTTTCAATTCAATTTTCTACGACGAGAAAGGTACAAATGCCGAAACGAATTCATAAATGTTGTTTCACATTTTTGAGTATTATTACCATACGATTGATGTAACAGACGATGCCTTCGTTAGATGAATGTATTGGTCCTGAGAAGGACCGTTTGTTTCGTAGCTCTTCTTCGAGCGTATTCCGATGCTGAAGGAGTTCCTGCAGCGCACCAATCACAGAGCTCCGGGAAGTCAGCGAACGATCCTAATACTCCTCTCGACGAAATTCTTTACTGGCTTGTTATTTTACGATAAAGATAACATAGAGAATAGATAGTAAAAACGAACTGTTGTTAGTTTTTACTATTTATTTTCAACTACGTATCATAAAAACATTCTATGTCGCTTCTGCCTCGGTGCAAAGCGATCGTAGAGTCGAATTGTATCTGCTGAAAGGGAAAAATAAACGAATAACTTTTTCTTATCGATTATCTCCAAAAATAGCAATAACCATTGATCCTATATGTTGGACGTATTTCCTCGGTATTTGCGATGTATCCTCATATCAATGGAGATGAAGGATGCAGACTAAAAATCTTCTTCGATAACAATCATTTATCGTTTCGAAAAATATTGCGCGATGCCCGGGGCCCCGCGAGTCCATGCGTCATTCCTGTAGCTGCGATACACCAAGCGATACCATAGCGGTTACCACCTCAATATTTTGTGGCCAGAATATGACTCGAGGAAACATCCGAATTGCATAAAACTTTTTTCACAAATGCACAAGTGCAGTATGCATCGGGCTCAGCTCGAATAATTGGTGCGCGGTGCTTGTAAAATATAAAAATAAATAAATTCCGTTATCGCAGTCGGCCGAGGGGGGAGGTAACGTTCGGCCGTCTCAGCGATTTTTACTTACGCGCTTTTGATATTAATTTCCTGCAAAAATACCAAGTGTACACCCATGCTAAATTCATTAACGAATTCATTTCTGCTAATTATTTACGCGTTATTCTCTTTATTTAGCCGTAATCCGGCCACAAAAATTTGCAAGTTCATTGTTTCGCCACCGGCGCTGCGTATGCGTGCGCTTGATGGCTCTTAAACTAACACACGTTGTCTTACAGAGCACTGCGCGAGAAACTCGGGGTTTCGATACGGCTCCCATCGACTTACGAACGGCGACTTATGGGGGGAAACCGCGGAACTATGCCCACGAGATTGACACTCCTGCGTGGAGCAGCGTGTGGAGTTACTCTAAAAATCAAGCGTTCGCCGTCATTTCTAATTAGAGACTGCCGCTCCTCGCTGACCGGTCCGACTTTATTGTGAACGGCGGACAGGCCGGCGAGGGGGAATTTGGAAGTTCAGCGGTTTCTTAAGATGCTGCAATCCCCGTTCGATCGGTGGCGAGCCGTTCGATTGCTCACTCTGCAAATTAACACCTATGTCGACATCGACACAGGCGCGACCCGCGAGGATAACCCCGAGTGCAACCACAACGAGCAACTACTTACTAAATAACTAAATAATCACTTAAGGGCAGGGTAAAGTTAATTCGGCGAAAAAAAGGCATGTTTTTAAGATTTTTTTTTGGCGTAACGGATAGTGTTCGTTTATTGAAAAATTTACATATAATAAAGTAACATTTCAACAACATTTTCCCAAATTTTCATTGAAAATTTTTCAAAATTGAGCCAATGAAAATTAATCCCCGGAGCCGTCGCGAAAAAAAGGTGGTTTGCGGTGAGCATCATAACTCGCAACAAAATCATCTGAAACAAAAAAATCAAAATGCATTTGTTAAAGGAGATGTTTTTTGAGGTAATGACGGAAGGTTTTTTTTCGATTTTTCGATTTTTCGTAGCACTTGGAAGTCAAAAACCCGATTTTCGTTTTAAAAAATCGGGTAATTTGTTGTTGAAAAATTAGTAATTATTAAAAAAAACAAAAAAGCTCTCGACAATACCTGGTAAATTATGTGAAGAAGTACTGTGCAAAATTTCAAAGCGATTGGTCCAGTAGATTTTGAGTAATCGTGCTCACGGACTTCAAAAATGACAAGTCTCAGAAAAACGGTTTGAAAAACGCAGAAGAGTTTGGTCGCTTAGCGCTCATTGCACATAAGTTTGAGAACACTTCTCGATTGCATACAAATCTGAGAAAATTCATGCATATTAACGGTACTCAAAAGATTAATTTTGCATAATAATAATTCTAAAATGTTATTAACAAAATGATGAAAAAAAAATAGACAACAAATTTCCCCGCAATCTAATTTTTTTTTCTTGATTCGTTCATTTTTCTGTATATGTATGAATTTTTTCAGACTTTTCAATTATCTTTGAATTTTTAGAAATTCAAAATAAAACTCGATAATTTTCTTATACTCACTGAAAGTCGTCGATGCCAGGTCCGTAGAGTAAACGACTTCCATCAAGATGATCGAGAGCATCTTTTTGCGTTTGTCTACGCAAAACTCTTTCTTCTTTACTGTCGTGCGCCGCTTGCTTCTCTGCACTACTAATTCGCAAATCGTCAACTTGTCGGGCCCATTCGTGAGAACTTGGCCCTGTACTGATTTGCATTTCTTCCATAAAAAGGCCAACAAGTGCCGTTTCCATGTGCCGTCGCCTGATACAGTCAATTCTGACGTTTCTTCTACATTATTTGCGTCAGACATTCCTTTTTTCTCTTCTTGTGCAGCCGATGCGAAGAACTTCTTGGCCACATTTTGTATAGCTTCACAATGTTTTTTCATATATAAATTATAGGCTGGTTTCGATAAGAAAGCACTCACCAAATCCATTAGTCCGCAGAACTTATTACATCCGGCTAAACCTAAGCCCAACACTCGCATTACGAAAGCAAGCCGATAATTGACATCGTATACACCACTGTCTATTCTTTCACTTGATGGGATGTAGTGAGGCTGTTTACACTTTTCACATGTCACCTTGATGTTGAAACCAAGACCTTCTTTTTTGCATGTTTGGAATATCACTTTTCCATCACACTTCACACATTTGACGACAGTAGCAATTGACGAAAAAACAAGAACGAAATCTATCATTCGATAATGTTTTTGGATGTCTTCTACCACCACAGCGGGATTATTTTTAATTTTTTTCGCTGACGCGCTACTAGCTACCGGTTCGTCGTTTTTACGCTTTTGAGGAAGCGCTTTTTTTTTTGGTCGGGACAATTGTCCAATACCACCCTTACGATCTTCTCTGCTTATTTTTCGAGGCATTTTTCGAGGTACGAATACGAACGAAAACGGACTCAAACTTTTAGTGTGACTTGCTAAAGCTCAGCACGGCATACAGCGGTCAACTGATGTATAGACTAATGTGCATACTTATATACACCATACCTCGAATCAAGAGACGCGGTAGCGTCTCGACGCCAAGTATTAAAAGAAATCTATAATGCCGCCTCACGAGACTCTCACGACGAGACGCTAGCGCTACTCTTACTTTACAGCACGTTCGTCCTTTTTCGTCTGCTACGAAATTCTAACTGGAATTATCTGAGTCAACACGTCGCGAACGCCAAATGTGTCAGGTTCAATATTTTTTCTTTTTTTTTTTCTTTCCAATGAACCCTATTTCAATCAAATCGGTGACCGCAACGCTAATATCTGGCCACTTACGATTTCGATTCTGTCAAAAACTTTTCGTCCGCACTCACACAACATCGATGCGAATTTGTCCGATCCGTATACGTGCATGGCGTGTACCAGCACACTCTCACTTCGTCTGTAACTCTAATTATCTCAGGCAATACATCGCGGGCGCTAAATGTGTCAGCGCCAATATTTTTTATTTTTTTCCGCCTTATTAATGAGACCTATTTCGATATAATCGGTTCCCGAAGTGCTGATATCTGGCAAAATGTCACTTTTGTCTGAACTCACACATCGAGACAGATTTGTCCGATTGCATATACGTGTGCATCCGTGTAAACGAACAACGCACACATAACATAACAAATGGCGCCCGCAGCGGTAGCCTGAAGAAGTTGCGGCAACGATCGTCTATCGACCAGCTCGCTCTCGTCGTCTGACATAATCGTCGTCTGACAGTAAAAAAGTGACAGGGTCGTACACTCTACTGTAGTGTAATGAGGACTCTAGTGTAATGGTTTGTCTATCATATCAATAAAAATAATCGATGTGAAGGAAAGACGCGCACACAGGAGCGACGGCCCCAAAGTCATGAGATCGCGATGATCGTGAATCGCCTGAGCGGACCGGCTGCTCCCGACGTGTGACAAAAAGTGAGAAGATCGTGCGTGATTAATAATAATCTCGCGTCTTAACGCAAAAGTGTCTTTTCAAAGCAACAAAAATCATCATGTGGAGGATACTTTATCCTGTCCATGAAAGATCGATTTTTTGAGGTTATATTTTGGGTTAATTTGGACTAATTGTCATGTTGGAATAATTTATTGTAGTATTTTTAGACCTTTCCATTACTTATCCGTGATAGAGCACTAACTATTTGGTGTCTTGTAGACATAAAGAATGCAGAGGATAGACGTGGTGAAAATGGTTTGTCCACTGGCGGAGCATAACAGTGAACAATGTCAATTGCAAGAAGGGCGATCTGACCATACGCCCAATGAGCCCTGTCGTTGCATGCATGTATTGAAGATGGTTTTCAAAAAGATGTGAAATAAACCAAAAAATGTTTTTTCAAAACAAAAATTGTACGCCAAGTATTAAAAGAGTAGCCGTCTCTCACAAAAAAAACTTTAAAAAAAAATCTCACCAAAAAAAACTCTCCCAAAAAAACTCTCTCACCAAAAAAAACTCCCAAAAAATATCTTACAAAAATATTAACGAATCAATATATTAGCCAAGTAAAACTCCTCGTTAAAAAAAAAAAAAAACTTGGTGTACCAGCATTTTACTTCTCGTCCTTATTTCAATGAACTATGTGCGGAAGCAAAACGCTGGTACACCAAGTTTTTTTTTTTTTTTTACCGAGGAGTTTTACTTGGCTAATATATTGATTCGTTAATATTTTTGTAAGATATTTTTTGGGAGTTTTTTTTGGTGAGAGAGTTTTTTTGGGAGAGTTTTTTTTTGTGATATATATAACGGGACCGGAACAGGCTCGTTTATCAATACATTTATTCGGGGTCGAAAAATACAATAGCGCGCCGCGAAGCTGCCGCCCAGGTATAAGACCCGCCTGGAGCAATAGACGCTCAAATACTCATAGCTTCGTCAATTTTACTCCGATCGACTTGAAATTTTTACACAATATTCTTCAGACATTAGGCATTCATTTAAAAAAATGGAAAAAAAAATTTAAATACTTTACCCTGCCCTTAATCATAATTATACTACGCATGACGCACAGTCACGGCACGTGACAGGACCCCGCCCCCCCCCCCCCTTAACAATCAACGCCCTCGTTGATTCAATCAACGCCCTCGTTGATTCAATCATCGCCCTCGTTGATTCAAAATTGTTTCCTTTCAATTTTTCCCTTTTTTTTCTTTTCCAAATTACCAAAAAAAAAATAAAAAAACGTACCCTACGGTTTACTAAGCCCACCGTGAGCAAGTCCCGACAGGACTTACTCCTCGCTGGTGGACTCACCCTCACTGTTAAACCGCTGCAGGCTCCAGGATAGCGGCAGGTACCGCCGTCTCCGGCAAAATCGTCGGTGAACTCTTGGCTCGGTCCTCTGTACGACGTCAGTGGTCCTCCGTATGACGTCAGTGGTCATTCGGATGGGTGGTCTTCGATGCCTGCCGTTCCGGGTGGGGGCCAAGTCCGAAAACTCCACACCCAGATCCTCGATGCCAATGCCCAGTTCCGCGAGCTCCGGGCCGAAATCCGAGGACTACACGTCGAGGGCCCAGCATCCAGATGTCAGTGAAGTCGGTGGATTACTCGTACAGGGTTCCAGCTGGGACCGGCGAAGTGTGCTCCACACTTGCGAGAGATAAGTTTCCTGCTTCCGTAGTCTCGCCCGGTCCTCCAGGAACCCCCCTGTCGAGCCCCAACTGAACTGTGCAAGGGCCCGGGTCCGTAGGGCGTAGCCCCGTTCGACAAGCTCGTCCGCGTACATCCTGTCCTCCTCCTCCTCGTCGTCGAATGAGAAGTCGACCCAGACAGCATCCGCATGGCAGTCCCTGCGAACCACCTCGATCCACCAATTACTGCCGATCATGCCCTGCAGCAGCTCGCAGGTCTCGGACGACCAAACGCCTCCTGGCGATCGAATCCCAGACATTCCGCAGGGAACTAAAGACCACGGAGTGCGCCGCAACCAAGCTGGCATGTGGTACAGGTCATCGTGGTCGGCGAACCCCGTAAACGCCCGATCCCCGTCGTAACTCGGCACTGACCTGGGGTCGCGCGGCTCCTCACAGACCACTACACGGCGGAACCGTCCACAGGATGCCGCCAAAGCGCTGGAATCCCCAGGTGCACCTCCTCCTCGCAAAGTCTTCGCGTTCCCGAATTTCCCAAACGCCTCAAGCTGTCCATCAACTCCTCACGACCATCCGAGGGATGCTCCAGGCTCACCCAGATACGAAAAGGAGAGTCCACTCTCCACACTTTCACCAAATAGGAACCACTCATCACCTCCACGTTTGCGTTCCTGATTGTTGCCATTGTATTTCCCGGATGACGGTTAATTAAAGACTGGCTATACCTCCGATCGGCTATAAGGTGGCAGTCGCTGATGAATTTTGCTGACACCGCGGATCGTATTCCTGTAGATCGCGGAACTCCCGCCGCGACGGTCATTGCTCCTTTCTGCGTTACGTGCCACGCCAAGTCGACAATTTGGAGCTCGCGATCCGTAGTAATTGTGGATTACAACCTCGCTCGTTCTATATATACATTGTTACGTCAAATATTCGGTTGCTTTTACACAGTCAAACATTTACACGCGTGTGAGCGCTTCGGCTTGAGGTTCCCGTACTCTGGTCAGTGAGAACCGAAGCTCTCCCTTTACCACGCCTGACGGTGAACACCGAAGACGCAACCCCGTTTTTGAGTCCTAACCTTGCGGTAAATTACTCGGGACAGGGGTACGAACGTTAATCGGTTACTAGTGATAAAATTGTAGTGTGTAGGGTTTGTGCGTTTTTCAAATTTGTGGGAATCAAGGGTGATATCTCTAATAATGTAAAAAATCTCGCTACAGAAATAAATAAATGTACTTACTGTAGTTCAGAAATTCTTGTAGATCAAAACTGCAATGTCGCTGACGTCGGGGTTGACCAAAAGAATCGATGAAGGGGCGTTGTAAAAAAAAATATTCAAATGTAGATCTCTTTCGTTTCAAATAGAATAATCGTTTGGGTTTTTATTCAAAAATTAATTAAGGCACTTTGGAAAAAGTAAATGGCTGTTCGATATTCCCATTACAAAAATTGGCACGCGATATTTGGTATAAAATGAATAATTATAATAATAATAGGAACAAAAACTTTACTTAATAGCTCAATCCAGATTCTTGAAATAAAATTATAATACTTTGGTAAAAACCAAAGAAAACACCCCAGAACGAAATCCTCGAAGGGATATATTCGAACCGAGAAAAAATTATTAAATTAGCGTCTGGATTTAACGTTCGGTAGAGTCAGTAGAAAGTAAAGAGAAATATTTTCTAAGTCCAAAGTCTTAAAACACAAATATTTTCTAAGTCCAACGTCTTAAAACGCAAATATTTTCTAATTCCAAAGTCTACAGAAAAGAATAATTTCCAAGTCCGAAGACTGCAAAAATGGTCCGAGTCTATCTCCTTATTTCTTTCTTCACTACGAAAATTATGAGTCTACATTTAAACAGAGTAACGTTACTAGGGATTAAGCTGGCGAAGAGAAGAGCCGTCGAAACTCGCAGATTATAACTGCCACTATTCACTTTACACTGGATGAATCGATGATTGAATGCCTTTTGTCGCGAAGAAATGCTCCTTATATAGGTCGCTAATGCGCACTAACCATCTCACCGATATGGGGTGGGAGTCCTTCAAAAGTACAGGTAGACCTAATACATCTTTAGTTTCACAGGGGAAAAACACGTACTCTGATTGTTATAAAATTCCCTCTGGTGTTCACGTGTGTTTATGCTGGGACGAGTCGGGCTCATCGCATTTCTATCCTTGTTACTCCATATTTCTTATTATCAAATTGCTCCGTTAATAAAAGGCGAATTTCGGTAATTTCTCGACGTCATCTGTACGTTCGTAAAATAATGCAGAAGTTCGCTTTTTCCGGAGTTATATATATCTATTATGCATTGAGATATGTGATTTATTAAGTTTCTTGTGTCTCTTTTCTACACCTTCGACTGGTCATTCTGCCTCTAACTAGCAACATAATGCATTGGTGTGCGCCTTGTACGCGATATCGCTTGCATCAGCTGCACCGTTCGCCTGGTATAGGGCGCGGTTTCTTTTATTCTTTATGCGGGCGTACGTGCCGTTCTTCATGCATTTTTCCTTTAGTTTCTTCTTGGTTCTAATTTGGTGATTTGAATTAATTTTTCTACAAGAATTATCATTTACAATTTCAGGAATAATCAATTATTGATTGGGATTTTTCAACATTATTGTTCGGGATTATGCGTCTTCGGGGGCGATTTGAACTTCGCGCCGTCTCTCGTCGAGCGCCGTGGCGCTGTCGGCGCCTTGAAGCGCTGTGGGCGCCCGGAAGCGCGGACCGATCGCGAACTGAGATTCGCGCGGGCTCCCGCGCGACGCGCGCGCCGCTTTTTTGGCGCTCGGACCACCTCGCACTCGGTAGCGTCCATCATCGGCCATTGTTGTGAGGGCTTCGCGGGTGTCAAGTCGTGCGGTACTTCGTCGTCACGTCGTCGGTCTTGTCGGGAGTGCGTTGTCTCGCACGCGTGCTGTTTTTATCTCGTCGGTGGGAACTCGGGTCGTGCCGTCTCGTTTTGCGAGCGCGTTTGCCCTGTCTCCGCGATCGAGGGGTTTGGTTTTCTCGCGGTCTCGCCGCTTTCGCGCTCGATCCTTGGTGGTTCGGTCGCGTTGTCTCGCCGGGCTCGTTCGCGGTCGGTTTCGGGACGTCGTGGTGTCCTCGCGACGGCTCGGGCTCGCCGGGGCGCATCTTTAGTGTCTCGCGCGTCTCCGCGTTCAGCTTTTCTCGCGCGTGTTCGCGTTCTGCCGCCCGGCTTTGTCGCGGGCCGTCTCGGGCGCGTCGGCGCGTCCCCGTGCCGGCTCGGGAGCGTTCCCGCGTTTCACCCCGTCTCGTGCGCGTGTGCATTCTCGCCGGTGTTCGTTCGCGAGCCATTGGGCCTTCCATGGGCATCTTCGCGTCCTCGCGCCGGCTGAAGGGCGCCTTGTGGTTGGCGGATCGGCTCGCGCGTCCGCCATTCCGGTCCGAACCTGCACCGGGCGCGTTCGTGGACGTTGTGGTCGCCCCCATTAGCTTGGTTGGGGAATTCGGCCACGTTCGACCCTCGTCGACGTGCCGGAGTTCAGCGGGGCGACCGATCACGCGGCAGGGCCTCTCACGGGTCTGCTCGTGGCCCAGGTGCGGTTCCCTCGAGACGTTGAGGCGACCTGGGCTAGGAAGGAGTCCACAACGCTCTGCGTCAGGTTCTCGCGTCGCGCGGTCATTTGACCCGATGTAGATAGTAAGGTAAGAGAGCTCTCTTGCGTGCGTGATATAAGAGGTACCTCGCAGCGATTAATTGTCATTCGTTAATTATCAAATTCATTCATTGTAATCGTTATTCCTTGTAAAATTGTATTTCCATTATTCTGTTTTTTATTGAATAAATAATTCGCTTGCCCCGGCTTTTCTCTCTGCCCCGTGAGAGTTTTTACGCCGAGGCAAGTTGTTGTGTTTCCCGCGACATCTGTGTACTTGTTTTATTTACCCAACCTTCCCTCACTCATTCCGCCATTTTAATTTTGTTAGCGATACAGGCAAAAAGGCTATAATTTTCTTCAATTATATTAGTGAGTTATGCAAGAATAAAAGCGCGTATTTCTCCGTTAGTTCGGGCTCTCACTCGTTAGGAATTCGTCCGATATTATATCTTATTTTGCTATATTTTCATACTGGTCCCTTGTCGTGGCGATGTGATTCTTTAAGTATTATAATTCAAGCAGCTTAGGTTGGAACGTCTATAATTTCCATCTCTAATAATAGCAATGTGCAAATTATTGGTTCTCTTATTTCTTAACTCCGTAAATTAATAATTACAAGAGTCATTCCTTCAGTTCAAACAATCTTGGTAAGACTTTACAGTTTTACCGTGTACCTATTTAGTGAAGTTAACATGATTTAATTGTTCTTTCTGCATTATCAAATGAGTACCCTCGAATAATCGCGAAATCATTTATTTAATGTAAACAGTTAAATTTAATTAAAAGATTTTTATCCTACGACCAATTTTTGAAATCTGGTATAAAACACATATTTAATATTTAATTTTATTTATTGTGTACTCGAAAATGTGAGCGAGGCAGAGATTAGGTTTTCTGACATTCCTTCAAAAAGCATTGGGCGTTGGCGCCCCGTCTCGTCTTAGCGGCATGCGGTAATACGCGCGTGCCCCGAGATCTGTAGTTGATGCGAATTGTCGCACAATAGGCTCGCGCGGAGCGATTGATGATTCATTTTTTTCCACGCTGTTACCACTTGAAAACATCTCACCACTACTGTAGTAGCTGGCGAGCATGCTTCTGGCAACACGTAGCCGTCTCCGAGGGGCAGCATAACAGTAAGGCCCGACATTGACCTTGCCTTGCATTTCTCCTCATCGATCGATAAAACGGCGCTTCCCGCTCCATATAGGCTCTATATCGATGGACGTATCGTATTTCCTTCTCTCGTTTTCGCCACTTGTATTCTATTCTCGGGATCCTTTAAACCTTTAATTTGACTGAGTTATTAACAAATTGTTGAATTGTGGGTCGAGAATTTTTCCACGTGAAGAATTCTCGATGGTTAAATAACGGAAGGGAAAGAATAAATTGGTCAACTCGATATTTTGAGCCACACGATTATAATTTTATTTGGCTTGAGAGAGGGGGGAAAGCCGACGGCATAAAACCCCCCTCGAAGTTTCTTTACACGCTGCGAGAAGAGATTTTAAACAGGTGTGGATCGGGTGTGTGTGTGTGTGTTTGTGTGAAATACGCGTGCACGTGCAGCAGTTAAGGAGAGTGCACCTCCTGCGGATCGAAAGATCGCGCTGTAGTGGCTGAGCCACACGGATCCGACGCTCGTGCAGATCGCGTTTTCCGTGGTGTTCGGAACACCTACTCGTTTGTCCCTTTCGGGGATCGCGGGTCGGAATCCCGTCCGTCCTACCTACGATCGGTGAAAAGGCTGTCGCCCGATGCTACGTACGAACGCGAATCGACCCGAAATCTCCCCAACGTGGAAGCCAAAACCCCCGATAAACGCGGACGATCGTCGTCGTTAACCCGAAATTCGCGGTTTTCAATTCTCTCCCCCGTCGAGACGCGGATTCCGACCGGAGAAATCGAACTCTCGGACAGAAGTCAACCACTTGACTGCCCAAGAGCGACTGCCCGTTCCCGCGCTCCCGAAAAACTCCTCTCCCGCGCGGGCGCCACCATCGATCCCGCTTCGCTCGACCGTCGACCGTGTCATTCCCTGCGCGGACCGAGGCGGTGGCGCCACCGAACATCCGTTCTACGGAACAATTGTTTAACATTTTTTTGTTTAATGTTCATAGTTACGTCAGGACGTAACAACATTACGGGGGGGGGGGGGGGGGGGGGGGGGGTGAGCGCGCGAAACGCGCAGGGGGCGAAGCCCCCTAGTATATATATCTCTCTATATTATAAAAAGATCTCGCCGCCGCCGCCGCCGCCGCCGCCGCCGCCGCCGCCGCCGCCGCCGCCGCCACCGCCGCCGCCGCCGCCGCCGCCGCCGCCGTGTCAAGAATCGAGGGGGGTCAGTATCCGGGGGGGGGGGGGGGGGGGTCAGCATGTCCCGGTTGTTGACCCCCCGCCGGGGTGGTCGTGGCTGGCCGGGGTCAAATGACACACCCAGGCCTAAGGGTTAGGTTAGGTAGGGTTAAGTTAGGTAGGGTTAAGTTAGGTAGGGTTAAGTTAGGTAGGGTTAAGTTAGGCAGGGTTAAGTCAGGTAGGGTTAAGTTAGGTAGGGTTAAGTTAGATAGGGTTAAGTTAGGTAGAGTTAAGTTAGGTAGGATTAAATCAGGTGGAATTAAGATAGGTAGGGTTAGTTAGGTAGGATTAAATGAGGTGGAATTAAGATAGGTAGGGTTAAGTTAGGTAGGGTTAATTTAGGTAGGGTTAAGTTAGGTTGGGTTAAGTTAGGTAGGGTTAAGTTAGGTAGGGTTAAGTTAGGTAGGGTTAAGTTAGGTAGGGTTAAGTCAGATCGGGTTAAGTTAGGTAGGGTTAAGTTAGGTAGGGTTAAGTTCGGTAGGGTTAAGTTAGGTAGGGTTAAGTTAGGTAGGGTTAAGTTAGGTAGGGTTAAGTTAGGTAGGGTTAAGTTAGGTGGGTTAAGTTAGGTAGGGTTAAGTTAGATAGGGTTAAGTTAGGTAGGGTTAAGTTAGGTAGAGTTAAGTTAGGTAGGGTTAAGTAAGGTAGCGTCAAGTCAGGTAGGGTTAAGTTAGGTAGGGTTAAGTTAGGTAGAGTGAAGTTAGGCAGGGTTAAGTTAGGTAGGATTAAATGAGGTGGAATTAAGTTAGGTAGGGTTAAGTTAGGTAGGGTTAAGTTAGGTAGGGTTAAGTTAGGTAGGGTTAAGTCAGATCGGGTTAAGTTAGGTAGGGTTAAGTTAGGTAGGGTTAAGTTCGGTAGGGTTAAGTTAGGTAGGGTTAAGTTAGGTAGGGTTAAGTTAGGTAGGGTTAAGTTAGGTAGGATTAAGTTAGGTAGGGTTAAGTTAGGTAGGGTTAAGTCAGGTAGGGTTAAGTTAGGTAGGGTTAAGTTAGATAGGGTTAAGTTAGGTAGGGTTAAGTTAGGTAGGGTTAAGTCAGATCGGGTTAAGTTAGGTAGGGTTAAGTTAGGTAGGGTTAAGTTCGGTAGGGTTAAGTTAGGTAGGGTTAAGTTAGGTAGGGTTAAGTTAGGTAGGGTTAAGTTAGGTAGGGTTAAGTTAGGTAGGGTTAAGTTATGTAGGATTAAGTTAGGTAGGGTTAAGTTAGGTATGATTAAGTTAGGTAGGGTTAAGTTAGGTAGGGTTAAGTTAGGTAGGGTTAAGTCAGGTAGGGTTAAGTTAGGTAGGGTTAAGTTAGATAGGGTTAAGTTAGGTAGAGTTAAGTTAGGTAGGATTAAATGAGGTGGAATTAAGATAGGTATGGTTAAGTTAGGTAGGGTTAATTTAGGTAGGGTTAAGTTAGGTTGGGTTAAGTTAGGTGATTTTTCTAAGCTCCATGGGGGTTCCCGAGGGATAGGGTTTCCGATTGCAAGGGTTCCCGAGAGAAAGGAGTTCCGAGTACAGAGTTATCGAGGCATAGGGGTTCGGAGTATGGGAGTTCCCGAGGGATAGGGGTTCCGAGTATGGGGGTCCCGAGGGATAGGGGTTTTGAGAGACGGGGGTCCCGAGGGATATGGATTCTGAGGGATGGGAGGGACGTCCCGAGGGATGGGGGTTCCGAGTTAAGTAGAATTAAATTAAGTAGGTTTACGTTTGGTAGTGTTTAGTTAAGTAGGTAGTAGTTAGGTAAGTAGGGTTCTGTTAGATAGGGTTAAGTTAAGTAGGGTTCTGTTAAATAGGGTTAAGTTAGGTAGGGTTAAGTTAATCAGGGTTAGGTTAGGTAGGTTTAAGACGCCGAGGGGGGGGAGCGCGCGAAGCGCGCGGGGGGGGCGAAGCCCCCCCCCTGGGGTTGGCGCGCGAAGCGCGCAGGGGGCGAAGCCCCCTAGTATATATATATATATACTAGGGGGCTTCGCCCCCTGCGCGTTTCGCGCGCTCACCCCCCCCCCTCAGCGTCTTAAACCTACCTAACCTAACCCTGATTAACTTAACCCTATCTAACAGAACCCTACCTAACTTAACCCTATCTAACAGAACCCTACCTAACTTAACCCTACCTAACTTAACCCTACCTAACTTAACCCTACCTAACTTAACCCACCTAACTTAACCCTACCTAACTTAACCCTACCTAACTTAACCCTACCTAACTTAAACCCACCTAACTTAACCCTGCCTAACTTAACCCTACCTAACTTAACCCTACCTAACTTAACCCTACCTAACCCTACCTAACTTAACCCTACCTAACTTAACCCTACCTAACCCTACCTAACTTAACCCTACCTAACTTAACCCTACCTAACTTAACCCTACCTAACTTAACCCTACCTAACTTAACCCTACCTAACTTAACCCTACCTAACCCTACCTAACTTAACCCTACCTAACTTAACCCTACCTAACTTAACCCTACCTAACTTAACCCTACCTAACTTAACCCTACCTAACTTAACCCTACCTAACTTAACCCTACCTAACTTAACCCTACCTAACTTAACCCTACCTAACTTAACAATATCTAACTTAACCCTACATAACTTAACAATATCTAACTTGACCCTACCTAACTTGAAGCTACCTAACTTGACGCTACCTAACTTAATTCTATCTAACTTAATCCTACCTAACTTAATTCTACCTAACTTAATCTTACCTAACTTAATCTTACCTAACTTAATTCTATCTAACTTAACCCTACCTAACTTAACCCTACATAATTTAATCCTACCTATCACGGGACCCACATCCCTCAGAACCCCTATCCCTCCGGACGTCCCTCCCATCGCTCAGAATCCATATCCATCGGGACCCCCCTTCCGTTCCTCAGATCCCCTATCCCTCGTTCGCGCGCTCACATGTCCTTTTTTCATTTTCCAAAACCATAAATCCCCCAAGGCCTGATTTTTCAAAGCCCTTTTCCAAAAACATAGGCCCCCAAGCGCGGATCTTTCGATGGCCTTTTTCAAAAACATAGACTCCGAAATACCAGATTTTTCTTAGCGCTTTTCCAAAAACATAGGAACGCCAAGTCATGGCGGGCCTATGTCCGTATATAAAAAATATCGACATCTTTTTATAATATACAGATAATATATCTGGGTATTTTATAATACCCAGAATAGGGGGCCTTAAGGGACTTAGAAAAATTCAGGCCCCAGGGCCCCTTGGAGGACTTAGAAAAATTCAGTCCCAAGGGCCCCTTGAAGGACTTAGAAAAAGTCATCCGAAGTCCCTTCCCAGGTCACCTTCAACGTGCGGTTTGGTGAAGCTGACCCCCTCCCTCGATTATCCTACACGGCGGCAGCGGCGGCGGCGGCGGCGGCGAGATATTTTTATTATATAGAGTGACATATATACATATAGTATATACAGGGTGATTCAGAATGTTTTTGTCAGCCGTTGAGGAATGGTAGTTTACCACCTCAGGAACAAAGTTACTTAGCCGTTTTTCGAAATTTGCAATATTTATTTATTTATAAGCATTGCAAATTTGAAAAAAAAAAAAAAATCGACCAATGGGAGCGACGGATCTTCGCGCCATGCCGGCGCGAGAACGCGAGGAATGAACTTGGCAACGTCGGACGGTGCACGACTCCTGTCACGGGGAAATTCTGCGGTCATATCGATTCGAGCCAGTTGGCCGATGACGGCTCGTGTCAGCTGGTGGAATTTTATCGATGATCGGGAAAATTCGAGAGAACGATATGTAAGCTGAGAGCTCACAATTCGGTATTTCGCAGTGATTCTCGTGTTAAACGAGTGCATGGCAGTGACCAAGTGTACGTGAATGTACACTAGTTTAGTGCGACGGTGATCGTGGGGTTATGTCAGGGGTTATGTGAGGGGTTAGAGACGAGTTTTGTCAGATAAAAATGTTTCTTGTATCTGAAAAATTCTTATCTGAACGTGTAAAATAAATTTGAAAATCATAAAAATGTAAGTGCCACGAGCGGTGTAGGTCATTTCGTCCGGGTATTGGATCCTTCGTCTTTCCTTCATGATTGCTTGTCTTCGCTCTCTGTCGTTTCATCACGGATCGTTCTCGTCCGACTGCTTTGTACTCGATAGGATAGTCATAAGGTTCTCAATTTTCAAACAAGTGCGCGTCTTAGATGGTAAAACACCAGCCCCGTCAATTCGTTGGTTAATGCATCGTCACTTGGGGCGAGAAACCAAAGCGCACACTTTCCGCTCAACTTACTCTCAACGTGCGCTCAACTTACCCTCAACGTACAATCGATTCGAAAAATGCAATCTACAGATCCTGTCCGACGTGATCAACATGCATTGAAGGTTAATTATCGATCGCTTCTCTGATAGAATGAGTTTACACAACGTCAGTCGATTCATACAAACAGAGACCCTAACTACCGTACAAGATGCTTCAGGATCTTGCACACTGGCAGATTTGCAAGCACCGGGTCTTCCTCTTTTTCTTCATTCTCCACTGCTCAGCTTGCTCTTATCTTAAGTTCAACTAACATTAAACTTACCCTCAACTTACAGGGCAACTCACATTCAGTTGGAGAAACTAAAACCATAATACGTAATGAAATTAATTTCGTTCCTTGGTATTAATTTCTCCAGTTGGGCGTGAGTTGTCCAGTGAGTTGAGAGTGTATTGAGCGTAAGTTGAGCATAAGTCGAGAGCAAGCAGAGTGATGTAGAACGAAAAATAAGGATGAATCTCTGGTGATTGAAAGTCTTACAGCATACACAATTCTGAAGCATGTTGTACAGTTAAGGCCTCTGTTGTATGAATCGACTGACGTTGTGTAAAATCATTCTGTCAGAGAAGCGATCGATAATTAACCTTCAATGCATGTTAATCACGTCGGACAGGATCTTTAGATTGAATTTTTCGATTTGATTGTACGTTGAGGGTAAGTTGAGCGTAAGTTGAGAGTAAGTTGAAGGTAAGTTGAGCGTAAATTAAGAATAAGTGAAGAGTAAGTTGAACGTAAGGTGAGAGTAAATTGGGACCAAGTTGAGCGATACAAAACCACTGTTGAATCACTTTTGACGTTTGCGATGCTGCCAGCATTAAATTGAAAATAAATTTCTCCAGTTTCGCAAGATTTATCTTTTAAATTAAAGGTATGTTGAACGTAAGTTGGGAGTAAGCGTAGAGCGATGCATAGCGAGCAAAAAGGATGAAGCTTCGGAACTTGCAAGTCCGTCAGTGCGGAATAATCTATAAAATGGCGTCGAGACGCTGCGGCGTCTCTTGAAAACAAGTTATACAATCAGAGTCTCTATTACTTATGTTGTGCAAACTAATTCCATAAGAGAACAAGTCGGTAATTATTCAACATTTAACATTATTCAAGTCGGGCAGGATCTCTAGATTGTATTTTTCGAGTTTATCGTAAGTTCAGAATAAGTTGAGCGTAAGTTGAGGGAAAGCTGAGATCAAGTGGAGTGTTGCAAATCCACTGTAAAAATTATACTTTAATGGTTGCAATTCCGCCAGCACCAAATTAAAAGCATTTACTGAAGTTTGCGTCTCATTTGACGTGAAACACGGTCATTCGATCGAAACATTGACGGAGTATACGTTGATCTAACGAACCCTGTGACCCGTCACCCTTGAATACTCCAAATAAATCTATCATTCGCCTGCATCGAATGTTATTGTAGTGAATCACGAACCCTGCGATTCATTTCTCCAGCTTGTCTTGACTTGTCCTGTAAGTCGGGAGTATGTTGAACGTAAGTTAAGCATAAGTTGAGAGTAAACAGAGCGATTCAGAACGAACAAAAAGCATGTAGTCGCAGGTTTCGCAGTGTGCAGAATTCCGGATCCTCTTGGGCAGTTAGCACCCCAGTTTGTATGATCGACTTATACGATGCAAACCTACATTCCATAATAGAACCAATAGCGGTAATTAATCTACAATGAACGCTAATCAATTTAGTCAAGATATCTCGATTGAACTTTTCGAATTGAGCGCACATTGAGAGTAAGTGGAGCGGAAAGTGTGCGCTTAGGTTTCTCGCCCCAAGTGACGATGCATTAAGACACGCACTTGTTTGGAAATTAAGAACCTTATGACTATCCTATCGAGTACAAAGCAGTCGGACGAGAACGATCCGTGATGAAACGACAGAGAGCGAAGACAAGCAATCATGAAGGAAAGACGAAAGATCCAATACCCGGACGAAATGACCTACACCGCTCGTGGCACTTACATTTTTATGATTTTCAAATTTATTTTACACGTTCAGATACGAATTTTCCAGATACAAGAAACATTTTTATCTGATAAAACTCGTCTCTAACCCCTCACATAACCCCTGACATAACCCCACGATCACCGTCGCACTAAACTAGTGTACATTCACGTACACTTGGTCACTGCCATGCACTCGTTTATCACGAGAATCACTGCGAAATACCGAATTGTGAGCTCTCAGCTCACATATCTTTCTCCCGGATTTTCCCGATCATCGATAAAATTCCACCAGCTGACACGAGCCGTCATCGGCCGACTGGCTCGAATCGCCATGATAGCAGAATTTCCCCGTGACAGGAGTCGTGCACCGTCCGACGTTGCCAAGTTTATTCCTCGCGTTCTCGCGCCGTAATGGCGCGAAGATCCGTCGCTCCCATTGGTCGATTTTTTTCAAATTTGCAATGCTTATAAATAAATCAATATTGCGAATTTCGAAAAACGGCTTAGTAACTTTGTTCCCGAGATGGTGAACCACCATTCCTCAACGGCTGACAAAAACATTCTGAATCACCCTATATATATATAAATACTAGGGGGCTTCGCCCCCTGCGCGCTTCGCGCGCCAACCCCAGGGGGGGGGGCTTCGCCCCCCCCCCGCGCGCTTCGCGCGCTCCCCCCCCCCCTTCATCGTCTTAAACCTACCTAACCTAACCCTGATTAACTTAACCCTATCTAACAGAACCCTACTTACCTAACTCCTACCTACTTAACTAAACACTACCAAACGTAACCCTACTTAATTTCATTCTACTTAACTCGGGACCCCCATCCCTCAGAACCCCTATCCCTCGGGACGTCCCTCCCATCCCTCAGAATCCATATCCCTCGGAACCCCCCATCTCTCAAAACCCCTATCCCTCGGGAATCCCATACTTGAAATCCATATCCCTCGGGACCCCCATGCTCGGAACCCCTATCCCTCGGGAACCCCGTTACTCGGAATCCTTATCCGTCGGGATCTCCCATCTCTCGGGAACCTCCATACTCGGGAACTCCCATACTCCGAACCCCTATGCCTCGATAACTCTCGTACTCGGAAATCCTTTTTCTCGGGAACCCCTGCAATCGGAAACGCTATCCCTCGGGAACCCCCATGGAGCTTAGAAAAATCACCTAACTTAACCCTACCTAACTTAACCCTACCTAACTTAACCCTACCTAACTTAACCCTACCTAACTTAACCCTACCTAACTTAACCCTACCTAACTTAACCCTACCTAACTTAACCCTACCTATCTTAACCCTACCTAACTTAACCCTACCTATCTTAATTCCACCTCATTTAATCCTACCTAACTTAACCCTACCTATCTTAATTCCACCTCATTTAATCCTACCTAACTTAACCCTACCTAACTTCACTCTACCTAACTTAACCCTATCTAACTTAACCCTACCTAACTTAACCCTACCGAACTTAACCCACCTAACTTAACCCTACCTAACTTAACCCTACCTAACTTAACCCTACATAACTTAACAATATCTAACTTAACCCTACATAACTTAACAATATCTAACTTGACCCTACCTAACTTGACGCTACCTAACTTAATTCTATCTAACTTAATCCTACCTAACTTAATTCTATCTAACTTAATCCTACCTAACTTAATTCTATCTAACTTAATCTTACTTAACTTAATTCTATTTAACTTAACCCTACCTAACATAACCCTACATAATTTAATCCTACCTATCACGGGACCCACATCCCTCAGAACCCCTATCCCTCGGGACGTCCCTCCCATCGCTCAGAATCCATATCCATCGGGACCCCCCTTCCGTTCCTCAGATCCCCTATCCCTCGTTCGCGCGCTCACATGTCCGTTTTTCATTTTCCAAAACCATAAATCCCCCAAGGCCTGATTTTTCTAAGTCCTTTTCCAAAAACATAGGCCCCCAAGCGCGGATCTTTCGATGGCCTTTTTCAAAAACATAGACTCCGAAATACCAGATTTTTCTTAGCGCTTTTCCAAAAACATAGGCCCGCCAAGTCATGGCAGGCCTATGTCCGTATATAAAAAATATCGAGATCTTTTTATAATATAGAGATAATATATCTGGGTATTTTATAATACCCAGAATAGGGGGCCTTAAGGGACTTAGAAAAATTCAGGCCCCAGGGCCCCTTGGAGGACTTAGAAAAATTCAGGCCCAAGGGCCCCTTGAAGGACTTAGAAAAAATCATCCGAAGTCCCTTCCCAGGTCACCTTCACCGTGCGGTTTGGTGAAGCTTACCCCCCCTCGATTATCCTACACGGCGGCAGCGGCGGCGGCGGCGGCGGCGGCGGCGGCGGCGGCGAGATATTTTTATTATATAGAGAGATATATTTTTTGTGAGAGACAGCTACTATTTTAATACTTGGCGTACCATTTTTGTTTTGAAGAAACATTTTTTGGTTTATTTCACATCTTTTTGGAAGTCATCGACAATAAGTGCACGCGAAGTTGTGAAACGTCAGATCGCACTTGTTGCAACTAACGTTGTTCACTATTATGCTCAGCCGCTCCGCCAGTGAACGAACCATTTTTATCACTTCCATCCTCTGTATTCTTTATTTCTACAAGACACCAAATAAAAGTAGTAAAATAAAATATCCCAACGTGACAATGAGTAATAATAAAGCCAAAAATATAACCTTCAAAAGTCGATTTCTTTACCAACAGGATAACGTATCCTCCACATTTTCGTTTGGTTGTTTTGAAAAGGCACCATTCAAGTATTATTAAAAAATCACACGTATAAATTAAATATAATAGAGACTGTAATTTTATTTTTTTATAATCGTCACGCACGTCGCTGTCACTTTATTTTTCATTTCTTTTTTCTGTCAGACGACGAGAGCGAGCTGGTCGGCAGACGATAGTCACCGCAATTTGTCTTATGTGAAGGAATTTCCTTCACACCGATACACACGTATATGGAATCGGACAAATTTGTTTCCAATGTGTGAGTTCGGACAAAAGTGAAATGTACGAGATATTAGTACTTCGAGAACCGATTTTATCGCACGAGGTCTCATTAAATCGGGGGGAAAAAATAGAAAATATTGGCGCTGATACATTTAGCGTCTGCGATGTATTGCCTGAGATAATTAGAGTAACTGACGAAGTGTGAGTGTGCTGGTACACGCCATGCACGTATATGGATCGGACAAATTCGCGTTCAACGTTGTGTGCGTGCGGACAAAACTAAACTTTTTTCGCAAAGTCAAGATCGTAAATGGCCAGATGTTAGCATTTCAGGCACCGATTTCAGTGAACCAGGGCTCATTCGAAACAGAAAAAAAATAAAAAATATTGAACCTGACACATTTGGCGTCCGCGACGTGTTGACTGAGATAATTCCAGTTAGACTTTCGTAGCAGACGAAAAAGACCGAACGTGCTGTAATATAAGAGTAGCGCTAGCGTCTCGTCGTGAGAGTCTCGTGAGGCGGCATTACAGAAGATTTCTTTTAATACTTGGCGTCGAGACGCTACCGCGTCTCTTGATCAGCGTAATGCGGGACTTGGCATCAGTCGGTTTACGTCTGTCGTCCTAAGCGGAGCATTCGCTGAGGTACAATTTCTACGGCATGCTATAAGATTTTTGCTTCCTCATAGAGGAAGCTTGGTTTTCATGAAATTTTTTTTTTAGATTTCCATGTCAGTATGCTTAGAATATATGTATGTGTGTGTGCGTGTGTGGGGCCTCGAAATTTTCGAGGTCGCTCTCACTCAGTAACCGTTTGAGCAATCGGGCTCAAATTTGGCACGCAAGTAGAGTAGTTGTCCCCCTTTAAATGTTGCGATTATTAAAAAAACAAGTATAGTAATTAAGATTTTATGGAATTTTTAATTTGTTAAAAAACGGCTGATTATTTTTTGTACTGTATGGTATTGAATTTTGGCGAAATCGGTAAAGCGGTTCGGATTTCATAGAATTCTGAATTTTCCGAAAAAAATAAATTTTGCTCTAAGTCGCGTCGTATCTTAACAAATGAACCGAAATTCACCGCTCAATAATCGGTCTCCAGGCGACTAGCTAGTTCATTTTTTTTGTCACTTCTTTCACCCCTCGGTAGGGGTGAATGGGATGACGTAATTTGATTTTTTATAATAATAACAAGATTTCACTCCCCCCCCCCCTGGTAAGGGTGCGTTCCGGGGGTCGGAGCGAGTTCCCGATTATTCGTCAGGTCTTTATAGTCGAAACAACAATCCGAAACAAAAATAATTGAGATCTCGAATGTGGATTTTACATAAAAATAAAAAGATTTCATCCCCCGGTAAGGGTGCGGGACATTGATATAAAATCGGGAACTCGCGTATCTGATTTTCATATTTATGCATTCAGTAATTCCAAGAACTAATACGAAGAACGTTTGTTTACAGATTTACAGCGTTAATCGAAATATTCATCGGCTATATCATCAGCGATCATCAGCGATTAATCGAAACAAAAGCGATAGTCAAGGCGCAAAAAGTAAGTATCATCGATTGAATTAATTCATCAATATCATCATAACCCTAAAGGCCTCAATCCTAATGAATTGTTCGTTTCAATGAGGAAGACAGAATCGCCAAGCATACATAATTGTAAGTACTCTATTTTACGTGACTAGTTACAATACCACGCGCGATACCCAAAGCTTCAGCAAAGCATTTTCTTGTATCTTCCTTGATCTATCTGTTTGTTTACTTGATGGTGCATTCTCGATGTTACACATTCACGGTATACACTTCCTATTCTATTCTATTCTATGGTCACGTGTGAGTATTTTTTAGATTCAAAGGTCATTGAATCGGATTTCAATCATTGAAAGGGATTCATTGAAAGGTCGTTGAAAGGGATTCATTGTTTTTATTTTCTCACTTGTCGTTATCGTTCTAATTTTTCCAGCGATCACCTACACCTCGTCGTCCGTGATGGCACCTTCGTTACGCCGGCACCTAATGGCGAATAAAATAGTAGTAATACGGCTCTTGACACCGGCGTCGCCACTAGTCCACAGTGCGATAGATCGAGCAATGTATCATTCGATCGCCGAGAAAAAATACGAGTACTCTTGACTTTATCGTATCAAACACAAAAAATAAATTTCGTATCTAAGTTACTAGCTGGTAATTTTTTCTTATTTCAGTAAAATCTCCGTTCATTCCGGGGAAACGATATTCCACCACACGGTTTTTTCTTCGACAAACGTGTTCGCGCAGAGGAAGGTTACGCAGCCCGTATGCTTGAAGTTCGAGAAACATGTAAGTATTCACATTCAACTCTCACACAGGAAACGGAAGTCCCTATTAAAATTAATATTTCTATCATAAATTATCGTATTTTAGTTCTCCCAATCCGGAAAGGGATCGTTTGTCGCTACCGTACGAGTTGTGGCTGCTCACACGAGCGACCCACTCGCGGTTGTGTCGGCCTCGGCCAAACAGGTTCAGGGCGTTACCAGCACCACAAATCCTCGTCCGCCGTTGGTGCTGGTAACGTGTACGCCGAGGAGCGTGAAGGAATCGACATCGTGAGTACATTTATTAATTTACCTCGACGATGCCCTTGTATCGAATCGACCGATTGAACGGAGCCGAATGTCGCCGAATTGCTCCGAGCCCTCTCGCGCCTATGCGCGACAAACCAACTTACTTAACTTAAATTTTATGTGTTACATGTCAAGAGTTGAGGACTTCTTTGAGAAGCTTGACGGGGAGTTGTCGGCTGACCGCAACGACGAATCGGAGAAGTAAGAATCAAGTGGTTCGTTGGTCGTTATTCCTTGCCCTAAAATGCCATAAAAATATTTCGACAAACCAACGTTCTTTACTTAAATTTTATGTGTTACATGTCAACAGCTGACCACGTATCCAACGCCGTCGATACGAACGAGGATGACGAAAATCCGTAAGTATCAAGTGGTTCGTTGGTCGTTATTCCTTGCCCTTTCTTCCAGCCTCCTTGGCTTTTGAAAATTCTTTAAGGGGGGAAACCAGTTTAGACCGATCAAAAAATCGACTTTTTTATTGCAGAAATTGTTAGTATAACTCCTCAAGAATATGTGGTAAACATTTGAAACCAAAATTCGCATTATTTCCGATGTTATGAGCACTTGAGTGACCGCCCGTCGGTTCGGCGCCGAAGCGCGCGGTACACCGAGAGAAAAAGTTTCCTTGATTCAATAAAATTTCCTTGAAATCTCAACCTATGAAACATTTCTTTGAGGTCAATGAAATAATATCCTTAAGTTAATATTATATTTTCTTTGAATGATGTCATCAACCAAATTATAGGTTATGTTCACCAAGTTTTTGGTTACGTACCATAGTACTTAGATATGTTTACCAATAACTTCGATGGTTTAAGGTAGTCCTTGCGCCTGGTGTCGAGTTCGCATAAGTTTTCGAAAATTGAGAGACAATTGCAACCATTTCTCGATAACATAAAAATCTGAAAAAAATCATGCAAATTAAAGGCACTGAAAAGATTAATTTTTCATAATAATAATTACAAAATGTTATTAACAAATTGATGAAAAAAACATTGTTTAACAAATATTTCGATGACCCAAGTTTTTTGGTGGATGAAAATGATTCCTTCGTTTTTCGGAATACGTATGAATTTTTTCAGATTTTAGAGTTCACTTTGAATTTTCACATATTTTCCCTATAAAAACACACGACTTTCAAAGTGAACTCTAAAATCTGAAAAAATTCATACGTATTCAGAAAAATGAACGAATCATTTTCATAAAAAAAAGTTGGGTCATCGAAATATTTGTTAAACAATGTTTTTTTTTCATCAATTTGTTAATAACATTTTAGAATTATTATTATACAAAATTAATCTTTTCAGTACCTTTAATATGCATGAATTATTTCCGATTTTTATACCATCGAGAAATGTTCGTAATTCTCTCTCAAATTACTCGAATTTATGCGAAATGAATTTCGGTCGCAAGGACTACCTTAACCAATGATTATCTTCTTGATTTGACTTGACTTAACTATAACATAACAGATCAGCTTGCGCGAGAAACACCAATACGACTTATCGCGAATGAGCCAAACGTTGACAGACCGGGTGCCGTCAGGCATATCGTTTCTTTAAATCAAGGAGATCATGTCTTTGAAATTCAAATAAGAGGAGATGCAAGCCCGAAATGACGCGTACGAACAAGAAGAGGGACTGCTATATGGTGCTGGCATAGCTGATTAACCGCTGATCATTTTATATAATTAATTACTGCCATGAATGTCTTGTTTTCGCTTCATTTTATTTCAAACGCGTTTTTCTCGAAACGACTTTTTTTCAACTGGTGGGCGTTCTAGCTAAAAAAGTTATTGACCAATCGTTCTGAAATTTTTTGTGAATATTCTTTATTCGATTCCAATCTATATGAACCTAAATCTGAGATTATATTGTTATTAAAAAAAAAAAATTTGATGCAAAAAATGTGAAAAAATATGGTGTAAAACAATGATATCGTGTTCAAACTTTTCAAAAACATGAATTTTTTTTTTTACCAGATTTAGGTTCATATTCTTAGAAAATATGTTGTTAACGAGAAAAAAATTTTTGGATGATTACAGATAAAAATTGCGATTTCAGGAGTTCCCGCCAGCAAAATACTTGGGTGGCAATCGTCCATGGACAGCACGTTCTAACGCCACTATTTCCGGGGGAAATTACTTGAAAAAATTCTAAAGTGTACTTCAAACCATAAATAAAATACCCTCCAAGTTTAAACAATTTCAGATTATTCCTTCCCTACTTAAAAAATTCACGAAAAACACAAAAATTTCGGCCTCCTAAACCGGTTTCCCCCCTTAATACGATCCCGTCTATTTCAGAGATGAGCAAGGGGTTCCTCCGCCGGCTCCGGAGAGTTCCCACGACGCGGAGGAGGATGTATTGTCAATTACGTACGTATTAACTATCTGAAATCATGTACATTAGTAGTAAGGTACAGGTATAGGGAGACAGAGGTTACCCCCTCCCTACCTCCCGTCTGGACCGTTGGCGCCAGTGCTAGACAGGGGGAGGGGGAAGAGTGGGGGTAAATTCCCCGAGCTATGATTGGTCTAAAAAATCCCCTCTCCTCCCCCACTCCTTCGGAAAAATTTTCCCTGTAATGTTTGAGAGGAGTGGGAGTAATTAGCATAATTCCCCGAGTTCTGATTAGTCTGAAAAAATCCCCTTTCCTCTCCCACTCCTTCGAGAAAATTTTCCCTGTAATGTTTGAGCGGAGGTGGGGTTGATTAGCATAATTCCCCGAGCGTGGGTTGGTTGCTAGGTCCCCTCTCTTCCGCCCCCGCCACTCCTTTGAATTTTCCCTGTGTCGTCTCGTCCGAGCGCTGCGGTGGCGTCCCCTCTCCTCCGCCCCCACCACTCCGGCTTTTCTCTGTGTCGCAGCGGCCGAGCGTCTCGGCGGTGAGTGGGGGGTCGGTTGGCGTGGGCCTTGATTCCCCGAGCGCTGGTTGGCTGTTAAGCACGTGGAGATGATTTCCCGCGCGCTGATTGGTCGGTTGAGATTTTGTCCACTGCGTCAGATTTTCGAGGCAAAATCGCGAGCGCGATCGTGCAGCAGCAGAAGTCGGTATTGTCACGCAAACCCGTACACAGCTAATATACGCGTTTAAACATAGAATTTTTTGTTTTCCCCACAACACCTTGTGACGAATCTCGCAGATTTACACGCTCGCGCAAACCCATACACATCTAAAAAAATTTATGTTTATACGTATATTAGATGTGTATGGGTTTGCGCGAGCGTGTAAATCTGGAGATTAGACACAAAGGTGTTGTGGGGCAAACACAAAAATTCTATGTTTAAACGTATATTAGATGTGTGCGGGGTAAAATCGAGCGCGATCGTGCAGCAGCAGCCGTCGGTATTGTAGATTTTTAGCCTACGATCGGTAACTAGCGATTTTCGATGGTAAGTTTTCCAGGTGGGTAAGTATTACAAATGGTGAAACAGAATTTTCCTGCCGGTTTTCGCTGGGCGGATGATGGTAATTTTGTTCGGGAAGGTAAGCCGTGAAATAAAAATAAGATTTTCACATAAGTAGTTTTATTAGACCGTTGTACACGAAGACAGAGAAGTTTACAGATACACGATTGTCACGAAAAGAGCCAAAGTATTAAAATTAAAGTACATCTTATAGGTAATTACAATATGATACGATGATGATGATTATGACTGCCGTCGTTGTATGATACAAATGAGAAATTATATAGATTGTCGCGGGGGCTTCGCTTATAAACAGACACAGAACACTCATATTTACAGGGTTTGTCGTTATTAGGTTGTCTCCTGATTTTTCACCGCAAGTACTTTCCGCAGCTCGTGTGTGATAAACGCAGTGCACAATACGGTGAGCTCGAGGAACACGATGCCGAACGTGAGTTCGACAAATTCAGCATCCATGCGATGCTGTACGGCGTCTTTCAAAGATTTGAAATTATTTTTTATCAATTCTTTGACGCGTTGTTCGTTGATTTTTTCGTGTGTTTCGTTAGCCGGAATATGCAGCAGTAATTCGGAGCAAAGTACTTCGGCGCACTTCTGAACATGTGCGGTGTTCCTTTGAAGTCGTCTGAAGCGCTCGTCGGTGCACACCATTATCTGCAGCAGCCCGTCGTACGATGGTTTCTGCATCACCACAGCGGGTGAATAATTCTTGCGTTTCTTCTTCGGCGGTTGCTCGGGTTCCAGCTGACTCTCGGTCACCTCATCAACGGGTGTTTCTTCAACACGGCGATCAAACACAATAGATTTCTTCCACCGCGCTGATTGATCGGTTGAGGTTTTGTCCACCGCGTCAGATTTTCGAGGTAGAATCGAACGATCGTGCAGCAGTAGAAGTCGCCGGTATTGTAGTTTTTAGACGGCGACTAGTAAAGAGCGCTTTTCAGCCGCAGCAGATTTTCAAAGTAAATTCTAGCGATCGTAAAATCGACGGTATTGTAGATTAGAGGAGTAGTGGGTTTGTCTATTATCATTCTCCGAGCGTCTACATTAAAGACGAGAGTTTTCCGCGGGTCTAGATTCTCCGAGTGATGGCTGACCCTGTATTTATCCCGGCGAGATGATTTCCCTAGCGTTGATTGGTCGTCGAGCGCTTTCCGCCTTGGCAGATTTTCGTTGTAACATCTAGCGATCGTTCAATCGCCGGTATTGTAGATTAGAGGAATAGCGGGATTGGTTACTATCGTTCACCGAGGGTCTACAGGGAAGTCGCATGTTTTTCGTGCGCCTTGATTCCCCAAGCGCTGGTTGACCGAATATTTTTTCCGACGAGAGGGTTTCCCTAGCGCTGATTGGTCTTTGAGAGTTCGTTTGTCGCGGCAGATTTGGAAAGTGAAAATCGTCCGGTCATGCAACCATTGGCATTATCGATTTTACATAAGACGTTTCAATTCTCCAATTAAATTGTCAGGGGCTCACGTGTAGTGAGGGCGTCTATGCGTTTTTCAGGGATCATTTTGACTTTTCATAGTTAGATTATACAACGGTAGAGGTGGCGTTAGTTGTCAGTAAACTTTTTTTTAATTTGACGTTCGTGCGTCCGTGCATCCGTTCGCGCGCGCGCGCGTGTGTGTGTGTGTGTGTGTGTGTGGGTGCGTTCGACCGTGTGTACGACAGTGCGTCCATGCGCCCATGCGCCCGTGAGTGCACATGTGCACCGATATGTGCATCCGTGTGAGGGTACGTGCATTCATGCATTCGTACGTCCGCCATTGAACGCGGTTTCAAGTTATTATTTTTTAGTTTGTTGAAGCATCGATCTCATTGAAAAATATGACGGAGAATTCGTTGTCTACGGGCAAATATACACCGGAATAAGGAAAAATAAAAAGTGTTTTCGCAACTCAAAGTAATTTCGCAAGTTTATCGGAATATCATTCGTTTATTAAAATCGTGGCTACTTTTTCCCGATCAATTGTACTTGGATCTTCTACCGTCGTTTGAAACCAAATTTAATAACGGTAAAAATACCGTAAGACAGAACACGGTAACCGGATTCCCTAATTTTCGTGCATCCACGCGTCCGTGCGCCAGTTCGCAGGTGTGCGTATACGACCTGTGTCCAGGAGTCGTTGTGTGCATGCGTACATCCGTGTGTGCATGCGTACGTGCGTCAATTTGGTCGAGCGTGCTAGCGTCTGTGTATCCGCGGGTGCGTACGCATGCGAAGAAGGTTCCGAAAAAGATCTGGAACTCGAAAGTTTGTACTAGCTCATACAAGCGCTTTTTTCTGCAATCAACATTTGTTCCCTGAAATGACAATGTAACCGCACCAACAACATTGAACGCAATTATGAGTTATTATTTTTTATTTTGTTGGAGCATTGCGCTCATTGAAAAAAGTCGTGGTGAATTCGTTGTCTACGGTGTAATATACATTAAAATAAGGTATTAAAAGTAAAAAAGTTTTTTCACACGTTTTTCGAAATTTCATCGCTTTTCTGAGATCGAGGATACGTTTTTCTAGATCGACTGAACCTGGATTTTCTTCCATCGTTTGAAAGAAAATTCAATAACGAAGAGAATGCCGTACGACGAAACGCGATATCTTGGTTCCTGAATTTTTCACAAAATTGTGAAGCCGAACGCTCAAAACGCAAATTTTTCCAAACATACGCTTGAGTTCTTTTTCGATAAATTTTTTGTTTTCGAGAAGTTTTAAAGTCCATGCTAAATTTCATTGCAAATTACTAGGTGCTTCGGAAAAACACCGTTACGACAAATGAAACAGAAGATCGTGATTGTTGAGAAACTCCTGGAATATTTTATTTTACTTTTTCACGAACTTATTTTATTTATTGAACACATTTGACACGTTAGCTCAAGAGAGAATGATAGAAGTGTGAACCATTACGTCGAGGATTAAGAGTCAGTCAAACAAGTACGTTTTTATTATAAGGACTACTTTTGATGCGGGTTTTCGAGACATGAATCTTTAAACATTTATTTATATACAGATTGCGTAATACACATGGGTAATCGAAAACATATTATTATTTTGTACGTTAACATTATTCTTACAATTTATATGTTCGGTAAATTCTTCGCGAAATTGATGTACATTTGCAAA
This sequence comes from Pimpla rufipes, assembly GCA_963932165.1. Classification (NCBI taxonomy): domain Eukaryota; kingdom Metazoa; phylum Arthropoda; class Insecta; order Hymenoptera; family Ichneumonidae; genus Pimpla; species Pimpla rufipes. The sequence continues at coordinate 1,288,445 of OZ010635.1, forward strand.
ATTCGTTACAAAAGTTGTTTTAATTGTAAAAGTACTTTGTATCTCGCTCACGAACACGCGCTTTTATTCATCGATGTCACTATCTTCCTCCGATTCACCGCAACTATTTAAAGTCGCCCTTCGCTGAACACTGTTTTGATGCACGTAGTCTTCGTCGTCGTCGTCGTCGTATCAAAACGGCGGCTCTTCAGCGATGTCCCTTTCGTCATCAACATCATCATTGTCAGCGTCAGCAACAACCTGCGTGTCGTTTCGTATCGAAACACTTGTTGTTTCGCTCGCAGGCGGCGCGGTTTCCTCGACTTCTCCTTCAAGTCTAGCGATATATCGTCGTGACGACTCGCTGCATGCCCGCTTATAATCCCAGGAAGTGGCTCGGCGTCGGTCGGAAAAAGAGCCAACCCCTTCACCCCAGTCGAAGTCCAAATACCCCTGCAATGCTCGTGCGTGACCGCTTTCCACTAGCAGGTCGGCGTACAGTAGCGTTTCACCCTGGGCGCCGACGGTTGCAAAGTCCACCCAAGAGGCCTCGCATGAAGCAGTCGGATACTCGGTGCGCATCCAGACATCGGTGTCGTTAAGGCTCTCCTGAAGCGCTCTGCAGGTATCGGCGGGCCATACGGTGCCGTCAACGGGCTGTACCGCAGCCAGACCACAGGCAAATACTTGCCAATGCACCGCTCTATCGGATGGTGGCATGACGTATAAATCGTCGAGACCCACTGTCACCCCGACGGCGTAATCCCCCAGCCAAACTTGTACGGCGTCAGGGTTACTGCTATTGTCGCGAATTACGCCCCGGAAGAGTTGACTCGCAATACTGACGAGTACCAGCGATCCACGGTAGACTTCCTCCTCGAGAACGTGATGCAGCCCCGACAGGGTCCGATCGCGTATCTCCACCAGAAACGCCTCTCTTGCCGTCGACTCATCGTGTCGAAACGCGTAAATCAAGCAAGGCGTTTCCACAGTAACGACGTGGATGAAATAAGTTCCATCCAGCCAGTGCGCAGGATAATTTTGCACGTATTCCATGTTCTCAATATATTTTTTAACTGGACGTTCAAAAAACTTCTTTTTCACCGTGAATAACTGTTAGATGCAGCGATTCAGTGTCAATCTACGCAAATTTGGACGGAAAGACAAGGAAGACTGTTTTACGTATGGATACGAAAAACGCTACTTGTCTCGAAGAACTTCTCGGTACAGAATTGTCACAGGGTAGAAGTTCCAAAGACTTTATAGTATTCAACCCCACTACATTTTCACTAGAAGCAGATAAATACCAAGGGGTGTACACTTGTAGGTAACTATTATCTTATTCTTACGTGTCAGCCGCCCGCAGGCAAGACGTTGCTGTGGAAAAAAGTGCAACCCTCTCGGTGTACGGAAAAACGCTACTCAGCCCGATCGGTCAAGCCCTCAATAAACCTGTCCCAGCGAGTGACGTCGGTCCTATTTTCAAAACAATGACATCGTCCTTTCTACTGTCTTTGAAACTCTTCCTTGCGAAAGAAATGCAGCCCAGTGTGTTTACAAAAAAAACACTGTAGCAGCCATCGTTTACAGGGCCGAAGGCTCGAACGCAGCAGCACAAAGAGCGGTGCCGGAGCTATTGTTTCCAAAGTAGTTTATTACTTTACGCTGAAGCAGCCCACGACAGAATGATTTTTGCCAACAGTACAGGTAACCGCGTGAAAATATTTACATTCTCGACAAGACTTTTATGGAGAGTTGTCCGAGCAGAAATAATCGAGATTTGCAACTACAGTGTAAAAACCGAGCGGTTAAAAGTACGGTGACAATATTAGGATTTACTAAGACCTCTCGCTTTCGATTGTCATTGAAACTGATCCTCGCGAGCGAAGTGTAGTCCTTAGCGTATACAGAAAAATACAGTACCCATCGTCGCGCCTTCGAACACTTTGGCACAAAGACCGGGGCGTACGCTTCTCTCGTGGGCCGAGAAATCCGTAATTGTAAGAGGAAGAACCATTTAAAAACGTCTTTCTCTAAGGGTTGTGACGGAAAAGGACTCCTGAAGTAATTGAGATTTACAACTATGCCGTCAAAAGACGAGCCGTAGAAGACCTGCGATAATATTAAGTTTTACTATGACCACATCCTTTCTATTGCCCTTGACACTCGTCCTTGTTTAAGAAATGCAACCCTATGTGTTTGTAGAAAACACCGGGCCACCCGACGTTTCACGCCTTCAAACGTGTTAACACAAGGGGCAGCGCCGGCGCTGCTTTCAAAGTAGTTTATTACTTTACGCTGAAGTAGCCCACGACCGATTTTTTCCAATGGTACGGGTAGCGGCGTGAAAATATTTACAATCGCGCCAACACCTTCCTGACGAGTCGTCGAAGTGGTAATATTTGAGATTTACAACAGTAGTGTCGATAAGTGAGGCGTGAAAGGCCGGCGACGATATTATAATTTACTATGGCCGGCAGCTTTCGATACTCTTTGAAACTGATCCTTGTGAAAGAAGTATAATCCTGTACGTATTCTGAAAAAATTATACCAGCCCCCATCATCGTGACTTCGAACACTTTAACACAAAGAGCGGTGCGTGCATTGTTTCCAAAGCATTTTATTACTTTGCGTTGAAAAAGTCCATGGCCGAATTTTCACGGCGCGTCCAGGTCGTAAGATGAAAATAGGGGGCAATTTTGAACACACATTGATAAGAATGTTAATTCCATAGAAAGAACTGAGCTTAATTTTTCAACAGGTCTGTCGAATGTCTGTCGTTGATTCGGAAAATCTGAAAGAAGAAACTGTTTGTCAGTGTTGAAATTGATTGGTCGTTTTAAACGTAGGGCGATGGTTTATACTAACTTATATACGCAAGGCCCTCTTTACTTCTAACCCGAGCGCCTCGGTGTAATTTATAATAGACGCAGGGCCCTCTTTCCTTTTAACTCTGACATCTCGGTGTATATTATATATGCAGGGCCCTCTTTCCTTTTAATCCGGACGCCTCGGTGTATATTATATACGCAGGGCCCTCTTTCCTGTTAATCCGGGCACAGGGCCGGACCTACGTTCGCTCGCGAGCGAGCGAACGTAGGTCCGGCGTATAAAATCCAGGAGGCGCCCGGATTAAAAGGAAAGAGGGCCCTGCGTATATAATATACACCGAGGCGTCCGGATTAAAAGGAAAGAGGGCCCTGCATATATAATATACACCGAGATGTCAGAGTTAAAAGGAAAGAGGGCCCTGCGTCTATTATAAATTACACCGAGGCGCTCGGGTTAGAAGTAAAGAGGGCCTTGCGTATATAAGTTAGTATAAACCATCGCCCTACGTTTAAAACGACCAATCAATTTCAACACTGACAAACAGTTTCTTCTTTCAGATTTTCCGAATCAACGACAGACATTCGACAGACCTGTTGAAAAATTAAGCTCAGTTCTTTCTATGGAATTAACATTCTTATCAATGTGTGTTCAAAATTGCCCCCTATTTTCATCTTACGACCTGGACGCGCCGTGAAAATTCGGCCATGGACTTTTTCAACGCAAAGTAATAAAATGCTTTGGAAACAATGCACGCACCGCTCTTTGTGTTAAAGTGTTCGAAGTCACGATGATGGGGGCTGGTATAATTTTTTCAGAATACGTACAGGATTATACTTCTTTCACAAGGATCAGTTTCAAAGAGTATCGAAAGCTGCCGGCCATAGTAAATTATAATATCGTCGCCGGCCTTTCACGCCTCGATTATCGACACTACTGTTGTAAATCTCAAATATTACCACTTCGACGACTCGTCAGGAAGGTGTTGGCGCGATTGTAAATATTTTCACGCCGCTACCCGTACCATTGGAAAAAATCGGTCGTGGGCTACTTCAGCGTAAAGTAATAAACTACTTTGAAAGCAGCGCCGGCGCTGCCCCTTGTGTTAACACGTTTGAAGGCGTGAAACGTCGGGTGGCCCGGTGTTTTCTACAAACACATAGGGTTGCATTTCTTAAACAAGGACGAGTGTCAAGGACAATAGAAAGGATGTGGTCATAGTAAAACTTAATATTATCGCAGGTCTTCTACGGCTCGTCTTTTGACGGCATAGTTGTAAATCTCAATTACTTCAGGAGTCCTTTTCCGTCACAACCCTTAGAGAAAGACGATTTTAAATGGTTCTTCCTCTTACAATTACGGATTTCTCGGCCCACGAGAGAAGCGTACGCCCCGGTCTTTGTGCCAAAGTGTTCGAAGGCGCGACGATGGGTACTGTATTTTTCTGTATACGCTAAGGACTACACTTCGCTCGCGAGGATCAGTTTCAATGACAATCGAAAGCGAGAGGTCTTAGTAAATCCTAATATTGTCACCGTACTTTTAACCGCTCGGTTTTTACACTGTAGTTGCAAATCTCGATTATTTCTGCTCGGACAACTCTCCATAAAAGTCTTGTCGAGAATGTAAATATTTTCACGCGGTTACCTGTACTGTTGGCAAAAATCATTCTGTCGTGGGCTGCTTCAGCGTAAAGTAATAAACTACTTTGGAAACAATAGCTCCGGCACCGCTCTTTGTGCTGCTGCGTTCGAGCCTTCGGCCCTGTAAACGATGGCTGCGACAGTGTTTTTTTTGTAAACACACTGGGCTGCATTTCTTTCGCAAGGAAGAGTTTCAAAGACAGTAGAAAGGACGATGTCATTGTTTTGAAAATAGGACCGACGTCACTCGCTGGGACAGGTTTATTGAGGGCTTGACCGATCGGGCTGAGTAGCGTTTTTCCGTACACCGAGAGGGTTGCACTTTTTTCCACAGCAACGTCTTGCCTGCGGGCGGCTGACACGTAAGAATAAGATAATAGTTACCTACAAGTGTACACCCCTTGGTATTTATCTGCTTCTAGTGAAAATGTAGTGGGGTTGAATACTATAAAGTCTTTGGAACTTCTACCCTGTGACAATTCTGTACCGAGAAGTTCTTCGAGACAAGTAGCGTTTTTCGTATCCATACGTAAAACAGTCTTCCTTGTCTTTCCGTCCAAATTTGCGTAGATTGACACTGAATCGCTGCATCTAACAGTTATTCACGGTGAAAAAGAAGTTTTTTGAACGTCCAGTTAAAAAATATATTGAGAACATGGAATACGTGCAAAATTATCCTGCGCACTGGCTGGATGGAACTTATTTCATCCACGTCGTTACTGTGGAAACGCCTTGCTTGATTTACGCGTTTCGACACGATGAGTCGACGGCAAGAGAGGCGTTTCTGGTGGAGATACGCGATCGGACCCTGTCGGGGCTGCATCACGTTCTCGAGGAGGAAGTCTACCGTGGATCGCTGGTACTCGTCAGTATTGCGAGTCAACTCTTCCGGGGCGTAATTCGCGACAACAGCAGTAACCCTGACGCCGTACAAGTTTGGCTGGGGGATTACGCCGTCGGGGTGACAGTGGGTCTCGACGATTTATACGTCATGCCACCATCCGATAGAGCGGTGCATTGGCAAGTATTTGCCTGTGGTCTGGCTGCGGTACAGCCCGTTGACGGCACCGTATGGCCCGCCGATACCTGCAGAGCGCTTCAGGAGAGCCTTAACGACACCGATGTCTGGATGCGCACCGAGTATCCGACTGCTTCATGCGAGGCCTCTTGGGTGGACTTTGCAACCGTCGGCGCCCAGGGTGAAACGCTACTGTACGCCGACCTGCTAGTGGAAAGCGGTCACGCACGAGCATTGCAGGGGTATTTGGACTTCGACTGGGGTGAAGGGGTTGGCTCTTTTTCCGACCGACGCCGAGCCACTTCCTGGGATTATAAGCGGGCATGCAGCGAGTCGTCACGACGATATATCGCTAGACTTGAAGGAGAAGTCGAGGAAACCGCGCCGCCTGCGAGCGAAACAACAAGTGTTTCGATACGAAACGACACGCAGGTTGTTGCTGACGCTGACAATGATGATGTTGATGACGAAAGGGACATCGCTGAAGAGCCGCCGTTTTGATACGACGACGACGACGACGAAGACTACGTGCATCAAAACAGTGTTCAGCGAAGGGCGACTTTAAATAGTTGCGGTGAATCGGAGGAAGATAGTGACATCGATGAATAAAAGCGCGTGTTCGTGAGCGAGATACAAAGTACTTTTACAATTAAAACAACTTTTGTAACGAATTTTGCAAATGTACATCAATTTCGCGAAGAATTTACCGAACATATAAATTGTAAGAATAATGTTAACGTACAAAATAATAATATGTTTTCGATTACCCATGTGTATTACGCAATCTGTATATAAATAAATGTTTAAAGATTCATGTCTCGAAAACCCGCATCAAAAGTAGTCCTTATAATAAAAACGTACTTGTTTGACTGACTCTTAATCCTCGACGTAATGGTTCACACTTCTATCATTCTCTCTTGAGCTAACGTGTCAAATGTGTTCAATAAATAAAATAAGTTCGTGAAAAAGTAAAATAAAATATTCCAGGAGTTTCTCAACAATCACGATCTTCTGTTTCATTTGTCGTAACGGTGTTTTTCCGAAGCACCTAGTAATTTGCAATGAAATTTAGCATGGACTTTAAAACTTCTCGAAAACAAAAAATTTATCGAAAAAGAACTCAAGCGTATGTTTGGAAAAATTTGCGTTTTGAGCGTTCGGCTTCACAATTTTGTGAAAAATTCAGGAACCAAGATATCGCGTTTCGTCGTACGGCATTCTCTTCGTTATTGAATTTTCTTTCAAACGATGGAAGAAAATCCAGGTTCAGTCGATCTAGAAAAACGTATCCTCGATCTCAGAAAAGCGATGAAATTTCGAAAAACGTGTGAAAAAACTTTTTTACTTTTAATACCTTATTTTAATGTATATTACACCGTAGACAACGAATTCACCACGACTTTTTTCAATGAGCGCAATGCTCCAACAAAATAAAAAATAATAACTCATAATTGCGTTCAATGTTGTTGGTGCGGTTACATTGTCATTTCAGGGAACAAATGTTGATTGCAGAAAAAAGCGCTTGTATGAGCTAGTACAAACTTTCGAGTTCCAGATCTTTTTCGGAACCTTCTTCGCATGCGTACGCACCCGCGGATACACAGACGCTAGCACGCTCGACCAAATTGACGCACGTACGCATGCACACACGGATGTACGCATGCACACAACGACTCCTGGACACAGGTCGTATACGCACACCTGCGAACTGGCGCACGGACGCGTGGATGCACGAAAATTAGGGAATCCGGTTACCGTGTTCTGTCTTACGGTATTTTTACCGTTATTAAATTTGGTTTCAAACGACGGTAGAAGATCCAAGTACAATTGATCGGGAAAAAGTAGCCACGATTTTAATAAACGAATGATATTCCGATAAACTTGCGAAATTACTTTGAGTTGCGAAAACACTTTTTATTTTTCCTTATTCCGGTGTATATTTGCCCGTAGACAACGAATTCTCCGTCATATTTTTCAATGAGATCGATGCTTCAACAAACTAAAAAATAATAACTTGAAACCGCGTTCAATGGCGGACGTACGAATGCATGAATGCACGTACCCTCACACGGATGCACATATCGGTGCACATGTGCACTCACGGGCGCATGGGCGCATGGACGCACTGTCGTACACACGGTCGAACGCACCCACACACACACACACACACACACACGCGCGCGCGCGCGAACGGATGCACGGACGCACGAACGTCAAATTAAAAAAAAGTTTACTGACAACTAACGCCACCTCTACCGTTGTATAATCTAACTATGAAAAGTCAAAATGATCCCTGAAAAACGCATAGACGCCCTCACTACACCTGAGCCCCTGACAATTTAATTGGAGAATTGAAACGTCTTATGTAAAATCGATAATGCCAATGGTTGCATGACCGGACGATTTTCACTTTCCAAATCTGCCGCGACAAACGAACTCTCAAAGACCAATCAGCGCTAGGGAAACCCTCTCGTCGGAAAAAATATTCGGTCAACCAGCGCTTGGGGAATCAAGGCGCACGAAAAACATGCGACTTCCCTGTAGACCCTCGGTGAACGATAGTAACCAAACCCGCTATTCCTCTAATCTACAATACCGGCGATTGAGCGATCGCTAGATGTTACAACGAAAATCTGCCAAGGCGGAAAGCGCTCGACGACCAATCAACGCTAGGGAAATCATCTCGCCGGGATAAATACAGGGTCAGCCATCACTCGGAGAATCTAGACCCGCGGAAAACTCTCGTCTTTAATGTAGACGCTCGGAGAATGATAATAGACAAACCCACTACTCCTCTAATCTACAATACCGTCGATTTTACGATCGCTAGAATTTACTTTGAAAATCTGCTGCGGCTGAAAAGCGCTCTTTACTAGTCGCCGTCTAAAAACTACAATACCGGCGACTTCTACTGCTGCACGATCGTTCGATTCTACCTCGAAAATCTGACGCGGTGGACAAAACCTCAACCGATCAATCAGCGCGGTGGAAGAAATCTATTGTGTTTGATCGCCGTGTTGAAGAAACACCCGTTGATGAGGTGACCGAGAGTCAGCTGGAACCCGAGCAACCGCCGAAGAAGAAACGCAAGAATTATTCACCCGCTGTGGTGATGCAGAAACCATCGTACGACGGGCTGCTGCAGATAATGGTGTGCACCGACGAGCGCTTCAGACGACTTCAAAGGAACACCGCACATGTTCAGAAGTGCGCCGAAGTACTTTGCTCCGAATTACTGCTGCATATTCCGGCTAACGAAACACACGAAAAAATCAACGAACAACGCGTCAAAGAATTGATAAAAAATAATTTCAAATCTTTGAAAGACGCCGTACAGCATCGCATGGATGCTGAATTTGTCGAACTCACGTTCGGCATCGTGTTCCTCGAGCTCACCGTATTGTGCACTGCGTTTATCACACACGAGCTGCGGAAAGTACTTGCGGTGAAAAATCAGGAGACAACCTAATAACGACAAACCCTGTAAATATGAGTGTTCTGTGTCTGTTTATAAGCGAAGCCCCCGCGACAATCTATATAATTTCTCATTTGTATCATACAACGACGGCAGTCATAATCATCATCATCGTATCATATTGTAATTACCTATAAGATGTACTTTAATTTTAATACTTTGGCTCTTTTCGTGACAATCGTGTATCTGTAAACTTCTCTGTCTTCGTGTACAACGGTCTAATAAAACTACTTATGTGAAAATCTTATTTTTATTTCACGGCTTACCTTCCCGAACAAAATTACCATCATCCGCCCAGCGAAAACCGGCAGGAAAATTCTGTTTCACCATTTGTAATACTTACCCACCTGGAAAACTTACCATCGAAAATCGCTAGTTACCGATCGTAGGCTAAAAATCTACAATACCGACGGCTGCTGCTGCACGATCGCGCTCGATTTTACCCCGCACACATCTAATATACGTTTAAACATAGAATTTTTGTGTTTGCCCCACAACACCTTTGTGTCTAATCTCCAGATTTACACGCTCGCGCAAACCCATACACATCTAATATACGTATAAACATAAATTTTTTTAGATGTGTATGGGTTTGCGCGAGCGTGTAAATCTGCGAGATTCGTCACAAGGTGTTGTGGGGAAAACAAAAAATTCTATGTTTAAACGCGTATATTAGCTGTGTACGGGTTTGCGTGACAATACCGACTTCTGCTGCTGCACGATCGCGCTCGCGATTTTGCCTCGAAAATCTGACGCAGTGGACAAAATCTCAACCGACCAATCAGCGCGCGGGAAATCATCTCCACGTGCTTAACAGCCAACCAGCGCTCGGGGAATCAAGGCCCACGCCAACCGACCCCCCACTCACCGCCGAGACGCTCGGCCGCTGCGACACAGAGAAAAGCCGGAGTGGTGGGGGCGGAGGAGAGGGGACGCCACCGCAGCGCTCGGACGAGACGACACAGGGAAAATTCAAAGGAGTGGCGGGGGCGGAAGAGAGGGGACCTAGCAACCAACCCACGCTCGGGGAATTATGCTAATCAACCCCACCTCCGCTCAAACATTACAGGGAAAATTTTCTCGAAGGAGTGGGAGAGGAGAGGGGATTTTTTCAGACTAATCAGAACTCGGGGAATTATGCTAATTACTCCCACTCCTCTCAAACATTACAGGGAAAATTTTTCCGAAGGTGTGGGGGAGGAGAGGGGATTTTTTAGACCAATCATAGCTCGGGGAATTTACCCCCACTCTTCCCCCTCCCCCTGTCTAGCACTGGCGCCAACGGTCCAGACGGGAGGTAGGGAGGGGGTAACCTCTGTCTCCCTATACCTGTACCTTACTACTTACATTGAAATGCCATAAAAATATTTCGACAAACCAACGTTCTTTACTTAAATTTTATGTGTTACATGTCAAGAGAGGAGCACGAATCGAACGCGGACGATACGAACGAGGACGACGAAAATCCGTAAGTATCAAGTGGTTCGTTGGTCGTTATTCCTTGCCCTTTCTTCCAGCCTCCTTGGCTTTTGACCATTCTTTAATACGATCCCGTCTATTTCAGAGATGAGCAAGGGGTTCCTCCGCCGGCTCCGGAGAGTTCCCACGACGCGGAGGAGGATGTATTGCCAATTACGTACGTATTAACTATTTGAAATCATGTACATTGAAATGCCATAAAAATATTTCGACAAACCAACGTTCTTTACTTAAATTTTATGTGTTACATGTCAAGAGCTGAGCACGAATCGAACGAGGAGGAGACGAACGAGGACGAGATCGAGGACGACGAAAATCCGTAAGTATCAAGTGGTTCGTTGGTCGTTATTTCTTTTGAATTCAGTTTCTCAAATTTTTATCAATTAACGAGAATTGAATACAATATAATCAATGTCGTAGACCAAATATCAGCAAGGGATCTGCAGAAATGGAAGTATGGTAGGTTACCTTAACGCTTAAATACCTGAAATCGTAATAAATGGAATGACTAATTGTTTCATTACAGCTCTCGAGTGTCTCGAAATTTCGACAGCGGTGATGACATATCGAAGACTTCAGAGCCGCCCATTTTGTGAGTCATATCTTATTTCCGTATTCGGGCAGATTCCAGAATGTAATTCCACTTATTGAAATAAATAAATCTTACATGTTCAGGTCAGAAGTAACTGGCGCTTCTAGCGAGGTGGGACCGACGGATCATGGGTACGGACAGGGTCTATTTCTGTCCGTACCCAAAGACAGGCATCAGGCCAGGTATGGTATCTTTTTCATTGTTTGGTACTCGATATTAATTTTAACTTATAGTTGAGAACAATCTCTTTCCACAGTTTCCAGCGCGAACGCGATAATCCGAAGGCGGCAACTTCGACTCCCGTGAGTAACATTGACAAGTCTTATACAAATACAGTCCATTGAGCCTGCAAGCTAAAAACACGTTTACCCTTTGTTTTTTCTTTGTGGCTTCATCTTGTCACATCTTAAATGCAACACAACACATGCCAGCGGCCAGCTGACGGCGACCCGTTCACCACCATCACCGTATGTTATCACGAGACAATGTTTTGGGAAATTATCCGTCGAGGAGATAGGATTGAATTTGGGAAATACATACTTTAACAATTTAAATTTTCCGCCTTTTTTGTAGCCATCAAAGGAATTGTTTCCAAATATGGGGGAGATGAACGAATGGGCGTTGGAGGTGCGGTCGCTGGCGCGTTTTGTAACATGGAAAGATGTGGCGAACGTCGGGGGGAAGAACTTGATTGTCGACGACGCCATCAATTTTTTGATGGAGATCGAAGCGGCGTCGCTTCAACGCATCAACGTCTCACTCCACGTCGTGCCGTTCACGGTGTTGTCGTCATTGACGGCAACAGATGTGAGCGGCAACACGCTCGTTAAAATGGGAATCGATCGGCTGAGGAAGGAGCACAGGACGCATCAGTTGTTTTACATGTGTGGCGGAATGATGAGGTACGTATTTCATAGAATGCAAAATTGCGGCGCCGCTCCGGCCTCTGCAAAATTATAATTTGCATTAATCTGCTCTTATAATTCCAGCCACTTCACGGGGTACCTTTTCTCAAAGGACGGCGACAAAACGTGAGTATTAAAAATGAGCATGACATCACGGAAGAAAGTCTAAACTTTGCATGCAGGTGTGTGAAAAAAATGTATTAATGTGCGTTCATTTTGTTTTTCAGAAATTGCGTAATCTATGACAGCCTCCCGAATTACCTATCGTCGAGCTTGCGCTCGACGATAGGTAATTCGGGAGACGATAGAAGTAAATTTGAGGAGAGCTGTTCCGAATCTCGGAAATATACGAGTGAGTTCATGCGATATCGTTGGTGCTCGGCTTTTTTTTGTTTTAGTTTATTATTGTAGTTTCTTTCCTTCCGTTTTGGCAGTGTTATTGATGTTTTTCTTTTATGTATTCAAACGTTTCGAGATCTTTTTATAATATAGACAGACATATATTGTGACGGGACGACATACCCCCCACCACAAACGCGCGGTATACCCCTCGCGCGCCCGCAGAGTACCGAGTCGCCGACACGCGGCAAGCTCCCCACCAGCTACCGCCTACCGTCCAACCGTTACACCGAACGGCGGCACCAGCCGCCTAAATCTCCGAGTACCCGGTGGGGGGACGACTCCTATAAAAGCCGGCGACTCCCAACGTCGTGACTGAGTACCTACCAATTCTCCGATCCGGACAAACCCTTAAAAATATAAACCCGCTCTTAGACGGCTCGTTATTGCTACGACACGTCTAAGTTTCCTTGAGCAAGCCCAGCTCACCCGAGTGGCTCGATATTGCTTCGACACATTCGGTCTTTCCTTGAGCCAGCCCAGCTCCAATAGATTCATTACCTATTGTCTTCTCTATTTCTTTCCTATCTGACCTGCATGGTACACCCATTTGTAACCCGTGCAGCTTGATATTGCTTCATCACGCACACTCAACAACTCCTGAAAGTAAGACACTGGGCTCGTTATCGCAACGACACCAGTGTATCCATCTAATCCTCACCCACACTTGCGCGCTTGATTTGGTTCCTCACCAATTCTCGCCCGCGTCGCGTATTGTGAACTACCACATTGACCTAATTACCAAAGAGCCGTAGAGTCACGTACATACACGCACTTTATCAAGTATTTGTAAGACCCGTCTCAACGAGTCGTCTAGACCTCGCGGTGCTCGTATTGTCATACTAACGGGATTAGGATGTATTAGCGTTTTTGCCCATCTCTCGCCGTCGCGAACCCGAATTCTCGGAATTCGTACGAGGGAAGAATATTATTTTAATTTCGGAATTTTCACTTCACCCGGGCATCGAATACTCGCATGTTAAAATTATTATTCGCGTTTTAATGAAAGATCATCGAGAGATCGCGTACCTCGCCATATAGAAATAATAATTCCCGCGACTTGCTATTTCTTATCTGCATCCGTAGGTCCTTCATTCGCATCTCGCCGTGCCGATATTCTCGCGCCCGGGGATTAGGCAGGATTAACGTTTTTGCGTATCTCTCGCCGTCGCGAACCCGAAATCTCGGAATTCGTTAAAGGGAAAAATAATATTTTAATTTCGGAATTTCATTTCGCCTGTGCACCGAATACTCTCGCGTTCCGATTATTATTCCGTTAGCAATTGTTGACCTTCTAGCAATTGCGTACCTCGCGGCATCGAAATAATAATTCGTAAATTCATCGATATTATATCCGCACACGTAGGTAGGTCAAACGCACCTCGCCGTGCCGAAATTATCACTCTCGAGGATTAGGACGGATTAACGTTTTTGCGTGTCTCGCTCGCCGTCGCGAACCCGAATTCTCGGAATTCGTTAAAGGGACAAATAATATTTTATTTCGGAATTTCGTAATTTCTCTTGCGCGCGTTATTTCACTCGAGGAAATTATTATTCGTCGTTTCTATTAGAGAACTACTGGAGGAAGCCCAACTCACGAGGTTTAATAATTAATTCGCATTTCGATTACGTATCGCAATTAGAGAATTAATCCGCCGAAGTTAGAGCTGGACGACAAAAATTCAAGTTTCGCACGAACTACTGGAGACAGCCCATCTCACTTGAATATTTGAACGCCCTCAATCTCACGACAACGCGGGTGTCTTTGTTTACTTTGATCCCGACCACGTCCGCATCCTGCATCGGCATAAATACACGTGTCTACCGTATATCACAATCAATAATCCGTTGATGAGATTTATTATATCTCTGAGGATAAAGTCCATTCTTACCCAATTTTACATCTCCCTTTTGCTTATGAGCCTTCGGCTCCTTGTAGTGTCATCCGCACTCTACATGAACATTAGAATCATATTTCCTAATTCTTTGTAATTCTGCTTTATACTCCATTCTCCATGGACAAATCAATTTATAACCAAGATATAAACCAATGATGAGACGCATGCTCTGCTGCAGAGGCTTAGCAATGTCTGAGGTTTACATTTCTAACTAAATTAATACTGATCTCAGGTCCAGTACTGAATTCTTATTTATTGAAAGTTACACGTGCAAATTGTCCCCTCCTCCGAACCTCATCCCATACACAAGACAATTAAGCATTTTGTTTCAATATACGTATATCTTTCTATATAATAAAAATATCTCGCCGCCGCCGCCGCCGCCGCCGCCGCTGCCGCCGCTGCCGCCGTGTAGGATAATCGAGGGGGGGGGGGGGTTTCATCTTCACCAAACCGCACGGTGAAGGTGACCTGGGAAGGGACTTCGGATGATTTTTTCTAAGTCCTCCAAGGGGCCCTGGGGCCTGAATTTTTCTAAGTCCCTTAATGCCCCCTATTCTGGGTATTATAAAATACCCAGATATATTATCTCTATATTATAAAAAGATCTCGATATTTTTTATATACGGACATAGGCCCGCCATGACATGGCGGGCCTATGTTTTTGGAAAAGCACTAAGAAAAATCTGGTATTTCGGAGTCTATGTTTTTTAAAAAGGCCATGGAAAGATCCGCGCTTGGGGGCTATGTTTTTGGAAAAGGACTTAGAAAAATCAGGCCTTGGGGGATATATGAAGCGGTACATATCGGGTCCATCTGAAGACTCTAACGGTACATATGGGGACTTTTGGCACATATGGGGTCCGTCCCCATAATTTTCTAGATGAAGCGGTAAAAGTTGGGTCCGGTCCCCACAATAAGTTTTTTATAAAAAGGTTGTTTTCAGGACCCCGACATCTTACAGCAAACGGAGTATATGGGGTCCGATGTACATATTTTGGGTACGACATTTTTTTATTAACTACGCAATAGATATCTTGTTTTATGCTAAAATCGACTAATAACGAAGTTATCTTTATTTATTCCGGTGTATTGTACCGGCACATATCGAGTTAAGAGGCAGTGATCCGCGTATACGCCTATTGGGCTGTCTCTCGCACCTAACCTCACTTTCCGGTTTCTTGATTCTCCTGGACAAACGGCTTCGAGTATCAAAGAGACAAGCTTAGCCCATTTTTGCAATACTTCAGCACATTCTCTCAAAATCTGAGGTCTATCTGTCGAGTAGTTTAGGAGAACATACGTCACCAAATTTAAGCAATGGTAGTGCCACTGCCTATTAAACCCTAGTGTCATGTATGTGATTGTGGACACCGAGCCACCGCTGTAATAGCGAATAATTTAAGCTGCATATTCATTTTTAATTGTGTATGCACGATGTAGCCATCTTATGGGCACTAAATGTTTATACCATGGACTTTGAATCAAGCCGTAACTGTCCAAGACATGTTGCAGACTTATGCATGCTCTGATTGACTACGAATAACGCAGCTGTAAGCAAATGTTTTCCTTGTTCGTATCGACATACTTACATTACACTACTGTATTACAGAAAAATTGGTTGTATTTTCGCAGAGTATATTGTAAGAATATGAATCCTGAAGGATTGATCAGCGTTCATGATTGCGTACTGATATAATCGGCGAGATAATGACAAAGCAATTGATTTTAATATGTCATGGCAGATATCGGTACCGTTCGTTATGTTGTAAGGTTGATTACGGGGACCGACCATTTATTTTTAGCACCGGTCCCGGCAATCATCCTTACAACCTAACAAACGGTACCGATATCGACCATTACATATTTCAATGACATTTATTCGTCATGCATTCTCTGTTCATATCATTACACAATCATGAAGACGGATCAACAATCTTAAGGATTGTCATTTTTTACAGTATTCCCTGTGACAATATAATCAAACTTTGCAACATAGTAACGTCCGTATGACCAAAGGAAAAATTCCCTTACAGCTGCGATGATCACAGTCAATCACAGCATAGATAAGTCTGCAGCAATGACTCTGATAGTTGTTTTCGTTCGCAGTCTGGATATGAAACATTGGTTGCCCATAAAACCAACACAACCTGCATTGACCGGTCAAATTTATTATGCAGTGTATATTATTCGCGATTTATGAAAGAAATTAAATGTTTCTTTCGGTATTGTAATGATACATATTGGGACCAGTTAGTGTATTGTAAGGGTAGTTGCGGGGACCGTTTTATTTTTTACAGGGCTGGACCCGATATTCACCGTTACACCGTATCATTACATATCAAAACCTCTCACTGCTCTCCATGTTCGTCTCATTGCTTACTAGTTTATAATGTACGCTTCATTAAGTTTTCTGGTAACCTGATAGTACTGTCCGCAGCGACCGTTGTCTACTCGAAAAATACCGTAAGATTTGAATTGGACCAACGTTGAAGCGACCAAGCAACAGAACTTCTTTAGGCCAGCGCTTATCGAGTAAGCACATGTCGACACCAATGTTTGGACATTTTTAGATTCGTTTAATTCATCATGTGCTAACATTTTTACGTTACGATTTTTTACTAGGTTTCAGAATCGCACTTACACGATGCACGAAAAACACAGCATGTCAGGAATTGGCAGGAATCTACGTACTGGCTTGTTGTAAATAATAGTGGTCCTGGGATTTAACAATTCATAAATATACGTGGTCCTTGTTTTATCCGATTTACATAAATAACCTAAATATGCCTATATTTTTTTTTGCGATATACATAATGATTTCGATAGGTTTGTATACTTCTATTGCGCAATGTAGATCTATGTACACCTAAATCTCAATATGTACACGTGGACCCCATATCGACCCATTCATAAAGATATATATATATATGTTCCCACCTCGCTACGCTAGTCGCCGCGTCTAGTGGCCCCTCGCGCGTTCAGCACGAAAATATTCGCTTTCCTCTCCCTGTCTCTCTCATGCTCCCCCCCGTCTCTCTCTCTCTCTCTCTCTCTCTCTCTCTCTCTCTCTCTCTCTCTCTCTCTGGCTCTCTCACGAGCCGCACCCCCGCTCTCTTGCGAGCTGTGCCCCACTCTCTCACGAGCAACACCCCCGCTCTCTTGCGAGCCGCGTCTACAAACCCTGCTCTCTCGCGAGCACCGCTGCTCGTAGTTCTCGGAGTCCGGCCGAAGGATGAGCGCGTTGTCGTGTCCGGCGCCTTGTGTGTGGATATGGGAGGGTGAATCGAGAAAGCATCGTCGTCGGATTCGGTGTACATCATTTTATTTGGTTAATTAGCCGTGCCGGTGGCACGACAGAGACGAGGCAAAGTCCACCGTCGCTCTCGCCTGCTCGCTCGCTACTAGCCGCGCTACCTGCCGCGACCCGACTGCCTCGCTCTCCCTCTCCCGCTGCGCGGCCCGTCTCCCCGCGCGCCGGTCTTTCCCCCACTCTTCTCCTTATCCGCGCTCCGGCCCCGGTCGTGCGGCAACATCCTCCCCCCCGATACGGGAGATGTCTTCCGTTTCTTCAGCGAAGACTTCCAATGGGATGATCTTTGCAACTGGCCTTTGGAAGATGCGTCCTCCGCTAGTGATCTCCACCACTCGTACTCGTCCGTCAGCGCCCGGAAACACCCGAGAAACAATACCTCGCGGCCAAACATTTCGAGGTGTTGTTGGCTCAACCATGAGTACCACATCCCCTACGCGTGTCGGTCGAGCCTCCTGGTGCCATCGTTTACGATGAATCAACGTTGGTAAGTATTCTCGTATCCATCTACTCCAAAACATGTCAGCTAGGCGCTGGCTAACGCGCCACTGATGAGCACTAGTTTGGTCGCGTGTGTCAAAGCGTCCTAGGGCTGGTAATCCCGATGACGAGCCGAGTAGAAAGTGGTTCGGGGTAAGACTCTCAGCATCACGGATATCCGACGATACCCGCGTAAGCGGGCGGCTGTTGACGGAGTGCTCAGCTTCTGCGAGAAGTGTCATGAGCACTTCCTCTTTGGGAAACCTTTCCTTCAGTGTCGCCTTCAATGCGTTTTTCACGCATCCGATCAGACGCTCCCAGCTCCCGCCCATGTGAGGCGCGTGCGGTGGAATAAAATGCCACTTTACCCCTCGTTTCGCAGCCTCATTGTGTAGTTGTGATTTGTCGAGTTCGTTTATCGCTCTTCTCAATTCGGCTTCAGCGCCTCTAAAGTTAGTACCGTTGTCCGAATAAATTGCAGTGGGTTGGCCTCGTCGCGCCGCGAAACGTCGATATGCCATGATTGCCGAATCAGTGGTTAGTGTGGCCGCTAACTCAAGATGTACGGCCCTTGTCGTGAGGCACGTGAATAACACACCCCATCTTTTTTCATGTCTTCGGCCTACGGTGATGAATATTGGCCCGAAATAATCGACACCACTGAAGGTGAAAGGGCGGCAGTGATGCGCCATTCGTGTCTCTGGCAATTCGGCCATTCGAGGAATGTGTGGTTTGGCCTTTTGGATTCTGCACCAGCGGCAGCTCGTAGCGACTGTGCGGATTGCGCGACGAGCGTTAACTACCCAATACCTTTGTCGTAGTTCATTGAGGACTGTTTCGGGGCTTCCATGTCCCGCGGCTTGATGATAATCTAGAATAAGAAGTCTCGTGTATGGGTGGTGCCCGTCTAAGATGATCGGCGATCTCGTGCTTTCGTTCACTTCGGTCACGGCTGTTATGCGACCCCGTACCCTGACCACATCGTCGTGGCTCAGGGCGGGGCACAGTTCTCTCAGCCTGCTTTCCTTTCCTATCGGTGATCCGTGTTTCAGAGCAAGGTACTCGGCCATAAAACTTTCCTTTTGAGACTGACGAGCCCACAGGATTTCAGCCTTGGCCAAGTGCTCTGGACCAGGCCGGGACGCGGTTTTTCTCAATAGTTTATCCGGAAGTAACACGATCCAAGCCGTAGCGCGGATAAGTCGCTACCAAGAGGAAAAATGACTTAAATCAGGGAGCGGTAACGCGTCCTCCTGCACAACGAGGTGAACTCCCTCGACAACTCGTTCTTCTCCAGTGTACTCGACTAGGGTATCCTCGACTTGAGGCCAGTGTAGCTCATCTCCTCTCAAGAATGAAGGGCCTTGAAGCCAACGAGAGTCTGGCGACGGGACGGTTCCCATACATCTTGTAGCGTCATCCGCGGGGTTCAGCTTCGTCGGAACCCATCGCCATTCCGTTGTATCCGTTGATTCGTCAATTTCGCCCAAGCGGTTGGCTACCCAAGTCTTGTATGATCGAGCATCGCCTCTAATCCAATGCCAGACAACGCGGGAGTCTGTCCAAAACACTCTTCTCGTCACCCGAAAATCATGTCCTTCGATGATCATCTTGGCAACGCGGCACGCGATCACGGCAGCCTGTAGTTCCATGCGTGGGATAGACAGCATTTTCAGAGGCGCCACGCGAGTCTTGCACGCTATGAGGGCTACGTCAGTTTCGTCGGCACTCGTTTGAAATCGCCAATACGCGACTGCCGCCATGGCTTGCTCGCTTGCGTCGCAGAATACGTGAAGTTCGATCGCCGTTATTCCAGAATTCAATGTGTAACAACGCTGTACCACACACTGCGAAACATCTGTCAGATTTCGCATCCAGTGCTGCCACTGACCAAATAGTTCGCTCCCGATTTGCTCGTCCCAGCCTGTCCCTGCTCGCCAGACCTGTTGTAGGAGAACTTTGCTTCCCACAGTGTCGGGGGCTAGGAACCCAAGAGGATCGAAAACCGACATGATCACGCTCAACATTTGTCGTTTTGTTGGTCGTGTGATTCCACCGCGAATGTCTTCTGGTATCTTGTCCGTCGATAATGCGAAAGATAAAGTGTCGTCTGTAGGGTACCATTTCAACCCTAGCGTTCTCGTGCCGATGCCGTCTTTTGGAGCGAGAGGCACGTCCTCTCCCCCGTGAAATCCCCCCTCCGTCGCATCTACTACCCGTTGGCTGTTACTTTTCCATCCTCGTAACTCGAAACCTCCGTTTTTGTGGATCTCGGTGACTTCGCGTATTAATTTGATGGCTTCGTCTTCAGTGTCGACGCTGTCAAGGTAGTCGTCCATGTAATGGTTCTTCTTTATAGCCTGGGCGGCCCGAGGGTACTCGTGTTCGAACTCTTCGGCGTTTCGATTCTTAACGAATTGTGCAGAAGCGGGGGAGGATTTGGCTCCGAAAATCATCGACGTCATACAATACGTATCCACGTCCCGACTCGTATCCCCGTCTCTCCAGAGAAAAAGCTGGGCATAACGATCTTCCTCACGTATTTTGACTTGCATGAACATTTCCCGAATATCCGCCGTGAAGGCAATCTTCCGTTGTCGGAATTTCATAACGATCCCAGGTAGAGAGCAGAGTAGATCCGGGCCGCTTAATAGTAGATCATTTAGGCACACGCCCTGAATCCTTGCCGCCGCGTCGAAAACGATCCGCGTCTTCCCCGGTTTATTTTTGTTCACTACCCCGAAATGAGGTAAGTACCACACGCGCTTATTGTCGGTGTGTTCGAGGTTTTCCAGTTTCGTCGCGTACCCTTGGTCAACGAAGTGTTTAATTTGTTTCCCATATGTCACAGCGTAAGAGGGATCCTTGTGCATCCTTCTCTCCAGTGCTTTGAGTCGGTGGTACGCGTACGAGCGGCTGTCAGGTAAGACCACGTGATCATTCTTCCAGAGTAGTCCGGTTTCCCAACGTTCGCCATGTCTTCGTGTAGTTGCGTCCATGATTCTTTCGGCGTGTTGAATCTCAGTATTTTTGCGGAGAAAAGAGGTGACTCCCATACCCTCTAGTGTGAGGCTTGACTTGACAAGTGCAAAGAGCGCGGCGTCGGCAGACTCAGTCTCTAGGCGTGGCTCGTCCTTGAACAGCCTCTCTCGATTCACAATAGTGTTAACGAGCCCTCGGCTTTCATTTCCTCTCTTTCGACAATTCTGTCGAGTTGTCGCAGAGGCATATCCGTGAATCGACCAACCGAGCCGTGTGCGCGAGGCTACCGGGGCGTGCAATTCGCCTCCTCGAACTTCAATAGGTGTTATCAGATGCCAGTGGTCCTGCCCGATCAGTATTGCAGGCGAGGCTTCGGAGTAACATCGAATTTGCACGGCTTCTAGATGTTTATGTCCTACAAGGTCTCGTTCGTTCAGCGTCTGACAGGGCAGACGCAGGTTTCGCACTGTACGAGCTCCCGTGATCTCGTGCGCGCCCTCGTCACCGTCGCCAATAGCCGATAGATTCACGCGAGCACTCGCTGGTTCGACCGATGTCATGAAGTTCGCCCCCTCTAGATGTAAGGTTGACTTCTCACCGGTGGCACCTATTTCCTCCGCGATCTCGGCGTCGATCAACGTGATGGTGGAGCCACCATCTAGGAGCGCGTATGTTTTTACGCTTCCGCGTGGACCGGTGAGCGTCACAGGTAGGACTTGCAACAGAACTCGCTGGTTTCCTGCGGTCCAGGTATTTGTCGTCGTCTGCGAATCTGACGTAGATCGCGGGGGCTGAGTCGCAGTGTTTTTCGCGCCTGTAGACTGCGGGCCACTAGTATTGTCAGAATGAAGCAATTCATGGTGAGGTCTTTGACACGTCGGTCGTGGACAACTCTTCGCCGTGCACTGCGCGCGTCGGTGGCCCATCCCGAGACACTTAAAACATGTGTCTCTCTCTTTTGCCCATAACCACCGTCTCCTTGTCGTCAACAACGTAAATCTTTCGCACCGAGTTATTGGATGTCGAGTGTCCCCACAGAACGCGCACCGACGACGGCTCTCACTGGACGTTGCTCGACCTGACCCGGCGGATTCACCTGCACCTTCAGTGGTTGTTAGTGACTTCTCGTATCGAGGGTGATTATAACCACGTTGCTCGTTCGTGCGCTTCGACGTGGACGCCGTGGCCTCCGATCGTTGACACTTAGAAGTCAGTTCCACGGTGCCCGCTTTACACGCCACGTCCGCTTCTCTGACGAGAAACTTGGCAAGTACGACCAGCCTCGGCTCACGTTGAGATAACTTGTCTGCGAAAAATCGGTTGTAGCCGTGCACCAAGTTTTCCGACATTTTTCCTAGAATTTCGGTTGCTAGCTCAGGACTATGTAAATAACCAATGTGCTCGATAGCTTCCAAAGCAGCCACGCAGTTGCGAACCGTCGTTGCTACAGTGACGAGATTTCCTCGGCCCAGATTCATTTTCGGTAGTCTCCTCAATTCTTTGACAACCTTTTGCGCTACTAGATCCGGGTTGCCGAATCGCAATTCCAGCGCTTCCATTATTTGTGTCGCGTTACAGGAGGTTATCATCAGGGCAGCCACGGCGTCTTTCGCTTCCTTGCGCAGACTCTGATACAACCGCGCAGCATTTTCTTCCTCGGCGTAACCCCCGCGACGCGTCGAAGACTCGAATGCTCTTTTGAAGCGCGGCCATTCTATCGGATCACCGTCGAAAGAGGGCAAATCTCTCGACGAAGTGAGTCGGGACACGAGTCGGTGAGTCACGTTCTCGTCCACAGTGTTCCGTTGCGTAAATTGCAAGGCGGAAGTGAACGACAAACCGAGATAGATCGACCAGAGCAACAGGGAGAGGAAAGCGAATATTTTCGTGCTGAACGCGCGAGGGGCCACTAGACGCGGCGACTAGCGTAGCGAGGTGGGCACAAAACTTGGTCCTTCGAGCCGGATCTTCTATGTATATAGCTTATCATAATAACATCAGGACAAAGGCACGGGAATTTCGACTTACGGTCGCGGAGACGGCATCAGTTGGTGCGTGCCTCGTGTTACGATAGTATCGTGAGTTTCGTCGTTGCAAATTCGTCGTCGCACGTTTTTTCACAAGTGGACAAATGGAAACGAGTAACGATTCTGAGGGAGAGAATGATCGGCCTCGTGCGAGACGAGGAGAGACAAGACGGGAATCTCGCGCGGAGATCGAGAACGTGAGAGATAGGAGTCGAAGCTACAGTAACGATTCAACGAGCAGTAATCGAAGCAGGCGTGAAATCCACGAAGACGGAGAAACTCGACGGGAACATATAGAGGCGAATGTTATCGTGAATCGTGGTCACGCGTTCGAAGACAACGAAAACAGCAGACGGAGCCGAGTGACGGCCAGTAGCTCGATGGTTACGATCGACAGAGTAAGTCAGACATACAGTATAAATGCAAACGAAATCGCGGCAGATGAGCGGCCGTCCGCGAGGCACAGTCACAGCCACGAAAACCCAGCAAGCAGCACTCCGATTCTCGGAGGTCTGGGGAGCCTCGCAACCCGCAAACGCCGTCTGGAGCTGCAAGCAGCCGAGGAACGCTTAAAAATTCGAAAAACTATTCTCGCGGAACAAGAGCGAGCGTCTATCGAGTTAGTAAACAGACGTCTCCAACTAGAACTAGAAGAATTGGACGAACTTGAAGCCGGAAGTGAACGACAAACCGAGATAGATCGACCAGAGCAACAGGGAGAGGAAAGCGAATATTTTCGTGCTGAACGCGCGAGGGGCCACTAGACGCGGCGACTAGCGTAGCGAGGTGGGCACAATATATATATATACTAGGGGGCTGCGCCCCCCTGCGCGCTCCCTCCCCTCAGCGCCTTAAACCTATCTAACTTAACCCTACCTAGCTCTTAACTCTACCTAACTTAACCCTAACTGAACCCTACTTAACTAAACACTACTTAACTTAACCCTACATAATTTAATTCGACCTAACTCGGGACCCCCATCCCTCAGAACCTCTATCCCTCGGGACGTCCCTCCCAACCCTCAGAATCAATATCCCTCGGGTCCCCCCATCTCTCAAAACCCCTATCCTTTGGGACTCCCATACTTGAAATACATATCCCTCGGGACCTCCATCCCTCAGAACCCCTATCCCTCGGGACATCCCTCCCATCCCTCAGAATCCATATCCCTCGGGACCCCTCATCTCTCAAAATCCCTATCCCTCGGGACCCCCATACTCGGAACCCCTATCCCTCGGGAACCCCGTTACGCGGAAGGGTTAAGTTAGGTAGGGTTAAGTTAAGTAGGGTTAAGTTAGGTAGGGTTAAGTTAGGTAGGGTTAAGTTAGGTAGGGTTAAATTGTCCCTCGGGATCTCTCATCTCTCGGGAACCTCCATACTCGGGAACTCCCATACTCCGAACCCCTATGCCTCGGGAACTCCTATACTCCAACCCCTATGCCTCGGGAACTCTCGTACTCGGAACTCCTTTCTCTCGGGAACCCCTGTATTCGGAACCCCTATCCCTCGGGAACCCTCATGGGGCTTAGAAAAATTCTACCTCCAGTGTGTCATTTGACCCCGGCCTTCACGAAAAACTCGTCGGAAATTCCATGGCCTACTTGATACCACTCTTAAAAAATTCCATGACCAACTTGATACCACTCGCCCAAAATGTCATGGCCAACTGGATGCAACTCGTTGAAAATTCCATGGCCAACTTGATACCACTCGCTGAAAATTCCATGTCCAACTTGATACCTCTCGCTGAAAATTCCATGGCCAACTTGATACCACTCGCTGAAAATGCTATGGCCAACTTGGTACCACTCTCTGAAAATTCCATGGCCAACTTGATACCACTCGTTGAAAATGCAATGGAATCGTTGCCATGGCAATGGTTGCCATGGTAACGGTTGCTAAGGCAATGGTTGCCATGGTAACGGTTGCTGTTACCGCTCGGGCGGCAGCGTAGCGGTGACGAGTGTGACGTGGAGAGGGGGGAGCCGCGCGCGAGACGGAGAGCGCTGCGCGCATGGCGACCGCGAGGGGGGGAAACGGGCAGCGCCGCGGCAGAGGGAGAGAGTCAGTCGCGTCGCGCTCAGTCTACGGACAGGTAGCGAGCGAGGAGCGAGAGCGAGACAAGGCGCTTGAACTGTGACGACGACCGAGGCTCCTACCGGCAGCAGGCCCCGCCACCCATGACGTTCCAATAAAGACTTATTCGTAGCATTTGGACTCCAGATTTTTTATTGAACAGCCCACTACCTACCATCCCACAAGCGGGCTCGCGAGAGAGCGGAGCACGACAAATCGTTCGTAAGAGAACGAGCTCGTAAGAGAGCAAGGTAATGCGAAACACTCGTAAGAGAGCGAGCTCGTAAGAGAGCGAACTCGTTAGAGAGCAAGCTCGCAAGAGAGCGAACTCGTAAGAGAGCAACAGAGAGAGAGAGAGAGAGAGAGGGAGAGAGCGAGAGGGAGAGAGATAGTGTGTGTGTGTATTTGTGTGAATGAGAAAAAAGGCCGAACGCTAAGTGAAATGACACCGCGAATCGGAGCGCGAGCGTATCGAGGTGGCAACATTCTTGGTCCTTCGAGCCGGATCTGTATATATAGGACGCCACAACAAACCGAGACAAAGCAACCGCTCCGCGTACCTTCGTAGAGAACAGTCAGTACACGAGTGTCCCGCATTGTGTTAACATCGCAGTTCTCGTCATGTCAACGCGCAACGACAGCGAGGAAGATGAGAGAGCGGAGCCGCAAGACGCACGGAGACACGTGAACCCTTATTATCGGGAAAATTCGGTGAGTGGACGTTCCGAGAGGGGTGGACGGCGGAGTGTTGCGAGTGATAGAGAACGTGGACATCGGAGCCGCAGTCACGAGTCGTCGGAGAGGGGCCGTCAGAGCAGACACGACGACCACGAGCACGTGGAAGCCCGTGTCGTGATTATGGAAACCCGCGAAGACGCGCGCCGCAACGGCAGTGGAGAAGCGAACAATAATGCAGGCACTGGTCGACCGTCGGACGATGACTCGTTTATTACAATCGATCGTGTCGAAGATGGGGAGGACACGAGCGCGAGGAGAGCCGACACGGGCGAACAGCGAGCTGCGGGGCTCGACCACGGCGACGCCCGACCGGACGGTAGTACTCCGATTCGTGGTGGGCTCGGAAGCTTATCGTCACGCAAGCGTCGTCTGGAGCTGCGTGCGGCGGAGGAGAGACTAAAAATTCGCAGAACGATTCTAGCTGAACAGGAACGAGCGGCTATTGAATTGGTTGACAAACGTTTGGAGCTGGAGCTACAGGAGTTGGAGGAGAACGACGTAGCGGAAGGACGGCAAGACGAGCTTGTACACGAGGTACATAACAGATCACACGAGCGCAACGAGTCCTTCACCGGTAGAGAGATTGACACAACCGGAGACGAAAACAGTGCCAATGCATCGAGCATCCGGGAATTGACACAGGCGATAACCACCGCGTTGCAAGTTTCACGAAGTAACCGAAGAGACGACCACGTGACTCATCATCTGGTTTCTAGACTGACATCATCAAGGGATTTACCCACTTTCGAGGGCGACCCGGTGGAGTGGCCACGCTTTAAAAGATCCTTTGAATCCTCGACACGACGGGGAGGCTACTCGGAGGATGAAAATGCGGCACGTTTGTATCAATGCTTGCGTAAGGAAGCAAAGGACGCGGTAGCTGCCCTTATGATTACTTCGTGCAGTGCAAGGCAAATTATGGAGGCGCTCGAGTTGCGATTCGGTAACCCCGATTTGGTTGCACAAAAGGTCGTGAAAGAGATAAAAAGACTGCCAAAAATAGGTCAGGGCCGGGGAAATCTCGTCACCATTGCGACGACTGTTCGCAACTCCGTAGCAGCCCTGGAAGCAATTAACCACATCGGATATCTACACAGTCCTGAATTAGCAACAGAGATAATCGAAAAAATGCCGGAAAATTTGATTCACAGCTACAACCGATTTTACGCGGAGAATCACTCTCGACAGGAGCCGAGACTCATAGTGCTAGCCAGATTTCTCGTCATGGAAGCCGAAATAGCGTGCAAAGCCGGTACCGTAGAATTGACCTCAAGATATCGACGATCGGAATCCGGGGGAACCACATCGAGACGAACAAGCGAAAGTCGAGGATATGAGCACCGTCGGTTCGAGAAATCGTTGACAACGACGGGAAACTCGGAACGCCCCACCGAAGGTCAAGCGGGACCGAACGAGGACCGACGTCGATGCGAATATTGCAAAAATACGAGACACTCTATCGTCCACTGTGAGAAATTCTTAAGTCTGGCGATTAGGAGACGATGGACGTGGGTAAAAGAGGCAGATATTTGCTTCAAATGTCTCACCGCTGGCCACCGACGCACCCAGTGCACCGCGAAGAGCTGCTCGCGGTCGGGCTGCCGACGACCGCACCACGCGTTGCTCCATTCGGAGAACTCAGGAGATAAAACACCGATAGAAAAGAGACGAGACACGAATCCACGACCTCAATCGGAGACGGAGTCACAAACAACAACAAACACGTGGGTTACCGAGGAGCGACGCGTACTATTGCAAGTAGTACCCGTGACGTTGAAAGGGCCGCGCGGAAGCGTCTGCACGTTCGCGCTCCTGGACGGAGGATCTACGGTTACTTTAATGGACGCCGACATCGCAGACAAAATTGGAGCCACAGGAAAAAAATCGACTCTTCATCTCCAAGGCGCGAATTCTATGGAATCCCTTGAAACCACGAGCGCGCGGGTGAGCCTTACAGCAACAGGCGATGGAACCACGAACGCGTGTGAGATCATAGGCGCTCGAACGGTAAAAAACCTGCGCTTACCATGCCAATCGTTGGATGAACAGGATCTTCGGGGCCACAGACACTTGGAGGCTGTGCGAGTACGATGTTACTCTAACGCCTTTCCCACGATACTCATCGGGCAAGATCATTGGAACTTAATAACCCCGGTCGAGGTTCGTGCGGCCGAGCGGAGCGCCCCTGTGGCCTCACGCACCCCATTGGGGTGGGCGATACACGGATACGCCTCAGCCAGTAGCCGACAGAGTCATCGCAAAAACGGAGGTAAACAACAAGCAATCATCAACGCGATTGTGGGCAGTGAAGAATACTCGGAGGTGGTAGGACGTCCAGCGAGAGAAGACGCAGACGCCGAGCTTTACGCGTTAGTCAAATCCAGTCTCACGCTTGAAGGGATGGGTGTCACATCACACCAGCGAAATAACTCGGAGAATCAACGTGCCGAAAAAATTATGTTGAATACCACCCGACGATGTGACGGTCGCTGGGAAACAGGCCTGCTCTGGAGAAGCGACCACACGATCCTGCCCGACAGCAGAACGAACGCCTACAATCG
Source organism: Pimpla rufipes (assembly GCA_963932165.1). NCBI lineage: Eukaryota > Metazoa > Arthropoda > Insecta > Hymenoptera > Ichneumonidae > Pimpla > Pimpla rufipes. The sequence goes on from OZ010635.1 coordinate 1,316,840, forward strand.
CCTTAAGACGTTGGAGAAAAGAATGCACAAGGATTGTGATTTCGGAAAGACGTACAGAGATCAAATACAACACTTCATTGAACAGGGCTACGCGAAGAAAGTGCCGAGCTCCGAATGTCTCAAGGCGGAACGTGTGTGGTATCTGCCGCATTTCGGAGTGGTAAACAAAAACAAACCGGGAAAGACACGCGTCGTGTTTGACGCGGCGGCGAAAGTGCAGGGTGTTTGCCTCAACGACGCGCTGATGAATGGCCCGGACCTGCTCCGCCCGCTGCCGGGGGTCGTCATGAGATTCCGACAACGAGAAATTGCCTTCACTGCGGATATTCGTGAAATGTTTCTGCAGGTGAAAATACGAGAGGAAGATCACTGCGCCCAACTGTTCCTCTGGAGAGACGGCAACTCGGAGCGCGAACCAGAAACGTTCTGTATGACCTCTATGATTTTCGGAGCTAAATCATCGCCAGCATCCGCACAATACGTCAAGAATCGAAATGCCGATGATTTCGAACACGCACATTCTCGCGCCGTACGTGCCATAAAAAATAATCATTACATGGATGATTACCTCGACAGTGTTGACACCGAAGAGGAAGCCCTAAAGCTGATCCGAGAAGTCACAATGATTCACCGGAGCGGTGGGTTCGAGTTGCGAGGTTGGCAGAGTAACAGTCAACGGGTTATAACCACCACACAGGAAAAGGCCCAAGTGAAGGGAGACGTATCGCTCACGCCGAACGACAACATTGGCGCAAGAACATTGGGTTTGAAGTGGTACCCATCAAGTGACAAACTATCATTCGCACTTTCCACCGATAGAATCCCAATAAATATTCAGGATGGTACCGTTCGACCCACGAAACGACAAATGCTCCAAATCATAATGTCGGTCTTTGATCCCCTGGGTTTCCTGGCTCCCTACATCATAGGAAGCAGAGTGTTGATGCAGCGAGTTTGGCGAGCCGGCACTGGCTGGGACGAGCAAATCACCAGGGAACTCTTCGATCAGTGGTTGTTCTGGTTACGAGGACTCTCAGACGTCCCAACGTGTACAATACCGCGCTGCTACAATCTCGAAAAAAATGTCACGACGATCGAACTTCACATTTTTTGTGACGCGAGTGAAGACGCGATAGCAACGACGGCATATTGGCGATTTCGGAAGAGCGATGACTCGGCAAATGTGGCGTTCATCGTAAGCAAAACCCGCGTGGCTCCATTAAAAATGTTGTCGATCCCACGCATGGAATTGCAAGCTGCGGTGATGGCGTCCCGTATCGCAAAACTTGTCGCCGAAGAACACGACTTCAAGATAACTAAGCGAGTATTTTGGACGGATTCGCGCGTCGTATGGTACTGGATCAACAGAGACGCGAGGTCGTACAAGACCTGGGTAGCTAACCGACTGGGAGAAATAGACGAGTCCACCGACAAAAACGAATGGCGTTGGGTACCGTCAGGTCTAAACCCTGCCGACGACGCCACTAGAAGCATGGTGGGCGTTCCATCTCCAGAGTCGCGCTGGTTCCAGGGTCCGGCCTTCCTGAGGGAAGCTGAGTGTTACTGGCCTCAAAGTGATCGCGACTCGTTCGAATACACGGGTGAAGAGCGTAGATCCGAACAGATACACCTCGTTACGGAAGTCGATGCGATGAGATTGCCTGACGTGACACGGTTCTCGTCGTGGATGAGACTCATTCGAACCACAGCGTGGATCTTGCTGTTACCGGACAAGACTTTACGGAAGATAGCGTCAGAACCTAGCGCAGAACACTTATCCCGAGCGGAACTTCTGTGGGCCCGCCGAGTTCAGCAAGAAAGTTTCACGCCCGAATATCTCGCCCTCAAGAACGGCCTACCACTGGGGAAACAGAGCCGTTTGAGACAATTGAACCCCATTCTGGATGACGACGACGTTATGAGGGTTCAAGGACGCATCTCGGCCGCATCCGATATACAAGATAATGTAAAGATGCCCATAATACTGGATGGCCGACACCCATATACGAGACTTAGGATTCTTCGGTACCATCAAGACGCCGGCCACAGTAGTCCCGAGACCGTGCTCAACGAACTTCGACAAAAATATTGGGTCGTTAATGCGCGCCGAACGATTCGAACGGTAACCACGAGTTGCCGCTGGTGTCGAATTCAGAACGCTGTACCACGCATTCCTCGAATGGGCGAACTACCACCGGCGAGGATGGCACATCATCAACGCCCATTTACTTACAGCGGAGTGGACTATTTTGGACCCATGTTCGTCACGGTTGGACGAAGACGCGAGAAGAGATGGGGTGTGCTGTTCACTTGTCTCACTACTAGAGCCGTGCACCTGGAAATGGCAGCCTCACTGAGCACCGATTCGGCGATACTGTCGTGCCGACGTTTCTTTGCGCGACGGGGACAACCCACGGAGATCTTTTCGGATAACGGCACCAATTTTCGAGGTGCGGATGCCGAACTTCGCAGAGCGATCCTCGATCTTGACGAGTCGAGTCTACTGACGGAAGCCGCGAACCACGGCATGAAGTGGAACTTTATCCCACCATCAGCGCCACACATGGGCGGGTGCTGGGAACGGCTCATACGCAGCGTGAAGACTGCACTGAGAGCCTCCCTAAAGGAAAGAGCTCCCAGAGAGGAAGTTCTCGCAACGCTCCTCGTCGAGGCCGAGCACTCAGTTAACAGTCGCCCGTTGACACGGGTCTCCGCGGATGCACGCGATTCAGAGAGCCTCACGCCAAATCACTTTCTCATCGGCTCGTCGTCGGGGGCTCCAGTACCTGGACGCTTTAGTAAGGGCGATTGTTTCGGGGCTCGTCAGTGGCGAGTCAGCCAACATCTCGCCGATATGTTTTGGAACCGCTGGATCCGGGAGTACCTACCGACGCTTATCCCGCGAAAACGATGGTACCTGGAGAACAAACCGTTGCAGGAGGGCGACGTCGTGCTCATGATGGAACCAACAACGCCACGAAATATCTGGCCGCGAGGTTTAATAACTCGGCTGTTCCCTGGTGCAGACGGAAGGGTTCGCGTAGTTGAAGTCACGAGTGGAGGTCGCACTTTCCTGAGACCAGCCACGAAAATAATTCCTTTGGAGGCGATCGAGATGGGTACGGAAGAAAACGTCTCCCGTACCGGGGGGGAGGATGTTACCGCTCAGGCGGCAGCGTAGCGGTGACGAGTGTGACGTGGAGAGGGGGGAGCCGCGCGCGAGACGGAGAGCGCTGCGCGCATGGCGACCGCGAGGGGGGGGGGGGGGGGAACGGGCAGCGCCGCGGCAGAGGGAGAGAGTCAGTCGCGTCGCGCTCAGTCTACGGACAGGTAGCGAGCGAGGAGCGAGAGCGAGACAAGGCGCTTGAACTGTGACGACGACCGAGGCTCCTACCGGCAGCAGGCCCCGCCACCCATGACGTTCCAATAAAGACTTATTCGTAGCATTTGGACTCCAGATTTTTTATTGAACAGCCCACTACCTACCATCCCACAAGCGGGCTCGCGAGAGAGCGGAGCACGACAAATCGTTCGTAAGAGAACGAGCTCGTAAGAGAGCAAGGTAATGCGAAACACTCGTAAGAGAGCGAGCTCGTAAGAGAGCGAACTCGTTAGAGAGCAAGCTCGCAAGAGAGCGAACTCGTAAGAGAGCAACAGAGAGAGAGAGAGAGAGAGAGGGAGAGAGCGAGAGGGAGAGAGATAGTGTGTGTGTGTATTTGTGTGAATGAGAAAAAAGGCCGAACGCTAAGTGAAATGACACCGCGAATCGGAGCGCGAGCGTATCGAGGTGGCAACAGTTGCTAAGGCAATGGTTGCTATGGAAACGGTTACTATGGCAATGGGTGCCATGGAAACGGTTACTATGGCAATGGTTGCCATGGAAACGGTTACTATGGACCACCCCGTGGTGGGGGGAGGGGGGGGCATGCTGACCCCCCCTCGATTCTTGACACGGCGACGGCGAGATCTTTTTATAATATAGAGAGATTTGGGGGCTGCACCCCCTGCGCGCTTCGCGCGCTCCCCCCACTTGACGCCGTAAACCTGATTAACTTAACCCTACCTAACTTAACCCTACCTAGCTTAACCCTACCGAACTTAACCCTACCTAACTTAACCCTATCTAATTTAACGCTACCTAACTTAACCCTACCTAACTTAACCCTACCTAACTTAACCCTACCTAACTTAACCCTACCTAACTTAACCCTACCTAACTTAACCCTACCTAACTTAACCCTACCTAACTTAACCCTACCTAACTTAACCCTACCTAACTTAACCCTACCTAACTTAACCCTACCTAACTTAACCCTACCTAACTTAACACTACCTAACTTAACCCTATCTAACTTAATAATATGTAACTTGACCTTACCTAACTTGACGCCACGAAACTTAATTCTATCTAACTTAACCCTACCTAACTTAACCCTACATAATATAATCCTACCTATCACGGGACCCACATCCCTCAGAACCCCTATCCCTCGGGACGACCCTCCCATCGCTCAGAATCCATATCCATCGGGACCCAACTTCCGTTCCTCAGATCCCCTATCCCTCGTTCGCGCGCTCACATGTCCGTTTTTCATTTTCAAAACCATAAATCCCCCAAGGCCTGATTTTTCTAAGTCCTTTTCCAAAAACATAGGCGCCCAAGCGCGGATCTTTCCATTGCCTTTTTCGAAAACATAGACTCCGAAATACCAGATTTTTCTTAGTGCTTTTCCAAAAACATAGGCTCGCCAAGTCCCTTGGGGGACTTAGAAAAAAAAACAGCCCCTTGAGGGACATAGACAAAAACAGCCCAAATCCCTTGAGGGACTTAGAAAAAAATCAGGCCTGGGTGTGTCATTTGACCCCGGCCAGCCTCGACCACCCCGGGGGGGGTCAACAACCGGGGCATGCTGATCCTCCCCGGATGCTGACACCTCTCGATTCTTGGCACGGCGGCGGCTGCGGCGGCGACGGCGGCGAGATCTTTTTATAATATAGAGAGATATATAATAAAATAATAATAAAAATATCTAGCCGCCGCCGCCGCCGCCGCCGCCGCCGCTGCCGCCGTGTAGGATAATCGAGCTAGGTGGGGTAAAATGGCCCACCCAGGCCTGGTTTTTTTCTAAGTCCCTCAAGGGGCTGTTTTCTTCTAAGTCCCCCAAGGGTCTTGGCGGGCCTATGTTTTTTGGAAAAGCACTAAGAAAAATATGACCCTGAAGATTTCTGCATCTGCAAATTTCACACTTGTGTCAGCCGTTACTATGTAACCGGGAGGTAAAAAAAAAAATCGTCACGGCAGATTTGTTCGTTTCACGATTTCCTAATGGCGGTATTTTTTACTATTTTTTTTTTATGATTTTGAAAAAATTGTAAGGTTATCAGCACTTTTTTTGTTGATTGTCAGCTGTACCGTTTCACCTGTTGAATCGAAAAATGTTCTACCACGGCAGATTTCTTCCTTTTACGATTCTCTAATGGCGGTATTTTTTAGTTTTTTTATTTTGATGATTTTGAAAAAATTGTATTGTTATCTACATTTTTTTTGCTGATTGTCAGCTGTGCCGTTTCACCTGTTCATCCAAAAAAATTTCTTTCATGGCAGATTTTTTCGTTTTTCGATTGTCTAATGGTGGTAATTTTTACTTTTTTTATTTTGATGATTTTGAAAAAATGCTGTCGTTATCTGCATTTTTAAAATGATTGTCAGCTGTACCGTCTCACCTGTGCATCCGAAAAATGTTCTACCACGGCAGTTTTTTTCGTTTCACGATTCCCTAATGGCGGTATTTTTTACTTTTTTTATTTTGATGATTTTGAAAAAATTGTATTGTTATCTGCATTCTTTTTGCTGATTGTCAGCTGTGCCGTTTCACCTGTTCATCCAAAAAAATGTCTTTCATGGCAGATTTTTTCGATTTTCGATTGCCTAATGGCGGTAATTTTTACTTTTTTTATTTTGATGATTTTGAAAAAATGCTGTCGTTATCTGCATTTTTAAAATGATTGTCAGCTGTACCGTCTCACCTGTGCATCCGAAAAATGTTCTACCACGGCAGTTTTTTTCGTTTCACGATTCCCTAATGGCGGTAATTTTTACTTTTTTTATTTTGATGATTTTGAAAAAATTGTATTGTTATCTGCATTCTTTTTGCTGATTGTCAGCTGTGCCGTTTCACCTGTTCATCCAAAAAAATGTCTTTCATGGCAGATTTTTTCGATTTTCGATTGCCTAATGGCGGTAATTTTTACTTTTTTTATTTTGATGATTTTGAAAAAATGCTGTCGTTATCTGCATTTTTAAAATGATTGTCAGCTGTACCGTCTCACCTGTGCATCCGAAAAATGTTCTACCACGGCAGTTTTTTTCGTTTCACGATTCCCTAATGGCGGTAATTTTTACTTTTTTTATTTTGATGATTTTGAAAAAATTGTATTGTTATCTGCATTCTTTTTGCTGATTGTCAGCTGTGCCGTTTCACCTGCTCATCCGAAAAATTTTCTTCCACGGCAGTTTTTTTCGTTTTACGATTCTCTAATGGCGATAATTTTTACTTTTTTATTTTGATGATTTTGAAATAAAATGGCCGTAACGAACTATTGCATAAATTGTCGATGAGTACAAATTTAACTTTGTTGTATACTTACTAGAGGGGCTTCGACCCCTGCGCGCTTGGCGCGCTTCACCCCATTTGTATCGCCCTTTAAAGGGTTATCGTTTTTGCGCGCTTCATGCGCTCGTATTGCAATGGACTTGCTCGTGGGACTTCAAAAAATCTGATCCAAGGGTCCCCTGAAGGACTTAGAAAATTCAGGCTTGGTTGTGTCATTTGATCCATTTGATTCCGGCCGACTCGATTATCCTACATGGTGGTGGCGCGGAGGCCCGTAGGCGCGGAGGCGCGGCAGTACGACGGCGATGTCGGAAGCGCGGTGGCGGAGGCGGCAGCGGATGCGCTGCGGTGGACGCGGCGAAGGCGGCGGATGCGCGGCGGTGGACTCGGCGAAGGCGGCGAATGCGCGGCGGTGGACGCGGCGGCGCGGAAGCGCGGCGGCCGTGGCGGAGGCGGCGGCGGCGGCGGCGGCGGAGGCGGCGGCGGCGGCGAAGGCGGCGGCGGCGAAGGCGGCAGCGGCGGCGGAGGCGGCGACGGCGGCGGCGGCGGTGGAAGCGCGGCAGCGGCGGAAGCGCGGCGGATACGCAGCGGCGGCGGTGGATGCGCAGCGGCGGCGGCGGCGGCGGCGGAGGCGGGGGCGGCGGCGGCGGCGGCGGCGGCGAATGCGCGGCGGCGGCGGAAGCGCGGCGGATGCGCAGCGGCGGCGGCGGCGGCGGCGGAGGCGGGGGCGGCGGCGGCGGCGGCGGCGGCGGCGAATGCGCGGCGGCGGCGGATGCGCAGCGGCGGCGGCGGCGGCGGCGGCGGAGGCGGCGGCGGTGCGGCGGCGGAGGCGGGGGCGGCGGCGGCGGCGGCGGCGGCGGCGGCGGCGGAGGCGGCGGCGGCGGCGAATGCGCGGCGGCGGCGGAAGCGCGGCGGCGGCGGCGGCGGCGGAGGCGACGGCGGCGGAGGCGGCGGCGGCGGCGAATGCGCGGCGGCGGCGGAAGCGCGGCGGCGGCGGCGGCGGCGGAGGCGGCGGCGGCGGCGGCGGCGGCGGCGGAGGCGGCGGAGGCGGCGGAGGCGGCAACAACGGGTGCGCGGCGGTGGACGCGGCGAAGGCGGCGGCGCGGATGCGCGGCGGTGGCGCGGAATTGCGGCGGAGGCGCGGTGGACGCGGCGACGGCGGCGGCGGCGGTGGACGCGGAAGCGCGGCGGAGGCGCGGCGGCGGGGGCGGCGGCGCGAAAGCTCGGCGGCGGTGGCGGAGTCGCGAAGGCGCGAAGGCGGTGGCGGAGTCGCGAAGGCGCGGCAGAAACCAATTCGTGTCTAGTGCGTCTTTCTCCACTGGGCGCACAAATCACACACGTAGACGAAACACGGATTTCGTATCTCGTCATGCGTTTTTCCGAGGTGGTTCAAACACGACAAGTGCGTCCATCGTTTGCAGCTATCACATTCAACCCAGATATTAATTCGGCGCGTTTCATTACAGCCACAGCGCAAGCATCGTTCCGACACATCGAGCGAGTTACGAACACACGCAGTTTGTAGTTCGACACGTAGATCATCGGGGTTGACGGGACGAAACTGCAATGTACCGTGAAATATTATTTCACGAATGTAGTGTATGACGAAAACGCCGCAATTATATCCGTCAGCAAAATATGGATAATCAAGATTGTCCATCTTACCTTCGAATTCTTCGTCAAACACACTTTGCCACAGCTGAGAAAAATTTCGCAGAAATTTTGCGTGGCTCTTGCGATTTCCGCGACGAGAAGCCGGGTCAAACAGAAACGTACTCCTGTGTTGTACATCTACGTAAAATAGAACGAAGTGATTCCCGTTGACTTGATGCGGTGCTATTATGCCGTCGACTTCTCTCCATTCTTGCTCGCACCTGCGTTTGAAATTTGTATTCAACGGCTTTTCCTCCACAAGGAACGTTGTACCAACTTCTTCTTCGAGATAAGCAAAAAGGTTTCTGTTCGGAGAATCCTTAATTGCAAAGCTGAAGCAGTAGTCGATCAACGTGTTGGTTATCCACGCCTCGTCGAAAAGCGTGTTATAATCCTCCGATCGAAGATATCGATAATTGTGAAGGTCCGTCGGGCTTTTTGGAACTATTCCCACAAAATAATCCCTCGGTGGACTTACGGCTCGATAATAATTTAAGTTTGCAACAGTTCCGTTGGGATTGAACTGCAGATCGTGGCCCTTCAAGTTTCCGGTTTCTATCTGTTGAAACGTATCTCGACCGTTATCCTCATCACACGTAGCTTTCGCAATTTTCTTCAGCGTGGATGCTGTCGCGTACGTTACACGTTTCATTTTGATCGCGCCACGTTGCCAATTCTCCGTGGCGTACATATTATCCGGTTCGTCTCGGTTTTTTTTAACCTTCGTTTGGTTTTCAGTGGAGGACTTTTCTACGACATCATCGAACGCCTCACGCCTTTTTCGTTTAAAGTGCTGGAGCGGTACCTGTAGTCGCACTTTTTTCAGAGTCGCTTTAACGCGCGCGTGAATTTCGTCGATGACCCGACCAGCTTTAGCGTGAGTGCGATTCTCCAATACCGACTCCTTGAGCTGCTTAAAATAATTTTCCGCAGTGGCGTTCGTATAATGGTCTTGATCTGAATCTCTAATTTGTATACCGGTCCAAAAGGGGGCGAAAGGCATCATTTTTTTTTAGATAACTGCAGAAGCCTTCCGAATAATGCTCATTTTTTTCCGCCCCAACATTGTCTCCCGCTATCTTAGCGTCGTGGAAAAGCGTGGCAAATTCTCCGAAGAAGGGACTCGATTCGTGCAACGATTGTGTCGATTTCGTTTCCGAGTCGGCAGTCGGTTCACCTTCCTCGTCGTCGGACGGGTCGCTTTCCTCCAAATCCGATTGCGTTTCCGCCGTTTCACTTGTAGCTATATTTACATACTGCATGCTCAATCGGCTCATCGATGAAAACACTTCTTTGCAGTTGTGCTTTGTCAATATAATCGTCAAGAGGTCGGCCAGCCTGTCCTTCAACTCTCCGAACGATTTACAATGGGCCAGAACCGCCACGCCTTCCAATATCACCGATTTCCTTGATCCCTTTATTTTGAATTTCTGCAGATTTCGCGACACCATCTTCATGAAGTGCCCGTAGCAGAAATAAATGGGGAGAAACTGCATTCTGGGTCCGCCGGTCACTTCATTATAGGCGGCCTCTAAATATTCGGCGACTGTTGTGCCGTTCCATCCTGCCATAATTGCATTTATCCCCGCCCAGGACCAATCGACGACGACTCCGGCAAAAGGTGGGAATTTGATACCAGCAGGTTCCCACACACGTTCTTTGAAATACGCGAGGAAATCCCTAATCCCCAGAGCGTCATGACGATTCGAAATCATCTGGAGGAGTGGAACGATTGTCGTAGCAATACCCTTCTCTTGAGGTTCGGAGATAACGTCGTCAGAGCTGTGAGACCCGTCCACTAACAGGGGTACGATCCTCATCTGATGGCGTACAGACCCCGCATACAAGTACACTCGCTTTGAGCCTCGATAGGGCGCGCGTATTATTGAGCCAGTGGCATCAAAATGTAACATTTTGCCCGGATGCTTCTTCAGAAACTCCACCTGTTCTTTGCAAACTAAATACATGGTGAAGGGCATCAGATACTCCCTGATGTATTCATGCGTACGAGAGTCCGATTCCATTATTCGTTTAATTATATCCAGAGTGTCATCCGGGTCTCGATCATTCTTGGACATTTCTTCAGATCGTGCTTTTTGGTCGACTGTTAGCGATCGAGCGAACATATAATTGCCCTCGTTTGCCGCTAGGTCTTCGTCCATCTCGTCGTACGCCTCTGCGTTAATGCGGCTTGGCAGCTCATGACGAAGTCTCTTTTTCGCTGCGGTTCTTTGAGCACCTCGGAGTTGGTAGCTTAATGGCATCGTGTGTTTTGCCTTGTGTCTTTTTTCCACCATTATCCGAATACAAGTTCGACCGTAGCGATGTATCGCGGTAAATTTGTATCGGCAGGGGCATTCCGGTTGCCGACAATACGCGTAATCGGAGAATCTTGAATTTACACGTTTGCTGCCTTTAAACCCATTGAAAACCAAGCAGCAGTTAATTTTCGCTGCAAATGGTAGCTTCCTCCTTAAAACCGCGTGCAACAAGTCCGTCGACAACAACTCGCCGTTTACTATAGTTGATGTAGCGACAGAAATGGTACCTAGCAATATATAGTAGTTACCTGGTGCTACAGAACGACGGGACTTCTGTCCCGTGCCTTTGCTTCTCCGTCGAACTGCAGAATCCTTACGCGGTAAAGGCTTTGTCTGACTACTCGCCTGGCTGCATTCGGGAGTGACAGAACAGCTCTGACTCAGAAAGTTGCAGAGGATTTCTTCGTTAATCATATCTCGCAGATTGTTTACATTGTTTTTCCATTCGAAATAGAAGACCGTGCGAAATGCGCGCTGTACCGTTGATCTCTTCAGTTTTAAAATCTTATATAAAGATTTGAGTGTCTTGGGATCATTGATTTTTTCCTCTAAGTTGTCCGCGGTTTTCACAGCTTTTGCGACGGCTTGCGCGATGGCCGCTGTATCGAACTTCATGATGAAGATGATGACGACTTATCGTCGTTCTGACGTTCGGTTGAAATTACATCGAAAGCGAGCAAGTCGATCGAGATCGAGAGCAAGCCAGACGGTGGAGATCGAGACCGAGCAAGTCGGTGGAGACCGCGAGCGTGCAAGTCGGTGGGGACCGCGAGCAAGCAAACCGGTCGAGACTGCGAGCGAGCAAGACGGTCGAAACCGCGAGCGAGCAAGTCGATCAAGATCCAGAGCGAGCAAGACGGACGAGACCGCGCACGAGCAAGTCGATCGAAAGCGAGAGGGAACAAGACGGTGATGACCGCGAGCGAGCAAGTCGGTGGAGACCGCGAGCGAGCAGGTCGGTGGCGACCGCGAGCGAGCAAACCGGTCGAAACCGCGAGCGAGCAAGTCGATCGAGATTGAGCGAGTCGATCGAGATCGAGAGCGAGCAAGACGGACGAAGACCGGCAGCCAGCAAGTCAGTCGACACCATATGCGAGCAAGATGAAGAAGACCGGCAGCCAGCAAGTCGATTAAGACCGAGAGCGAGTCAGTCGAAGGAGACCAAGATCTGGTGCGAGCGTCGATCGCCGCCCGGGGCGAGCAAGCCGATGCCAGGTGTACAAATGACAAGTAAATGATTTCCGAATGTAATGGAAGGAGAGCGCCATCCGAATTGCGCGGTTTTGCAATGTCTGTTTTATTAACCTGTATGTCGATTACTCTGTGCCAACATGTGAATATATGCAATATTCACATCTTGAGAGGGTGAAACGGTACAGCTGACAATCAGTAAAAAATGGAGATAATGATGCAATTTGTTCAAAATCATCAAAATAAAAAAGTAAAAATCACCGCCATTAGAGAATCGTAAAACGCAGAAATCTGCCGTGGAAGAAAATTTTTCGGATGAACAGGTGAAACGGTACAGCTGACAATCAACAAAAAAATGCAGATAACAATACAATTTTTTCAAAATCATCAAAATAAGAAAACTAAAAAATACCGCCATTAGGGAATCGTGAAACGAAAAAAAACTGCCGTAGTAGAACATTTTTCGGATGAACAGGTGAAACGGTACACCTGACAATCATTTTGAAAATGCAGATAACGACAGCATTTTTTCAAAATCATAAAAATAAAAAAAGTCAAAATTACCGCCATTAGACAATCGAAAAACAAAAAAATCTGCCATGAAAGACATTTTTTTGGATGAACAGGTGAAACGGCACAGCTGACAACCAGCAAAAAAATGCAGATAACAATACAATTTTTCCAAAATCATCAAAATAAAAAAACTAAAAAATACCGCCATTAGAGAATCGTAAAACGAAGAAATCTGCCGTGGAAGAAAATTTTTCGGATGAACAGGTGAAACGGTACAGCTGACAATCAACAAAAAAAATGCAGATAACAGTACAATTTTTTCAAAATCATCAAAACAAAAAAAGTAAAAAATACCGCCATTAGATAATCGAAAAACGAAAAAATCTGCCATGAAAGAATTTTTTTTGGATGAACAGGTGAAACGGCACAGCTGACAATCAGCAAAAAAAATGTAGATAACAATACAATTTTTTCAAAATCATCAAAATAAAAAAACTAAAAAATACCGCCATTAGAGAATCGTAAAAGGAAGAAATCTGCCATGGTAGAACATTTTTCGGATCAACAGGTGAAACGGTACAGCTGACAATCAACAAAAAAAGTGCAGATAACCTTACAATTTTTTCAAAATCATCAAAAAAAAGAAAGTAAAAAATACCGCCATTAGGGAATCGTGAAACGAACAAATCTGCCGTGACGAATTTTTTTTTTACCTCCCGGTTACATAGTAACGGCTGACACAAGTGTGAAATTTGCAGATGCAGAAATCGTCATGATTTTTCATCTCCGGGAGGAGAATAAGGCGCTGAAGGCGGATGTCGCGGAGCTAAAATCAGCTATTGGGTCGCTTACTTCCGGTGTTTCGCCTGCGAATGACTCTCACGCAGTTGCCGCTGAGGCAGTAGAGCTCATGAACCGATCGAGGAATGTCATGATATTCGGTCTTGCCGAGCAGATGGGCGCGGACGCTGTTCAGCGTGATACGGCAGCAGTCTCGGAGCTGGTGTCGTCGGCGTGTGGCGCCGTCGCGGTGGTTAATGGGTCTCGGCTGGGCGTTCTCAGGGCTGGTGCCGCGCCGCGTCCTATCAAGGTCGCTCTCCCGGACTCCGGTGCGGCTCTTGACGTGCTGCGGAATAAGAGGCGCATTGTCGCTCCTAATGTGCGGGTCATGGCGGATCTGACTATTAACCAGAGGGATCATCTTCGTGATTTGAGGAAGCAGCTCGCTGAGATCACTGCGGCCGGTGTTACCGGCAAAACCATTAAGTACGTCAAGGGAGTTCCCAGGATCGTCGACGTGCCGGCTGCACCGTCTTCGGCTCTGGCTTCGTCTTCCAACGTTCGCGGCGTTGACGTACCGGCTGCACCGTCTTCGGCTTTGGCTTCGTCTTCCAATGTTCGCAGCGCGCCGGCTGCATCGACTTCGGCTTCGTTTTCCACTGGTCGTGTGGGAAAAAATAGTGCCTGGGCGGGGCTTGCCAATTTTTTTCCAGAATGTTAGAGGCGTTAGGAGTAAGCTGCGTGACTTGCGCTTTATTGCTTTGAGTGGAAACTTTTTGATAATTGTATTAGTTGAAACCTGGCTGTCTCCGGATATTTCGTGTGCTGAGTTAGGCTTAAGGAACTACGTGGTGTTTAGGTGCGATCGGTCAGCGTGTACGAGTGCTAAGTCGCGCGGGGGTGGGGTGCTTGTCGCGGTGCATCGTTCACTCGCCGCTAAAGCTGCGCCCAATCCTGCGGCCTCGCTCGAGCAGGTTTTTGTCACCGTGCAATTTCCCGGTTTGCGGTTATTGGTCGGCGCCGTTTACATCCCTCCGGCGTCTCATTGCAGTTTGTACCACGACTATTGTATGTCAGTTGAGCGGATGGTGGGGGAGGCCGGTGACGCGTATACGCTTCTGATGGGCGATTTGAATATCCCCGGGTTCGCGGATTTCGACCCGCTGAACTCCGACGATTGCCTTCGTGGCGATTCGCCACTCGGTGCGGTGCTTGAGCTGGCGGCTTCCCTCGATCTTCACCAAGTCAACAGTGTTTCGAATGATCGGGGCAGGCTGCTGGATCTTGTGTTTACGAATCTATCTTGCTCTGTTGGTGTCGCGCTTGATTTCGTCTCTCCTGTTGATCCGCCCCAGCCTCCGCTTGACATTGCTCTTTCACTTGACCGTCGTATGTTTGATTGTGAGGACGAGGAGGTGCGTTTTTACGATTTTTCCCGCGCAGATTTTCCGGCTATCAATGTTTTTCTCTCTGCACTTGATTGGAATGCTCTGTGCCCGTTTGGCTGCTCTGTTGACCGTGCGGTTGACATTTTTTATGAGAAGATCAATTTCGCTATTAGTTCCTTTGTGCCGCTCGTCGTAATTCGCCCCTCCTCGTATCCGAAGTGGGTTAAATCTGCAACTCGGGTGTTGATATTTAAGAAGAAAATCGCGCATATTAAGTGGAAACGTAGCTTCTCTGCGGACGATTATCGAGTGTTTCAGTCGTTGCGGTCGCAATGCGATATGTGTCTCGATTCCGACTAGGCGGAGTATATTGCCGGTGTGGAGGACGGTTTATGTGAGTCGAACAATCCTAAGCCGTTTTGGAATTATATCTCGAGCGTCAGGAAGTGTGCGGGTCTTCCAGCCTGCATGTTTCTTGACGACTGCCGGGCTAGTTCTCCCCTCGAGATCGCGGGTTTGTTTGTCAGGGTTTTCAGTGGCGTGTTCGTCAGTCCCGCGAGTCTTGCGTCCGACCCTGTTATGCGTTTATCCGCTGGTGGGGATGTGTTCGACTTGCCCTCACTGGCGTTTACCGAGTCGGAAGTGCGTAGGAGGCTTATGAGCATCGATGTAAGCAAGGGAATGGGTCCGGATGGCATTTCTCCGTGCTTTGTGAAAGAGTGCGCGCGTGTTCTTGCGGGTCCGCTTACCCTCCTGTTCAACTTGTCGCTGTCGTCGGGGGTTTTTCTTGTCGTGTGGAAAGTGTCTTTTGTCGCGCCTATTTACAAGCATGGGAATTTGGAGGATGTCCGAAACTATCGGCCGATTGCGATTCAGTCCTGCCTACCAAAAATGTTTGACTCTATGGTCACCGATGTGTTGTCGCGGGCGTTTGAGCCTGCTGTTATCGGCGAGCAGCACGGCTTTTGTAAGGGGCGATCCACGGTTACGAACCTCCTAGTTTACACCAGCTACCTCAATCGTCACGTTGAGGGCGGTAAACAGGTGGATTGTGTGTACACCGATTTTTCCAAGGCCTTCGACACTGTCGACCACCGCGTGTTACTTGCTAAGCTCTGGAGCTTGGGCGTTCAGGGGGTCCTGTTGCAGTGGATCGCCTCGTATCTTGCCGGCAGGCAGCTTGTCATTAGGGTAAGGGGGGCTCGCTCTGATTCGTTTCCGGCGCTGTCCGGCGTTCCCCAGGGTTCTCATCTCGGTCCGCTTCTCTTTCTTTTGTTTATTAATGATATTAAGCTGTGCTTTCAGCACTCTAGATTTCTTTTGTACGCGGACGATCTCAAGGTTTTCAGGGTTATTCTGTGCATGGAGGATGCGATTCGGCTGCAGAGTGACCTTGACCGCTTGGCTGAGTGGTGTTCTCGCAATCGCTTGTCTCTAAACTTGTCGAAATGTCTCGCAATCTCGTTCTCGCGTGCCACTCAGCCTCGCTGTTCCTTCGAGTACTCGTTGCATGGAGTCGCGCTGTCAAGAAGTGACTTGGTTAAGGACCTTGGGGTGTTTATCGTTTCCTCGCTTTCTTATAACTATCATGTGTCGGTTACGTACGGGCGTGCGCTGCGGACTCTTGGTCTTATCCGGCGTAATACCGTGGATTTCAAGAACCCGCAGTCGCTTTTGACGCTGTTTCGTGCGCTAGTCTTGCCGGTATTAGAGTATGCGTCGATCGTTTGGGCGCCGGACTACGCTGTTCACATTCGGGCGCTCGAGCGGGTGCAACGTAAATTCGTGCGGTTTTTGTGGTTTAAGTTTCGGGTGACAGACAGGGAGTACCTCAAGTACCTTCGCGAGGAGCTGGGTGTGTTAACGCTCTCTGCACGCAGGCTCAAGGCGGAGTTGGTCCTTTTATATGGAATCATCCATGGCGTTGTTAGCTGCCCGGACCTCCTCGCCTCCGTTACGGCGTCGGTGCCCCTGCGTAATGTGCGCAATCACGAAATTTTCCGCGAATTGACACACCGTACGAATTACGGTCGGAATGAACCTCTCACGCGAATGTTCCGAAATGGCAACGTGGCCTCGGTATTCGTGGACTTTTTCCACCAACCTTTTTCGGTTTTCTTGCGTGCGGTCAATGATTATGTTGCGCTTACCGATTCCACTTGATGGAGTTTGGATTATTTGCATGATTATGTGTATTTTGCTATTATTTTTGTATTCATGTGTGTATGTATTTATTTTTGCGGCCTTATTTCGCCGTCGTTTTTTCGTTTTGTATTTTCAAGGGCTTGTCCCGTCCACTGCCTAATAAATAAATAAAATAAATAAAATAAATAAAATAAATAAGTACTGTCATCCATAAACAGCGCACGACATAGCGCATAATCAAGAGATGAAATCCAGTCGAATCCAGCGTCAGCAGAGAAATATAAGATTGTAAGAAACCCAATTATATTATAGTACTTGACAATTCTCATCTTATTTTATCATTAATTTAATCAAGTGTTCTCTTTACCGATCCCAACAGTTGATGCACTCTCTACTCTCTTCGGCATGAGAGGACGGAATGTTCCACGACCAGGACGACGACGCAATAAACAGCAGCCACAATCTCTGCGATATAGAGAAATCAGCGATGATGAGTTAGTCGCAGCACGGATCTGCAATGTCTCACTCTCTCAAGATGACAGGCTCAAACTCCATAAAGCGCAACGCAATCCTAATCTGATAAAATGTAAATATTATATTCATCCAATTAAATGAATGTTTTCAAGGAATAATATCGCATTCTCTCACGATGTGTGACTGACAAACATGTCAATATAAGAATGCGTAAAAAATAACGATGATTACGATAGTTAAAACATGCAATTACTATTTTTACAACAATCTTGGAATCTCGATTCCCCGAAGCGACTCAGACTGCATACTTGCACTCAGGGTTCGCGAAAAAAAGTTTAGGTTATGTCATTTACGTTTTAGATCGTGCGCAACGCAAGATTTCTATTGCGCTTCCACGCTTTAATCATATTAAAAACGGATCGCGATGGTAATGATTTTCCAATGTTTAACAACCCAGCAAACCAGACAGCACGAAACGGACGCAGAAAGCTATGTTATTTGCAGCATGTGCCGAGAATCGCGGCACATGCTGCAAATAACGTAGCTTTCTGCGTCCGTTTCGTGCTGTCTGGTTTACTAGGAATAAGTGAAACATTTTATTTCGCTTGACAAAATCTAAAAATGTTGTACATTACCATTTACGGCGGAATGCGGCAACCGTTTTGTAAGAGAATGACGAAACACACGATGTGTTGAGAGAGGAAAAAGAGACGCGAAACGCGAAACAAAGACCGAAGTAAATCATCACTGCGAAGATCTCGTGCGCCGGCCAATCATGAATTCAGCATTCCGCTGAGACGACTAATCAAAGGAATACTGAGTCCATGATTGGTTGGCGAAAATTTCACTTAACCGAATAAGCTCCCAGGGTATCCCGCCCGCTCGGCACTTCAGCATCGGCAGCGTAGTGTAACGCTTCGCGTACCTTTTCTCCAAATTGTGGAATTATTCGTGTAAACTATTTCTATACAAAATTAAGTCTCCACCGTCGTTTCAATTATCGCGTATCGTGAAATTTATGAAGATCGCCGCATTCCGCCGACCAAGGTAATGTTCAACATTTTCAGATTCCACGCGTAGAGAGCACGGACTTCGATTGCACACGCGACGCGTAGGACGTGTGTGTGTGTTAATCTGTCGGCGTCTCTCGTCTGTATTACGGAAAAAAGTGAAACATATCATTTTCACCTATGGTAAAAGATTATTCAGAAAATTATTACTATCGCGATTTGTCTTTGATATCATTAAAGTGTGGAAACGTGATAGATATCTTGTATCGTGCGCGATCGAAAAAAGAACCAACATAACCTATCTTTTTTTTTCGTGTCGCCGGGGGGACTCGAGATTTCAAGATTATCGTGAATACAATTATTGCGTGTTCGTGTTACTTCCATCATCGTTCAATTTTCTTATTTTTCCGCGTCCGGATGTTAAAATATTGTTTTCAATTATACATCGTGAGAGAATGCGAGATTAATAGAGTACATGAATTTAATTGGATGAATAAAGTATTTACGTTTCATCAGGTTAGGATTGTGTAGCGCTTCGCAGTTTGGACCCATGGTGTTTTTGGAAGAGCGAGACATCCCACGGTTTGCACTGTGGCTAACTCAGGATCACCGCTTTCTGTGCATCGCAGAGATTGTGGCTGCTGCTCATTGCGTCGTCGTCTACCTCGTGGGTCATTCCGCCCTCTCGTGCTGAAGAGTTCGCTAGGTAAACAAAACGATTGATTAAATTAATGATAAAATCAAATGAGAATTGTTAAGTACTATAATAAAGCTGATTTCCTTACAGTGCTGTCGATGCTGGATTCAACTTTATTTTATCTCTCGCTACTGCGCCACGTCGTGCGCTGCTAGTAGACGCCCGTACTTTCAGTGCATTACAATTTTATTGCGAGAACTCTGCGGTTTGTTCATCGAGTCTTCTCTGTCATTTTTGTCAAAGGTAATATGGCCAAGTAATATGGGTAAAGGTTACCATAAACAAAAATTGTTTGCATGCCAGATTTTGTAGTTAATTAAACTTTTAATTTTTAGTACTATAATTCTAGGATTGGAATGAAAGATATTTCTAGCTGTGTTAAATGTTTTTTGGGATCAAAGCACTCTATGCTTTTCGCTGTACTGGGCCTCATTTTCTTCACAGTAACATACAACACTGGTTCAGTGAAGGACGTTTTTTCATGTCCCCAGGTTGAAGCTATCGACAGATGTTAAATAATTTTTATGATTTAATTACAAATTATGTTTAGTCTGTCAATAACTTTGTACCACGGATTAAAAAAAAATTCCTTCATTTAACCAGTGTACAATGTCATTGCGAAGAAGAGTAGACCGTATAGTTTACAATTCATGAACCAGTTTTTTTCACAATCATGAGCAGAGTTGAAATTAGATTCGTCACAAAACTAATTTGTGACGAATCTAATCAGCCAAAAAGATTAAGATTAAGGGCGTGTCAAACACTGAGCGCCGAAAATCTCCAGAACAGCAGTTTGTCGCGAATTATGAACGGATCAAAGTGAAAATTGATATACAAACGCCAGTAATGTGAATCTCGGGAATGAATTAGTTAGAATTTTGATTTTCGAAAAAAAAAAAAAAAAAAAATTACAGTTCGATTACCGACAGCAATTTTTTTTTTTTTTTTTTTTTCTGATTAGTTTCGTCACAAATTAGCACTCCCGAAATTTTGAAGTGCATCTCGGTATTTCAGATCGCCTTAAACACAGGCAGAAAATTTATTCGTTCCAATTCTCAAATTAAAGAAATCAACAATACTGATTTTGTATAATAATAATAATAGTAATAATAATAATAATAATAATAATAATAATAATAATAATAATAATAATAATAATAATAACTACGGGGCTGCGCCCCCTGCGCGCTTCGCGCGCCAACCCCAGGGGGGGGGGCAGACATTTTTGTCTGATTAGTTTCGTCACAAATTAGCACTCCCGAAATTTTGAAGTGCATCTCGGTATTTCAGATCGCCTTAAACACAGGCAGAAAATTTATTCGTTCCAATTCTCAAATTAAAGAAATCAACAATACTGATTTTGTATAATAAAAATAGTAATAATAATAATAATAATAATAATAATAATAATAATAATAATAATAATAATAACTACGGGGCTGCGCCCCCTGCGCGCTTCGCGCGCCAACCCCAGGGGGGGGGGGGGCTTCGCCCCCCCGCGCGCTTCGCGCGCTCCCCCCCCCTCAGCGCCTTAAACCTATCTAACCTAAAACAGATTAACTTAACCCTACCTAACTTAAACCTACCTAGCTCTTAATTCTACCTACCTTAATCTTATCTAACTGAACCCTACTTAACTAAACACTACTTAAAGTAACCCTACTTAATTTAATTCGTCCTAACTCGGGACCCCCATCCCTCAGAACCTCTATCCCTCGGGACGTCCTTCCCATCCCTCAGAATTCATATCCCTCGGGTCCCCCCATCTCTCAAAACCCCTATCCCTCGGGACTCCCATACTTGAAATACATATCCCTCGGGACCCCCATACTCGGAACCCCTATCCCTCGGGAACCCCGTTACATGGAAGGGTTAAGTTAGGTAGGGTTAACTTGTCCCTCGGGATCTCCCATACTCCGAACCCATATGCCTCGGGAACTCCCATACTCCAACCCCTATGCCTCGGGAACTCTCGTACTCGGAACTCCTTTCTCTCGGGAACTTTCGTACTCGGAACTCCTTTCTCTCGGGAACCCCTGTATTCGGAACCCCTATCCCTCGGGAACCCTCATGGGGCTTAGAAAAATTCTACCTCCAGTGTGTCATTTGACCCAGACCTTCACGAAAAACTCGCTGGAAATTCCATGGCCTACTTGATACCACTCTTCAACAATTCCATGACCAACTTGATACCACTCGCCCAAAATGTCATGACCAACTGGATGCAACTCATTGAAAATTCCATGGCCAACTTGATACCACTCACTGGAAATTCCATGGCCTACTTGATACCACTCGCTGAAAAGTCCATGTCCAACTTGATACCACTCGCTGAAAATTCCATGGCCAACTTGATACCACTCGCTGAAAATGCTATGGCCAACTTGGTAAAACTCGTTGAAAATTCAATGGAATCGTTGCCATGGCAATGGTTGCCATGGTAACGGTTGCTAAGGCAATGGTTGCCATGGTAAGGGTTGCCATGGAAACGATTGCTATGGCAATGGTTGCCAAGGAAACGGTTACTATGGCAATGGTTACCATCGGAACGGTTACTATGGCAATGATTGCCATGGAAACGGTTACTATGACAATGGTTGCCATGGAAACGGTTACTATGGCAATGGGTGCCATGGAAACGGTTACTATGGCAATGGTTGCCATGGAAACGGTTACTATGGCAATGGGTGCCATGGAAACGGTTACTATGGCAATGGTTGCCATGGAAACGGTTACTATGGCAATGGGTGCCATGGAAACGGTTACTATGGCAATGGTTGCCATGGAAACGTTTACTATGGACCACCCCGTGGGGGGAGGGGGTCAGGAACCGGGGCATGCTGACCCCCCCCCTACGGTTGCTGACCCCCCACTCGATTCTTGACACGGCGACGGCGGCGGCGGCGGCGAGATCTTTTTATAATATAGAGAGCCCTTTTACAATATTCTGCGCCCCCTGCGCGCTTCGCGCGCTTCCCCCCCTTGACGCCGTAAACCTGATTAACTTAACCCTACCTATCTTAATTCCACCTAATTTAATCCTACCTAATTTAACCCTACCGAACTTAACCCTACCTAACTTAACCCTATCTGACTTAACCCTACCTTACTTAACCCTACCTAACTTAACCCTACCTAACTTAACCCTACCTAACTTAACCCTACCTAACTTAACCCTACATAACTTAACAATATCTAACTTGACCCTACCTAACTTGACGCTACCTAACTTAATTCGATCTAACTTAATCCTACCTAACTTAATTCTATCTAACTTAATCCTACCTAACTTAATTCTATCAAACTTAACCCTACCTAAGTTAACCCTACATAATTTAATCCTACCTATCACAGGACCCACATCCCTCAGAACCCCTATCCCTCTGGACGTCCCTCCCATCGCTCAGAATCCATATCCATCGGGACCCCCCTTCCGTTCCTCCGATCCCCTATCCCTCGTTCGCGCGCTCACATGTCCGTTTTTCATTTTCCAAAACCATAAATCCCCCAAGGCCTGATTTTTCTAAGTCCTTTTCCAAAAACATAGGCCCCCAAGCGCGGATCTTTCTATGGCCTTTTTCAAAAACATAGACTCCGAAATACCAGATTTTTCTTAGTGCTTTTCCAAAAACATAGGCCCGCCAAGTCATGGCGGGCCTATGTCCGTATATAAAAAATATCGAGATCTTTTTATAATATACAGATAATATATCTGGGTATTTTATAATACCCAGAATAGGGGGCCTTAAGGGACTTAGAAAAAATCATCCGAAGTCCCTTCCCAGGTCACCTTCACCGTGCGGTTTGGTGAAGCTGACCCCCCCCCCCCCCCCTCGATTATCCTACACGGCGGCAGCGGCGGCGGCGGCGGCGGCGGCGGCGAGATATTTTTATTATATAGAGAGAAGAGATAATAATACGGAACGGACGTTGACGGAGCTACTACAGCTCATACGATCGACAGCGACGAAAATGGCCGAGGCAGCGACAGTTCAGAAGAACGTGAACATGACTGTCAAGACGGGTATAAAGACAATACTCGAGGTCGTCGACATTGCACTGAGTAGGTGCGACGCGCCTGTCCCGGAAAGACGGACGAAGGACGACGAAACAACAGAGACGGAGACAGAGACGAGAACGAAGGAAACGCCACGGACGAAACGGAAGCGGGAGGCGACCGGGACCACTCCGGAGTCCTCACAGAAGAGAACTCCAAAAGTGATGTCCGACGTCACCTGGCAAACGGTAGCACGGAAGAAAAAACCGAAAGTGACAGAACGGACGAACAAGACAGACGAGACAAACGCGAAAACGAAGACCGAGAGACAAAGACCAGCCCCAAAACAACGTGGGACAGCGGTCCTGGTAAAACCTGGAAAGGACCAGACGTACTCGGACATCGTACGTAAACTACGGACGACGATCGACCCGACGAGGAGCCACGTAAAGGTGACCACGGTACGGAAGACAAAAGACGGATGCTGTCTCATAAAGATGCAATCCAACACGGATGGACGAGACGCATTCCGGCGCATACTCCAGGACGCCGTCGGCGATGCCGGCAGCGTAAAATCCATGACTTCGCTGGTAC
This sequence comes from Pimpla rufipes, assembly GCA_963932165.1. NCBI lineage: Eukaryota > Metazoa > Arthropoda > Insecta > Hymenoptera > Ichneumonidae > Pimpla > Pimpla rufipes. The sequence continues at coordinate 1,340,217 of OZ010635.1, forward strand.
AAGTGGAGATCATGGACCTGGATTGTGTCGCGACACCGGACGACGGTATACAGGCACTGAGACAGGTGACAGGACGAGACAAGGACCTTAAGGTCCGCATCTTCGGTCCGAACCGTGCCGAGCAGTACATGGCAGTGTGCGAACTCGAATCGCACGAGGCCGAAACGCTGCTCGGCCGGGCACGGATCGAGATCGGATGGGTCCGATGCCGCGTCCGAAAACGACTGACGGTAACGAAATGCCACAGATGCTTAGGCTATGGGCATACAAAAACGAACTGTACAGGTAACGACCGGACTAAGAGCTGCAGGAAGTGCGGCGAAACGGGACATTACGCCACGGACTGTAAAAACGATCCGGCATGCCCTCTGTGCACTGAGGCGGGGCACAAGGTCGCTGCGCACCTCGCGGGATCCGGGAGACGCGCAGTGTTTCGGGCCGCGCTGGAGGAGTGCAGGAGGCAAGCCGGAAGACGGACAGGATAATCCAGGGAAACCTGAACCGAAGTAGGACAGCAGACATGCTCTTACCACAGATAGCGGACGAACACGACGCCAACGTACTGATCCTGTGCGAACCATACAGGAATCGACCGACAGAGACATGGACCACGAACGACGCTGAGACCGTAGCTATCTGGGTAAGGGGCTCCGCCCGATCTCGGATAACCGGCCGTGGGGTCGGGGAAGACTACGTCTGGTTCAGACTAGGCTCCATCACCTACGTCAGCGTCTACCTAACCCCAAACTGCGCCGTAGCGGAGTTTGAAAGGAAGGTGGCGTTCCTCGAGGACGGTATCAGGGACCTTCCCGCGGATGTAGTGGTCGCGGGAGACCTAAACGCGAGGGCGGTCGAGTGGGGCATGACAACGACGAACAAACGAGGACGACTGCTGCTGGAGATGGCCGCAAGGCTGGATCTGGCAGTGGTAAACACAGGGAACACGCCGACGTACCGACGACCGGAGTTTGGCGACTCCATACCAGACGTGACGATGACCTCGGACAGAACGCTCCCAACACTGAGGAAATGGCGGGTCCTAGAAGACTATACAGCCAGCGACCACCAATACATCGCTTTCGAGGTGGCGGGAGAGACAGCGACAGCACAGAAACGGACTCGACACCCCCCGCGGTGGAACACGAAGAAACTGGACGTGCAAAAGTTTTCGGAGGAACTGGCGGCAGCGCCATCTCCGATCACTAACGTTCCCCCGGAGCTGACCGGCCGGCCGAGGGTGGAAAGACTTGTAGAAGAGACGGCCAAACTGACGAAACGGCTGTGCGACAGCACAATGCCAAAACTGCACCACAGACGAGACAAACGCTCACAATACTGGTGGACTGACGAGATAGCTGAACTGCGGAAAAGCTGCCTCGCAAGCAGACGAAAGAAGACAAGGGCCAAGCGCAAACCCGAAAGGGTCGCTCTTCAGGCGACATATAGTACGGCACGGAATAGACTGACGGACGCGATACGGGACAGCAAGGCGAAGTGCTGGAGGAAGCTCTGCGGGGAGGTGGATCAGGACCCGTGGGGTACCTGCTACAAGATTGTAACCGGTAAACTAGGGGGACGGATCACGCCGGAACTCAAAGACGCGGAAACAACACGGCGCATTGTTGACGGACTGTTTCCGACTCACCCGATACGGACGGACGCCACAGACGACGATGAGACAGGGCTGGTTCCCGCCTTCACGACGGAGGAGCTTACCAGAGCGACCACCGCCTTGAAGCCTGGGAAAGCGCCAGGGCCTGACGGGGTACCGGGCGAGGTTATCCGGCTGATGGCTAGCCTGAGGCCGCAGATACTACTCGACTTGTACAACGCATGCCTTACGACAGGGACCTTTAGCGACCAATGGAAAGTGGCGAAGCTGGTCCTTATCCCTAAGGGTAAGGGTGACCCCAGCGCGCCCTCTGCACATCGGCCGCTGAGCCTACTGAACACGACGGCTAAACTCTACGAATATCTACTGAGACCGCGACTGACAGACGCGATACAGACAGGGGGAGACCTCTCGGACAGACAGTACGGATTCAGGAAGGGTCGGTCGACAATTGGAGCAATCCAGAGAGTCGTCGACACCTTCCGTGACACGGATAGATCCTGCCACGCGGCGCGACCCATCGTGCTGATGGCGACTCTCGATGTGAGAAACGCCTTCAACTCGGCGCAATGGGTGGACATTTTGGAGGCGCTTCGAAACGCCTTCGGAGTCCCGCCTTACCTCCTACGCGTGGTAGAAGACTACTTACGCAACAGACAACTGACATACGACACAACAGAAGGACACGTGACAAAACAGATCACCGCGGGGGTGGCTCAAGGCTCCATCCTTGGGCCAGACTTTTGGAACGAAGTATACGACAGCCTGCTCAGGCTGGAGCTCCCGATCGGCGTATCACTCGTCGCATACGCCGATGACGTGGCGGCGGTGATCGTCGAGAGGACTCCAGAACTGGCGCAGTTGACACTGAACCAGACAATGAGACGGGTTGGACGATGGATGACAGATCACGGACTGCAACTGGCAACAGAAAAGATGGAACTCGTGTTTCTCACCAGAAAACGCATACAGACAAGACTTCCGATGACGGTGGGAACAGACGACATAGTGGCCACGGGGGAAGTCAAGTACCTGGGGGTGACCCTGGATACGAAGATGACCTTCTGGCCCCACATACAGAAGACAGCCCAGAAGGCGGCCGAAAGGGTGTCATCCTTAAGCCGCCTAATGGCAAACACAAACGGACCGAGACCGGGGAAACGCCGACTACTTATGTCGACGGCCCACTCGATCCTCCTCTACGGCGCGGAGATCTGGGCGGATGCCCTTAGGACGAAAAAATACTGCCACGCGATGATGACGGTACAGAGACAGAGTGCGCTCAGGATCGCCTGCTCCTACCGGACGGTCTCTGCGCAGGCTGTTCTGGTGGTAGCCGGCGTGATTCCCATTGATCTTCTTGCTTTCGAGCGCAAGAGGATCTACGGAAGGAGCGCGGACACAACACGAAAGGACGCGGCAACAACGGAGAGAGACCGGACCATCCAGACGTGGCAACAACGCTGGACGGAAGACTCAACGGGCAACTGGACAAGACGACTAATCAAGGACCTGAGACCGTGGACGAGTCGGGAATTCGGAGATGTTAATTTTGACATCACCCAATTCCTGACGGGACACGGATACTGCAGACAATACCTTCACAGAATGGACAAAGTACGGACGCCAGACTGTACATACTGCGGACACGAACGAGACGACGTTGAACACACGTTCTTCGTGTGTGACCAATGGACGGATCTGCGACAAGGACTAGAGACGATCGTTGGAGCCATCACTCCCGATAACATCGTGGAGGCGATGCTTCACGGCACAGACTGGTGGTATCTTGTCACCACATACATAGAGACGATACTGAGACGGAAGAACGCGGACGGCTGCCTAAAATTACAGACCTGACGTGACACAGATACAAGAACCACAACGGACTTACAGAACGACACACGGACAGGCCCCCTTAGCTAAAAGTAATACTTACGTAGTTCCTGGCTGAGGGGGAGACGCGGAGGATAACGCGGACAGAAGTGGTTCCTCCCAACTGGACGAAAGCGGTCCCGTTTTTGTCTGGGGGAGGGGGGTTTAGTTGGTATGCTTCTCGCGGAAACCGTTTCCGAACGGTTTCCGCGAGAAGAGAGTCCAACACATGAACGTGGACGCTCCTCCTGGCGTTAAGGGGCAATCCCTAACACCGGGCGTAGCAAAAGCGTTTACAGTCTATAAAAGATTCGCCCTACATTTTGCCACGATAAAAAAAAAATAATAATAATGATAATAATAATAATAATAATAATAATATGTATGTATGAAGGGTTTCAAATTTTTTTGAAAGGTTTATCCTTCTTTTCACAACTTTCTCCTTCCTCTCCTTTTACATTTCCTCTTCTTAAATCCACTCTTACATCCCTCGTTCCTCTACTCCCTATCACCCTCCTCACTGTTCTACCACCGTCTCTCTCTTCATCACCGCCTCACTTTCTCACCATCTCTCTTTCTCTTCGGTGCCCACCGCCCGCTCTTCGTTGCACTTTTCCCCCCCTTCCCTATTCCGTTTCAGTCCCCCTTTGACTCCTTTCTTATTGTTCCCATGTGCCGTCGCCGCTCACCTCTCTTCCTCGTCGCTTCTCTCTTCCTTCCGAATCTCGACTCACGTCTGTCTCCTCTTTGTCCATTCTCGCCCCTCTCTCCGTCGCACCGCGCTGTTTCCTTCTCCCTCTTCGGCTCACCGCTGTCTCTACCGTTGCCGCTTTTCTGTTCTCGCATTCGCTCTCTTCTCGTTCGCTCGTCACGCTGTCCTCCTCTCCTCCCTCTCCATGCCGTTCTCCTCCGTATTCCTGTTGCCTCCTGCTCGTTGCCTCTCTCTCTCTCTCTCTCTCTCTCTGAGCGAGACAGGGCGCGGAGAGCGTATCGGGCGACCTGCAAGTTGGCGGAGGCCGGGCAGGATGACGCGACGGCGGAGGACACGAAAAGAGAATGCGAGGAAAAGCACGCGAGATTCAAGGCACTGCGGAATCGGGTTAAGAGGATGACACGGGACGCGAAAAGGAGATTTTACGGTGAAGCGTTTTCGCGGGTGAGGGACACGAAGTCGGCGTGGCAAAGGCTGAGGCAACTCGGTTTGCTTAGGGCAAAGAACCAGGGTCACGAGCCGGTGGTACCAGTGGAGGAACTAAACGAGTTCTTCGCATCTGCGAGCGTACCAGATTGCCGTCAGTCGGGCGTGCGACAGTATCGGGATTTTGACGAGTCGCGGTTCTTCTTTGAACACATCACTGAGGAGGTTTTGGCCAAAGCGATATCCGGGGCGTCGTGTTGCTCGCCGGGGGCGGACGGCGTCTCAATGAGAGTGATTAACATTGCACTTCCGGTGATTTTTCGACCTTTGCATCATCTGATGAATTTCTCGCTACAAACGGCATCATTTCCGGAGGCTTGGAAACGAGCGTTGATTAGGCCCATTCCCAAGACGAAGTCACCTGTAGGTCCTTCTGACTACAGGCCGCTCTCGTTACTGTGTGCGCTTTCAAAGATACTGGAAAGGATTGTGGCGGACCAGCTCACCGAGTTTCTAGAGGCAAACGATTTACTCGACCCGTTTCAATCGGCGTATAGGAAAAATTACAGCACGCAGACGGCGTTGATTAGAATGGCGGACTACGTGACTGAGGGGATGGACAGGCGATAACTCACGGGGATGGCGCTGTTCGACTTTTCGAAAGCCTTTGACCGAGTGCGACACGATCTTCTTTTGAAAAAACTGGCGAATCTGCGCGTATCCGACTCGGTAGTCAGGTGGTTTGACACGTACTTGTGTGGGCGTTCGCAGGCGGTATTAGGGAAAGGTGACTCTCGCTCGCGGTTTATTCCCAACTGCACTGGGGTGCCGCAGGGATCGGTGCTGGGGCCTCTCCTCTTTTCACTGTACATGGCAGACTTGAAATATGCGCTATCGGAATGCGAATACAATCTGTATGCAGATGACCTACAGATCTTCTGCAGGGAGGCTCCGGGGGACATTAGCCGGATGGGTCAAAGGTTGAACCGCGACATTCTGTTAATACGGATCTGGGCAGCGACGAACGGGTTACTGCTCAACAGTTAGAAGACGCACGCAATGTTGTTCGGAAACAGTTTTTATATTCGGGGGATAGGTGAAGGGCAACTACCAATTCTCATCAACGGGCAAGCGGTGGTGCATTTCGAGCGTTCCGTTAAGGTTCTCGGGGTTGTCTTGTCGGAAGACTTTCGCTGGCGTGAGCAGGCCGTAGCTGTAGCGAAAGCAGTTAACGCCTGTCTGTATCGGCTTAAGGTGTGTCGCAACCTTCTACCTGTAGAGGCGCGGATTGATCTCGTGAGGGCTCTAGTGTTTCCGATAGTGGACTATTGTAGTGTGCTGCTGTACGGGGTCTCGAACGAAGCGAGCAAGAATATTGATGTGGCGTTGAACTCGTGCGTTCGATTCATATTCGACGTAGATAGGCGTGAGCACGTGACCCCCTATTATCGTCGACTAGGATGGTTGAGAGTAGGTGAGAGGAGGGAGCTCAACATGATGTGCGTCTTGCACTCGGTACTGTCGGAAGAAAGACCGCGATACTTGCGACGGCTCTTTACGTGGGCGGAGGCGCGGCGGATTGCGACGCGTGAGGGGCTGAGATGGAAGCTGGACATAGCGCGCTTTAGGACAGAGACTCGCAGGAGGTCTTTCTGTATCGCAGCGGCGTACGGCTGGAACGCTCTGCCGTTGGAGGTCTTGGGTTTCTCGAAAAAAGAATTTAGAACGGTAATGTGGAAAAGATTGGCGGGCGGTAGGAGTTTGATACCGGTGGTATCCTAGGGCATCTGTATATAGTGTTAGTTTTAATTACGTGCTTACTATTATTATTATTTTTATTATTATTATTTTTACACCTATTTTGTTTATATTCTTTTCTATCTGCATTTTTGTTGTTTGTATATAAAGATAAGTTTATTACTGTTATGGTGGAGGTGCCGGGATGTGGTACCCCACCAACTCTGTTTTTTCCCCGGGCACGGGGTTGCCTAAAGGACCGGTCGGTCCTAGCGCAATAAACCAATCTAATCTAATCTAATCTAATCTAATCTCTCTCTGACTCTATTGATTCAATGACCTTTAGGTAGAAAGAAAATGGGGCGAACAAGAAGAACGAGAAGTTCTCAAGATACGAACAAGTTCTCAGGACCAGCTGACCTGCGAGCAAATTGGCACTGCGTATTCACGCTGCCCGGTACAGAGCAGGCGCAAAAGGAGCGGGTTTGTAATCTGTATCGAATGCCTACAGATGAGGAAGTAAAGAAGTATAAGTACAGCCCTGAGACGCACGTTCGATGCAGATCGGACGATGTTGAAGATTCCGTGAGATACATAAACAGACCGGGAATGCGTAATAGCAAAATACCGCTGATGCTTCGATTGAAAACGTCTTCTAATGAAAACGAAATTAAATACACGAGAATCGAACCCATATGCTTAATCGGTAAGTAGAATGTCGAAAGCTTTCGCAAAAGTTATTGAGTCAACGTTATGTGTTATGTTAAATATATTTTATGTCGTATCGAAAAATATGAAATATAAGAATAAAATGTAATATAAAATAAAAAATGGAAAACGAACAAGAGGCCGATCACGAGATAGATAAGATCAATAACAGAACACCCGGACATCAAAAACGTCAAAAGAAACCCCCGAAGAAAATGACCAACGACACACCCGATGTAGTAACAGTACCGAGAAGTGTCGGAAGCATCCAACTGAAGGCTCAATTGGTGGATTACGCTCTTAAGAGCAAGAAAACAAAATCCAATGAGGAATCGAGGAAAGCGGTACGCTAAAAATATGCTCCACACTCATATTTATTTATCTGTATCGAAACGCATTAGTGAAAAAATGAAAATAAACTGTGCAGAATCTAAAATTGAATTCTGCGTGTAAGCAATCGGCGAGGGATATAACGGATGAAATCGCCCGTAGAGTGGAAAACAAAGGAATTGAACAAGTGGAGGAGGAGAAAGAAAAAAAGGACAATGAAGAGGCAAACCACGAGAAAATCTTCGAAATAACGAAACATGATACAACTGAAAAGAGTGGAGACGATAATGACGAGGTATATGCAACAAGAATAAATTATATTATTGCCTTGTACTCAGTATGAACAAAAGATATATCGTTCTTTTTTTTCAGTTGTTTGAATCACCGCAAACCTCGACGACGCTGTCGCCCAATCGTCCGAATGGCGAAAGTGACCAAGGAGCGACCGCCGTCGCCGCCGTCGAAACAGCACTGAAATCGACCGCAGCCGCAAAGAATGACAATAAAATAATTGTCACCGACCAACAGGTGTTGTCGACGAAAATAATTATCTTGAAGGAAACCGAAACGGATAAGGAAGAAGAGTACTCGGCGAGTTCACCTCAAGAGAGTATATCGGTAAAGAAACGTAGTACCGAAACCACGGATATCATCCAAATTTGCGTAAGAACGCCGAAAAAAGGTCGTCAAACGGAGATACAGACAGAAAAGACTTCCCTTCCTCATCCGGTCGACAATGGCGGTATCGATGAACCGGTTATCGCTGGGACGCCGAAAGTGACGCAAGACAGAGAGAAAAACAAAAAGAAGGTAAACAAATTATCAAGTTGTCAACATTTGTCTTCAACTCATTTTACCAGTCACCAATATACTTTTTTTTATTTAGTTCCCAAGGTCGTTGGACCCAACAATTGCTTCAATTGAATACGACAAAAAGATCGGACAAATTGCGACAGCGGGAGGCTCCGCGAAACCGTCAACGACTAACGGAAAAAAAAAATCGAAAAAAAAGGAAAAGGTAGGAAATCACTAAGCGATGTGGGATTATTGAAATGAAACAAATATATGAGCGTATAATAATCAACAGAATAACTTGTATAATAATCAACAAATCAACAAATAATAACGTATAATAATCAACAGAATCGATCGGACTCGAATCAAGGCACGACGTCGTGTAGTAGTGACAGTCACGTCAAATTGACGAAAAAAATCGATACATTGATAGACAGGAAACTAGCAAAATTCAGACTTCAGTTAGCCGAAGATAGGCAGAAAGAATTGAGACGATAAAACATTGGACATCGTACAGAAAACGACGATGGGCAGAACGACGACGAATCGATGTACGATCAAAGCAATCTACCGCAGGCAAACGAAGATGGCAAGGTAACAAATGAAATAAAACAAGAATACGGAACACAAAACGATTATTACATAATTATTGCAGATAAATTACGACGGCGGAATGTTCGATCGTGAGTATCTGGTGAAAGCGATCGGAGCTTCGACGAACCAATCGAGGGTTAAGAACGTTATGTTGGCGCTATGGAACGTGGAAGAAGTGAATAAGATGTATTTGTTCACCAAAATCGAAGATCAAGATCATAAACTAATGACGCTAGACGAAAGCAAGACTGTGGAAGGTAAAAAATATATATAAAATGTTTAGTAGAAAAATTGTTTTGCAAAAAAAAAAGAAATTTGTTTTGTATAAAGATGTTATGAAGAAGATGGCAAAAAATTCTACCATCAACAACAGAAAGATGCTGGACGAACCAATCACGACGAAGAACGTCCGAAAATGGATATCGGACAGCTTGAAAGAGCATCGACGAACGTACAACCTAGATCCGGAAAAACGACAAGAGCGATTGGCGACAAACCGTAAAAATATAAGAAAAAAGCGTAAATTGGCAAAAAAAATTGCATCGGCGAAAAGTAAAAAAAAGAAGAATAGCGAGAGAATAGAAGAAGACAGCGAGAGCGACTACAAAGACGATGACGACGAGGACGCTGATGAGAACGCTGACGAGGACGCGGACGCTGATGAGAACGCTGACGAGGGCGCGGACGCTGACGAAAGGGCGCCTGATAGAAGAATGAATGTCGGTCAAACTTGCAAGGCCAGCAAGGTGTCGCAGCAGCTGAACGACAACGACGATGAGGAGAGCGGGGAGAACGACGACGTCGATGAGGAGAGCGAGGAAAACGACGAAGTCGAAGACGAACAGCTGAGGCGAGAAACGGACAAGTCCATCAGAAACTGTATAAAAAAATACTCGAAACATCGGCGTACACGAGAAATGAGCAAACGTTGAAAGAGCGAGGATTGGTACCGAAATATTTCCTCGAACATTGTATGGTCAACGAAGAAACGATGAACAAAATCTTCGCTTCGGACGTAGTCATCGTTGACAATGAAGGTATCATAAATACAAAAAATTGTAACGTAAACGCCGCATAAATTAATATGTATAGAAAGTGTATAGTGTATAATTGTATACGTAATCCTTAATTCCAGGCAACTACAGAATTGTCGACTACAAAGACGAAATGACAGCGTTGGTCGAGCTGTTCACGTGGATGAAAAAAAAAAGAAATTTTGAAGGAACACACGCTTTTGCTCGACAGCGCATCGTTAATGGACACTAATAATAATAGCAACGCGTGCCCTTTGAACGAGAAACTGACAAAATACCTAATTGCGAAGTACATGTCAATAACGAATCGACAAGTGAGGAGTGACACCGTACTTCGGCAAGTAATGAAGGAAAAAAATGAAAAATTGCTTTATTTATTTACAGCTTATTTATATTTCTAAATAAGCTTTAAGTAAGCTTTGTTAAGAATTGTTTATATTTATGTACAGCTTGAACGATTCAGCTTTATTAACCGCGATTCCGTACGGAATTATGATAAAGAAGTCGAAGGAAAACGGTTCCACGGAAATGACGATATCCGAAATAATCGAAGAATGTTCGAACATATTGCCGTGCAGTGTTTTTGCAAATCATAAGAAAATATTTGCACACCTTAAATTAGATATTGGCATATTCAAATTTTTACTTCATTACAGATAAAATAACCAACGAGCAGTGGAAAAAATCGATAGAAGTGAACGGGCAGACTGACGAGGATGACAGTGACAAAATTCAATTTGACGAATCAATCACTAAAAAAAACATATCCTCCGTACCGACAATCATGGAGCGATTAGATTTTTACATTTTCGACCACGTTCCTGAGCGTTGTTCTCGTTCCCCTCCTTCTCCTCCTCGACGGGTCAACATCAAACGTAAACGCAAATGAAAATGCACTTTGGTAGATGGGTATTTATTTTTAGCTTTCACGATAATAAACTATATATATTATATAATTTTAATACTTACCTTCGTTTTGTGTTTATTGCTTAGTTCCAGAAGTAATCGTTAGCTGGGAAAATCGTCAACTATGTGATCAGTCGAAAGACAGCGGTGTCGGTGTTCGTTACACCCGCCGAGCTTACATAATTAGTTGCAGATACATCATTAGTTGTAAGACATTTTGTATGAAAAAATAAACAAAAATACTTCTACAAGTTACTCTGCAAAATAAAAAAATATTCGTATTAAATTAAAAAAACGATAACTAAGTATAATTTTAACGATTCTGCGATTTTTATAATTTTCACAATGTTGGCCCATTGTGTCAACAAATCGCGAAATCGATACAATTATACATTATTATTGTTGAACGAACACACACAACACTGTACGCGGGTGGTGGCACTGTACTATCGGCGAAGTGCTTGCGACGGTGGAATACACGGTGGCATTCGCGGTGACTTAATCATGTATGCCACTACCAGCGAGGTGCTGGCGACGGTGGAATACACAGTGGCATTCGCGGTGATTTAATCACGTATGCCACTACCAGCGAGGTGCTGGCGACGGTGGAATACACGGTGGCATTCGCGGTGATTTAATCACGTATGCCACTACCAGCGAGGTGCTGGCGACGGTGGTATACACGGTGGCATTCGCGGTGGCCCAGCCATGTATGCCACTATCGGCAAAGTACTAGCGACGGTGGAATACACGGTGGCATTCGCGGTGGTCTAATCACGTATTCCACCTAGGGCCCATTTTTCTGTCCGCTCAATAACGGTGGCAAACACGGTGAAATAACAGTGGAATACACCAGTATGCCACTGTGAGCGGGGCCTCAATTCATGGTGGCACAATGGCAGATACACACCGCGTGGAATACACGGTGGGTCATATGGTGGGTATTTTCGCTAGGGCAATAGTGCCAACTCGTACCAGAATATCGTCATCGAGGATCGTCCTGGGCTATACTTCGAGTGCATTTCGCCGTTGCGATTACAACACGCGGACTGGAGAGTGAGTGTGTATATAAACATACAGCAATTCATTGGCGAATTTCCCGCATTAGACAATAAAATACACAGTACTCTTTCTGAGTGCGGGGGTATTAACACGCGTGAAAAGTGTCGCGAGTTACTAAGGCAGGACTACATAAACGATCGACTGAGGGAGGCGCGTGTAACTTTACGGGAATTGAAAAAAGTGGCTTTGTCAAGTGAACTAATGGATCCGCGTGACAATCCTGCGTTGCGTACGATGAAGAGGCGGTCCGTTCCGCTCGGAATAATTGGGACAATAAGTAAGTCGTTGTTCGGTACTATGAGTGAGGAAGACGCCGATTACATCAACGGTCAGATAGATCGGTTATTCACTGACCAGGCCAATCTGACGCATCTGGTGGGTAGGCAGATCCATATAACTACGTCGCGACTGCAACAACTTCACGATGAATACACTCAGGAAGTGGCGAGAATTAACGATCTACACATGCGGCTCCGTGAATTGAAGAAAAATGTGGAAGATTTTAACGAGGAGACTCGCAGGATAGTTTACAACAGTGAAGTGGTACTTTATACGCATCGTATGGAGCAGAATATTAGCCAGTACGTGAAGACCTGCGAGGAGTATATAAGGGTTATAATTTCTGCACGCGATGGGCGATATGAACCCGCCGTCCTAACAACGGATCAGCTTTCCGCGATTTCCCGGGAGATCCAGCTGCACGCGCCGGAATACGAATTTCCACTGCCGATCGAGTCATTACAGGGGGAGGCGATGGCTCGCATTGCGAGTGTGGATCTTGTTTATCACGGGGGAAGAATGATCATCATGGTCCACATCCCCCTACTGGACAGAATGGTTTATCATTTACACCGCATACATCCATGGCCGGTCCCACAGGCATTTAATAACACCATGACGGCGTACGTGACACCAGCCGCAGATTACGTTGCTTTGTCTTCTGACAGGAGAACCTTTTTCACCGCGGACGAGATCTATATCCGAGCCTGTTGTCGCCTGGAACACAATTACATATGCTCCATGGAGACGCCACTGCACGAGGTAACGACTTCCGAGCAATGTGAAATCACCATGCTTGCACGACCAACGGTGGAAGCGTATAAGCGATGCGATATACGAATCCGTGCAGCCGCAGTTGAGGCCTTCTAGAGACATTTGCCGGCGCAAGGCGGGTGGTTGTATTCACTCACTGTACCGGAGACCGTCCATGTGCTTTGCCCGGGCCTCGCCAACACCATGGTCGTGTTAAATCGTGCCGGGGTTTTCCATCTAAGTCCGAATTGCGTCGGAAGGACCCACACTACCACTCTGACGGGGACTCGGATATATCAGGGGCAAAATCAATATTTCTATTCCCCTGAGATTTCGATCAACATCAGCCTGGTCACACCTGTTCTCATTAAACATCTCGGGCAAATTTTGAATCCTGACATGGACCGGGAGGATCCAGAAGACTCTGGTCAGCTGTGGACGAATGACGGAGATGGGGAATCTCTTTTCGAGGTGGAAAGGAAAATAAGAGAGATTGGAAGCCATCGGAGGGAAAAACAGCTTCAAGATCGTCTTATCTTCGGCGCCTATTCTGTGCCGGCCCTTTTAATACTGGTGATCCTCGGATACCATGGAGGAATCAGGTTGCGTAAGATAATGAATTCTCGATGCAACCGCGAGCAGGCTGTGAAGAATCGAGCTCGGCCCGGAAAAAAGGAATCGTTCCTTCGAAGAAGTGGAAGGAGGTATCAGCATGCGAGGAAAAAAAAGGAGGAAGAACCTGAGCAATTGGAGGACTTTGAGCTCGAAACTGTCATCGCCACGCCGCCAAGTGTTGGAACGGGAAAGTTACCTCGTCAGGTCGACCGAATTGACAACTACTAAGTAGTCAAATATCACTTGTGGTGTCGGGGGAAGGATATAACAGGAGAGTGGACGAAAAATCGGCTAAAAATCGATGTAAAAAATTAGCCTCGAGGGATACCTCGGAAAAACCGGTCTCGATGGATGGGCGATCTCTCGGAGATGATATAATCCCGAAATTCAAATTGTCTAACTCTCTTATTGGCGAAGTTATATGAATAAACATACGGGAAAAAAAAATTTTAGGGAAAAAAAGGGGATATATATTGTTACGTCCGGATAAATTAATAATTTCCAAAGACTGGAAGAATAATTTGAAATAAAAAAAAAATAAAATATGCCGGGCATCTAATAGCGCTTCTCGCTACTGCTGAACCGTGAGACCGCTGAATCAGCAGTCTCACGGTGATAATGAAAAAGTCAGCACGCTTCGCGAAGGCGCGTTGCCCAGCGCCCTGCTTTCGAAATACGAATGCGCGGTGCCAAAGGCACCACTTTCGTCTCCACGAAAGACAGTTGTTCTCCGGGGTTTGACCAAGCTGGTCAACCGGAGCAAAAATCGGAATCGAGTTCAACTCCCGGGGACCGAACACGCGGGTCGGGTCCCCGAAACAAAATAAAATGTAACTAACACGAACATTTAAAAAAAACCAGTTAAAACCACGATCAAATCAAAATTAAGTTAGAAGAAAATAAAACGTGTAAAAGATCCACGAACAATTGTGTAATTATCGAAAATAAATATTAATGTTGTTAAGTTTTAATTTGACAAAAACCCATAATTACACGATCCCCGAAACAATAAACGAATCCGATGTCGCTCCGATCCCTGAGCGGCGCATTCCGCTCTTAAACGGAGCAAAACAAAATAAAATATATTCACGGGACGTAACAAGTTCTTTATATTTTTGGTGGCAGCGGTGGGATATGTGCACCGGATGTAATTAAAAATAAAATGTGAACGTAATAATAAAAATGTTCAGTGAAAACAAAATGTAAAAAAAACAACCCAAAATGAAACATCTAACTGGAATAATCGTACACGCCCAGATCACCTCTGAGCCACCACCGAACGCTCGAATCGAGCACGCAACCTCGGAATCGACAGGTGGACACGTTTAATACCGGGCATCTGTGACGACCAGGCACTCGATTCACGTGCAACAGCAAAAATAAATTAACAACAAGTCTACAAAAGTAGCCAAATTTATTACCAGTGCGGCTCACAAAATTTCAAAAAGGGGGGGGGGGGGGAAATTCAGCCGAGGTCGGCGCGGGCCCGTCGATCGGCGCAGCCCTTACAGCATCGCTGAAAAAGGGGAGAAAAAAGGAGTGTTTAGAGAAAAGAAGCGATGACGCACGAAATTAGTCGGAGCGTACGATGATACCAGGACTTACCGATTCACCACCAATTTTCTTCCTCCTCTTCAAACAAACGCTCGATGCAGGGTTGGTCCTCGACCTCCTTCTGCAGCCGGTCCCGCCATTCCGCCAAGGGCTTCCTATCGTCCGCAAGACGACGCGACAGAAAAAGTATCGCCCTCACGGTGTTCGACGAAACTCCATCACGCCGCAAGTCGTGCAAACGGACCTAGGAAGTGCAGGGTACCGGATAAAACGTTAAAAATAACGAAAACGCAAAAAAAGGGGGAGAAATAATAATAATAATAATAAAATAAATTCCAGAACTCGGCACGTCAACGAACATGACCGAACAAATAAAAAATTTTCCGACAAAATTCAGCTCAATAAAATCTGAATAAATAAATTAAAACGTTTTGGAAATTGACCGCGTCGGAGAACGCGAGTGGACAAATGAACTTCGACCAGAAAAACTAAACAAAATAATCAACGCAACACGTTTGTACACGCTTGAATTGCCTCCGAGCCCCTGCCGAAACACGTTGAAAATTTGACCTCTGTGTCGGCAGGTGAATACGCGATTCTAGAGCCTCTGAGACATCGTCAAGACGGTTGAACTTTTTCAAAAATTTACATAATAAAAAAAAAAATTTCCAAAAGAATATTTTCTCAAAATTCGCCTCGACAAACTCGAGTGAATACAACGAAAATAAAAATTCAAAAATTAAAAAAAAGGGGAAAAATTCAAGACAAAATATTTTCTTAAAATTCGCCTCGACGAACTCGAGCGAATACAACGAAAATAAAAATTCAAAAATTCAAAAAAAGGGGGAAAAATTCAAGACAAAAAATGTTTTCAAAATTCGCCTCGACAAACCCGAGCGAATACAACGAAAATAAAAATTCAAAAAAATGGGAAAAATTCAAGACAAAATATTTTCTCAAAATTCGCCTCGACAAACTCGAGCGAATACTACGAAAATAAAAATTCAAAAATAAAAAAAAAAAGGAAAAAAAAATTCAAGACAAAATATTTTCGAAAAATTCAAACAAATTTCGAAAAATAGAAGTTAAAATTTTCGAGAAATAAAAATAAAAAAAAAGGAAAAAAAATGTCGAAAAAAAAAAAAAAAAAAATGTTCGAAAAAATATATATAAAAATAAAAACAATTTTCAAACAAATCGAAAACCAAAACTTTCAAAAAATTAAAATCAAATATTTCCCAAGTCCAGGAACCGGAAATAATTGTATACATTTTCGACAAATTTTAAACAAAATATTTTCGAAAATCTAAATACAAAAAACCCCAAAAACATTTTCGAGAAATCTTAAAACATTTTCGACAATGAAAATCAAACGTTTTTGAAAAATTCTCACGTTTTATATTCTCGAAAAATTAAAAATCAATTCTTCAATAAAATACAGGTTGGCTTGATCCCATTATTTCCGATCACGATTTAGATCGCAATAAAATCTAAGATACGGGTAAGAATGGTGACACTTACGTTTAGAGCCTGGCCGATGAGACGACGGCGCGAGTACCAATTGATGCGGTAACGAGCTATAGCCCATTCGTAGGCAGAACTGTTCGCGTTGCCGGACATTTTTCCTCTGTCACGAGAACGTAAAACACCACCAACTTCGAAAATTACCAGTCGACACTGACTGACCACTGTCTTGAACGACGCTCCGGCTGAAACTAAAGCGAATAAAGGACCTGCGAGTGAGGATTGCAGCACCCCGAAATGCACGATCAGCAAAATGCGAAACAGCTATCGATAATAGCAATCGTTCCCGGGGGTCCAGCGCAACCAACACGCACTAGCCGGCCGCGTTAGCTATCGCACGTGATAGGAGATACTACAGGTCGATTTAAAATAAATTAGGCGTGAATAAAATATGCTAGATGAACGGAACCTCTGAGCCACTGTCAAACACGTTAACGGAACCTCTGAATTGGCAGATGGACACGTGACCGACATTGCGAGCGAATAAAATGAAGAAAAAAAATTTCAAATAAAAATTTCAAAAGAAATTCGACTCGACAACGCGAGCGAATAAAATGAAAAAAAATTCAAATAAAAATTTTCAAAAATTCGACTCGACAACGCGAGCGAATAAAATGAAAAAAAATTCAAATAAAAATTTTCAAAAATTCGACTCGACATTGCGAGCGAATAAAATGAAAAAAATTTCAAATAAAAATTTTCAAAAAATTCGACTCGACATTGCGAGCGAATAAAATGAAAAAAAAATTCAAATCAAAATTTTCAAAAAATTCGACTCGACATTGCGAGCGAATAAAATGAAAAAAAAAAAAAATTTCAAATAAAAATTCTCAAAAATTCGACTCGACATTGCGAGCGAATAAAATGAAAAAAAATTTCAAATAAAAATGTTCAAAAATTCGACTCGACATTGCGAGCGAATAAAATGAAAAAAATTCAAATAAAAATTTTCAAAAAATTCGACTCAACATTGCGAGCGAATAAAATGAAAAAAATTTCAAATAAAAATTTCAAAAGACATTCGACTCGACAACGCGAGCGAATAAAATGAAAAAAATTCAAATAAAAATTTCCAAAGAAATTCGACTCGACAATGCGAGAGAATAAAATGAAAAAATTCAAATAAAAATTTTCAAGAAGTTCGACTCGACAAGGCGAGCGAATAAAACGAAAAAAATGTCAAACAAACATTTTTCAAGAAATTCGACATATTAAAATTAAAATTTCTCAAAAAAATTCGACTCTAAGATGAATAAACCCGGACTTTTGCTACCACCTCTCGAATGCAGAGCCGCGGCACTGCATTCGTTCTTAACGGGGGAGGTGTTACGTCCGGATAAATTAATAATTTCCAAAGACTGGAAGAATAATTTCAAATAAAAAAAATAAAATATGCCGGGCATCTAATAGCGCTTCTCGCTACTGCTGAACCGTGAGACCGCTGAATCAGCAGTCTCACGGTGATAATGAAAAAGTCAGCACGCTTCGCGAAGGCGCGTTGCCCAGCGCCCTGCTTTCGAAATACGAATGCGCGGTGCCAAAGGCACCACTTTCGTCTCCACGAAAGACAGTTGTTCTCCGGGGTTTGACCAAGCTGGTCAACCGGAGCAAAAATCGGAATCGAGTTCAACTCCCGGGGACCGAACACGCGGGTCGGGTCCCCGAAACAAAATAAAATGTAACTAACACGAACATTTAAAAAAAAACCAGTTAAAACCACGATCAAATCAAAATTAAGTTAGAAGAAAATAAAACGTGTAAAAGATCCACGAACAATTGTGTAATTATCGAAAATAAATATTAATGTTGTTAAGTTTTAATTTGACAAAAACCCATAATTATACGATCCCCGAAACAATAAACGCATCCGATGTCGCTCCGATCCCTGAGCGGCGCATTCCGCTCTTAAACGGAGCAAAACAAAATAAAATATATTCACGGGACGTAACAATATATATATGGATGTATAGAACGAGTGAAGTTGTAATCCACAATTACTGCGGTTCGCGAGCTCCGAATTGTCGACTTGGCGTGGCACGTAACGCAGGAAGGAGCAATGACCGTCGCGGCGGGAGTTCCGCGATTTACAGGAATACGATCCGCGGTGTCAGCAAAATTCATCAGTGGCTGCCACCTTATAGTCGATCGGAGGTATAGCCAGTCTTTAATTAACCGTCATCCGGGAAATACAATGGCAACAATCAGCAGCGCAAACGTGGAGGTGATGAGTGGTTCTTATTTGGTGAAAGTGTGGAGAGTGGACTCTCCTTTTCGTATCTGGGTGAGCCTGGAGCATCCCTCAGATGGTCGTGAGGAGTTGAAGGACAGCTTGAGGCGATTGAGAAGTTCGGGAACGCGAAGACTTTGCGAGGAGGAGGTGCACCTGGGGATTCCAGCGCTTTGGCGGCATCCTGTGGACGGTTTCCGCCGAGTAGTGGTCCGTGAGGAGCCGCGGGACCCCAGGTCAGTGCCGATTTACGACGGGGATCGGGCGTTTACGGGGTTCGCCGACCACGATGACCTGTACCACATGCCAGCTTGGTTGCGGCGCACTCCGTGGTGTCTGGTTCCCTGCGGAATGTCTGGGTTTCGACCGCCAGGAGGCGTTTGGTCATTCGAGACCTGCGAGCTGCTGCAGGGCATGATCGGCAGCAATTGGTGGATCGAGGTGGTTCGCAAGGACTGCCATGCTGATACTGTCTGGGTCGACTTCTCGTTCGACGACGAGGAGGAGGAGGACAGGATGTAAGGGGACGAGCTCGTCGAACGGGGCTACGCCCTACAGACCCTACGGGCCCTTGCGCGGTTCAGTTGGGGCTCGACAGGGGGGTTCCTGAGGGACCGGGCGAGACTACGGAAGCAGGAAGATTGTCTCTCGCAAGTGCGGAGCACACTTCGCCGATCCCAGCCGGAACCCTGTACGAGTAATCCACCGACATCACTGACATCTGGATGCCGGGCCCTCGACGTGCAGTCCTCGAATTTCGGCCCGGAGCTCGCGGAACTGGGCATTGGGAGCGGCAGGCATCGAAGACCACCCATTCGAATGACCACTGACGTCATACGGAGGACCACTGACGTCGTACAGAGGACCGAGCCAAGAGTTCACCGACGACCTTGCCGGAGACGGCGGTTCCTGCCGCTATCCTGGAGCCTGCAGCGGTTTAACAGCGAGGGTGAGTCCACCAGCGAGGAGTAAGTCCTGTCGGGACTTGCTCACGGTGGGCTTAGTAAGCCGTAGGGTACGTTCTTCCAATCAACGAGGGCGTTTGAATCAACGAGGGCGTTGATTGTTAAGGGGGGGGGGGGTCCTGTCACGTGCCATGACTGTGCGTCATGCGTAGGATAATTATGATTAAGTGATTATTTGGTTATTTAGTAAGTAGTTGCTCGTTGTGGTTGCACTCGGGGTTATCTTCGCGGGGTCGCGCCTGTGTGGATGTCGACATAGGTGGGAATTTGCAGAGTGAGCAATCGAACGGCTCGCCACCGATCGAACGGGGATTGCAGCATCTTAAGAAACCGCTGAACTTCCAAATTCCCCCTCGCCGGCCTGTCCGCCGTTCACAATAAAGTCGGACCGGTCAGCGAGGAGAGGCAGTCTCTAATTAGAAATGACGGCGAACGCTTGATTTTTAGAGTAACTCCACACGCTGCTCCACGCAGGAGTGTCAATCTCGTGGGCATAGTTCCGCGGTTTCCCCCCATAAGTCGCCGTTCGTAAGTCGATGGGAGTCGTATCGAAACCCCGAGTTTCTCGCGCAGTGTTCTGTAAGACAACGTGTGTTAGTTTAAGGGTTAATATCCAACTCCGCCACGAACTGTCAGTCGTGTAGTTTTAAGTAGTGGAATAAGCATGCAAGTGTACAAGGAAAGTGAGGAGAAGGAGCGAAACCAGCAGCGATTGTAAGAGTGAGTACGGGTGTGTGTGTGTGTGTGTACACAAGTAAGATCTTTGTAAGTATGCTTGCGTAGGGAAATCCATTCCGACCTTCGTTATATCTAGCTCAAACACATTCGAACATTCTATTAATTTCAACCGGGTTAATTGTATCACTTTCGACTCTTGCAATATATGTTACTTGTTCGAACGAACTAACTCTCTCATTTATTCAAACGGCCTCTCCACCCAGCATCACTCCTCAACCCCAAGGACCGGGCCTGTACAGAACGGTTATTAGAAACTTATCCTAAAACAAAAATAAATATAAACCTCCGTGCTTCACACGGAGGATTAACTTTGCTCAGCGTGCAATAACGCCCTGCACGTCACACTGGCATACCCAACCACTGACCAACCACTATCAAGAGACGCGGTAGCGTTTCGACGCCAAGTATAAAAAAACAATTAATAATGCCTCTCGACCTCTCGTCACAATCGACACGAGGCGCTACCGCTACTCTTATTATCCCGAAGTCGGGGCCTTTTCCGTTACTTTCGAATGTAACTCGTTATATCTCTGTCGACGCGTCACGGACGAAAAATGTATCAGGTCCAATATTTTCTATTTTTTTTTGTCTTTCGAATGAGACCTATGGCGACGAAATCGGTTTCCGCAACGCTGATATCTGATCGATCGAGATCTTTGGCGAAAATTTTTTCTTGATTTGTCCGACGCACACTATTCTTCACAGCTCTATCCGTGTGGACGTCTTTGTGACGTCAGCGCACACACACAGGCGCGACGCCTGGGGAGTCGGCTCGCGCATGTGCGGACTCGTTCCCTCTCCTCCCGAAGCTCGCGAGGCGCGTGACGTAGGCTGGCGTGACGAATGCTGCCTTCACATATATAATTATTATTATAATATTAAGATAATTAAGAATAACAATAATTATCTTAATATTATTTTAATAATTATATAATAATACATTAATATTTTTATCGCCGTTCCAGGAGATTTGTTAGCAGATAGCAAACTCAAAAAAGTATGTTAACTTTAAATGTTTGTAAACTTAATTTGTTTGTTAATTTGAAATGTTTGTAAACTTAATTTGTTTGTTAATTTGAAATGTTTGTAAACTTAATGTGTTTGTTAATTCCAAATGTTTGTAAACTTAATTTGTTTGTTAACTTCAAATGTTTGTAATATTAATTTGTTTGTTAACTTCAAATGTATGTAAACTTCAAATGTTTGTTAACTTCAAATGTTTGTAAACTTCAAATGTTTGTAAACTTCAAATGTTTGTAAACTTCAAATGTTTGTAAACTTCAAATGTTTGTAAACTTCAAATGTTTGTTAACTTCAAATGTTTGTTAACTTCAAATGTTTGTTAACTTCAAATGTTTGTTAACTTCAAATGTTTGTTAACTTAATTTGTTTGTTAACTTAATTTGTTTGTTAACTTAATTTGTTTGTTAACTTAATTTGTTTGTTAACTTAATTTGTTTGTTAACTTAATTTGTTTGTTAACTTAATTTGTTTGTTAACTTAATTTGTTTGTTAACTTAATTTGTTTGTTAACTTAATTTGTTTGTTAACTTAATTTGTTTGTTAACTTAATTTGTTTGTTAACTTAATTTGTTTGTTAACTTAATTTGTTTGTTAACTTAATTTGTTTGTTAACTTAATTTGTTTGTTAACTTAATTTGTTTGTTAACTTAATTTGTTTGTTAACTTAATTTGTTTGTTAACTTAATTTGTTTGTTAACTTAATTTGTTTGTTAACTTAATTTGTTTGTTAACTTAATTTGTTTGTTAACTTAATTTGTTTGTTAACTTAATTTGTTTGTTAACTTAATTTGTTTGTTAACTTAATTTGTTTGTTAACTTAATTTGTTTGTTAACTTAATTTGTTTGTTAACTTAATTTGTTTGTTAACTTAATTTGTTTGTTAACTTAATTTGTTTGTTAACTTAATTTGTTTGTTAACTTAATTTGTTTGTTAACTTAATTTGTTTGTTAACGTAATTTGTTTGTTAACTTCATTTGTTTGTTAACTTAATTTGTTTGGAGGGGGCGCGCTGCGGTGCAGTTTTAACGTATACACGCAGATTTGTTTACTCCTGCTGTGAAGTTGTTTTGAAGTAGTATTTTGACTTTATTTTCGCTGCTTCTTTTAAACGCACTATTTGTCGGGTGAAATGTGATAACTGGTCTTCAGACCGCATCGCAAAATTCAGGGACGGTATGGACAGAAAAAAGGATAACACTGTGACAGACGAGAATTTCGATCCATGCGCCGATATCGGCTCCCGGCCTGATAAGTCAACTATTGATCAAAGTGATCACAGCTCGGCCGATAGCGCAGATCTCGTCCGGACCAACGGGGAGCAGCAAATTCTTCACACAAGTGTCAAAACATCGAGAGGAAGACCATCAACAATTGCAAAACTGAGCAAAGAACGCTGCAATTCCGAGTGCACATTGAAGGATTTTCTCTTCTCCAAACGCAAGAGGGAATTCGAAGCCATGTCGGAAGAGAAAGATGATTGTGACACTAACAATCCGTTAAAAAAATCTAGAAAACTGCAAAGATCTCCAGTTAACACTCATCAAGGCTCGTCTAAAGTAAGTGAGGACAACACCAATTACATCAACGGTTCTTCAAATATGTCACTGGAACAATTCCATACCCCTGGTGAAAAACAGCCGTACAGTCTGACTGCGGATTCTGCAAACGCTAAAGAGAACGTCGGTAACGAAGATGTCTTCTGTAGCAGCGATCGCGGGGCCAGCGATGTATCGGAAATTACACCGTCTCAACAATTCCAGTGGTTGGCAAAACAGCTGTTAGACATGACAAATGAAAATAAAAGGCAATTCCAGATTTTAAACGCAAATCTTGCTGCTTCCTCTTCAGAGAACAAAAAGAAATTGGATGAATTAAAATCTGAGTTGAAATCTGATAGAGAAGATACAATGAAGAGAGAAGCAGCACTGGAAACAAAAATTAATTTAAGAATGGATACCATTGAAGCCGAACTCCATGCCATCACAAGTCATGCACAAGCGCATTCCTCGCATTCCGCGGAAGCATCACCTGCTGTCGACCCGGAACTCCTTGCCAATATCGACAAATTGAATCGAAAATTTGAAGTTCAAGAAAAAACGCTCAGAATGAAGAACATCATTATAAAAGGTCTGCGCTTCGACCCTAATCGATTCAAGGACGAAGTCAAACAGTTTCTTGCCACGAATTTCGAACTCGAAAATGTTGACGCGAAAGTCCAGGGGATTAAGCTCCTCGGGAACATCAGCAAAATCATCCGAGTTACGTTCGCCTCTGAAGAAACGAAGATTGCTATAATGCGAGCAAAAAAGGAGAAAGCAGAAAACGGCGTCTTTGTAGAAAATGACCTAACGCCCGCCGAAAGGGACATCGAGTTTAAAATCAGAGCGCGTGCTAGAGCAGAACGGGAGCTCGGCAAGCAAGTGAAAATCAGTCACCACAAGATTCAAATCGACGACAACGACTTCGTCTGGAGCTACAAAGAAAAAAACCTCGTTCCATCCACTGGGACTCGACGCACGGGCACAGAGCAAGCAGAGGGAACCAGTGGTGACTCGGCTTCAAAAAACGGAAACTGAATAAGACCTCCGTAAACTTCTGGAACGTCCACGGCTTCAAAAACTTGGTGAATTCCTCCCTTCCTAACCATGCACACGTCATCTGTGCGTGCGAAACTTGGCTTGAAAAACAATTGGAAAATTTACCGGCAAAACTGGGAGAATATAACTGCTGTTGGGCGGACGCTCAGAGGGAATATAGTGCTGGAAGATCGAGCGGCGGTCTGGCTACTTTGGTGAAGACGAATCTGGTATGGACGGAAATTGACAAATGCAACTGGTGGATCTTCGGCACTGTCAACTATCAAGACTTCAAGTTCACCATCGGGTCGGTGTACTTCAAGGGTGTCACGTCTCGATAACACTAAACTGTGTTCACATTTGCAAATTCAACATATAAATACAACATTGTTAATCTCAACACTGGTTTTTTCAACAAAACAATTTCAACACTAATGTAGTCAACATATATCAATTACAACACGTTAGCCATTATTGATAAATTGATCTCGTATTATTTCTGTTTACGTTTTGATGACGTTTCCGCTAATGCACAACATTTTATTGCAGTGTGATATTCCACACATCGCCACACTACTTTTCCTTACACTTGCGTAATTTCGTGTACACGAATCCTGCGTTATGTAGGTGGAGCTTTCCTCGCTGGCTTAGTACGAATTCGAGAGGCATTGTTGTTCACCGTACAAGTCTCCAAATTCGACTGGCGTCAACATCTGACGGTGGCCTTGCCATGAGTGTCGATAATGTGTGTGCGTGTACTCGGCATGACTTTGATGTGCGAATTCAAAATATCGGTTATTGAGTCGTTACGCGTCCAGGGCCGAAGAAGATTCGGGGCCTTCGAGGGGACTGGTAGTGGAAGTATTCTATATATTGTTCTTTACTTTAAAGCGGAAGTTCATAAAAATATAATTATTTTTTTCTCTCTCTCTCACTCTCTGGGGTCGGTAATGTCGAATATTTCCGCTTTAGTATTATTTGTGTGATTGCACAGGGCAATGTTGGGCTTAAGCATGTTGGATTTACATGGGTTGAGTGTGTGTGTGTTGAATTGTTGAGTTTGAGTTGTGTTGGGTTGTGATGGGTTAATTTTGTGTGTGTTGTAATGTCGCGTGTTGAACTGTCGTTGTTGAAATGACGTATGTTGAAGTGACTTGTTGAATTGACGTTGTGTTATTGAGACATGTAACCTACTTCAAGCCGAGCCTGAATCTCGACTCTATGCTGGAATTGCTGCAGATGACTCTCACGGACCTACGAGAGCGGCATGATGCCGCTTTTACAATCATCGGTGGCAATTTCAACGCGAGAGTCGGCGAAGAAGATGACGAAATCCCTGAAGAACTTTTTGAAGGCACAGTGCTTTTGCCAAAGAGACATTCGTGTGACAAAACTATCAACGAACGCGGCTCGCGGTTGATGGATTTCATGAAATCAAATGGCTTTATTCTCGTGAATGGCAGAGCACCGAAAGACCTTCCTGGGCAATTCACATTCAGCAACAAAATTGGGCATAGCACCGTTGATTTAGTATGGCTAAATATTCCGAGCTTAGATGCGATAACCGACTTCTTTGTGGTAAGCGAAATTTCTGCATCAGACCATTTTCCCGTTACCTTAGAGATTAACTTGCCCTGGGATGATACTGACCTCGACTTAGTTGTCAAAGAAAATGCTGCCTCACGTGCAGCAGTAACTAGGCTCAAATGGAAACCCGAGCTGGCTGAAACTTTCCGCAACACACTTCAATGCTCTAACAGAATTGCCTTTGATTTAGGAGTCTCAACAGTGAGTGAACAGTACGAAAATTTGTTGTCTGCCGTATCTGAAGTCGCAAAAAACGCTGATATGAGTAGTAAGGTACAGGTATAGGGAGACAGAGGTTACCCCCTCCCTACCTCCCGTCTGGACCGTTGGCGCCAGTGCTAGACAGGGGGAGGGGGAAGAGTGGGGGTAAATTCCCCGAGCTATGATTGGTCTAAAAAATCCCCTCTCCTCCCCCACTCCTTCGGAAAAATTTTCCCTGTAATGTTTGAGAGGAGTGGGAGTAATTAGCATAATTCCCCGAGTTCTGATTGGTCTGAAAAAATCCCCTCTCTTCTCCCACTCCTTCGAGAAAATTTTCCCTGTAATGTTTGAGCGGAGGTGGGGTTGATTAGCATAATTCCCCGAGCGTGGGTTGGTTGCTAGGTCCCCTCTCTTCCGCCCCCGCCACTCCTTCGAATTTTCCCTGTGTCGTCTTGCCCGAGCGCGGTGGTGAGAGTGGGGAAGCGTTTCTCGTGGGCCTAGACTCGCTGAGCTCTGGCACCCCCTCTCCGCCGCCGCCGCCGCCGCCGCCGCCCCCCCGCTCCTTCGGTTGAATTTTCTCTGTGTCGCGACCGTGCGCACGAGCCCGCGCGTCTTGGCGGTGCGTGGGGGCGACTGGTGTGGGCCTTGATTCCCCGTGCGCTGGTTGGCTGTTAAGCCCGTGGAGGTGATTTCCCGGGCGCTGATTGGCCGGTTGAGGTTTTGTCCACCGCGTCAAATTTTCGAGGTAAAATCGAGCGCGATCGTGCAGCAGCAGCCGTCGGCATTGTAGATTTTTAGCCTACGATCGGTAACTAGCGATTTTCGATGGTAAGTTTTCCAGGTGGGTAAGTATTACAAATGGTGAAACAGAATTTTCCTGCCGGTTTTCGCTGGGCGGATGATGGTAATTTTGTTCGGGAAGGTAAGTCGTGAAATAAAAATAAGATTTTCACATAAGTAATTTTATTAGACCGTTGTACACGAAGACAGAGAAGTTTACAGATACACGATTGTCACGAAAAGAGCCAAAGTATTAAAATTAAAGTACATCTTATAGGTAATTACAATATGATACGATGATGATGATTATGACTGCCGTCGTTGTATGATACAAATGAGAAATTATATAGATTGTCGCGGGGGCTTCGCTTATAAACAGACACAGAACACTCATATTTACAGGGTTTGTCGTTATTGGGTTGTCTCCTGATTTTTCACCGCAAGTACTTTCCGCAGCTCGTGTTTGATAAACGCAGTGCACAATACGGTGAGCTCGAGGAACACGATGCCGAACGTGAGTTCGACAAATTCAGCATCCATGCGATGCTGTACGGCGTCTTTCAAAGATTTGAAATGATTTTTTATCAATTCTTTGACGCGCTGTTCGTTGATTTTTTCGGGTGTTTCGTTGGCCGGAATATGCAGCAGCAATTCGGAGCAAAGTACTTCGGCGCACTTCTGAACATGTGCGGCGTTCCTTTGAAGTCGTCTGAAGCGCTCGTCGGTGCACACCATTATCTGCAGCAGCCCGTCGTACGATGGTTTCTGCATCACCACAGCGGGTGAATAATTCTTGCGTTTCTTCTTCGGTGGTTGCTCGGGTTCCAGCTGACTCTCGGTCACCTCATCAGTGGGTGTTTGTTCAACACGGCGATCAAACACTATAGATTTCGAGCCGTAGCTCGTGGTGAAGAGAATCTCGCAGTCGGCGATGTATATCGGTGCCGGAGTGCGCCAGCCCGATCCCCAGACGATCTTTTGCCCATCGGCAAAATACTTCGATAAATCAGGAAGATGCGCTTGTAGTAGAACCCAATCCTTAGCTTCGAAAACAATACCACCGGTCGTGTTATTGTTCTGCAATTTTACGATCGGTTGTATACTTCCATCGGCTCGTGGCTGTAGGCCGACGCTCACCCTCTTCGTCTCGAACTGGTTCAGCCCGTACGTGGTCCCGAGAATTAGGGGTCCTTCGAGGCGTTTCTTTTCGATGTCCGACAGCACGCGGTACATGGTTGAAGGTTGCAGATCGCTGTCGCGCTGATCTTCGGATATGACAGCCTGACTCATGTTGAACAATAGGCCGTGCGGTGAAGCGTCGAGGACAAAAGGCTGCGTAATATCGCGTAAACGGTCTTTTCTGAAGTCACGGGCCGACTGCCGCTTTCTAGTATTTTAGGGGTGTTTATATATGCGCTTCACGGTGGCCCACGACCCTCGAAATATCACACGTGTTGTCAAAAGGTGGGGGTGAGACCGGTTAGCTGTAGCGTACAGGTGTACAGCGCGGGATTCACCAGATGTGTGTAAGAACCATCAGATTGCCTGTTAACAGATATTTCAGGGTGGTCCGGAGGGTGTGTGTGTGTATGTGACACCTGTTAAGATTTCTCTTCGCAGTCTTAGTAATTTCTAACGGCCGTAAATCGCTGTCTAGCCAAGGGCGCGAGATAGCTATCGTCGTCTGTTGCGACGAGGCAGTGGTTTGATGCGCCGTAGTCCCGCTGTTGTATAAATTAAAGATAAAATAGTGTAGGTCCGGAGGTAATAAAAATTGTAATTGATAGCTATTGCCGTGAAGGAGCTTTACGGTGGTCTGTTTGAGGGGTGATGGTGTCGCTAACCAGCTGTCGCGGGCCGCGTCATTGTCTACGACGAGGTGTCGGAGTGTCGCCGCGGCTACCTGTATAGACGGTCGAGCGGCGAAGGGTTTTCCGGTGGCTAGTACGGGGGTGGCTATGGGGAGAGTATCGATGGCACGGTCGAGGGTCGCTGTCGATCTTTTAGAACATCTCCGCGAGATGCTGTATTGTTTTTATGCTTATTGCAGACGTTCGAACTTTTTTTACAAGGGGTATGCCGCGCCAGGGTCATCGGGGTATTTTGCTGACCGTCTGTGTCGCCGTTTTCGATGAGCCAAAAGATCTCTCAAGAACATTGGTCTACACCTTTAGCCAATGTTTACCCTCCAAAGACACTTGCAGCCTCCTTCCGTCTCGTTTGCGATGTTGAAGCTGTTTGTTGGGGGTGTGGTTAAAACCATATTGAATTTGGAAAGTCAGAGTCCGTTTAATCTGTCTTCAGAAGTCACAAGTGACACTTCGCTCGCGCATCGTGATCCATCGTTAGTGTTCGCTACGTTTGTGTGTGTGTGCTCACTTTGGGTTCTTCCTTGAGTTTGTGTTTCATCGATTTCGTCGAAACATTTGGATATTTGTGTTTGTGATTTGTGCGGGTAAACAGCAACGTCAATTTTTTGTTTGCGTGGCTTGTGAAAAAAGCAAACAAAAAAAAATGCAGTGTGATCGTGCGCGTAACCTCATAAAGGCCATCCTCAAGACGGCCGAATTGGTTAAAATTCGAAGTGCGGTGATTGCGCGCCGTTGCACGAGGCGCTGGGCTACGGCTCTACGAGTCATGGGCCTTAGCGATGCACGGCATGAATTTCGGTCCATGCTGCGCCGATTACCCTTAAGGGTTATTGCTCGGGCCTATGAGCATAATGCTTTCGAGGTGTCGGCGTACGCGATCGTCATCGCCTGCCAGATTGTGCGCGAGCGCAATCTGGATCGTATGCCGATCGCGAGTGCGTTAATGGGTCGCGAGTATGAGGCAACGCGGGCATTGTTCAGCCCCGCGTACGACTCATCCTCGGAGGAGGCTGAGGAGGAGGACCGCAACGACGACGACGACGACGCGGACGAGCGCGTGGAAATGATCGTCGACGACGAGCCCGCGGCTATTGAGAGTCCCGCGTCACCCGAGCCGGTGCACGTCGAGGTTGCAGTACGCGTTCTCGAGGACGAGCCGGTCCGCCGGGGCCCCGTCGCTGCTGTTAGGGCTGCTGCTGCTGCAGCGATTCCCGACAGCCCTGCATCGCCGGATCCCGAGCCGATAGAGATCGACAACGAACCGCAGGACTACCAGCAACTGCGGTTTTACGAACAAAACCCCGATGGGATCTGGGTGCTCGACGAGAGCGACACCGACAGCGATGACACTGCGTCATTTGTAGATTCGGGTGTTGACAGCACCGAGGTCGACGGACTTTTCGTCGGTGATAGCGACGAGGAGGAGCAAGAAGTTCCCGGCAATCGGCAGCTCATCGTGCCCGAAGCAGAGGACATCGTCCATGTCCCCGACGTCGTCGTCGTCGCCATGGTCGAGGCGTCCAACGACGGCGACGACGAGGAGGAGAACGAGCAGCTCGTCCCGAGCGCTGCGACGGGTGACAGCCGGGCGGTAGTCCCCCGTGTATCGGTGGACAGCGCGCCAGGATCCGCGGACGGCGACAGCGTGACGGAGCCCGAAGACCGCGTCTCCATCAACGCGAGCAGTGGAAATTCGGACGACGAGACCATCGTCATGGGGGACCTGAACAGGATCCCTCAAGAACAACCGAGTCGTGCCGAACGTAAGTGTTAAAAATTTTGTTGTTTTATAAAAAAAAAACTGTATATCACCAGTTCGGTTTAACATGTGGCTATGTTAAACCGCAGGTGTACGCTCGTGGTTGGGCGTTCAGGACGCCGAGGCCCACCAACAACAGGGTGGAGACGGCAACGTGGATGGCCAGTTATTGGTAAATAACCAGGCCTTGTCAGTACATCTTGACGATCCCGTAGAATCCGCTCCAGACAACCCTGAACGACCAAATGCTCCCTCCTCCTCCACCAGTAGCTCCACGGACTCCTACGAGCGTTACAGCATCGACGAGTCCGTAGATCTCGTGCCAGACTGGCGACCGTACATGCGTATTGTCCAACTAGCCTGGCACGATTCCTACGGGCAAGTCGGAGAGGGATCCGACTCGTATGACGAGGACGATGACCTCGTTGCTGTCCGCTTCGCGGAGTCATTCCTAAATTTTTCGGAGGAGTGAAATTAATTCGGGGTTGTTAAATCCCTCAGGTGGGCCTACAGCAGGCCGTCGCAGCGCATCAGGCGCAGGAGAATCAGGTGCAGGTGGAGAGACTGCACCTGTACCAGTTCCTGCGCCAGCTTCAGGGACGCCGGCCTTAACGCCTCCAGAAGCGTCAGCATCACCATCATCATCATCATCGTCATCGTCATCGTCATCGTCATCGTCATCGTCATCATCATCGTCATCGTCGTCATCATCATCATCATCATCATCATCATCATCATCATCATCATCATCATCATCATCATCATCATCATCATCATCGTCGCCAGTCGACGACGACTAGATCGCCGAGACGGAGGCCGCCGTACGTCAGCTGGTAAGCGATCGACGAAATTTTCAAATCGGCGGGGGCCATGGGAGGCCTAATAGATTTAATATAGATTTAGGGTCTAGTGATAGAATTGACGACGAGGCTAATAACGACAACGACGAGGGCGACAACGACGAAGAGCCTAATAACGGTGACGTTGGTTTTCGCGATCCGATCGGTAGAGCTAACGTGGGTGTCGTTGACGATGACGACGTTGTCGCGGCCGTTGGATATCGCTTTCGAATTTTAGGTGAGCCGCGGGTCCGTGTTTCGCCGCGATTTAAAACCACCTGCGTGCAGACCGATGTCGTGCTGGCCTCACCACCGACCGGTGTTAACCCGATCTCGTGGGTACACAACGCGATTCGCGACATTCACGCGCATTTTGTTTCGGGTCGCTCGTCGAACGACATGATAGGCGTGGGGTTCATGGCCGAGGGAATGACCGATGGTATCGCGGGACTGTCTTTGAGGCCCATATGGCGTTTCGATTATTCGCAATTGTGGGATCTGTTGTGTAACGTCAACCAAAGCGCTCGAATCCTCTCGGTTTACGACACGCTCGTCTTCACCGTGACGTGTGTCGAAATGGTCGAGGGTGCTGGTAGCTTGGCGGAGAAACTCGAGAATAAGCGTTCTCTGGTGACTATCGGTAGCACTGACGATTTGTGTTTCCCTCGCTCGCTCGTGGTGGCCCTTGCGAATTCACGGTGCAAACACGAGCGCACGGCCGAGGCTAAGGAGTTTTATGATCGAATACGTCATAAAAATTCGAAGCTTCAGAGGTGCGAGGCAAACAATCTTGTCAGCGAGGCGTGCATCGCTGTGCCGGCTACGGGGTGCTTGCTACCTAAGATGGAGACGTTTCAGCGGCACTTTATGGCATCGAAAGTTGCTATAGTCGTGTACGACTGGGCGACTCTAGGTAGTGGTGCCGTGCCGATTTTCGACGGTCAAACGCGTTTTCAATGCACACAGGCGCAAACAGTTTTGAACATCGCGTATTTTAAAGAAGAAAATCATTACAGTCCGATCACTAATCTTTTAGCTGCAGGCGGTGCTAGGAATTATTGCATACCGTGTAATTCATCGTACCGCCATTTACATCGGCACAAGTGCACGAGCACTTGTCCGCGCTGCTACTCCTCGCCGCCGTGCGCTGTTAGATCTACGGACGACAACGGTGCCGACGACAACGAGTGGGGGTGCGAGGACGGCAATCGGTTTTTTCACAACGCTGTGTGTTTTGAAAACCACCTAAAGCCGCGCGAAAGTCGACTACAATGCTCCTACAATGCTCCAAGCTCGTTGACACGGCAAAACGTTCTCACGATTGCGGCAAATCTTTCTGCCAGCTCTGTCGCAGCCTACACGGTTACAACGAGCACTGTTATATGCAGCCTCTAGCCCCACGAAAGATCGCGTCAGACGCAAAGCCTCGAACGTTATTTATCTTTTATGATTTCGAGACACGCCAGGACGAGCCGTACACTGCAGCGCAGGGAGACGATAGGCGTGAGCATGTTGTTACACTCTGCGTTGCTCAGCAGCTGTGCGAGGTGTGTCTCGAGACCGTCGAAGATGTAGGGTTCGCCGACCCCTGTGTATGGTGCGGTGTTCGGAAATACGTTTTTCGAAGATCGCCCGTCGAGGAGCTGGTGAATCTGGCCGTGCGTCGCTCGACAGGCTTCCGAAAAATCGTGTGCATCGCGCACAACGCCAAGGGCTTCGACGCGCAATTCGTATTGCGTCATGTGGTCGAAAATTGTAGCGATCTCGGGCTCCCCGAATTAATTGTCACGGGTAACGCGATAATTTCAATGCGCCTCGGACGCACTGCTTTTATCGACAGCTTGAATTACTTTCACATGCGTCTCAGTGGTCTTCCTAGTGCCTTTGGCTTTGCGGATAAAATGGGCAAGGGTTACTTCCCGCACCTTTTTAATACGCAGGCTGATCGCCGCCGCGGTGTGTCGCGGGGGACCAACGGGCCCGATAGGGAGAGATCGGCCGTATATATATTTAAAACTCCCTGTGCTGAGGCGGGTAGTGGGCGGTCGTGTCCACGGAGATGGGGTCCAGGAAGACCAAAATCTCTGGGCCGCGGCCAGAGACTGGGGCGAACCCGATCGCTACCCGGGACGGGAGCGAGTCAGGCCGCGGCCAGCGACTGGGGCGAGCGAGGGAGGACAGGGAGCGAGGAAGCAGCTGCCGGGAGCCCGGAGCAAGCGACCCGCTACCCTGCGAGGAAAGGAAAAGATGAAGGCAACCAATAAACTTTAAACCCAAGAGTTAACGCAAGACTCGGAGAGATCTTTATTCGCTTTGTAAGCACGCAACTCAAGCGGTAGTTCGGTTAACAAAATTGATTTTTCGGTCGACTTATATAGCCCTCAGGGGGTCTCTACGCTTGCGAGAAACGCGAGTGCCAATGCGCCGCGTGGCGGTGGAGTTTGGAACTAAATATGCATCGACCCACAATTCCAACTGGGGACCCCCAATTGGAAATATCGGTATGGTCGATCCACATTGTCGGTAAGGTAGATTCCTACCATACCCGATGAGTTCGGAGGTCGGTCAAACAGTTTTCTGTTAGACCGACTGATGGTCGGGAAGATTCCCCCTGCGAAAGGTTGGCAGTCGGTAATTCAGGGAATCTACCTTACCGGCGGAACTGAATTTGTGATTGTACTTAATTAGGAGGGTTATAACGCTATTTGGAGTGCATCCTCAAGGCTATCTGGCTAATTAGAGTGGATTGAAGTGTTTAGCAATTAAATATATTAAGTGGGTGGGGAATTGTCGCGGTTTGCGTACAACAAGGCCAACCAGGGCTACAGAGGTGCTCTACCGGCACCCGAGTTCTACTCACCGGACACAATGAGTCCGCTTGAGCGAGAGGAATTTTACGCCTGGCACACCGCAAGACTCGCGACTGGTGAAGATTTCGATTTCTCAGTGGAAATTGAAAAATATTGTTCGCTCGACGTGGATATTCTCCGGCGTGCCTGCAAGGAATTCCGGAGAATCTTCATTGAAGCGGGCAATGTTTGTCCATTTACAGAGGCAACGACAATCGCATCGGCCTGCTCCAAGGTGTTCAGGCGTAATTTTCTGAAGCGCGATACAATCGGACTCATTCCCAACGGTGGCTATAGACTCGCGGAACAGCACTCGAGACAGGCCAACGCATGGCTTCTGTGGGTCGAGAATTGTCTGGGGCACGAGGTCGTTCACGCGACAAGAGGTCGTGAATTTCGGCTACCCGAGGGCCCGCTCGTTGACGGCTACCTGCAGCTCGGTGACGATCGTTTTGTTTTCCAATTTCACGGGTGTTACTGGCATGGCTGTCCTCGGTGTTTTCCCGACAATCGTGCGTTGAAGTCACGTGCCAGTGTCGAAACCTACGAGGCCCGCTATGAGCGCACCCTTGCTATTGACGCAAAAATTCGTTCATCGGGCTATCAGATCGAAACGATGTGGGAATGCGAATTCGCGGAGTTGCGCCGATCAAACCCGGCAATAAACCAATGTCTGCGCAACCATCCGCGTTTGCAGACGGAGACATTGAACCCTCGCGACGGATTCTACGGTGGTCGTACTGGTAACACCGTGACTGTGTACGACGTAGCGCCAAACGAACGAATCAGCTACATTGATATCTGCTCGCTGTATCCATACATATCGAAGGTTGGTCGCTTCCCAAAGGGCCACCCAAAGATATACGTGGATACGGAGTGCGAGCGATTGTTGAATGGCTCGTTTGACGCCTTAGGCACGTCGGTCAACGGGATGATCAAGTGCACGGTGTTACCGCCTCGGGACCTCTTTCACCCTGTGCTACCTGTCCGCATGCACGGCAAGCTGCTGTTTCCCCTGTGCCGTACCTGCACCGAGGAAAGAGCGCAGACAGCGTGTTCTCACGAGGACGCGGCTGACCGGTCGTTCACAGGTACATGGGTCGTGGACGAGGTGCGAAAAGCTATCGAGATGGGGTACGTGGTGGAGAAAATCTCGATAATCTAGGCGTACGAGATGACCCAGTACGATCCCGTAACACGCGAGGGGGCCTCTTTGTCGAATACATTAATACGTTTTTACGTATTAAGCAAGAGGCTAGTGGCTGGCCCGGATGCGGAATCTAAGGCCCGCTACGTCGAGGAGTACGAACGGGCCGAGGGTATACGTCTCGACGGCGAGAAAATCGCGAAGAATCCGGGACTGCGGGCCGTGGCAAAACTCTGCCTGAACTCCTTTTGGGGAAAATTCGGGCAGAGATCGAACTTGACGCAAACAACGGTCGTCAATAGCCGCGAGAAATTGTTGCTGCTTCTCAGTGACAACGACAAAGAGGTCCATCGTCTATTGCCGGTTAACGATAGCGTAATGTACGCGAATTGGTCGTGTATCGACGAGGCCGTGGTACCCTCTGCACAAACGAGTGTAGTTATCGCGGCGAATACAACAGCGCAGGCTCGCCTAAAACTTTACAGCTATCTCGAGCGGCTGGGGAGACGCGTACTGTATTACGACACCGACTCGGTGATTTTTGTCAGCATCGGTGCGGAAGGTGAATGGGTGCCACCGCTCGGAAACCTTCTCGGGGATATGACTAGCGAGCTGAAGGAGCCAGACGATTTTATAAAGTCGTTTGTCTCCGGAGGCCCGAAGTTTTACGGCTACGAAGTCGTGAACGCAACTGACCCCGAGACGGTTATAAAAACCGAGTGTAAGGTGAAGGGTTTGTCTCTGAATTACGGAAATTCCCTAAAGGTAAACTTCCGCTCAATCAGAGAAATGATTGAGGCGGATTTACCGGAGGAGAACCGTGAGGCTATAAAGCTGAATTTCTCGTCAATTCAGAGAACGGCCCTTCACAACGTGATAACCCGGAAAGAGACAAAAACCTGTCGAGTCGTGTGTCGGAAGCGTCGTCATGTCACGCACACGCTATCGCTTCCGTTCGGATATAAAGACTAGCGCCGGTTAACGTGTATTAGTCTCATCAGCGTCGCCCTCGTCGTTGTCGTTGTTGTCGCCTGATTATATATATAAAGTAATTTATAATGTTAAGTTTTAAGTTAGTTTTGTTTTGTCATAATTGTTTCATGTACTACTTGTGTGTGTGTGTGTGTGTGAATGTACGTTTGCGTGAGAGTCTGTGAGTGTGTTTAGTAATAAGTCCTTTGTAACGTGTAAAAAAAAAAAGAAAAAAGTATATTGTAACTGTTGAATGTGTGCGTGTGTGCGATAGTTTTAACGTTTATATAGGCGTGTTATTTAGCTGTAAATTTGTATTTTTATCGTTTGTTTTTCCGTAGAATAAGTTTTATATTAAAAATATCAACAATATATATATTTCCGTTTTTAACCTAAAATACCGTTATTTACTTGTCCCCTATCCCATGCCACACAGATTTTTAAATAAAAAAAATTAAATATATTTTGGTCTGAAAATTTACTTTCCCTCCTACGTATTTTTAATATTCGGAGCGCACGCGGCCGCGCTACAGCGAAGTCCGCTGCACCGTTGAGTCGGAGCCAGAACGAGAGAGAGAGAGAGAGAGAGAGAGAGAGAGAGAGAGAGAGAGAGGTAAGTATCTGCTGCTGGTGCTGCGGCTGCTGCTGCTGCTACTGCTGAAGCCGGTGATGGTGGGGGACCGCGGTATAAAAGCTGATCGCCCTCGCTCGCTCGCTCCTTCAGCTGATTGGAGCGAGCGTGGGCCCGCGAGCGCGCGCTCGCATATATAAGCTGGACCGCCGCGCCCGGCCGCGCACACGTCGTGTAAGTTTATAGCGACGTGTGTCCGACGCGCCGCCGCAGCCGCCGCCGCCGCCGCCGGGGAACAGCTTGTCGTTGGGGAGCCCAAGAGAATCGCCCGCGCGCGCGCGCACACACGAAAAAATTGACGTTCGTTGGAAACATCCGTGGACTTCGCTGATCTGTGGCCCAACCGGTTGCGGTAAAACAGATTTCGTTCGACGATTTCTACGTAACCTCGAGGCAATGAGTGACACCCGTTTTGCGCGTATCCTCTTTTATTACGGGGATAATCTTGACCGTGACACCGAGGCATTGTTTAATCGAGGCTCTGCGGCGACCACACCTAAAATCGAATTTCACGAGGGATTACCGCAACCGGAGGATTATTCTCATGACAATGACGCCGCGAAGCTAGTCATTATCGACGATTTGATGCGTGAGTCATCAAACAACACAATCGTCGATTTATTCACAAAAGGCAGCCATCATAAAAATATCAGTGTTATTTTTATAACACAGAATATTTTCCATCAAGGCCACGGACAACGAGATATTTCGCTAAACGCGAATTATATAGTTATTTTTAAAAATCCCCGAGATCGTGCACAAATACAGCATCTCGCGCGACAAGTTTATCCCGAAGATCCACGATTTCTCTCGGAGGCGTATCATGACGCAACAGCACAACCGCACGGCTACCTTCTTCTCGATCTGAAGCAGTCGACACCGGATATTTGCCGTTGCCGTACGACAATATTCCCCGACGACGCACAAATGCAGGTATACGTGCCGAAAAATAAACGATCGCGCAGATGACGACGCGTTATTCATGGCGTATTTAGAGCTTTGCGGTGATATCTATTGTGGTAGTAGCTCGATCGTCGGCAATGCGCAAACATCGTGCAGACAACATGGCGAGGCAGCAGCAGCAGCAGCAGCAGCAGCAGCATCGAGCGATGGTAAAGAAGCGCGGTGGAAATCGGCAGTGGCCTGCACGGCTGCCGATCGGTCAACGCCACGCAGCCCTACTCAACGCTCTATGCCATGCGAATAGAGCACAACAAAAAGCCCTACTACGCACGTCCGATGAATCGTTAGTCAAGTGTATTAGTGAATGCGCGTTAAACGTACTACATGGTGTGGTGGAGCTGAAACCAGCGGCAAAAAAACGTTTGGGACGATTTAAACATGTGTTGCGACAACTAGCGCCACCACTACGACACGTGGATTCTCGACGACGAAACGGGGAAAATCAGAATGGTGGCGGAAAAAGACGCGTAGATGGCGTTAGTGGCGCTCGTAAACGACGAAGATTTAACTGGCGCTTGAAAAAACGTATTATGATGCAAAAAGGATGTGGCGCATTTTTGCCCCTTTTATTAGCACCCATTATCACGGGCCTGTTTAGTAGACTGTTTGGCGGCAACGGTGGTGGTTGAAGCGGCTAAAAAATTAACAATGGAACGCGCAAAGAAAATGGTTTTAGTACCGGCGGAGGAGGTGGTGGTGGCGCCGCCGACAGCAGCGAACGAACCAATGATCGGTGGCGGCGGCGGCGTCGGCGGCGGCGGCGGCGTTCAAAAATCCGCACAGACTCCGGGAATCCTATATCACGACTTGATGGTGAACTTGCGAGTATCTTAAACTCGGGAAAATATCCTGATGATGGCGCCAAATGGAAAGCATATCTACAAGTTCTACAACGATATTTGTATCTCGTTGAGACACGGAATGGACCACCAGATCCATCGTTACCTGGAGTAAAAGCAATAGCAGCAGCAGCATCGTCATCGCAACCGGAAAATCACGATTTCAACGTGACTAATATTGTGAACAGCGTGCCGGCAAAACATCAACGTAGAGCTCACGCTTTACTGCTATATATGCGTAATTCACCGCGTGTGTCACAACGAGTCAGCTGGGACAACGAGGGACGTGTGACTATTGACGGAGTGCTCATTCACAATTCGAACATTCTCGATCTTGTTAATGACGCAACACGTGAGAGAAAAGATTTCAAAGCCAACGGCAGGCGTCAGTTTATTCGGAGCCTTCGAGAATGTGCTGTACCACATGAATTTGTCGGAAATAATGAATTATGGGCTATTGGTGGCCGGAGTGCTGCTGCTGCTGCTGGTGATGCTGCCACTATTGCCGGTGTAAAACGTCGAAGAAACGATTCAACGCATTATAACAACGATGCCAGCGACGAAGACGACGACGACGACGACGCTGAAGAGAACTACGAACCCAGTGCAAAAAGATCGAAAAATAAGCGGGTGCGACAGTGGTACGAACCACCGATCAGCCGTAAACACCGTCGAAGAAAAGTGACCATACCTGCTGCTGCTGCTGCTGCTGCTGCTGCTGCCGACCCCGATCCTCGAGAGATACCTGTGGCGAGTTCGACACCGTTTAGGGCAGCAAGGAGGAGGCAGAAACCTGTTACACCTACAGATCGACGAATTACCGCTGGCGCAAAACGTATTCTCGAAACTTCTATCACGGGAAAAAGAACACGATCTCGCTCCGGATTTGATTATTGGCTTCGAGCGTAAATACGCGCGCGCTCGTGTGCAATATGAAATTCGAAAACTGTTATTACGATCCCGTGCATCCTGCGAGTTACTCCGGTGCACGGCATCTAATAAGTATTAAAAAAATAAACCAATCAATGTTTATGACTGGTTGAGCCAACAAGACGCCTATACACTACATAAACCCGTGAGACGACAATTCCCACGACTTCACTATAATGTCGACAATAGAGACGATGTTTGGGAAGCCGATCTCGTGGATGTGCGATCGATAAAAAATTATAACGATAATGTCGCTTACCTACTCACGGTCATTGATGTGCTAAGCAAATTTGCATGGGTCGAACCGCTACCGGATAAAACTGTGCACTCTGTCACCGAGGCATTTAAACGAATTTTCGAACGCAGCGAGGGTCGCTTACCCGTATACCTGCAGACCGACAAAGGCAAAGAATTTGTCGGTAAAGAATTACAGACTTTTCTACAAAAAGCCGAAATTGGTTTTCGAGTTACACGTAATCCCGATATAAAAGCCGCAATTGTCGAACAATTTAATCGCACACTGAAAGAACGAATGTGGCGCTACTTCACACATCGAAATACATGACGATACATCGATGTATTACAAAAATTTACTTATGCCTATAATCACGCAAGACACTCGTCAATTAAGATGCAACCGGCTGCTGTGACGCTATACAATGCGAATGTCGCACTGGAGAATATGACAAACGCGGCGGTGAAGCAACGAGAAAAAAGACGTCACACTAAGGTTAAATACAACCGCGGCAATTACGTGAGGATTAGTCGAACAAAAGGCACCTTCGAGAAGGGTTACGAGCGAAATTGGAGTGAAGAAATTTTTCAAATCGCGAAAGTCACGACCCGCCAAGGAATACGATGGATTTTTCTACACCGAGGAAATAACACCTGTGCACGAGAAACGCCTGACTGCAGATCAAGATTTTAAAATCGATCGTATCTTACGGACCAAAGGACAAGGCGCGAAGAAATAACTTTTCGTCAGCTGGGTTGGCTACCCCTCGAAATTTAACTCTTGGATACCTGCGTCCAACGCCTACACCATCGACACCTGACAAACGCCGGGAGCGCACGCTCTAGGCCGCCAGTCGTCACCCCCGCCGCCGCCGCCGCCGCCGCCGCCGCCGCAACCGTCATTATGTACAACGACGAAAACTTTTTGCTCGTGTTACCGAGTAATAGTAGTATGCAATACTATCCCGAGAATACGACAACACATTTTATCACACAACTACCTCGTGAAATACAATTAAATGGTCAATGGGCCGTGGGTTTATCGGAAATACATGTGCCCTGTACAATGATGCATTTACAACGCACGGACACGGATCTTGCATGGAACCCTTGTACTAAAGAGGAAGAAGAAGAACTCGAGACCGGTCAAATACCGCATGGCGTATACAAAAGTCACGAGGAACTTACGACAAAGATAAATAATGTGCCGGGCCTACGGGAGACCGGTATAAAAATTGTCGCTGCTGAAACAGCAAATGGTTACATGGCTATTGAGGGTGCAACCTGGACGGAAAAGTGCAGTTCAAAATTAGTAATGACCAATGCGCTACGCATGAGCGAGAAGGTTCAGCGTATACTGGGCTTCAATATAGACCCAGTGCAATATGACTGGACAGTCGACGAACACTCGTACATACGATTCGTCCGAGGACGTCAACGCGTGGCAGAAATACCCGCGTGCATCTCTAGAGCTCTACCTGAACAGCTCTTTGTCTACACGGATCTCTGTATACCCTATACAGTCGGTGATACTCAGGCCGCTCTATTACGTATAGTAAATTTGGATACAACACATTATACGTATGGTTCGACACAAGTGAAATATTTTTCACCTCTAAATTACATACCACTACTCAACAGCTGTTTTCGCACACTCGAAATAGATATAAGAGATCACCTCGGCAAACCAATCACATTCGAGTACGGGACGCTAACCCTGACGCTTCATTTTAAACGGCTCGCGTAGACTCGTGTGTGAGCGCGTGCTCGCGCCCCGTGCAATGGTGGCCCATTATACGACGTACTACGAAAATCAAGTCGGAGGCGGCAGTCGTATAGGCAATGTGTTTGTCGGCGCACCGTATCAACGAGGGCACGGCATCGGCAGATTCCTCGGCGGACTCTTCAGGAGCGTTCTCCCGCTACTGACACGAGGCGCTAAAGCCATCGGAAAAGAGGCTCTACGCACTGGATTACACGTGATCGAAGATGTGAGCGGCAATCATATACCGTTCAAGGAGTCGTTCAAACGGCGCGCTGCAGAATCGGAAGAAAATTTAGCCTGAAAAGCCAACGAAAAAATCTCTCTACTCACGAACGGCGCGGGGTATAATAGTGCATTCGCGACGCGGACGATGCAGTCGTTAACGGGTCGTGCACGCGCGCGTATCTCGACGAGAAAGCGTGCGACGAAAAGGAAAAGCGGTGCATCATCAACGGCGGCCGCGAAAAAGAAGAGGCGAAAGAAGAAGAAGAGCAGCAGCAGCAGCAGTCGCAAGACGGCGAGGGGTAGAGTGACGAAGAAACGAGAGCGAGGCGGGAGTACTAAAAAAAGGAAAAGACCCAGCGATATCTTCGGTTAAACATGTCTTTTCTACACTCACACTCGTGTGAATGTATGAAGACGGAGCTCGACTTATTCACCATACCACCGACACAAACGTCCATCGAGTCGTCGCAATATGTCCACTATAAATCCGTCTCCTCGCTCTCGGACGACGGGCCCATCGAGTTCGTTATACCTGGCCACGATGAGGAATACCTTGACCTAGCCCACACAATGCTCCGTGTAAAACTCAAAGTTTTAGCAAACGCTGACTCACCCTACAAAGTAGCACCTGTTAATAACTTTTTACACAGCCTCTTCAATCAGGTCGACGTGTTTTTCAATCAAAAACTCGTTGCACCACCCAATAATGCTTACGCATACAGGGCTTATATTGAGACATTGTTGAATTACGGGCCTGCTGCTAAACAATCGCATCTCACGACCGCCCTGTGGTTCGCCGACGACGCAGGTGGCTTTGACTCACTGCCCGGCACGAAAACCAATAATGGCCAAGAGCTAAGGGCGAAGTAAATTAAAGGCGGTAAAACTCTCGATATGATTGGGCATTTACACCGCGACGTTTTTAATCAGGATAAATTTCTACTAAACGGCGTGGAAGTGCGTCTACGACTCGTACGCTCGAAAGACGATTTTTGTCTTATGGAAGCACCAGTACAGGGAATTACGCACAAAGTTAGAATAAACGATGTGACTCTGATGGTGCGTCGAGCGAAAATTAATCCTGGTGTGCTTATCGCACACGCAAAAACACTGGCCAAGACAACGGCAAAGTACCCTATAACACGAGTGGAGGTTAAATCATTCACCATGCATAGTGGAATTATCGGTGATACACTGGATAATGTGATACTCGGACAACTACCGAAACGAATCATTCTCGGCTTTGTCTACAATAAAGCATTCAACGGCGACAAGACACTCAACCCCTTCAATTTCCAAAACACCTCGATAAATTATCTATCGCTCTACGTGGACGGCCAGCAGATACCGGGAAAACCACTTCAACCCGAGTGTGGCGGTAACGACACATGGGTTCAGAGCTACCACACTCTCTTCTCCGGCACGGGAATACATTTTCAAAACGAAGGATTGGACATTGATCGCGAAGCATACGCTATTGGCTATTGTCTCTTTGCCTTTGACTTAACACCCGATTTATCGGCAAACTGCTTCACGCACTGGAATCTCGTGAGACACGGCAGCGTACGAATTGAAGTACGCTTCGCTAAGCCCCTCAACTCAACGTTAAACTGCATCGTTTACGCCGAATACGACAACGTTATTGAAATTGATTCAGCCCGTCAAGTCATCACCGATTTTAGTGCCTGAGCACCGGAAAAGATAAAAATCTCGTCCCTACATCGTCGGAGCCGTCGCCGCAACCGCCGACGCCGCCCCCGCCGCTGTCAAGATGTTACGGAGAGGGCGCAGCAACCGACTCGTCTCATGAATGGTATTTAAGAGCCTCTACACGCGAATGCTCGACAACAGTTCATCGCTACTTCTCATCATGGACGCTATAGTGGATATTCAGGCCCTTTACGGAAAACAAGGCGAGTTCCTGCCTAAAGAGATTGCCGTGACAACACTACAAGGCGATAATATCGGCCACTGGGTCGTTGAAGCACCATACGGCTTTGGTGATTTATCAAAAGCAATACGAGGCAGCAATAATCAACTGACGTGCTACCATCATGGACTCGAGTGGGTGGACGGTGATACGCCATTGTGGAAAGTTTACGTTAACCTGAGAGCCATGTGTCGCTACGCCATACGCATCTACACGCGCGGAGCACAAAAAGCCGAAATTCTACAAGATATACTTGGACGAGACATTATCAACCTGGAGAATTTCGAGGGACCGAGTTTCAAGAAAATGCCCCCGTACGACACATGGTGCATTTATCACGGCGTCGCGCGGGAGGATAACGTGAGATGTGCGTTAAATAACGTGGGAAAACTAAAACGTTTTCTTCAAACACAGCTTGTCGATACGGCCAATCCAATTTATTCTGAGCCACTTGGATCGGTGCCCCGGAAGAGCCGACCAGATGACACAGATAAAAAAGCCGTGCGCATCACGATGCCCACCGAGTCGGAGATTGCCGCTGCGGGTCAGGGGTATATATCTCAGGTAGCGGCGAAGGGTGTCAACAGTGTCACGCCAAACACCTGTGACGCATCGGTTCCCGCGGACGACGAAATAGTCGCCCTTTTCCGCGCGACGACTCTACGCTCAGCCCCACCACCACCACCACCGCCGAAACGACAGGCAACACCGACCGCCACACGTGGTGGTGGCGGACACCATCATCAGCATCATCATCATCACCAGCATCAACGCCGACGCCGTCCCCACCAGGGACCCGAGAGCGTATATAATGAACAGTCTGGAGGTACTGAAAGCACTACAACACATTCCGGCGCAGACGAAAGGAGTGTTTCCCGCCGATCGTATCCCGAGTCGCTGGTCTAGACCCGCTGCAATCGTCGCCAATACCGACGATCATACCAAACCGGGGACGCACTGGGTTGCCGTGTACGTTGACAACGATGGCCGAGGTATCTTCTTCGACAGCTACGGGCTACCCCCTCTCGTTAACAAACACCATAACCGTATACGTCGAAACACCGCAACCTACGAGTGGAATACAAGAACTCGACAATCAATCAAGTCTCGAGTGTGTGGAGAGTACTGTGTTATGTTTCTTGATTATATGTCTCGGGGCTATAGCCTGGCTATGTTTCTACGTCTATTTTCGGCAGATAAGCTGAAAAATGATAATATTGTACGACGCTACTACAAAAATCTGAAACATGTAAAACGCGAAAAACGTTATGCGAGAAATAGACGATCCAAT
Organism: Pimpla rufipes; assembly: GCA_963932165.1. Classification (NCBI taxonomy): domain Eukaryota; kingdom Metazoa; phylum Arthropoda; class Insecta; order Hymenoptera; family Ichneumonidae; genus Pimpla; species Pimpla rufipes. Next base: position 1,385,076 of record OZ010635.1, read on the forward strand.
GTGCTTGAAGGGGCTGGCAATATGTGTAATACAGCGTGTATACAAACCTGTACAGCCCGTTTCGGGTGCCATCTATAAACACCCGAATAAAAATGAAAAAAATTTACGTGTCGTGACTTATAACAATACCACCGCCGGCGCCACCATCCTTCTCCTCCGTCCCCCACCACCACCAACATCTGTGGTTCCAGTATAAAAGCAGCCACACATCGCGCTATTAAACACATTTTCGAAAGAACTGTAGTAGCTGTAACACTACAACATGGAGGTCATCAGTGGTATACTCGTCATCGACTGCGGTAAAGATCCATGGGAACTGACGAGAGAGGAACTCGCATACGTGCCCAAACCACTGTTGATACAACACTGGGGCGACTATATCCCCATTCTCTGGGAGAAACTACCAACGCATATTCAACTGGATCCCGAGGTTGCATCGTATCAACTCTGTATAGATCACACTGACTTGCCAGATCTATACATGCAAATCGACGGCAATCTTCCGACCAAGAGGGAATGCAAGACCTGCATACAACAAGCTGCTGAGCCACCAGCTGCAGAGCCCGGTGTACCACGGCCCAAACCACGGCTGAGCATTCCAAAAATCTACCACTCAACCGCCGTCTGAACACTTGTAATATTTTCACACACACACACAAACTATATCATGTGTTTAAAATAAATCTATTTTTCGAGAAAATTCGAATTTTTCATTTCACGACTTACCGACCGGAAATATTTACCATCATCCCGCAAACCTACCATCGAAAACCGTGAGTTACCGATCGTAGGCTAAAAATCTACAATACCGACGGCTGCTGCTGCACGATCGCGCTCGATTTTACCCCGCACACATCTAATATACGTTTAAACATAGAATTTTTGTGTTTGCCCCACAACACCTTTGTGTCTAATCTCCAGATTTACACGCTCGCGCAAACCCATACACATCTAATATACGTATAAACATAAATTTTTTTAGATGTGTATGGGTTTGCGCGAGCGTGTAAATCTGCGAGATTCGTCACAAGGTGTTGTGGGGAAAACAAAAAATTCTATGTTTAAACGCGTATATTAGCTGTGTACGGGTTTGCGTGACAATACCGACGGCTGCTGCTGCACGATCGCGCTCGCGATTTTACCTCGAAAATCTGACGCAGTGGACAAAATCTCAACCGACCAATCAGCGCGCGGGAAATCATCTTCACGTGCTTAACAGCCAACCAGCGCTCGGGGAATCAAGGCCCACGCCAACCGCCCCCCACTCACCGCCGAGACGCTCGGCCGCTGCGACACAGAGAAAAGCCGGAGTGGTGGGGGCGGAGGAGAGGGGACGCCACCGCAGCGCTCGGACGAAACGACACAGGGAAAATTCAAAGGAGTGGCGGGGGCGGAGGAGAGGGGACCTAGCAACCAACCCACGCTCGGGGAATTATGCTAATCAACCCCACCTCCGCTCAAACATTACAGGGAAAATTTTCTCGAAGGAGTGGGAGAGGAGAGGGGATTTTTTCAGACCAATCAGAACTCGGGGAATTATGCTAATTACTCCCACTCCGCTCAAACATTACAGGGAAAATTTTTCCGAAGGAGTGGGGGAGGAGAGGGGATTTTTTAGACCAATCATAGCTCGGGGAATTTACCCCCACTCTTCCCCCTCCCCCTGTCTAGCACTGGCGCCAACGGTCCAGACGGGAGGTAGGGAGGGGGTAACCTCTGTCTCCCTATACCTGTACCTTACTACTGATATGGTTACGGTCAGTTCGGGTCGCGTTTCACACATAAAAGATCGAAACAAACCTTGGGTAGACAAAGAAGTCAAGCAAGCCAAAGCCCAGGCCAAAAGCGCTCTGAAGATCTGTAAACGTGCAAAATTTAATAAAACCGAGAAACAGACTTTTTTAACATGTAAAAAGAAATATGAGACGCTTATACGAAATAAGAAAAATAAGTTCGAAGTAGACATCAAGAATAAGTTCGCGAATACGAGTAATAACACTGAATTCTGGAAAGTAGTCAGGGAATCGTTTTTTACAAAGAGACAGAATGCAAGCCTAACCGTTGGTCAATGGGAAAATTTTTACACCAATATCTATCCGCCTAGAATAATCAATCGGGAACTGGACTTAATTGGAAATACTGACACGTTTCTTGACTCTGATATAACACTAGCTGAAGTCGTCACATGTATTAAAAAATGTAAAGCTGGCAAGGCGCCCGGTCTCGATCAAGTGTCGAACGATTTTTTGAAAAGTCTGCCCTCCAATTGGATTTCGTATGTTCAGGTTATGCTGAATAACATCTTTGAAGCTCGATCGGTCCCGGATGCTTGGGCCAAAGTGGCTGTAACTATGCTCATTAAAAAAGGTGACAAATCCGACCCTGCGAATTCCCGCGGCATAGTATTAGTCAATAATATGACCAAACTTTTCACGCAAATCATCTGTGATCGACTCAACGTCTGGATCGAGCGGACTGAAATACGTCCTGAATGCCAAGCGGGCTGTCTAGATAATATATTTTCGCTATTCACGGCTACCCAATGACAGCTCAGGTTTACAGGCAATGTGGTTTACGGGCTTTTTGTAAATTTCAAACGCGCCTTTGACACTGTGCCACATTATAAATTATGGCAAAAACTGTGGTCAATGGGAGTGAGCGCGAAAATAATTAACACCGTCAAGAATCTATACGATAAAGCGACAATCCAAGTAAAAGTATTCGATAAATTATCCCGTAATTTTGAAGCCACTGAGGGCGTTTTGCAGGGCGAGACCTTGAGCCCATTGCTATTTATCCCAGTAAACACGTTTCTGAACAGCAATGTAACCTGGAAGTTACATGTGATTGTAACAATGTTATCCTTGTGATATGTCGAGGATATGTAACATAGGAGTAACTTGCGATGTTCCATTTGTTATATGCGGGTAATGTTGTCGTTATGAGACATATTTTCGTTGCAGTTGCATAACAAAAGTTATAAAACCGCAACGCAACGTGCAAGTAACAATTGGGATATCACTTTCGTGACAGGAACGCAATGTTGTAGTGATGTAACGTGGCAACATAACAAGTATGTTGCAGAAAGTATGTAACGTGACAACATAACAAGTATGTTGCAGAAAGTATGTAACGTGACAACATAACAAGTATGTTGCAGAAAGTATGTAACGTGACAACATAACAAGTATGTTGCAGAAAGTATGTAACGTGACAACATAACAAGTATGTTGCAGAAAGTATGTAACGTGACAACATAACAAGTATGTTGCAGAAAGTATGTAACGTGACAACATAACAAGTATGTTGCAGAAAGTATGTAACATGTATGTAATGACTGTAATGTAACTGCAACAATAGCCCGGTCATGGAGAGCAGTGGCCGAGTAGTTCGGGGCCGGGCTCATACGCAGAGGGTCCCGGGTTCGTTTCCCGGCCAAGCACCAATGGATTTTTCTATGTGCTTTTCTGTAATCCCGGTGGTTCTGAGCCCACTTTAAATAGAAGGTCCAAAGGAAAGGTCCAGCGCCTTGGGGTGGTGCCCAAAAAGACTGGGAGAGTGTCACGGGTTCGATTCCCGAGACTGAAGTCCCGCAGGTGTAGGCAAAACGGACGAGGACGTAGCTCCGGCTATAGGACGTACGAACTACGACTATAGCCGTATGTCCGAGGCCGACACCTAGCGGGGCGCGACGAAGCTCCAGGCTCGAGAATCGAACCGGTAACACAACGGATAAGTAAGGAAAGGAGGAAAAGGTACCAAGGGGCCCGTAACTTTCAGTCCACATAAGAAAAGTCAATGTATTGTCAACATGACTACATTTTGGCAATATAAGTCAACAGTAACGCAGCTGTTTAATTCATGTTACATAACACGATAACTTTACTGAGTGGGAAGTAATAACTTACATGTAAGTTAGAGATGTTACTTGTATCTTTTGGATAAATTGCTGTTACGTTGCGGTTACATCGTGCAACACACTAGCAACGTTACGAGGTCGCAACGGTTATGTAATACAGGTTATATAACATATAAATGTTACTTGTTACATATCAGTTACATCACGTAACGTATGGGCAACATAACTCACTTGTACCAATTACGTAACGCATGTTATATAACATGGTAACATTTCTGAGTGGGAAATAGTAAGTTACACTTAAGTCACATGCAAGTTACACGTGATGTTATTTGTTACATTCGGTTACATTGCCGTAACATTACCGTGTTTACTGGGATTCTTTACATCGCGGACTTCGAGACTTTCTTCAGAAATAAAGCGCTGACTGGCCTGAATATAAACGGTTTGGACGATCTGCTAATGTTGCTCTATGCTGATGATGCGGCTATTTTCGCTCAATTTCCAGTCGATCTGCAGAGGAAATTGCGTGCGCTTGAGGAGTACTGCGACGAAAAAGAATTAACGGTTAACATTGCTAAAACTAAAGTAGTAGTATTTCATCGAGGAGGCAGAACAGCGACAAATGATTTTCGGTATAAAGGTATGCAAGTACAATCGGTATCTTCGTACAATTATCTGGGCATTCCATGTTCATGCTCCGCGCTCGGGCTACAAGTAGCGAATTCTGCTATCGAAAAGTCAAAGCTCGCATCAGGCGCCGTTCTATCGATCCTATCGAAAGCCAAATCTGATTCTTGGGCCAGCCAGATTAAACTTTACAACTTGTGACAGAATTTCCTGGAAATCTCTGCCACAAAGACCTAACCGAATAACAGCCACGGCGGACTCTCGATTTTCGTCTCGGTAGAGGTCAACGGGTCCCGAGCGTTTGTATTTACGTGTCGCGTCAGAGTTCTCGTCAACCGTTACCGTGCGTCTCGAAAATAATATGCTATCATTAGAGCTACCGTTTCGTTTCGATCTCGTTGAATATTCGGTAAGAGTTCTCGTTAATTAAAATGAACCGCTACACCGCGGTTAGGTCACCGGGGTCGCCGCGGATCAGAGCTAACGTAGCGGCTACCCGGCGCACCCGGTGGGTCCCCTTACGGCGCATCGGCCATGCACTGCAGAGGTTCGGTGCAATTCCGTCGTTCGACCACTACGGATTGCCATGATCGCGTATTATTTCGGGTATCGTTTTGCGTTTTTCGGTTACGTTTGTTATATTTCCTAGTCAGCCCGGAGAGCAGGCTTAGCCGAAAAGCACCGCGAGATGTTATTTAGCGAATTTCCCGAGTGAACAACGACTCGGGAATATTTTTCAATGTTACGGACTGCGGTCCATGTTTTTGTATCGAGCCGTAGGCTCGCCGCTTCGCGGCGACCGCGGCTCATGAGTTGCGCGTGGGGGAAGGCCGAGAGCGCGCAGCGCTCGGCGCGCCTTCGCCTCACGCTCCTTCTTCTGTTCCCGACTGCCGACCGGTAAGCATTACGGTACAGCTCTCGCGCTCGTGGCGCGGCTTCGGTCGCGCTGCCGGCGACGTTACCGCTGCGTTATCGTGGGTGTTTGACTATGTTCTCGTTATGCTACCGTTTTGATGCCGCTATCGTGTTCTGATTTTCCGTAGCGTTACCGACGTTTCTGTCCTTTACAGGTCTCTCGTGATATCGTTATGGTTTGGGCAGTTATCGCCAATTTCGTGCTATCGATCTTGGCTACCGTGTTATCGTTCGTTTATATTTTTCTTTCCAGGTTCTGCGTGTTAAGGTAACGTATTCCCGCAGTGGACGTTTCGCCTCGAGCGACCGCAAGCGCCTGGGTTATTCCTAATTTAATCATGTCTCGTTATCATGTTTTCGAGACTCTCGCGCTATACCGTCTCGTGTTACCGTGACTTTTCTATGTTCCGTTATCGCGTTCTCTTGATTTTTGCTATGTTCTGATCTCGCGCTAACTCAGTTCTCGCTCTGTACTTTTATCGCGTTATCGTGGTTTTTGGCTATGTGCCGATATCGCGCTATCTCAGTTCTCGTTACGTTTTGTTATCGCGCTATCTTGTTTCTCAGTACGTTTTGTTATCGCGCTATCTTGTTTCTCGTTACGTTTTGTTATCGCGCTATCTTGTTTCTCATTACGTTTTGTTATCGCGCTATCTTGTTTCTCGTTACGTTTTGTTATTGCGCTATCTTGTTTCTCGCTATGTTCTGGTATCGCGTTCTCTTAGTTATCGCTGTTCCGTTACCGTATTATTTCCGTTCTCGTCGTGTCTCGTTATCGCGGTACCTGAGCTCTCGTTTTGTTCCGTTATCGCGGTACCTGAGCTCTCGTTTTGTTCCGTTATCGCGGTACCTGAGCTCTCGTTTTGTTCCGTTATCGCGTTATCTCGAGTTTTCGTGATGCCCCGTTATCGCGTTATCTCGAATTTTCGTTACGTTCCGTTATCGCGTGATCTCGCATTTTTGCTACGTTTCGTTATCGCGTTATCTCGAGTTTTCATGATGCCCCGTTATCGCGTTATCTCGAATTTTCGTTACGTTCCGTTATCGCGTTATCTCGCATTTTTGCTACGTTTCGTTATCGCGTTATCTCGATTTTTGGCTATGTCGCGTTACCGTGTTCTCGTGGTTCTCTCCGTGTTCCGTTACCGCGTTCCCTCGAATTTTTGGTGTTCTCGTAGCACGTGTACCGTTTTGATTCTGAATTTCGACCTATTAAACGCTAATTTATCTTTACGTTTTCTTGAGTTAGGGTCATTCTTTCACACGCCCGTCTGTCACTTGGCCATCCACGCCCTCTCTCCACAACCTGACACACTGAGCGAACCGCGGTTTACCGTAAACCGTCCGTTTGGTTTCCAAAGCTGCCCAGTTTTCCGTTTCCGTTTTTTTTATTAAGTTTACGTTTGAGATGCGCGGTTTGCTGATTCCGCGAAAAATAAAAATTAGCTGGCGCCCGACGGCTCTTTGGCTGCGGAAATCAAACGGATAGGGCGAAGGTAACCAGGACCGAAAAATCCCGGTTACAAACTGCATGGTTACATCGACGTTGCTCTACGCGGTACCTGTTTGGGGTCTTAACTATTTTTATTTAATAGAGAAAGCACAATTGAATTTTTTCAAAAAGCTCCTCATTTTGCCAAAGAACACGCCAGAGTATGCTCTGAGACTGGAAACGGGGATATTACACATCTCCTATCAAGCATTGCATCTGATCTGGGGTTGGGTCAAGAAAGTACTGTTAATGAGCGAAGATAGACTACCCAAAAAAATCCTTCTGAGATTAGCTGATCTGACTAATAAAAACATTGGCAGTCCTAAGTACAATTTGGTATGGCAGTTAAAAAATGCACTCTCAGAACTTGGTTTTGCCGAACTTCTAACCGCACCCAATGCCGCAGAGTGGACAGCCGCTGAACCGCAATTTTTCATCGCACTCGAGCAGTCTCTGAGAGCAAAAGACTATGTGGAATACTGTAATTCCTCCTCACTTCAAATATGGGTACCGAGAAAAAATAGTGCGGACGCTGTTTTCTACCTAAGAGCTCGCTATCCACTGGCCATGAAGCGTGTGACTGCGCAAATAAGATTAGCTAACTTTTACATTAAATACTTGGTCTTTAATAAAATACTGTACAAATTAGATCCTAAGCAAATCTGTAATGTCTGTAACTTGAACGAATTCGAAACGATGGAACATATAATTATGCGTTGACCGATCTACAAATCATACAGGCGCCACTACCTGGGCCATCCGTTGAGCATAGAAACTGTGGCTAATATTCTACAAGCGGAAAAAATAGTCGATATAAAAAATATGTTTTACTTCATAACAATGTCGCTAATGCTGGGCGCCTACGCTCTTGACCTATAAGTAACTAGTCACAGCAGCTGATACGTAGTCGTTAGGATGAGAGAAATGTTATATATTGAAACGTAATGCTAATTTCCCTTAAGGGGGGAAACCGGTTTAGGAGGCCGAAATTTTTGTGTTTTTCGTGAATTTTTTAAATAGGGAAGGAATAATCTGAAATTGTTTAAACTTGGAGGGTATTTTATTTATGGTTTGAAGTACACTTTAGAATTTTTTCAAGTAAGTTCCCCCGGAAATAGTGGCGTTAGAACGTGCTGTCCATGGACGATTGCCACCCAAGTATTTTGCTGGCGGGAACTCCTGAAATCGCAATTTTTATCTGTAATCATCCAAATTTTTTTTTCTCGTTAACAACATATTTTCTAAGAATATGAACCTAAATCTGGTAAAAAAAAAAAAATAATGTTTTTGAAGAGTTTGAACACGATATCATCGTTTTACACCATATTTTTTCACCTTTTTTGCATCAAATGTTTTTTTTTAATAACAATATAATCTCAGATTTAGGTTCATATAGATTGGAATCGAATAAAGAATATTCACAAAAAATTTCAGAACGATTGGTCAATAACTTTTTTAGCTAGAACGCCCACCAGTTGAAAAAAAGTCGTTTCGAGAAAAACGCGTTTGAAATCAAATGAAGCGAAAACAAAACATTCATGGCAGTAATTAGTTATATAAAATGATCAGCGGTTAATCGGCTATGCCAGCACCATATAGCAGTCCCTCTTCTTGTTCGTACGCGTCATTTCGGGCTTGCATCTCCTCTTATTTGAATTTCAAATACATGATCTCCTTGATTTAAAGAAACGATAAGCCTGACGGCACCCGGTCTGTCAACGTTTGGCTCATTCGCGATAAGTCGTATTGGTGTTTCTCGCGCAAGCTGATCTGTTATGTTACAGTTAAGTCAAGTCAAATCAAGAAGATAATCATTGGTTAAGGTAGTCCTTGCGACCGATATTCATTTCGCATAAATTCGAGTAATTTAGGAGAGAGAATTACGAACATTTCTCGATGGTATAAAAATCGGAAATAATTCATGCATATTAAAGGACTGAAAAGATTAATTTTGTATAATAATAATTCTAAAATGTTATTAACAAATTGGTGAAAAAAAACATTGTTTAACGAATATTTCGATGACCCAACTTTTTTTAATGAAAATGATTAGTTCATTTTCCTGAATACGTATGAATTTTTTCAGATTTTAGAGTTCACTTTGAAAGTCGTGTGTTTTTATAGGGAAAATATGTGAAAATTCAAAGTGAACTCTAAAATCTGAAAAAATTCATACGTATTCAGAAAAATGAAGGAATCATTTTCATCCACAAAAAAACTTGAGTCATCGAAATATTTGTTAAACAATGTTTTTTTTCATCAATTTGTTAATAACATTTTGTAATTATTATTATGCAAAATTAATCTTTTCAGTGCATTTAATTTGCATGATTTTTTTCAGATTTTTATGTTATCGAGAAATGGTTGCAATTGTCTCTCAGTTTTCGAAAACTTATGCGAACTCGACACCAGGCGCAAGGACTACCTTAAACCATCGAAGTTATTGGTGAACATATCTAAGTACTATGGTACGTAACCAAAAACTTGGTAAACATAACCTATAATTTGGTTGATGACATCATTCAAAGAAAATATAATATTAACTTAAGGATATTATTTCATTGACCTCAAAGAAATGTTTCATAGGTTGAGATTTCAAGGAAATTTTATTGAATCAAGGAAACTTTTTCTCTCGGTGTACCGCGCGCTTCGGCGCCGAACCGACGGGCGGTCACTCAAGTGCTCATAACATCGGAAATAATGCGAATTTTGGTTTCAAATGTTTACCACATATTCTTGAGGAGTTATACTAACAATTTCTGCAATAAAAAAGTCGATTTTTTGATCGGTCTAAACTGGTTTCCCCCCTTAATTCCCGGAGGTGGATTTGGTGAGGAATAATTAGCAGGTTGCTCGTTTTTTACTCTCGATTCAGTACTGGACCCGAGATAGACGTGATTGTTGATGAAAGATAAACCTCAGATCTTCACTGTGCCTTTACAGCAAAGAGAAAGTCTCATCATCGGTTTATATGGTTATTGTTATTGTCTGGCATTCAATTGACGGGGTAAAGTTGATACAACGAATTTCGGGTTTTCGCAAAGAACCCGATTTTACAAGGCTGATTTAAAGGTTGACTCGACTGTTCACGTAGTGTGCAGATGACACCACGAGGAGCCTGCGGCTCATAAATAAAAAAAAGAGGAAAAGTGCGAAATTGTATTTATTGTATCCTCAGAGATATAATAAATCTCATCATCGAATTCTCGAACGCGATGTTATATGTAACTCGGTGATTTATTTCGAGGCGAGATATAGGTCAATTCGGGTAGGTCAGGGAAAGGTAAACAAAGGCAACTCGGTTTGTCGCGAGAGTGAGGATTTTCAAATAATCAAGTGAGCTTGGCTGTCTCCAGTAGTTCATGCGAAACATGAATTTTTTACTGATCCGGCCCTAGCTTCTGCGAGTTATTTCTCCAATTGGTATACGTAAAGAACCTCGCGAATTAATTATTTAACCTCGTGAGTTGAGCTATCTCCAGGAGTTCTATAAAAGAAACGAAGAAGAATAATGTAATCGCGAATATCGACGAAAGCACGAGATGATTGAAATTACGAAATTAAAATATTATATTTCCCTTGAACTATTTCCGAGAATTCGGGTTCGCGACGGCGAGACGCGCAAAAACGTTAATCCCTCTTAATCCCGGCTACAATGCCTGCTCCGCGAGACACGCGCCGTCGACGAGACGGTCAACACGCACGTCGCGTGAAGTGTGTGTGTCGGTGAGACACACGCCGTGGCTCACCGACAATATTGCCGTCGTGTATGTGAGACGCGGGCGAGTGTGGGTGCTATACCAAGCCAAGCGCGCATATATAGGTAGGGAAAATAGACGGATACACAGGTGTCGTTGCGATAACGAGCCCTGCGCTTTTATTTCGGGTATTATGGAGTGTGCGTGTTGAAGCAATTTCAAGCCGCACGGGTTTAACAGGTGTATTTACGTGATAGGAAAGAGTGAAGAATACAATAGGTTTTTAGTCTATTGGAGCTGGGCTGGTTCAAGGAAAGACCGAGTGTGTCGAAGCAATATCGAGCCACGCGGGTGAGCTGGGCTTGCTCAAGGAAACTTGTACGTGTCGTTGCAATCACGAGCCGTACAAGAGTTGGGTTTAAATTTAGTGGGTCTTTCTAAGAGGAGAGTTGGTAAGGTAATGAGTGCTGGACGCTGAAAGTGGCCAGCTTATATAGGAATTGCCCCACCACTGGTCTTCCGAATTTCGGTGGTCCGCGCGGCCGCTCGGTGTAATGGTTGGCCGGGTGACGGTAGCTGGTGGGGGAATTCTGACGCGCGGGTACCGAACTCGATCCTCTGCGGGTGCGCGCGGTGTCAACTACGCGTTTCGCGTGGGGGATATATCGTTCCGTCACAATATGTAAATTTATGCGTATAACCAATTTAAAAAAAATGTAGTCTAAGCGAAACCCCACCCACCCCCCCCCCCCTTGCTATAAGAATCACATGTATTCTAGAAAAGCAATAAACTATTATTATTATTATTATTATTATTATTATTATTATTATTATTATTATTATTATTATTATTATTATTATTATTATTATTATTATTATTATTATTTTTTTTTTTTTTTTTTTTTTTTTTTATCGTGGCAAAATGTAGGGCGAATCTTTTATAGACTGTAAACGCTTTCGCTACGCCCGGTGTTAGGGATTGCCCCTTAACGCCAGGAGGAGCGTCCACGTTCATGTGTCGGACTCTCTTCTCGCGGAAACCGTTCGGAAACGGTTTCCGCGAGAAGCATACCGACTAAACCCCCCTCCCCCAGACAAAAACGGGACCGCTTTCGTCCAGTTGGGAGGAACCACTTCTGTCCGCGTTATCCTCCGCGTCTCCCCCCCAGCCAGGAACTACGTTAGTATTACTTCTAGCTGGAGGGGCCTGTCCGTGTGTCTTTCTGTAAGTCCGTTGTTGATGTTGTGCTCTTGTGTGTCACGTCAGGTCCGTCATGTCAGGCAGCCGTCGGTGTTCTTCCGTCGCAGTATCGTTTCTATGTATGTGGCGACGAGTTGCCACCAGTCTGTTCCGTGGAGCATCGCCTCCACGATGTTGTCGGGAGTGATACTTCCAACGGTCGTCTCTAGTCCATGTCTCAGGTCTGTCCATTGGTCGCATACGAAGAACGTGTGTTCCACGTCGTCCCGTTCGTGTCCACAGTACGTACAGTCCGGCGTCTGTACTTTGTCCATCCTGTTGAGGTACCGTCTGAAGTAACCGTGTCCCGTCAGGAATTGGGTGATGTAAAAGTTTACATCCCCAAACTCCCGACTCGTCCACGATTTCAGGTCTTTGATTAATCGTCTCGTCCAGTTGCTTGTTGTGTCTTCTGTCCAGCGTTGTTGCCACATCTGTATCGTCCTGTCTCTCTCCGCCTTTGCCGCGTCCTGCCGTCTTGTATCCGCGCTCCTTCCATAGATCCTCTTGCGCTCGAATGCCAGAAGATCTATAGGAATCACGCCCGCTACAACCAAAACGGCCTGTGCAGAGACCGTCCGGTATGAGCAGGCGATCCTCAGCGCGCTCTGTCTCTGTACCGTTGTCATTGCGTGGCAGTATTTTTTCGTCTTGAGGGCATCCGCCCAGATCTCCGCGCCGTAGAGAAGGATCGAGTGGGCCGTCGACATAAGTAGTCGGCGTTTCCCCGGTCTCGGTCCGTTTGTGTTTGCCATCAGGCGGCTCAAAGCTGTTACCCTTTCAGCCGCCTTCTGGGCCGTCTTCTGTATGTGAGGCCAGAAGGTCATCTTCGTATCTATGGTCACTCCCAGATACTTGACTTCCCCCGTGGCCTCGATGTCCTCTGTCCCGACTTTCATCGGCAGTCGCGTCTGTATGCGTTTCCTCGTGAGGAACACGAGTTCCGTCTTTTCCGTTGCCAGTTGCAGTCCGTGATCTGTCATCCATCGTCCAACCCGTCTCATCGTCTGGTTCAGTTTCAGCTGCGCCAGTTCTGGAGTCCGCTCAACGATCACCGCCGCGACGTCGTCGGCGTACGCGACGAGTGAGACGCCAAGCGGGAGCTCCAGCCTGAGCAGGCTGTCATACACTCCATTCCAAAAGTCTGGTAAAAGTATGGATCCTTGGGCCACCCCCGCGGTGATCTGTTTGGTCACCTGTCCTGTTGTTGTCTCGTACGTCAGTCGTCTGTTGCGCAGGTAGTCCTCCACCACCCGGATCAGGTACGGTGGAACCCCGAAGTTGCTTCTGAGCGCCTCCAGGATATCCACCCACCTGGCCGAGTTGAAGGCGTTCCTGACGTCCAGTGTCGCCATCAGCACGATGGGTCGCGCCGCGTGGCAGTGCTTGTCTGTGTCCAGGAAGGTGTCGACGACTCTCTGGATTGCTCCGATTGTCGACCGACCCTTCCTGAAGCCGAACTGCTGGTCCGAAAGGCCTCCCCCTGTCTGTATCGCGTCTGTCAGTCTTGGTCTCAGTAACTGTTCGTATAGTTTCCCCGTTGTGTCCAGTAGGCTCAGCGGCCGGTACGCCGATGGAGTGCTGGGGTCGCCCTTACCCTTGGGGATAAGGACCAGCCTCGCGATCTTCCACCGGTCGCTGAAAGTCCCTGTCGTAAGGCACCCGTTGTACAGGTCGAGGAATATCTGCGGCCTCAGGTTCACCATCAGCCTGATAATCTCTCCCGGCACGCCGTCGGGCCCTGGCGCCTTACCCGGCTTCACGGCGGCGGCTGCTCTGGTGAGTTCCTCCGCCGTGAAGTCGGGAACCGCCCCTGTCTCGTCGTCGTCTGTCGCGTCCGTTCGCGTCGGGTGTGTCGGGAAAAGTCCGTCCACTATGCGTCGTGTGGTTTCCGCGTCCTTGAGTTCCGGTGGGGCCCGGGCCCCTAGTTTACCGGTTGCGATCTTGTAACCGGTACCCCAGTGGTCCTGGTCCACCTCCTCGCAGAGCGTCTTCCAGCACTTCGCCTTGCTGTCGCGTATCGCGTTCGTTAGTATCTTTCGTGCCGTGCTGTGCTTAGCCTGTAGAGCTTCCCTCTCGGGTTTGCCCTTGGCCCTTGTCACGTCTCGTCGTCTTGAGAGGCATTCTTTCCGCAGCTCGGCTATCTCGTCAGTCCACCAGTATTGTGAGTGTCTGTCTTGTCTGTAGTGTTTCTTTGGCATTGTGCTGTTGCACAGCCGTTCCGTCAGTTTGGCCGTCTCGTCTGCGAGTCTTTCCGCCCGCAGCCGGCCAGTCAGCTCCGGGGGAACGTTGGTAATCGGAGCTGGCGCTGCCGCCAGTTCCTCCGAGAACTTTTGTTCGTCCAGTTTGTTCGTGTTCCACCGCGGGGGGTGCCGAACCCGTTTCCGTGCCGTCGCCGTCTGTCCTGCCACTTCGAAGGCGATATACTGGTGGTCGCTGGCCGTGTAGTCCTCGACCACCCGCCATCGCCCCGTCCGCGGCAGCAGTCCGTCTGTTATCATCGTCACGTCTGGAATGGAGTCCCCGTAACCCGGTCGTCTGTATGTCGGTGTATTTCCTGTGTTTGCTACCACCAGGTCAAGCCTTGCGGCCATCTCCAGCAGCAGCCGTCCTCGTTTGTTCGTTGTTGTCATGCCCCACTCGATCGCCCTCGCGTTGAAGTCCCCCGCGACTACGATGTCCCCGGGCAGATCCCTAATTCCGTCCTCAAGGAGCGCCACCTTTCCCTCGAACTCCGCCGCGGTGCAGTTTGGGGTCAGGTAGACACTGACATAGGTGACAGAGCCCACACTGGCCCAGACATAGTCATCCCCCACACCTCGGCCGCTCACCCGGGATCGGGCAGCGCCCCTCATCCAGATAGCTGCGGTCTCAGTGTCGTTCGTGATCCACGTCTGCGTCGGTCGTTTCCTGTACGGTTCGCACAGAATCAGTACGTTTGCGTCGTATTCGTCTGCTATCTGTGGTAGTAACATGTCTGCTGTCCTACTTCGGTTCAGGTTCCCCTGGATTATTCTGTCCGTCTTCCGGCCCGCTTTCTGCACTCCTCCAGCGCAGCCCGGAACACCGAGCACCTCCCGGATCCCGTGAGGTGCGCCGAGTTCGCGTGCCCCGCCTCGTTGCACAGCGGGCAAGCCGGTTTGTTGGTGCAGTCCGTGGCGTAGTGTCCCGTTTCGCCGCATCTCCTGCAGCTTTTTGTCCGGTCGGTCCCTGTGCAGTTTGCCTTCGTGTGCCCGTAGCCCAGGCATTTGTGGCATTTCGTCACCGTCAGTCGTTTGCGGACACGGCATCGGACCCATCCGATCCCGATCCGCCCCTGGCCGAGCAGCTTCTCAGCTTCGTGCGGTTCGAGGTCGCACACGGCCATGTACTGCTCGGCCTGGTTCGGACCGAAGATGTGGACCCCGAACTCCCCGTCCCGTCCTGTCACCTGTCTCAACGCCTGTGTAACGTCGTCCACCGTCGCGACGCAGTCCAGGTCCATGATCTCCACCTGCACCCGGGAGGTCATGGCTTTTACGCTGCCGGCATCGCCGACAGCAACCTGGAGCTCGCGACGGAACGCGTCTCGTTCGTCTGTATTGGACTGCATCTTTATGAGACACAGTCCGATTATTATTATTATTATTATTATTATTATTATTATTATTATTATTATTATTAACTTAATTTGTTTGTTAACCTAATTTGTTTGTTAACCTTATTTGTTTGTTAACTTAATTTGTTTGTTAACTTAGTTTGTTTGTTAACTTAATTTGTTTGTTAACTTAATATGTTTGTTAACTTAATTTGTTTGTTAACTTAATTTGTTTCTTAACTTAATTTGTTTCTTAACTTAATTTGTTTGTTAACTTAATATGTTTGCTAACTTAATTTGTTTGTTAACTTAATTTGATGGTTAACTTCATTTTTATTTTACTTTGATTACTTTGCTTTCAAAAAGACATCAAATAGCACAAAATTATTTTTTTTAAAATGGTTACGCCAAGTATAAAAATCGAAGTTATCCCATTTGATAACAATCCTTTCTAAACAAAAATTACTTAAAAAAAAAATCTTTTCGAAAATATCAGACTTCAAAAATAAATCGTTTCAAAAATATCAAATTTCAAAAATCAATCTTTTCAAAAATTTAAATTTCAAAAATAAATCTTTTCAAAAATATTAAATTTCAAAAATAAATCTTTTTAAGAATATTGTAACCTCTGCAGTGGTTAGTTTCGAAAAAGCGACCGTAATATTTAGCGAACAACCGACGAAATCACCATAGCAAATTCTCTCGCGTAGGGGTTTTCGCGTGGTACCACTATCATACCACCGACAAACCGCCAACTGCAAACTTACTACGGTGATTTGGTAGGTGGTTCGCTAAGAATTATCGTCGCTTTCTCGGAAATAACCACTTGCTGAAAACCACCGTGAAGAGGTAGTGAATTTCATCGTGACCGGACTTGCTAGGGAAGTCACACATTATCGAGAAAAAATCGTACCATTTCATACACTCGGAGTTGAGGAAACTTAGCAAGTACTTCAAATACTGAGGCAGCTTCTTTCTCGATAAACGCTCTTCGTGGCTTCAAGGTAATGTCCAAAAGTCTCTTGACATGTGGTGCATTTGCTTCTTTGTGATTTTTGCTAACTCTTTCTGAGCATTTGTTACGTCACTTTCTGTTGGTTGAGATCTGTTAACATAATTTTTGTTACTATATGTTACTGTGTCAATTGTAGGGTTGTAAACCCTACAATTACCCTGTTACCCTGTTATTTTTTTCAAAATAATGTTGATGGTACAATTGATTATGTAATTATTAATTAATAATAGTAACATGGAGTAATTATAATATAAATTGTACACTTTTTAATGGCTGCAAAGTATATTTATTCTCAATAAAATGTCATAGTAATTTTCGTGAAATAATTAAGAAACGCGGTAAATGCATTGCGAAGGTAATGGAGAACCATGATCTTCCATTTTTTTAGTATGTTGTTGTGGCTGTGGCCGTAAATCGTAATGGTGCTGCAGCTTCGGCGACGGTCGGCCTTCTGAAATAATTCCTCGTTGTTTACGTTTCGCCCTATGGTCAGGGCCTCTTCAGAATAATTTTATTGTCAATATTATTTTTACATTCCAATTTGCATTTACTCCTATTTATCCCTCGTCTCGATGTTGTTAAATGTGACGTTGTTACTAATGCTTTTCTTTCTGTCTTTTACAGGCTTCCGAGATCTCCGGCCATCGATGAAAAAGGGGAGGTTATGCTCGATCTTTACGCAGATGTTCTAATGTGTGGATCATTATTAACAAACGTAGAATCACCAAAAGATCTATACACCGGAGAACCCGGTGCACGTGCCGTCACATTTTTCGAGGTATCCCGAAACATGTGATAGCACCTCGAAAAATGTGACGGCACGTGCACCGGGTTCTCCGGTCTATAGATCTTTTGGTGGTTCCACGTTTGTTAAGGTTGTTGATCACAATACCCGCGGGGGTGAAGGCGAGAGAGTAGGCTCCTATGATTTTACATTGTGGGACGTCGTCACTACCAACTTCGTAATGTTCCATGTTAGTGATACGAAACACGGCACGACGTGGTTATTCTGATAATTCGGTCGATTAATTATCATTATTTATGCACAATAATCATTTAAGATTAAATTGCCTTTGATAAATTATAAATACAATGTTGATATGATTCGAGTATATCAGCGTGTGTGACCTGACAATGCCGCGTTGTAGTTCCGAGTATTACTGTTTCGAGGTTGGCAGTCGTGGTGCCTGAATTCGTATCTCGCAGCCACCGCAGCCACGCCAGTCGATCGTTTGTCACGCAATTTGAGGTTAGAATGGCGAGCAGTGAGAATATATCGGAGATTTCGGATAATAAACCGAAAAAATTCCACTGGAAATTACGATACGTCAGTGAGTCGGTGTTTAATCAACGCAAAAGTCAGTCGGGCGCAAAAAAAAAGAAAGCTCTCGCCGAAGGAGCCAGACGATCCAGGCGAGCAACCGGCGTATGTTGTGGATGGACGCCGGATTGTCGATTTGACAGTTCTTGGAAATGGCCTGGAATGTAATTTTTGCAAAGAGATACTTTCTCTAAAATACATCGAAGGTGAACTTCGACATGGTCTAGCTTCGATTCTCACCATACGCTGCCACCACTGCCTTCTCCTGAATAAAGTGCCGACTGACACGAAGACTGAGATGAAGAAGCTCAACGAGGATGGGCATGGTCACTATTCTGTGAATTTGAAGGCAGCATTCGGTAAGTACCCCTATTGTGATTTTTTTCATATATTTATCTAATCATACAATTTACAATTTTACTGTAAACTTGTATGCGATTCAACGTATCAATTTTTATTTTCAGGAGCATTGCACGGTAGGATCGGTTACACCCATCTCAATAAAATTCTAGCTTCCATGAATATTCCGTATTTGCACTCGAGCCAATTCAAGAAATATGAGGATGCAATTGGAAACGTCGTGGAGGCTGTCGCGAGAGAGAGTTGCGAAGAAGCTGTGAAGTTGGAACGCAGCTTAACAATCGACAATTTAGATGGTCTGCAGGCAATGCTGTAGGTTGTCAAGCGTATTGTCAAGTAAAATATTTTACCTGGTTAAATTCCGTTTTATCTAAGGTTGTGAATATGAAATTACTCTTGGAACTAATAATCAATTCATTAATCAAATTTATGTTCAAAGACAATTTAAGATTCACAGCCCTCGATAATTATTAAAATATTTTACTTGTCATTTTACGAATAATTTCAAATGCAACGCCTAAATATCATGCAGATACAAGTTGACAGTTTCTTCCACTCTTAACAATACACATGTTGAATTTCTTTATAACAGTGGACTCACTCAATAGAGTCAGTGCTAAATTACTGCAGTAAAATTACAGTAAAGCTTCGTTGCAAAAAAAACGTACCTGGTCCGATAATCATGATTTGACAGTATATATACAAAATAATTAATGTATTATAAGATATCTACAATTTTTATTCATTTTCATAATATACCATTAATTTTCATTTTTGGACATAATACATTTTTTTTTACTTTTTGTTTTTTTTTCTTTTCACTCCAGTCCTATCCATGTCCGTTTTTCGTACATACCTCGTGTGAAATACTTTTTCTAACTCGTGTGATTGCAACACTCGTTAGAAAAAGATTTTTTGTAACACGTGCACGAATCGCGGCACTTTTCATGGCAGTCTTGCGAGCCGAAAGTGGCCGTTTGCCTGTCAGTCGCGAACCTGTGGTGAAATGACAGAGTCGCGCATGCGCAGTTCGCATTTCGTCCCTTGAATCATAACCTCGCTTTTCAGTGTTCGTCTCACGCGACTGCCATTCCAAGTGCCGCAGATTCGTGCACTCGTTACAAAAAGTATGATGTGCAACACGGGTCGAATTGGCAATTGCGACTCGAGTGATTGCAGCCCTCGCTTCGCTCGGGCAGCAAACCTCACACTCGCCGCAATCGCCAACTTTCGACCCTTGTTGCACAATATACTATTTCGCCTTCGGAGTAATGTCCTTTTTCTCGTTTTTATGATCCGTTTCAGACCTGATGACTTGCCAGGGAATTTTCTCGTGCCGACACGCACAGAAGTTCCGGAATCTTGGAGTGACATTGTTATAGATGAGACCGACACAGTACGACTGATGATTTCGTACGACATGGGCTGGAGCAAGCGTGGAACCGGACGAAACTACGATAGTTTAAACAGATACGGGGCACTGAGTGGGTCCGAATCAAAACGGATACTCGACTTCGGAACGAGAAACCGCAAGTGTCGAGCGTGCGATCGGGGTGTAGCAGACGAAGATCACGACTGTCGATTGAATTTTGAAGGTAGCGCCAAGGCCATGGAACCGGACCTCGCTGTAGATCTTTGCACGCAAAGCGCTATATTGAAGGCGGCCAATACTGAAGTCGGGATTTTGGTAGGCGACGATGATAGCTCGACGATTGCTGCAGTCCGGAAAGCCATTGATCACCCGATTGTCAAGTTTTCTGACAAGAACCACGCAGCGAAAGGAGTGAAGAGCGCGCTGTATACTATCAAGAAGCAGCACAAAGAGCTAACGAAAGACGCGATAGATTATCTCCATCGGTGTTTTACGTATGCGATTTCGGAGAATCAAGGGAACAGCTCGGTGATAGCGGAAGTCCTGCAGCAAATTCCTGACCACTGTTTCAATAAGCACGAGAAGTGTGGACAGTGGTGCCGATTTGCAAACGATAAAGAGAACTACCAGCATAGCTCGATTCCCGGTGGGTTTACCACTCCGTCACTGTATCAGGCGTTAGTCAATATTTTTGCTCATTTAGCCAAGAATGTTGACAAATTTGCACACGGTACGTCGAGTCAACGTAATGAAAACCTCAACGCGGTTATGGCGAGCAAAGCTCCGAATTCACGTTGCTACAGTCTGAGCGCTTGCAGTGATTACCGCTTTTTCTTAGCCGTGGCCAGCCAGAATCTCGGAGCGTATTGTATCCAAGCCGTGATGAAGTCTTCGGAGTTCTCTCCTGGCAAGCACACTGCGAGATACACCAAATTTATGGAGACCGTCGCAAATCAACGAAGGCGGGAAATCGCGACGACCGCGTTCAAAACGCAGCGGTATGTTTTGAAGAAGCGTCGTGAGTTGCTGCGAAAAAAGAAGGAATCGACGGAAGGTACAACATACAAATCAAACCTGGGATTGCTTCAGCACCACGCCACAACAGCTACCGAGGATGCGCGCACAGAAACTGTTTCCATCGTATTCTTCGATTTAGAAACTTCGAGTCTTGTAAAGACAGCGGAAATATTGCAGATAGGTGCTCGGTATCACGATGAATCATTCGGTGTTTACGTCAATCCGACTAAGCCGATTACCCCTTCTGCTTCAGCTGTGAACGGCTTGAAAAAGTGAATGGAGAGCTACTCCTTCGCGGCGTAAGGGTCGTGTCATGTACACTTCGAACTGCACTCGGAGCATTCCACGAATTTCTACTCGCGATCGGTAGGCCGTGTATACTTGTCGCACATAATTGCAACTTCGACAGTGTACGTCTGCTGCGAAGCATTGAAATTGCAGGTATGCTCGGAGAATTGGATAGCGTTATTTCGGGATTCGCGGACACTCTGCCCGTTTTCAGGAAAATTCTTCAAAGAAGTAATAACTGCAGTCAGACGGCTTTGGCTTCAGAGTTACTCCACTTGTCAGACGACGGAGCACACGACGTCACTTCGACATCATGCCGTGCGTGATGTCGAAGTGCTTCAAATGCTTGTGGCTCATTCACAAATATCCGACAGCGTTCTAATAGAGAACAAGAAAACGAAATCGGAAATTCTAGCAAAGGAAGCGAGCGTAAACCCTGCACGTGATGTCGAGAAATCGTTGGCACCGTTAGAAGGTGTTATCTTTCGCTATATGATAGGAAAGTTCGCGTCAGCTGCCATAACACTCACGATTCTCGTGGAAACTTTTTCAGCTGAGAGAGAGACCGGTATTAACGCCAAATTTGCAGAGCAAATAAACGGATAACCTCGAGTCACGACTTCGTTAAAAGTGATAAATGCGGTGAAGAATTTTCTTTCCGGTACCGTTTAATTACGAACGAAATCAACGTATTGAACCAAAGATAAAATATGCCGAAGTGTTTGTCCATTTATTGTCCACTAATTTATTAACAACTTTTCGGTATTATTGGTCAACGCGAAATTAATGTTCTCAATGTTTTTATGACGCTGCGTTTCGGCGAATTTTTCTATTGTCGTCAGGTACGAAAATTACAATCGATCGGAACTTCGCGCTCGGAAATGCATTTGTGACATCCTTAAGGAGGCTTCGGCGTTTTGAGCTCGCCAAATCAGTGTGCAAAGATTGGAAACGTCTCTGCGTCGTTTTTGCGATTGCGGAGGGAAACGCGCAAGCATAAAACGGAGCCGAACGAGAATCTCTGCGGGGAAAAATATCTGGGATAAAGATATTTCGGCTACGCGTGTAAATATTTATTGATTACGAATCTCTGCGAAGGAGGAAAAAAAGAGAAAAGAAGGAGGAGGACAATGATGGACCGGCACGAGGACAGAGAAGAGAAAGAGTTGACGCACCAATTGGTCGTTCCTACACATTATTATTGAATTTAGTATTATTATTATTATTCATTATTAATTAAATAATAGAGTTATTATTACGTTTTAGCGAGAGTAATCATCGTCAACGTTATCGTTTTTTACTCTGTTGAATGAAACAAAAAAAAATTCATTGCAATCTCGAGACTGCTCTGTCTCGATAATTTTCACTGAATCATTGGAAGCAAGATTAAAAAGGGGGTCAGCTAGGTGTCTCGACAGTGAAATTGTTATTTGCCATTGGCAAAAGGCTCTCTACGCGATTATTATTCTTCAAAGTGTTAATAGGAAAAAGAAAACGAAAAGTGGCGCAAATGAAGAGAGGAAATTGAAGGATCGACGAGAGAAATGTGGCGGCGATTTTTTCGAAAGCCACCGAAGCAGATCTGTGATACCGTCGAGAACGACTGTGCAAAGAGTAAAATCATAAACGCCCGAGAAGACTGTAGATATTACGTGCGTCGATTGATCGACTTTCGTCGCCGAATCAGAAGAGGAGAAGAGAAAGCGAAGAAAGAAGAGAAGACGAGAAGCTTAAGAAATCGTTAAAGATTAAGGGGAAAAGAAAAAAAAACGAGAATCCTCGATGTATAAATCGTTTCTCTCGTATCGTTATGAATGTTTTTATAATCGGAAAATGTTAATTTTTTTAATAAAAAGAAGGTTATAGTTATCAGAAATGTTGTATTGATTACAGGATAACATATTTTATATTCCAGGAGAATAAAAAAGTACGTATCCTCTATGCGTGTTGTTTGAATTTCGCGCACTTCGTTTTCGCGGCTCACAGCTGATGCGGCGTTGTCATGTTGTCAGGGAGTTATTTGACTTCGCAATACTTTCTCAACGTTTTACGTTATATTTTTTATGGTTTCTCTCTTATTTACCTTATAATGATAGATCGACCATATATGATCGTGATCAGCATACTCTGGGCTATATCTGGTATGTTTTTATAGAGCTGACATCAATCTGACCTTAAATATGGGTCAATGAATCGGACCGGTATCGCCTCACACCATATGGCCGTCTCATCACCGTAATAATTCGAGGCAACTTTACAGTTCAATATCTCGGAAATAATGATTATTACCAGTCTCAATATTTTACCGGTCGATGCAGAAACTATTCATCTGCGTGCTGTATACATTTCAAAGAGCTGGCATCAAATTCAGTTTTGTGATTAACAACGTTAAAGTAATAATCACGGACGATCTTCTCACTTTTTGTCACACGACGGGAGCAAGCCGGTTCGCTCAGACGATTCACGATCATCTTGATCTCATGACACATGGATTATTTTATTATGATATGATATACAGGGTATCCCATTGTAATCTTACACTTGATTTATCTCGAAAAATAAGGCTCCGATCGAAAAATGAGTTGAACGTTGTAGGGTTGGAAGGGGACATTTTTCTAAAAAAATAAATATGGTCCAAAATTGAAAATGGCGGAGATACAACGGCCGACATGTTTTTTTTTAATGGAACCATGACTCTTCTTTTCGACGAAAATGTTCGGCATGTTAAAACTAACAACTTTTGTAGAAAACTTTTTTCGATAAAGTCCATAATTCATTTTTTGAAGACCATTTTAACGTTATCCAGGATGTACCACGAGGAGGTAGTCTTCAACATCCCATTTGCGTGTGCGTCTGCGTGTGCGTCTGCATGTACGTGTGCATGTGCGGGCGTGTACATGCGTATGTGCGCGTGCGTGTGTGCGTGCGTACAACACTTACAAGGGTTAGGTCTCTGCGGCTCGTCACTTCTGCAGTATTTTTGACTCCACTTGTAATTGCAAAAATACCTTGTCTTCGACGAATTTTCTAGACATTGGATGTTAAAGTTTTTAACATGACGAATGGTGGAATCTTAGAACGTGTTTGAGAAGAGTTCAAAGTACACTTACCAGGAGGGTATGGAGTAAAAAAAGACTGCGGAAGTGACGAGCCGTAGGACCTAACCCTTGTGAGTGTTGTACGCAAGCACACGCGCACGCGCGCACACACGCATGCACACGCCCGCACACGCCCGCACACGCACACGCACACACAAATGGGATGTTGAAGACTTTACCTCGTGGTACATCCTGGATAACGCTAAAATGGTCTTCAAAAAATGAATTATGGACTGTAACACGGGAAAATTCCGTGCCTCTAAACCAACGCCCAGCTCAGCCGCTCGACGACTCCACGACCGATCCGCAGGGCCATAATTTATTAAATATTTATTTTTCCCTAATTATTATTTTATGTTCCCGTTTATTTTATAATTTCGCCGGGAATTGACGCCGTCGCCGGGGTGAACCCGTACCGACGAGTCTGCGCGGGAGAGGAACAACGTTGGAACGCCGCAGCAGCCTTGTCGCTACGTCCCTGGACGCTCGGCGTAGTTGGACTTCCCGCCGCCGCCGCCGCCGCCGCCGCCGCCTAGAGAAGCGGAGTCGTCCGTAACTCGCGCCACTAACGCCAACTGTGGCGCGACCGATCTTCGTCGCCGAGATCGGACGGCTGCCCGGCAGCGCAGAGTTGGCCGCCTGCTTGCCGGTCAGCGTAATTAGGCGGGGAGGGGATTATTCGCCCCGTGCGTGCGTGCGAGCGAGACCTCGAGGCACTTCCCGAGGAATCGTCGAGCGACGAGCTGGAGCGAGCACGCGTGAAGCCCGAGCGTAGCGACAGGAGCCCGAAATTGGATCAACGACAGCGATTTTCCGCCGAACATCCCGCGGACGTTGGACTCGACGCCAGAAGATTTTGTAGCGACGGGTGAGCCCCGCCGCGCGGCGTCACGTTAATTTTTATTTGTTTGTCGTCCCTTTGCCGGTCCTTCTGACCAACCGCCACCGCGGGTCTTGCAAAGCCCGCGATAAATAATAATATAAAATCGAAGCGAAGGTACGCGACGGCCGTGTCGACAGGTCTCTCGCACGTCGTCCGCCGCGCTGAGACCCTCGCGCCCGGGCGCCGATTTCCGCATCCCGCCCACGAGGTTCGGGATCGGAAAATTAGTCAGCCGGGACAGCGCGAGACACGCCGGGAGAGGCCTGCGCGACCGGGCGGTCCTGCGGTAAATCGCGCGCGTGAAAACGACCACGCGAACGGTCGTACGGTCGCGGGAAGTCGCCCGTCTCGGCTGGTATATTTTGTTACCGGTCGGGACGTAAAACCGTAGAATCGGTGTGCGAGAACGGGGACGATGCGCCTTTATATTTTTCTATTCTTCTGTTCGATCTGTCTGTTTCACTTGTCCGTTATTCGCGATCGTCTCCCGTTCCGCCGCGAGTGTGAGCGTGAGTGTGTGTGTGGCGAGGGCCGCGGCGTGCGCGGTGACTCGCGACCTTGCGAGGTCCGGCGTGTTTGACGCCGAGCGACGGACACGGGAAATAATTTATATTTTGTTCAACCACATGCAGTTGCGGGAATCCTAATTTAATTGATCTTCTTTGTTTGTTAATGTCTTAAATAAATTGCATTGTTAATTCCCGCAAATTTGAATCCGAAGTGAATCATTATTTATTATTTGACCATCCCGAGATCGCCGACTCATGAATCCCGCCACTCTACAATTTTGACGGCTGCGGCTAGTCTGGCAAACGCAGCTTGGTCCGTCAATAACGCGAGTTCTTCCCGGCGCGAAAGCGCCTGGCGCCCATGGGAAAATAAAGGGAAGAGCTCGCCGGACTTTAGCTTTGTAGAGCTTGTTTTTTTAGAATTACTTGGGAAAAGCTACTACAAATTTTTGGCGCCCAACGTGTTTTACATTCCCGGCGGGAATGTAAAACACGTTGGCGGTCTCCTCGGCGTACTCGTCGCTGTCGCTCGCTCGCTCGCACGCTCTGCTTCTCGCTCGACGGCTCCTCGGGAAGTCACGGAAAATTCCGTGACTTCCGGCTCCTCGGGAAGTCACGGAAAATTCCGTGACTTCCCGAGGAGCCGTCGAGCGAGAAGCAGAGCGTGCGAGCGAGCGAGCGACAGCGACGAGTACGCCGAGGAGACCGAGAGAGAGCGAGCACGTCCATCCCGCCGCAAACGACGCCTTCCGAGATCGAGAGACACGCGGGGATTTTTCCACGAGGGTTACGGGTGAGCATCGCCGCGAGGCGTCAGTGCTTTATTTTCGTTAATTTTTCCTTTGGTATTGTCGTTCTGTTAATTTATTGCGCGTGACATCGCGCCCTCGTCGCCTTCGCGCGAGACGGCCGCGTCGACGGGGCTCTCGCGAGCATCCCGCGTTGCTGTAGCCCGTGCACGCGAGCGCAAAATCTCGGCGACGAGCTCTAGAGGCCTTCGCGCCGAGACATAATTCACGATAACAAGGGCCAGCGCCGGGTGCAGCGGAAGAGGCCCGATCGTCCGGGCGGTCCTGCGGGAAACTCGGGCGCGAGTTCGACCTCGCTACCGGTCGTTCGGTCGCGGGAAGTGAGCCGTCGCGCCGAGGATCAGAGTGTAAATTCATCTGTTTTTTTTGTGCATCCCGCGACGATAATATTCGAGTCAGTGTGCGAGGAGGGAAGCGGTGCGCGATCGACAGGTGTCATCATTTTATTGTTTGTAATTTCATTTCTTGTAAATAGTTCTTTTGCAATTGTTTTTTTTTCCCCGGGTTTTTCCCCGGCGTTATTTTTCGAGTCATTCCGCCGTTGTAACTGCGCAGTTAGACCGGGGAAAACCACGCGACCGCTATCCCTCCCGCTGCGTGTGAGAGCGTGTGTGCGTGTGTGTGTGAGTGTGTGTGTGGCGAGGGCCGCGTCGCGCGCGGTGGCTCGCGACCTTGTAAGGGAGAATTTTGTTGTCGAGCGGTAGACCGGCGAAACGGAGAGAAACGAAGAAGTGTTTCGTTTCGGTTAGACAGCATTGCGGGAGACTATTCTTGAATTATTTTCGTCACTATTAATTTGTCTTGTTTAATAAACGGTTTTGTGAGCTCCCGCAGATTGACCGTTGTTCGGTTGTTACATCATTTCTTGTCCTTTCCGAGATCGTCAACTCTTCGCATCCCGCCACTCTACAGATTTGACGGCTGCGGCTAGCCTGGCCAGAGCAGCCGGGTCCTGACAACGCGCGAGTTCTTCCCGGCGCGAAAGCGCCTGGAGCCCAGGGTAAAAGGGAAGAACTCCGAGGACCTTGGCGATTTGTGGGCGGTTTGTGGATTAACAAACTAAAAACCACTACAAATTTTTGGGCGCCAAAAATTTGTAGTAGCTTTTCCCAAGTAATTCTAAAAAAACAAGCTCTACAAAGCTAAAGTCCGGCGAGCTCTTCCCTTTATTTTCCCATGGGCGCCAGGCGCTTTCGCGCCGGGAAGAACTCGCGTTATTGACGGACCAAGCTGCGTTTGCCAGACTAGCCGCAGCCGTCAAAATTGTAGAGTGGCGGGATTCATGAGTCGGCGATCTCGGGATGGTCAAATAATAAATAATGATTCACTTCGGATTCAAATTTGCGGGAATTAACAATGCAATTTATTTAAGACATTAACAAACAAAGAAGATCAATTAAATTAGGATTCCCGCAACTGCATGTGGTTGAACAAAATATAAATTATTTCCCGTGTCCGTCGCTCGGCGTCAAACACGCCGGACCTCGCAAGGTCGCGAGTCACCGCGCACGCCGCGGCCCTCGCCACACACACACTCACGCTCACACTCGCGGCGGAACGGGAGACGATCGCGAATAACGGACAAGTGAAACAGACAGATCGAACAGAAAAATAGAAAAATATAAAGGCGCATCGTCCCCGTTCTCGCACACCGATTCTACGGTTTTACGTCCCGACCGGTAACAAAATATACCAGCCGAGACGGGCGACTTCCCGCGACCGTACGACCGTTCGCGTGGTCGTTTTCACGCGCGCGATTTACCGCAGGACCGCCCGGTCGCGCAGGCCTCTCCCGGCGTGTCTCGCGCTGTCCCGGCTGACTAATTTTCCGATCCCGAACCTCGTGGGCGGGATGCGGAAATCGGCGCCCGGGCGCGAGGGTCTCAGCGCGGCGGACGACGTGCGAGAGACCTGTCGACACGGCCGTCGCGTACCTTCGCTTCGATTTTATATTATTATTTACCGCGGGCTTTGCAAGACCCGCGGTGGCGGTTGGTCAGAAGGACCGGCAAAGGGACGACAAACAAATAAAAATTAACGTGACGCCGCGCGGCGGGGCTCACCCGTCGCTACAAAATCTTCTGGCGTCGAGTCCAACGTCCGCGGGATGTTCGGCGGAAAATCGCTGTCGTTGATCCAATTTCGGGCTCCTGTCGCTACGCTCGGGCTTCACGCGTGCTCGCTCCAGCTCGTCGCTCGACGATTCCTCGGGAAGTGCCTCGAGGTCTCGCTCGCACGCACGCACGGGGCGAATAATCCCCTCCCCGCCTAATTACGCTGACCGGCAAGCAGGCGGCCAACTCTGCGCTGCCGGGCAGCCGTCCGATCTCGGCGACGAAGATCGGTCGCGCCACAGTTGGCGTTAGTGGCGCGAGTTACGGACGACTCCGCTTCTCTAGGCGGCGGCGGCGGCGGCGGCGGCGGCGGGAAGTCCAACTACGCCGAGCGTCCAGGGACGTAGCGACAAGGCTGCTGCGGCGTTCCAACGTTGTTCCTCTCCCGCGCAGACTCGTCGGTACGGGTTCACCCCGGCGACGGCGTCAATTCCCGGCGAAATTATAAAATAAACGGGAACATAAAATAATAATTAGGGAAAAATAAATATTTAATAAATTATGGCCCTGCGGATCGGTCGTGGAGTCGTCGAGCGGCTGAGCTGGGCGTTGGTTTAGAGGCACGGAATTTTCCCGTGTTACAGGACTTTATCGAAAAAAGTTATTTACAAAAGTTGTTAGTTTTAACATGCCGAACGTTTTGGTCGAAAAGAAAAGTCATAGTTCTATTAAAAAAAACATATCAGCCATCGTATGTCCGCCATTTTGAATGTTGGACCATATTTCTTTTTTTAGAAAAACGTCCCCCTTCGAACCTGTTGTACCCCGGTAATATGTCCGCGCGACACGCGCGGACTCGCGCTTCCATCGCGGCGCTTCACGCTCGCGATGACGAAATTGCCGAATCAGACGCACGCAATAGCGCGGACGCGCATGAGGCGACCGCGGCGCTCCGCGCGCGGTCTAAAAGAATGCGGCCACTGCTGGGCATTGCTGCGGCCTGGCGCATGTCGCAAGACCCAGTCAGCAGATTCGGGGCCCGATGCATTCCACTGCATGCGGCTCCACGGTACTGTTTTACCACCGAATTGGGGCGGTAAATTAGTAGGCCATAATATTAGGAAAGATAAGTTGCAAAATGCTGAAGCGACCAATCTCAAATGATATATAAGAACCAGAGAGTGGTCACTCCAGCAGATACAATTTGGGCACAGAACTGTGCAGTACGGTTTCGGCTAAGATTCGAGCAAGGAATCGTTAGCAATAAATAAGGTAATTAATAACTATTGTAAAACAAGTGTAACAGGAGAATATTGATTTGTGTTTGACTTTAATAAATTCTTGGTTTATAATAACCATCGTGGTTCGTGTACTTGGGTTCTAACCCTTAATCGGTCATATAACCCACTACCGGAAATATTCTCGGTCATTAACCGAGATCGCTTCCAAAACCCGTAAAACGGATTTTGGCGGTATAACAAACCCTACAACTTTCATATAACTTTCATTTTTTAATCGGAGCCCTATTTTTCGAGATAAATCGGGTGTAAGATTAAAATGGGACACCCTGTATAAATCATTACACTAGAGTCGTCATTACACTACAGTAGAGTGTACGACATTGTCACTTTTTTTCTGTCAGACGACGATTCTGTCAGACGAAGAGGGCGAACTGGTCGGTAGACGATCGTTGCCGCAACTTCTTCAGGCTGCCGCTGCGGGCGCCACTTGTTATGTTATGTGTGCGTTTTTCGTTCACACGGATGCACACGTATATGCGATCGGACAAATCTGTCTCGATGTGTGAGTTCAGACAAAAGTGAAATTTTACCAGATATCAGCACTTCGGGAACCGATTTTATTGCGATAGGCCTCAGTAATAAGGCGGAAATTTTTTTTAAATATTGGCGCTGACACATTTAGAGCCCGCGATGTATTGCCTGAGATAATTAGAGTTACAGACGAAGTGAGAGTGCGCTGGTACACGCCATGCACGTATACGGATCGGACAAATTCGCATCGATGTTGTGTGAGTGCGGACGAAAAGTTTTGGACAGAATCGAAATCGTAAGTGGCCAGATATTAGCGTTGCGGGCACCGATTTGATTGAAATAGGGCTCATTGGAAAGAAAAAAATAATAAAAAATATTGAACCTGACACATTTGGCGTTCGCGACGTGTTAACTGAGATAATTCCAGTTAGAATTTCGTAGCAGACGAAAATGAACGAACGTATTGTAATGTAAGAGTAATGCTAGCGTCTCGTCGTGAGAGTCTGGTGAGGCGGCATTATAGATTTCTTTTAATACTTAGCGTCGGGACGCTACCGCGTCTCTTGATATTAAGAAAAAGAAATGCATTATGTGGCCCTGCGGATCGGACGTGGAAGCGTCGAGCGGATGAGCTGGGCGTTAGCCCGAAGTCACGGAAATATTCCGTGTTACAGCACAAACATTATAAGAATTTTTCCGTTCCTTTATGCAGGCATTTACCTAAAAAAATGGCACTTTTAAGGTGTGTAAACGTGTACGGGTGACTATCTTCGCACTGCATAAATGAATTTGGCTATAACTTGCAGCGTACTCATATTTTATATTTTTTCAGATACACTTTTTTGTTTTACCCTTAAGGTAAACAGCCCAGTTTGTGACACTTTTAGTGCAGCGGTGTCATTTTTCAGTTATTTCCAGATGAGCAATATTGTCAAACTGAAAAGAAAGGTTATCAATATGTGCATTAAAGCCTTCTGAAAGAGATCCGAGAGAGATTATTCTACAAAGGCAAAATCTTGAAAATATTAATAAAAACATTGTTTAAATATGGCTTGTCTACTACCGGGGTTCCTGACCGTGCAGGACCACCCATGTCCTACATTCTGACCGTCGCGTGTACCGGGTTTTTGACACGACGAGGTAGATCCTGACCCCCGCGTGTACCGAGTTTTTGACCCCCCGCGCGTAACCCGATTCCTGACATTCGTGAATTGTCAATTGGCACGGTTCAAATTATTTTTTGCATGTGAATTTAGGTGTTAAGTTGTAAATAATGAGCGAAATTTAATTACTTTCAACGTATTATATATTAATCAATTCTAACTTAATTTTTTGCAACATCAAATTGAGAGGGTCAGCAACCCTGCCCATAACTTTAATTATGTCAGAGTTACGGACCCTGCCCGTTTACGGGGAAAATGAACGAATAGCTGCAGTACTTTATTTATTGTCGATAAAGCTAATGATTCTGATGATTTTCATACCATTGTTATATTGTATTATACTTACTTGAGGAACGACATGACCGGTGACGCGACCGACGCCGCTAGTGAGCTCTGTCTAGATACGACGGTTCAAACTCACTGAGACGCACGATCACTGCTTTTACCGGTGAAATGTATTGCTATATAATTAATCAAAAAGTTTGTTTATTGCAGGAAAAATCTATTTAAAAACTCTTCAATTTGGCGATAAACAGGTTAAAATTTGACGTAAATTAAATTTATGACAATGAACAATAACTATTGGGTGTCACAAACCGAGGTAGGGTCACAAACAGGGCTGTTTACCTTAGCTAATTCTAAAGTGGGTTACCTACGACGCATAAATTCAAATATTTAATTTTAATGAATTCAACACTTGAGACAGTTCATGTACTTTTTACTGTGGAGACTCATTTCATACTACATATTATACACATCACAAAACGAAAATGAATTCCATAACGTGATTTTTTATTTTGTTAATCATTCGATATATTTGTACAATTTAATTATAATGATAGTTTATTATTAATCTACAAAAATGTGGAATAAGTGAACATAACCTAAACACAGGATCGTAAAGCGTATATTAGTCACTTTCACCGTGCTTGCGGAATTAACAGCTTAAGGGCATGTGAAACACGCCAGAACGATGTGACGCGGCCCTGCTCGCGCGGTAAGGCAGATTACCGAGTCGGTAACTCTGCCTTTTGCCGCTAGGTGTCGCCCAACATAACTGCCACATTTGAAGTACCAAGCTCATTGGCGTCGCCACGAGGGTGGACACTCCCAATACCTCATATCGTGCGCTAGATTAAAGGCAACTACGCATCGACAGATCATTGTCGAGTTAGCGTGGGAGCATAATATGAGCGGTCATTATCGCACAAGCGCATGCTAAGCTCGGCGATTTTTAAATCGCGCAAGAGCACACAGACTCGGCAGATTTCGATACGCGCAAAAGTCGCAGGCTCGGCGATTCGATTTTAATCTGCGAATGTTGCTTCGAGAACTTGAAGTTCTCAATGCAGAATTCGAACATTGAAATTATGTCGCAAACGAGCTCTTGGGCTCGGCCACTTATAAATCGCGGGCACCGCAATTGGAAAAACGCGGGCTCTGCGATTGGAAAATCACGGGAGATCTGGCGGGCTCGGCGATTTCATTTTAATCCACGAATGCTATTTCGAGAACTTCAAGTTCTCGAATCAGGCATTCGTGGATTGATGTCGCGAGCTGGCGGGCTCGGCGACTTTGAATTCACGCAAGAGTTGACGAGCTCGACGATTTTTTATGCACTAGAGCTGGCGCGCTCGGCGATTTAAAATCGCGCAAAAGCTGGCGGGCTCGGCGATTTTAAAATCGCGCAACGGCAGGCAGGCATTCGTGGATTGATGTCGCACGAGAGCTCACGGGCTCAGCGATTCAATTTCAATCCACGAGAGCTCGTGGGCTCGGCGATTTCAATTCATTCCACGAATGCTGCTTCGAGAACTACGAGTTGTCGAGAACTCAAAGTTCTTGAAGCAGGCATTCGTGGATTGATGTCGCACGAGAGCTCGCGGGCTCGGCGATTCAATGTCAATCCATGAATGCTGCTTCGAGAACTTGAAATTCTCGAAACAGCATTCGTGGATCGATATCGCACGAGAGCTCGCGGGCTCGGCGATTTCAATTTTGCATTCAGTTGCACTGAACTCGCGCCATGTGCCGTGATGCTGCTGCTGCTGTTGTTCCCGCGACGTGCTGCTGCTGCTGCTGTTACTCCCGCGACGTGCTCCTGCTGCTGCTGCTGTTACTCCTGCGACGTGCTGCTGCTGTTACTCCTGCGACGTGCTGCTGCTGCTGCTGCTGTTGCTCCCGCGACGTGACGTGATGCTGCTGATGTTGCTCCCGCGACGACTCATGCTGCTGTCTCGCATCGTTTTACCGTTGCGGCCTGAAAAAAAAGTTGATTTCGACGATTGACTTTTTGAAGAAAGTTAATAATTAATTGACAAAATACTAAGAATGATTAATTCATTGCCTTTTTGTGTTGTCTTCACATGGCAAAATAAGAAGTCATTCTATCAAATATTCGCGCAGAGTGCGAATAGTGTTATACCAGTCAACAATTGACTTTATCAAATAGTGAATCGGTGGACCATTGACACACTGTCGTCGCAGTGTATCAATGGTCCACGGATTACCTTTTGATAAAGTCAATCGTCGACTAGTATAACACTATTCGTACTCTGTGCAAAATTTGATGGAATGACTACTTGCTTTGCCATGTCAAAACAACACAAAAAGGCAATTGATCGATTGACTTTCTTCAAAAAGTCTGAAATTTTACCGATTGACTTTTTGGAGAAAGTCAATCGATCAATTGACAAGTTACTAACCTCACTTCGTAAGATTGTTTGATCGATTGCCCTTTCGTATTCTTACAGAGTGACAATAGTGTTAGACCCGTCGATCGAATGACTTTTCGAAAAAGTCAATCGACCGACGGGTCTATCCCAATTCTCACTCAGTATATATCGTCGACAAACCTCTTCTTTTGCCATGTAAAGACAAAACAAAAAGGAAATCGATCAAACGATCAGAATTATCGCACTATTTTATATTATAATAAAAAAGTCTACTTAACTCAAGTCTACTTATCTCAACAATATTTCGTTATTGTTATTTCCGCTTTGCCGACGCACTCGTTCGTGTTTCACGTAATATAATACTAATAAGACTAATAATAACCCTAATCCACGACGTGCGTACCACAAGGACGAACTTCTTCTTCTTCTTCTCTCAATTTGCCTGGGCCCCTATGACTAGGGGGCTACCAGGCTGGCCACTGGTCGAGACGACGTGTCGGCCAAAGTTCTGCGTGGCTTCTTATTAAGGAGGGTCGATCGCGTCGCGGGGGGTGAAGGTCGGGTGAGGAAAGTCCACGCTTTTACATGGAAGTTTTCAAGCGTGGCCAACTCTGTAACGTAAAAATTCTTATCCATGATAGCTTACATTTTAAGATTTATATAGTTCCATACCAAGTTTGAACGTTTTTTTAACATTTATTTTGATAATTTAGAATTAACTACGTTTGTTAAATATATTATTAATGTATTGTTTACTGTTTTTAATTATCTGCAATTCGTCGCGAGACGCGGCAACAGCGCCGCGTTAAAATTTTTGTTTTCAGTAGTTGGTTGCCGTGCGCACCTCCATGAGGTTAGCTGACACACGTCGACTTGCCGTGCGCGGTGCTTCGTGCGAGTTGTGCCGTTGCATTCGCTGTTATTTTTTCGCTGACTTCTCTGAGCCTTTTTGTCGTAAAAACGACAAAATGTACACAAAACTCAGGTGGAAAGGGAAATTGGTTAGTAAAAGTGTCTACGACCGGAACGTGAGATTCTCTGCAGTGCGCAGAAACCGAAAATCTGTGGACACGGACAAACATAACCTAGAAGGTTCGCTCGTGGTCGACGGAGTCGAGGAGAATCCGACGAAAAGTCCTGACGTGCGACGTCAAAATGCCGCTGATCTCTCTGGCGACGAAGCTGTCGTCGAAAATTTTGTCGAAGAAAACATTCCGATCGCGAACAACGATTCTAGTGACGACGAGAATCCCGTCGAAGGACGTCACATCGTGGAGTTAGGGTGGATGGCCAAGCGAATGATATGTGAATGCTGCAGAGGAGATCTCTTGCTGAGGAATATCGAGCACGAAACCCGAAATGGTTTTGCGTCTCTCCTCCACATTCGGTGCGAATCCTGTTTACTACTAAACAAGATTCCGACAGGGAAACAACATGTTCCTGATGGGTGTCGTCACCCGTTATACGATGTGAACACAAAGGTCGTGCTGGGTAAGTAAATAGTTTACCTTCTCTAGTATTATTAATTTTTCAAATAAACTATTAATTCTGTTAATAATATGTTGGTATTATTTACAGGTGCTTTACACACTGGGTTGGGCCACGCTCATATCAACAAACTCATGCGAACCATCAACGTACCGACCATGTCCTCAACAACGTTCAAGAGGCGAGAAAGAGAGATTGGTACAATTATTGAGATGGTAGCTGCGGAGAGTTGTAAGAGGGCTGCTGCGGAAGAGCGAGATCTCACAATAGTAAATTCTGACGAATTGAAGAAACTTCTGTGAGTGCAGCAGTAGAAAGATACGAATAAATCTTAAAAAATGGAAATATGGCAATCATTTTTATTTACATGTTTCCATTTTTTAAGTTATTTTTCAAGGCTGAATTTGTACATATATATATACATACATGCATATACACATCAGTGTGTGGCTGTGTATTATGTATACACATGTATAATGGAATCTCATTGTTACGCCAATCTATTTTCGAATATTTAAAAAAAATGTATATATGAGTAACGTGGATTTATGTACATTTTATCGTACACTTATTTGTGATCGCAAATCATTGTTGTACCCATTATTTCAGGTTGTGTTTATACTTCCACTGAATTTCGATTTATTTTATACTCTTGCACATTAAAAATATTTTTTCAATTTTTATACCATTTACAGTATGAGGCACAATAAAGATTCAAATAAAAAAATTGTTATTCAATTGCAATTCCAATACGCATATTCATCCACATATTCCTGTCCGATTTTTTTTGTAGGCCAGAGAATTTACAAACAGGATTTCTCTTTCCCGCTACGTCAGATCCCAGGAGAAGTTCTGTAGACCATCGATTGCCAGGCGAAACATCTGTAGGCAACGCCGATGCAGACGAGACATCTGCAAGTAACGTCGACGCAGATGAGATATCTGCAGATTCTCCTGCGACCAACGATTCGATAAACGCTCGATCAGAAGTAGATAAGGATCAATCTACCGTGAGTTCCGACGACGTCATGAGAACCTTTGCTTCGTATGACATGGGGTTGAGCAGACGCGGAACTGGTCGAGTTTACGACAGCCTCAACGGATATTCTGCGATAATTGGGACTCAATCCGGCAAAGTCATGGATTTCGCTACTAGAAACCGGAAATGTAGGCTCTGCGATTTGGGCCACGCAAAAGAAGATCATGATTGCCGGTTTAACTTCTGTGGATCTGCGAAAGCCATGGAGGCTGATGCGGCCGTTCAATTGACGACAGCGAGTACGGTTTTGAAAGAACTCGATGTCGAAGTCGGCGTATTCGTGGGAGATAATGATAGCGCGAGTATCTGTTCCATACGAAAAGCGTGCGATCACCAGATAGTTAAACATTCAGACATGAACCACACAGCAAAAGGCGTTACAAGTATACTGTAGAAAATTGACAAAAGCAGAGATCCATGTCGCGAGTTAACTCCGGAGGCCATCGAGTATCTTCAAAGATGCTTCGTCTACGCAGCGGCACAGCACAAAGGGGACAGCGCAGCGATGGCAGCTGCTATCAGAAATATCCCCTATCACGCCTTTAACAAGCATGATGACTGTGGTAAGTGGTGCGGATATTTAGCCGATAAAGAATTCGGATGTAATAGCCGATGGTATTACATCCACAATACCATCGCCGGAGGCTTCAAGGACCCGACCCTCTTCGAAGAATTAAAAAGCAAATTCGAGAAACTCGCTGAAAATACGGATAAATTTGCAGCTGGAGCGTCGAGCCAAGCGAACGAAAGCTTAAACGCAGTGATGAGCAAGAAAGCTCCAAAATCGATTTGTTACAGCATGAGCGAATCTGCCGCTGCTGTTTGCCAGAAGAATGAGGGAGAAGGATACATTCAGAATGTGCTGCAAACGCATAATTTGAGTCCCGGCAAGCATCTCTCATCGCACGTCGTCAACAGCGACAAAATATCCAAACGTAAATCCACCCTCGCAAGAACGAAGCACTTCAAGATGAGGCGTCGAGCATTGCAAAAAATGCGGACTCAACTGCGAAACAAGAAAGCAAATTCTGAAGGCGAAACTTACCGCAGTAATATGGGGTTACTCGAAATCCCTGCGTGTCAAAATTTGAGCGAGAAATTTGAAGCGGTTCATGACACAGCTCGAGCTGAAGATTGCGAGTCTGTGCAAAACGCCCTAGTATTCTTCGACCTTGAAACGTCTGGGTTTCAAATGTCTGGCGATGTTTTACAAATTGCAATGAAAAGTGGTAGCGTCACCTTCGATCGGTATATCAACCCAAGACAGACGATTTCGCCGAAAGCAACCGAGGTACACGGGTTGACGAATGAGCACGGTGATTTGCATTTGCGTGGAGTGAGGGTGCCATCACTCCCTCTAAGGGCTGTAATTGGCGCATTGCTTCAATTCCTTCAAGCGTTTTCAAAACCGTGCACTTTGGTAGCACACAACTTCTCGTTTGATGCCCCGCGGCTGCTCAGGATCATTGAAGAGGTATCTCTCGTACCAGAATTCAAATGCGTAATTGCCGGTTTCACCGACACATTGAGACTCTTTCGGGAAAAATTCCCTGCAGCGAAATCGAAAGGTGAATGCACCCTAACGTCACTGGCAGCGAAAACTCTTTCGCTTCCTTCTGCTGGAGCTCACGATGCGTGTTATGACGTATTTTTACTAGAGAAACTGGCTTTGTTCCATTTTACTATCAGCGATCTCATAGCTAATCGTCAAACGTTCCAAAACGTCCTCGAAGCTCGACAACGCGCTGTAAAGTTAAAGACGTCTCTCGCGACACTGCAACCTCTCGAAAAAGTAGTTTCGAGGCCAATGAGAGTCAAGCTGGCGAATGCCGGGATAACTTACGATTCGCTGATAACCACGTATCGCACCAAAGGAGCGGAAGAAACGACGCTACTATTACAGCAAAAAGAAAATGGAAAGCCTCAAGTCATAAAAACAAAAAAAAATCCTTGTCAGCATCCTAGAGTATCTGAAAAGTCTGTAAGAACTCTCTGGGTGGGCAACGAAAGCGACACCAAAAAGATAACTTTAAAAAGAAAACTTTGTGATAATAAAATTTAATATTTAAATATTCATGTAAGTTATATGTGACAAGTATAGATTTATTGTAAAAGGTTGTAGACTGCGATACGGAAAGTGTTGACTGAGTCAAGTTTCCTTGAGATTTCTTTTACGAAATAAATACATCTCGGAATATTCTAAATCCTTCATTTCATGACCTGTGTTTTCTGCATAGATTGTGTGATATATATATAGTCAGGACTGCTATGATGCATTACTGGTTCACGGCGTCCTCGCTGTATATGCAGAGGCGGTACAGACGTGCATTTATTTACGCGCATTTATAAATAAATGCGCGCGGCATCATTTGAATCACGCGCCAATACTGCCGTGTACAGTGTTGCCGTTGCAATCCATCATGGCCGCCGTTCGCAACGAAAATCGAATTTTTTATCTACATAATTATTAATTGCTAAATGACGGTGAAGACCACATCTCTGAATGCATCGCGAAAAGCATCCTGAAAATATTCTTCACCATATTCAATCATTTGTTTGCAGCGTTTCCACATTTATTATTCCGGAAAACCTTTCAGAAAACGGTTCATTCACGATCTGCCATAAGAAGCAATGTTAAATGACGCAAATTAAAAAAAATAAATTAGCGAAAACGGTGAACACGAACTCATTCAAACTTTGCAGTTGAACTTAGAACGTCTACATTAATACGTTGAAAAAATCAGCCTCTTTTTCTTGATCTCCTTTTTACGCTCGACCCTCCTTAAGTGACTAGAGTCACGGAGGGCGTAGGGGTTGTGATGTACGGTTGCCTTTACATCGAACGAACAGTCGATAGTCGAACCCGCGAACCCCGCGAATCGCGCGAAACGTAGATTAATTCAAACATAGATGCTGAGGATAGAAAACGAGTAGATATTTTAAAGATAGAAATGGTCACACGAGAACGTAGGGTGCGCAGAGAGAAGGGCTCTCTCTTTTATGACGCTGGAGAAACTCATCGAGACTCGCGGACCACCGGATGAAGACAATTGAAGGAGTCCTCAACTCGACAAACAACAGACGCACCACCAACGAAGAGTGTACGTGACTTTTGCCCGAAAAGTCGCAACTCAAGTGGGCAACACGTGGTGACCAACAGGCTTCGGTCGGCATCGATCCGCCGATCGACGCCGAGCGCGGCAAGCCGGACGGACGCGCTTTTCCCGCTTCGACCAGGGAGACGGGAGTGGCCAACAACCTTTGGAGAA
The DNA here is from genome assembly GCA_963932165.1 of Pimpla rufipes. NCBI lineage: Eukaryota > Metazoa > Arthropoda > Insecta > Hymenoptera > Ichneumonidae > Pimpla > Pimpla rufipes. The sequence goes on from OZ010635.1 coordinate 1,424,619, forward strand.
GGAGAACCAACGCCACTACGACGACCAACGATTGGCCAGCGTTTACCCCGGAGAGATGAACCACCCCCATCCACCGACGCGTCGGAGATCTCGCCGAGACTCATCTTCAAATTATTACGCGCAGAATATCTTCAACTGTTGTACGGAACACTCGTTCCTCCTCTTGTACTTGTGTACTACAGAATTTTCAATATATTGTTACGTCGCGAATTGCTATTTTTGAGACACAAATGATAAAAGGCAAAGGGAAGAAAATCTCCCCCTATTGCTCTGCGGTATCAATGTGACTCGGCAAAACGCGGAGGTGTTCCGTTTAGAGCCTACCCTTTCGGGCAAAAGCTCGGGAAGGAACTTGAAAAAGTAATTCTAACTTTACATTAAATCACAAAAATAAAGACTAAAATGAATGAAACCAAAAACTTATCCATGTGGCGAAAATGGGCGAATATGGGATGGACCCGTGTGATTGATGAATAACAAGATGAATGAAAGGTGCGAATCAGAACGGTGCCAATGATCCAACGCTGGCGATAACCCTCCGGCTCTCCACTCGAATATCAGATGAATAGAATTTACCGATGACAAGGAAGGGCGATGGTGTGGTTCTTTCGAATTTAAACACTGGTCGTAATTCACTGGTAAAATTGATTTTTATTCTGCCCGTTTAGTTTGTCAGGGCAATGTCAAAATAATATTTCACAAAAAGTTTCAATTCACAATTCGAAATTTGGATTATTGGTTGTTTCACAATTTCACAATTAAATTCTTGAAAATCGGAAATAAAAATATAATTTGTAATTTAGTACACAATATTTGATTTTAACAGGTCGATTCACCACTCGAGATTTGGTTTTAAAGAAGGTAAAGTTCACAGTTCCACAAATATGGCGTATTAGAAATGTCGAAGTTCACAATTTCAAATTTGGATTAAAAGAGTCAAAGTTCATTATTACACAAATACGGAGTTTTAATCACAAGATCAAAGAAAGGTTGGATTTCCGATATAAAGTCCGAACTATATTATTTAAAATATCGATGGTTTACAATTTTTAATGTTGGAGAGATTTAAGATCTCAAATTCACAAATTCACGATTTTAATTTTCTAAGTTGATCTGACGGATAATTCGGTGACAAAAATGGTTCGATTCGGGTCCGGAATATTAATGAGCTCCGTCGCCTTTTGCGGCTCATTAAATAACCTCCTCGCTATTTCCCCGCTGTCGCCTTAAGGAAGGGGTGACGGTCGAGCGGTGCGTTACGCGTCTTACCGTCCCCTCACGCTTCATACCTGACGGCTACTCTTATCGGTTTCTTACTATAGCTGTCGAACGGTGCGTTGCGCCTACCGTCCCCTCACGCCTCATACCTACCGGGCTACTCCCATCGCGCGTAGTCGCACTACCGCTATTTTAACTTTATTTTATCTGAATAATTAACTATGCAAAAAATCCTTTCACTTCATATGAATGATTTACCGATGTTCCTTACTGATTAAACCCTTAATTATAAATAATTACCTAATTAATCAGTATTTTCCATTTAAATAATTTCTTCCAAAAATGTTAATAAACGTATTGATCCCCTAACTATTAATAATCTATCTTAAATATCGCCGTGCATTGATAATAAATTACAATATTTTGTCCATTATCATAACAGATCGTGCAGGTCACCGATGATCCCTCCCATGTGGTATTCTTGCTTTCATCCCTCCTTCCTTCTTTCTGATTTGATGGTTATGATATTGCGTGACTTTATTTCTCCTCCTTCGATCTGGAGGGGATGTTGCTAGGTGCTTCAATTTCTTTTGTCGTCCATTCTTCTTGGGTGGTGTTTCTGCGTCGTGGATTGGAATTTTTCTGCACTTGATGGTGTGTTGTTTCACACCACCGACGATAAGTCGCACTTCGTTATTTCTTTCTTCGGTTTCAAAAATCGATATTACCATTTACCGGGTGTTTAACATTTGGATAATTATGATTTAATATTCATTCAATATTCATATTTTTCGTTATCTTCTGTTTGTTTATTTGTTTTTCTAATGTTTTTGTTTACCCAACTGTCTCGACTTGACCCGTAGATTTTTAATTCATAAACAAACTCAATTAATTTATTATTTTATTTACAACTGTTTCCCCACTAATTCACCATTAATTCACAAATCACGGCAACATAAGGAAAGGCACCACAAATATAATCCGTTTAGGTCAGTGGAGTACGAAAATGAGTGGAGATTACGAAAATGATATGATTCACACATTTTTGGTCACCCGGTAGACGCATCGCGAATCCCCGCGAAGAGTCACTGGAACGCACTGTCTTTCGGTTACTCGGTCGGGACAATACCTGACCCATTCGATATGATAAGATTCACCGATGCACGCCCGACTCGTTATACTTGCGATCTCCGGTGCCACACGACACACCTCATATATATGGGTGACGCGTGTATGTGTGTCCACCTACGGTCGCCACTCACACTCTCTCCTCTTTGCCTTATTTATTCCATATAAAAAGGATATATTACCGTAATTGATTTTTCAGTTAGAACGTGTAGTCCCGAAAAGTCACGGGACGTAACAATATATAGCAAACAGTTACTTTTACTTTCACTATTAAATTCAGTTTTATCTTTATTTCAAACTCCCTCCACATTCCCGCGCCTCCGAGCCGAACACTTCAGTGTTCCACGGGCGAAACGTTCCTTCGCGCCATCTCGCGTACGAATAGAACATTAATCATAAATTACCGGATTCCGGAACGTTACAGGGTTATAAGGCTTGAAGGAGGGTATCCATGTAAGTTAGGTGAAGTCCGAGTGACGTTTTGGAGTAGAGTTGGGGCAATATGTAGCCATCCACTTTGTATTTTCTTGATGTTGATTCCAATGAAGGGATTTATTTGTTTGTTTGTTTGTTTAATTGTTTAATTACTTATTTTCCTTTTGTGATGTAGTTTTGTTGATATCCTCTTGGATTCGTTGGATGTAGTCCGTTTAAGGCGCTCAAATAGTGGGAAGGTTGGACAGTTTGTTTATTTGCTTGTTTGAATGGAAGCTGAAGAATTTTCAAAAAATATGTCATTAATACCCTGTTGTACGCCAGGAATTAGTCCGTAAGTGTATGTGTACTAAGGTAACCCGAAATGGGTTATACGCTGGGTATCGACTAGTAAATGGAGTGACTAGATAGGAAAATTTTATTTATACGTTAAGGTACATATATGTTTGATTTCTCGCGAAAATTTAATTATTGCCAATAGGCCTTCTGAGCATTCCAAGAACGCAAGGCTCCGTATTTCATAGGGAGGGAAGATTTTAAGTTGAGTAATTTATTGTAAATTTAAGGGCTAGTGCCCATTTACAAGGGGTGTGCGCATAATTTTTATACATATCATTACAACAGAATAAATACATAAAATAAGATTACGATATGGTTGTAGATATCTAACTATATACAAGCTTAAATCTAGTGTTTAAATTAATTATAAGTTTAGGGAAAATGCCCGAATTTTCAACGCGTTTACACAGTAAAGGAAAGTTTTATTTGCGCTTTCTAGTGTGCCTATATTAAGTATTTCTACCAACGAATTTTTTCCCTCTAAGTATTGGATTCTTGGGCCCTCGGTTGCCGGGCAGCTAATTATGAAATGTTCTAGGGAGTCGCATTGCCCTGCCTTACATATTTGGCACAAGCTTTCCGAGTCGAAGTAATATTTTATCCCGTTCCAATAGATACTTGCTTTGTTTTGCGCTGAGATTCTAAGCTGGCTGATTAACCTTAGTTTATGTATATGCAATTCGTATGTCAAGTACTTGTTATGTGCTAAGATGTTATTGAAAACCGTGGAATACGTTGAGTTTTGCGCTCTTGATATATCCTGTACGTAACACTGCTGTGTGTGAGCCCTTCGGATGTTTAGAGCCTCCCTTTTGGCCAGTGCGCTATTCTGGCTCGTGAAGACGTGCCGGTAGCCAAGCTCTGCTAGTTTGGATTCTAGGGATGTGACCCAGTTAGATCTATTATCTATGTGTTCTAGGGATTTTAGTTGATACATTTTGCGGTAACATTTCTTGGGTAATCTCTCTTCTGACATTTCCAGTATCTTTATCCACCAACTTAGAATCTTACTGAACACAATTACTTCTAGTTTTGGTTTGCCTATTTCGAGACGCACCATATAATTCGGAGTGTTACGTGGCCAATGCAGTATAGATTTGTAGTATTTCATTTGCACAGCTTCTATTTCGTTTAGGTATTGAGCTCCCCAGACCTCTGATCCATACAAAAGCGTCGCTGATACGATCGAATCGAATAGTTTATCCGCCGGGTTAACTGACTTACATCTCGCTTTTATGAGAGTCTGTTTAGCTGCGCCTATGGCGATGTTCGCTTTCGATATGCGCTCTTGTGCGGCTGTTTTGAATTTACCTGAGCTGGCGAATACGATCCCAAGGTATGTGTAAGATTTGACAGTCTCAATTACTTCCTTCCCGAAGTAAAATTTCGGAAATTTTACACACTTGGGGCTCTTATGGAAAGGTAGTATTTTGGTTTTTGACGTGTTCACTTCCAGGCAATTTTGGTCGCAATAATTTTTTAGCGCTTTTAGTTTTCGGTTAACGTCTATTTGAGATTCTGCCAAAATAACAATATCGTCTGCGAAAGCTAACATTAATATTTCTCGATCTCCCCCCAGTCCCTGCCCCGATAGTCCGGACGCTCTGAAATAATTCTCAATGTCACTTATAAATAGTAGGAACAATAGAGGGCTGAGAGTCTCGCCCTGAGGGGTCCCTTTATTTATTTGTAGTTCTGGCGAGTATGAACCATTTATGAAATAGCGCATACGCAGGGATTGATAGATGTTTACCACTACTCTCAACAGGTTACTATTTAGATTTAACGCAATTAGTTTCTCCCATAATTTGGAGTGCTTTACGGAGTCAAATGCTTGCTTAAAGTCCACAAAAATTGCGAACAAGTATTGGCCTTTTTTTCTAATTGTGCATTGAATTGCAGTATTTAGACAGAATAAATTATCTGTGCAGCTCCTATTTTTCCTAAAGCCACTTTGGCTTTCGGCTATGAGATGCTCGCTTTCTGCCCAGACTTGCAGTCTTTTCGCTAATATTTGTGTGAATATTTTCGCTTCGTTATTAAATAGGGAAATGTGTCTGTAATTTTTCGGGTCTTCTTTATCTCCTTTTTTGTGAATGACTATGGTTTTCACCTCTCCCCACTCCTTGGGTACCTGACCAGACTGCAGAATTTCGTTTAAAAGAGTTGAGAAGAAGATTCGCCAGTTTGGTGTTAGGGCTTTAAAAAATTCGTTCGTGACTCCGTCGGGTCCGGGTGCCTTCCCGTTTTTTAAGTGTCTCGTGCATTCTTCTAGCTCTGTTAACGTTATTTCCCTGTCGAGAAAGAGGTGTGGGGTTGTTTGTGGGATCGTGTAACTCTGCGTTTGTTCTTGTTCTCCGTTTGTTAGATAGTATTGGACCCAACTTTCTAGAGTTATTGGGCAGGGTGGGTGGGTCTTTCTATTGCATTTATTTATTGCGCACCAGAAGGTTTTGGAGTCTTTGGTGTTTGACGCTTTTCTAACCTCCGATTCATAGTACGTTTTTTCTTTCTGGGTGAGTAGGCTTTCATAATTTTTCTTTGCATCGATATAATTAGTTAGCTCCGGTTCTTTATATTCTGCCTCTTTGGCAAGTGTGTATGTGAGTTTCATAAGTGATTTTACTTGTTGTATTTCAGTGTCTATCCAGGGTTTTTTTGGTGAGTGAGTTATTGACCAAGAGTGGTTAATTTTACACATGCCGCAAATTGATGCCGCTACTTTAATGGTTATCATCATCTTATTGTTTTGTAGGTCTACGGTTTGATCAGATGCATAGGCGAAAGTAGAGGCGCCAATGCACGATCGGTATAGCTCTGTTCGTTCGGCGTTCCATATAATTTTTTCGTGTAGACTTGTGGGCCCTGGCGTTTTTTTGTTTTCCAATTCATTCTGCCTTTTTGATTTTAATATTATTTGCTGTATGAGGTGGTCCGATTTTTCGGTGTGGTGTAATATTTTACTATCGACACACAGTTCGAGAGCCGCCGCATTTGCCCAGGCTAGATCGATCGTGCTCTTGCCCATCGGCCCGATAAAAGTGAATTGTGCTGGGTTATCCGAAGGTGTTCTTCCGTTAATTAGTACAAAACCAGCTGGTTCAAATTCTCCTACGAGTAGCCTACCCCTACGATTAATTTTCTCATCCAGGTTGGACCGATTTTCTGTTATGTTAGTATTTAATATGGATTCCGCTTCAAGTTGATTTAAGTTCCCTATTCTCGCATTGAAGTCTCCTCCTATAATAATTGGCGTATTCACGTTATTTCGCGTAATTTCTTCTAAAGTTTCCGCGAGCATATTTATTATTGTGTCCGTGTCTATATTTGGTTTAAAGTATACTAGTCCTACGATTAAAAACGTGTCGTTCAGTCTCAATTTGATAAAAATCCACATATTAGATATTTCGATAACGCTTACTATATTTATGTTTTTTATGACGAAGATTATAAGGCCTCCGCTGGCCCTTCCCGTGCTATGCTCTCTGACTGCTGGACTTTGTATTATTTGGTAATGGTTCAGGTATACAGGAGCGCTTACAATTGTTGATGTTCTCCATGTTTCGGTGAAGCCCAGTACGGAGTGCGATACCAGTATCCTTTGAGTTTCTTGATTAGCTGATGCGACGTTCTCGTACCCGTTGACGTTCCAGAAGGCGATCTTCGTGTTGTCTGACTTTGTTGTTCTCGATATTGCCTCCAGTTTATCCTTGCTGCGATGGTTTCCTCGGTTGGTTTCTCTGCTTTGAGTATGGCTCGGTGTAGCTGCAGTTGCCGTTATTGAGCTGTGATGACTCGGCGGGACGAAAATACTCGTCTATTTGTTTGTTCTCCTTCATCCGTTTTTGCTGTTGCGTGTGGGTATTTCCTTGTAGTTGCTCTGTTGGATGCTGGGTTTCGTGTTCGCATTCTATGGAGTCGCCGCGTCGATTCCGTTTTCTTGAGCCTTGGTTCGATTTGATGAGGTTTTTTGCGCCTTCCGGGCTGTAGATTTTCCCCTCTACGACGATGTTGTCCCTCCCGAAGTGTGCTCGGTGGCCCGCTTCCCTCAGCTCTTTAATCAGAGGCTGTAGTGTTCTTCGTTTTTCTACCGTATCCTTGTTGAGGTCGCTCGATATATATATATTTGATCCTTTCAAGGCGTGGGAGTTTCTTAAAATTTCCATTTTTCTGTCGAATGTTGTTAGTGCCACTACAATTGGTCTGGCTCGTCCGCTGCTGTTCTCTCTTCCGAGTTTGTGTGTATAGTTTATTTCGCGGTCATCGAGTGCGACTCGCAATTTGTTTTCCATAAACGCCGTAATTGATTGCTTCAGTTTTTGTTTGTCATCTGGCGCCTCGAGACCGAAGATCACAATATTATTTCTTTTTCCTTGGCTTTCGCTGTGTTTTTTCTGCTCGTGGAGTTGCTGAAATAGTTGTTTGTTTTGTTCCTTAAGCGTGCTAATCTCCTCGTTGCATTTTGATATTTTGTCATTTACCGGTGACAATTCCTTGGCTACCGCTTCTTTGATTTGTGTTGTGATTTGATTTAATATAGATGTGGAGATCTCCTTTTTCCAGTCGCAGAGCATGTTTTTGAATTCGGTAATAGACAACGTGGCTAAGGTGTTATTGCCTGTCCCGTCGTCGTGTGCCATGATCGCCAGTCGTCTCGTGTTTACGTGAATTTGACTTCGGTTCGCAGTGCGTTATGTTGTGACGGCGTTGGACTCGTCAGTGCCGGAGTGGTGGTGTAGTGGTGCGCACAGTTTGTCCGTTGCTGCCGATTGTGTGGCTTCGCGAGTTGACTTTCGTGGTATCTTTCGATTATTTTCCGGGCTTATTGCACTGCTCACATCCCGTACCTTGTAGGTTTTTATAGCTTAATATATTCACTCGGACACCAGGAATATAACTTAACTATTTATCACTTTTTGTTGAACATTTTGCACCCCTTAATAACAGTTTTAGTGCGGAGCAACTATAAACACGTCTGTCGTGACCAGTGGCCAGTGGCGCCCCCCCAGGAAGATTTTAAGTTTAATTAGTGTATTCGTTAAAGAGTCCGTGAATTTTCGAGTGTCGTTGCATCCCCAAAAAATGTGGTTTAATGATTGTGGGTTAAAACCGCAAGGGCAACCAGGGCTTTCAGTCATTCCGATGCGGAAGAGGTGGTCGTTTGTACCGATGTGACCCGATCTGATTCTGTTTATGAGAGTAATAGAGTCTCTAGGAAGGTTAGTGTTTTTAAACCGTGTGTGGTGATTGTTTCGGTGACTGAGTCTGAGCGAGCCATAGATTAAGCCCTTTTGTTCGAAGAGCGTGTTTATGCGAGTAGTTTCCTCTTCCTCGAAAGGAGATAGTCAGATTTTTGTAATTGTTTTGGGGAGTAATTCGAGTTTAGCAACTTTTCCGGAAGAGCGAGCTGTAATGGCTAGCCTGTCAGCGAATTCATTGCCTATAATTCCACGGTGTGAGGGGCACCAGAAGAATTCTACTTCTTTGTTTGCTAAGGCGATTCTACTGACTAGTGATTTGATCTCTAGTATCAGAGGGTGAGTTTTGGCGCTTATCGTGCTGGGTTTGAGGGCCATCAAGACACTTAAAGAGTCAGCACAGATTAAGAGTATTTTAGGGCTTCGACTATGGCCATGGCTTCTGCTTCGAAAATACTCGCCTCGGCGGGAATCCTGAAAGATCCAGTGGTTCTGGGATTATCGATGTAGTAAGCGCAGCCTAAAAATTGGTCCCCTTCTTTTTTGGAGCCGTCGGTAAAGATAAGTGTCCAGTTAGGCCACCTCTGGTTAGTTTCTTCGTTAAATAGATATTGGGCTTTGCCTTTATTGTTTGAGTCATTGCTAATCAGAGCACCTACGTCGGTGTTGATTCCTATATGAGGTATTCTCTGTCAACTCAGCCACTTTTTTTTCGACCCACTCAGATCCATCTCATAATTTGCCACTGTTTACCTCTGCTTGAAAGGCGTCTTTGTGAATTTTTTCAGATTTTTTGAGCCACGAACTTAGGAGATCGTTATTTTTTTCCAAATCGATATAGCTTGAAACGGAGAGGTTTGGCAACAAAAATATTCATACAAAAAAAAATCTTTTTTCATCAGTTATCGAATCCAATATGTGTTATATTTTTATTCGGGTTTCAAAGACTATTTTTTTAAACTAAAAATGAAAATTAATTTTTCTCGCACGGTCCGACACCTTCAATTTTGCTGTCAATTTTACACAATCTTCGATGGCATTAGTGGGAAGTGTAGAAAAATCCTCAACACGGCAATTGATTTTTTGGGGGGTTAAAAAAATTGAATTCACAACAATTTTCATAAAGTCAATATTATCTATATAAAAATGATATCGTTCACTATACGTTACATCTACGTTAAAAATGCAATTTATTTGTATTCATTTAAAGCAGTCATGTAGCAGCTTTTTCTTATTTTGCAAAGACGGCCTATTTGATAATTAATCAACATCAGTTTAATAAGACGAAATTATTGTTTTTTAATTATTGCAATTTTAATATTAAAGCGACATTTAATATTACAGAATGGATGCATGCCACATTTGAAAAGTCATTGTCTAAATATCTCGAAATGTGTCGAAATTGGGCGTTCAGTTTCTGTACCCAATCAGGATCGTCTGTTTCATTAGTTGAGACCTAAATTGAAAAATTTGCACGTCTGGAACATAATGTGAAAAGAACTTGACAGAGCATGAGCAAAGCGAGTATGTATTTTCCAATTCTTCTTAAAAATATGTCATACATCAAAACTCGAAACTATCGGAACTTATCGAAATCTTGAAGCGAGACGAGCGCGATATTGCCGAGTAATAAGTAGAACCGACGTTGGATCTACTGGATAGGTCCGGCCTAGCATTAACGCATGTCGGCGTAGAATAGTGGGGGCGTGGCGGTCGTGGAGAGGGCAAGAGTCCAGTCAGTCGTGGAGCGGCAGACCAACAAGGTCATCGACGGACCTACTGTCCCGCAGTTATTTATGTACTGTTACTTAGTTCAAAGTGATACAAATATTTGTCGGTAAAACTTCGTAAGTTTCGTGTAGACGTGTTGTGTGTTCTAACGTGGGTAAAGTTATTTAATCTTAAAAATCATTCAAAACGTGTCACAAGACAATAATCGCACAAATGGTTTTCATTTTTCATAATCGATGTTCTAACACTTTCGGATTGAAAAAACATTTAAAAAAATCAAATTTGCGAACTGCGTCGGCTGAACATGTCAAAAGAATGAAGGGTGTTGAAGGACGCAAATTATGTGGTTCTTGTAGAGAGAAAATTATGAAACGCAAACAAGCCTTAACATCTGTTGACATGGCAACCTCGCAAGAATTGCGAACATCGGATAGTCCTTCAACTTCATTCATGGCTCCGAATCTTGGCCAAGGCCCGTCTCAAAAGGAAGTCGACAACCTTCCGATGTTTGACGGCAGTTCTACTTCACTGGGAGTCGGACTTTCTAGTCAAACTGGGCAACAACATGAAAATACCGGAGAATTTTTGTGTAAACAAGCTCCTCTCAGTAGTCAAGACGTTCCGAGTAGCCAATCTGAGTTTAGCAGTCAGTCTCTGCTTTGTAGCCAAAACAGTGATGTGTCATATCGACCACCAACAAAAAAGAAGGACACGCATATTCAACTCGACAAGGAATATTTTGCATTGGCCCAAGCTGGTATAACGGTACTAACACCGCTCAAGGAAAAATTTGAACAGACAACAACAACTCAGTCTGAGAAAATTCGCATTCTGACACTGATCCCGAAGGACTGGAGCATTCGCAAAGCGGCACGTTACTTTCACACTTCTCGTGACATGGTAAAAAAAGCCGTGGATTTGGCCAGTTCCGAAGGTATCCTTAGCTCGCCGAATCCCAAGAAAGGAAAGAGATTGAATGATTTAACCGCGAAAGCTATAACATGTTTTTACGAGCATGATGATAACAGTAGGGAAATGGCTGGAAAGAAGGATTTCATATCGGTAAAGAGACCCGATGGTACTCGTGACCAGAAACAAAAACGTTTGGTGTATTGCAATCTGAAAGAGCTACACAAGTTGTACACAGCAGCGCACCCTGATCTACCTGTCAGTTTTTCGATTTTCGCCAAGCTGCGTCCAAAACATTGCATTTTAGCCGGCGCCAGTGGTACACACAGCGTGTGCGTCTGTGTGTATCATGAAAACGTCAAGTTAATGATCGATGCTGCCAACTTGGCGAAGATTACGAAAGATTCTCCAACACACCTCGACAGTTACGATGATCTCATAAACATGATTATTTGTGATACACCCAGCGCAGACTGCTACCTCGGAGAGTGCGAGAATTGCCCAGGGACTGAAAAGTTAGCAGAGTGTATCCGAAACTTATTTGATACAGAAGGTATCGACGACGTACAATTCCACTGTTGGACTGAAACAGACCGGTCAACGATGCAAGTACAAGTGCTATCCGGGGATGTATTTATTGAGGAACTGTGCGAAAAAGTTGCAAAACTCAAATCTCACGCGTACATTGCTCGTCAACAATCGAAGTATCTTGATTTTCGCAAGGTCAACTTACAGGACGGTGAATTTATAACTCAGTGCGACTTCGCCGAAAATTACGCCTTTGTAGCACAGGATTCCATTCAAGGATTTCACTGGAATAACGATCAGGGCACTATCCATACAGTAGTGTACTATTATAAAGACGTGGGAGAAGTACAACACGGCTCAATGGCGGTTCTTTCGGACGATCTGCAGCATAACACGGTGGCAGTCTACCAATTTCAGAAAATAATCATAAATCACCTGAAAACTAACTTTAACCCGAAAAAAGTGGTGTATTTCACTGATGGAGCTGGACAACACTATAAGAATAGATTCAATTTTTCGAACCTTTTGCATCATGAGGTAGATTTTGGGCTTCCTGCAGAATGGCACTTTTTTGGCACTGCTCATGGAAAAGGCGCCTGCGATGGGACCGGTGGAAATTTGAAAAGACAAGCTGCTCGTTCCAGTCTTCAAGCTACAACTCCGGAGCATCAAATTCTTACACCCTCGGCTTTGTTTAGCTGGGCTAAACGCCACATGGTGAAAACTTCTATCTTCTTCAGCCCGAAGGAAACACATGAAATAGCGGCTGAGTTTCTGGCAAAAAGGTTTCAAGAAGCCAAGACTGTTCCCGGGACACTCAAATTTCATTCAGTTATACCAAATGACAAAGGCCAGCTGATATTTAGAAAATTCTCCTTCGCAAACGATTTCACCGTGTTTCCCAAAGATAGGAAGAGGACTCTTGCTTCACAGGCCACGGAATCGCAAACCACCGATCGCAAGCAGATAACAAAACGCAGGAAGCGCGAAACGTGACTTGTCTAAGCGAATAAAAATAAGTTGGAGGTTTTCATGGTAAGCGTACAGTAATTGATCGAACTTTGATCGGCAATTCCGGTTTTATGCAAAATTTTGAGAGTTGCATTTTTTTTACCCTCAAAAAATGCAGTTGCCATGTTGTGGATTTTTCTGTACTTCCCACTAATGTCATCGAAGATTGTGTAAAATTGAAAGCAAAATTGAAGGTGTCGGACCGTGCGAGAAAAATTAATTTTCATTTTTAGTTTAAAAAAATAGTCTTTGCAACCCGAATAAAAATATAACACATATTCCATTCGATAACTGATGAAAAAAGAATTTTTTTTTGTATGAATATTTTTGTTGCCAAACCTCTCCGTTTCAAGCTATATCGATTTGGACAAAAATAACGATATCCTAAATTCGTGGCTCAAAAAATCTGAAAAAATTCACAGAGACGGCTTTCAAGTAGAGGTAAACAGTGGCAAATTATGAGATGGATCTGAGTGGGTCGAAAAAAAAAGTGGCTGAGTTGACAGAGAATACCTCATATAGGAAAGTTGGGGTATAATTGGGATTTCGTAGCAGGGAGGTAGATTTGATCGGTATAGTGAGAGGAAGTTGTGTGAGATTTTTTTCCATATTTTGAATAAGAAAGATTTACAGTAAATTGGGATGTTTTTATATCTCTCAAGTCTTTCGTATAAGAATTGTAGCTTAGGGAGGAGAGGGTGATTTTTAATAGAGGATGTTTTACATAAAAACGTTATGGTGTTACGTCCCGTGATTTTTCGGGACTACACGTTTTTAACTGAAAAATCAATTACGGTAATATATTCTTTTTATATGGAATAAATAAGGCAAAGAGGAGAGAGTGTGAGTAGCGGCCGTAGGTGGACACACATACACGCGTCACCCATATATATGAGGTGCGTCGTGTGGCACCGGAGATCGCAAGTACAACGAGTCGGGCGTGCATCGGTGAATCTTATCACATCGAATGGGTCAGGTATTGTCCCGACCGAGTAACCGAAAGACAGTGCGTTCCAGTGACTCTTCGCGGGGATTCGCGATGCGTCTACTGGGTGACCAAAAATGTGTGAATCATACCATTTTCGTAATCTCCACTCATTTTCGTACTCCATTGACCTAAACACATTATATTTGTGGTGCCTTTCTTTATGTTGCCGTGATTTGTGAATTAATGGTGAATTAGTGGGGAAACAGTTGCAAATAAAATAATAAATCAATCGAGTTTGTTTATGAATTAAACATCTACGGGTCAAGTCGAGACAGTTGGGTAGAGGAAAAACATTAGAAAAACAAATAAACGAAGAAAAGATAACGAAAAATATTAATAATGAATGAATATTAAATCATAATTATCCAAATGTTAAACACCCGGTAAATGGTAATATTGATTTTTGAAACCGAAGAGAGAAATAACGAAGTGTGACTTATCATCGGTGGTGTGAAACAACACACCATTCAGTGCAGAAAAATTCCAATCCACGACGCAGAAACACCACCCAAGAAGAATGGACGACAAAAAGAAATTGAAGCACCTAGCAACATCCCCTCCAGATCGAAGGAGGAGAAATAAAGTCATGCAATATCACAACCATCAAATCAGAAGGAAGGAAGGAGGGATGAAAGCAAGAATACCACATGGGAGGGATCATCGGTGACCTGCACGATTTGTTATGATAATGGACAAAATATTGTAATTTATTATCAATGCAACGCGATATTTAAGATAGATTATTAATAGTTAGGGGATCAATACGTTTATTAACATTTTTGGAAGAAATTATTTAAATGGAAAATATTGATTAATTAGGTAATTATTTATAATTAAGGGTTTAATCAGTAAGGAATATCGGTAAATCATTCATATGAAGTGAAAGGAATTTTTGTATAGTTAATTATTCAGATAAAATGAAGTTAAAATAGCGGGAGTGCGACTAAGCGCGATGAGAGTAGCCCGCTAGGTATGAGGCGTGAGGGGACGGTAGGCGCAACGCACCGTTCGAGAACTATAGTAAGAAACCGATAAGAGTAGCCGTCAGTTATGAAGCGTGAGGGGACGGTAAGACGCGTAACGCACCGCTCGACCGTCACCCCTTCCTTAAGGCGACAGCGGGGAAATAGCGAGGAGGTTAATTAATGAGCCGCAAAAGGCGACGGAGCTCATTATTATTCCGGACTCGAATCAGATCATTTTTGTCATCGAAATATCCGTCAGATCGACTTAGAAAAAAATCGTGAATTGGTGAATTTGAGATCGTTAAAACTTTTCAACATTAGAAATTGTAAATCATCGGTATTTTAAATAATAGTTCGGACTTTATATCGAAAATCCCATTTGTCTTCGATGTTGTGACTGAAACTACGTATTTGTGTAATGGTGAACTTTGACTCTTTTAGTCCAAATTTGAAATTGTGAGCTTCGACTTTTCTAATACGCCGTATTTGTGCAACCTATTAAAATCAAATATTATCTACTAAATTATAAATTATATTTTAATTTCCCATTTTTAAGAATTTAATTGTGAAATTGTGAGACAACCAATAATCAAAATTTTGAATTGTGTACTGAAACTTTTTGTGAAATATTATTTTGACATTGCCCTGACAAACTGAACGGGCAAAATAAAAATCAATTTTACCAATGAATTTTAACTAGTGTTTAAATCCGAAAGAACCACACCGTCGCCCTTCCTTGTCATCGGAAAATTCTATTCATCTGATATTCGAGCGGAGAGCCAGAGGGTTATCGCCAGCGTTGGATCATTGGGATCGTTCTGATTCTCACCTTCTCATTCATCTTGATCTTCATCAATCACACGGTTCCATCCCATATTCGCTCATTTTCGTCACACGGATAAGTTTTTGGTTTCATTCATTTTTATTTATTTATTTATTTATTTATTTATAATAAACGGGACAAGTCCTTGAAAATCATACAATAATTATGGCAGAAGAGTATACAAAAGAAAGCAGCGTACAAAAGAAAACAAAAACGTCCTTACAAAAGCAAAACAAAAGAAACTCAATCAATGGAATACAGGCTCCATAAGAAAGACAAAATTGTGCACGGACTGAGCAAATTGCGAGAAAGGGCGACTGAAAAAATCAAGGAACGCAGACGCGGCATTGCCATTACGAAACAATCTGGTCAGAGGCTCATTGAGACCGTAATTGGTGCGATGACCGCGAACGAAAAATACACGTTGGTTCCGGACATTGCGCAAAGGAGCCGAAATCGTTACCGACGCCAAAAGATCCGGGCAATCGACGAAACCGTGCACAATTTTGTACAGAAGAATTAACTCCGCCTTACGTCTACGCGAAGATAAAGTGAGCATATTAAGCCCCCCGCGCAAATAATCAAGATAGTGCCCCTCCCCCGCCCGAACTTAAACCGCACGAAGCGAACAAACTTCCGCTGAACCCGCTCAACGGCATCAATATGCACTAAGTAGTACGGGGCCCAAATAACCGACGCGTACTCGAGAATCGGACGGACCAGCGTACAGTACAAGATTCTAATAGAGGCAGGGCACCGAAAATCCGTCGTGTTGCGCCTAATGAAACCCAGAGTACGCAAAGCTCGCCCACAAACGTAAGACACATGAAAATTAAAGCACAACTGGGAAGTGAAGTACACACCGAGGTGCTTTACGAGCGACTGCCGCGAAAGCAACGTCCCAGCGACACGGTATTCATGCGAGTAAGAGCGGGCGATTCGAGAAAAAGAAATAACCAGACATTTAGAAACATTAAGTCTCAGCCTATTCCGAGGACACCACCCCGCAAGCCTGCAAAGATCGCTCTGCAACAACACCGCGTCGCCAGGACCACGAACCACTTTAAAGACCTTGAGGTCATCGGCGTACAGCAAAAACCGAGAATGCTGAAAACACCCCGCAACGTCGTTGATAAATAACAAAAAAAAGCAACGGACCAAGGTGTGACCCCTGCGGAACCCCCGATCGTGCATCGAACGGCCCCGAGCGCGCGTCTCTAACTTTGACAATATGCCGACGATCAGCAAAGTATGAGGCGATCCACTGAAGAAGAACCCCCTGAATACCCAGACACTCAAGTTTCAACAGAAGAATACCATGATCCACGGTATCGAACGCCTTCGAGAGATGAGTGTACACACTGTCAACCTGCAGACCCGACTCAACATTACACGTGAAAAAATTAGTGTATAACAGGAGATTCGTCACAGTGGATCGCCCCTTACAAAAACCATGTTGCTGAGGAATAATGCAATGATCGGACGCGGCGGAGAGAGCGTCCGCAACCATAGAGTCCAACAACTTAGGAAAACACGATTGAACGGAGATGGGCCTACAGTTGCGGACGTCCTCCGGGCCCCCCTGCTTATAAATCGGCGAGACATAGAAGACCTTCCAGCACTCAGGAACAACGCCAGTGGAAAGCGATAAATTAAAGAGACGAGAAAGCGGACCCGAGAGAGCGCGAGCACACTTTTTTAACAAAACAGGAAAGATGCCATCCGGACCCATACCCTTAGACGTATCCAAACCGGAAAGCATCCTCCTAACATCTCGCGGAGTACGAGCGACGAAAAATCAATGGAGCCCGTGGTCGGAGGCGCCAACCCCGCAGTAACATCGCTCGAATCACGAAAACTGGCCGCGCAAAGCGGGGACAAAAAACACTGCCAAAAAACGAAGCAAACATACCCGCAATTTCGACCGACGAACTCGAGCTAGAACCGACAAGACACATGCAGGCTGGAAGACCAGCACACCTCCTGACACTCGTGACGTGTTTCCAAAACGGTTTGGCACTCTCCGACGAAAACAAACTGCTCTCAACCCCCTCGATATACTTAACGTAATCGAAATCGAGAGCCGTAACGCACTGAGCCCGCAGCTCACTGAACGCCCTATATAAATCATCGACGTGGCTCTGAACCGTCGAACTAGCGGCCGCCGCCCGCTTATACAACATATGAGCTCTTTTTTTATTACTAATTAACCTACGCGTATTGGCAGAGACCCACTTCGGGTAATCGGAGGGAGAAATCGTAACCACCGGAACAAACTCGCGAATAGCACACTTAAGCCTGTCGTAAAAACGGTCAACCGCGACACCGACATCAAGCACACCGTCCAACATTGAGTCCCAGTCACAACAGTCCAAATAAGACCCAATCGCCGCATAGTCAGCCCTATTAAAATCGCAAAAAAGCGCCTCCACGACATCGCACGGTGGAGATAACGAGCGAAGGTCAACACTGAGAAGGAACGTGTGTGGTTGGGCTGTGGCCGTAGTTTTTCTCGTTGTTGCAGCTTCGGAAACGGACGGCCGTGATGAAATTAGATGTCAATTTCAATTTTTACGCTTCGCCCTTTGGTCAGGGCCTCTTCAGAAATCGTTTATTATCTGTATAAAAGCACAAATTCGAATTAAAATACAGTAATATTAAATGTTTATCCTGCAATTATTGTTGTATCTTATTGTTAAGTTACGTGTCAACTGCAACAATTTTTAATTTTAGTTGTTTTTCGGTTATTATATGCGATTATTATGCTAAAATGCGCGACCGGTAAGAATTGTAAAGTAATTAATTGTTTTTTAGGTTATAGTGTACAATAACCATAACAATTGTTAGTAATTCTGTTAAGCTGCGCGACAGGTAAGTATTATAAATAGTTAGGTTACTGTGCGCAATCGGTAAATATTTTACAATGTGTACAATTTTCTTTTTTAATAATAAATTATAAATAAATATATAAATAAAACATTATTACATAATGAACCCTCAATTGCCTAATAATATGTTTGTGTTAAATGTTTTAACGTAATTATCTATTTTACAGGTGACTTATGACGACATGTGGTAACTGACCGTTTAACGTTCATTTTTCGGGGGTATGGTAAGGGTCCAACGGTCGGTAACCCGTGGCCTTTGCTAGAAGATGTTTGGTGGTAATATATCCCCCTCGCGTCAAATGCGATATGCGACGGTCGATAATTGCCGCTGTAAAGATCGTGATCATTGGTCGATGGTCGGTGACTCATGTTATTTCTCCGCGGTCGGTAATGTTAGTTATCGACCGTCGAGATCAACCGCTATTATTTTGTATTATATTAACATGTGTGTGTGTGTAATTTTGCGCTTACCGAAATCTTTCTCCTCTTTAATTTATTGTTTCCAGTTTCTTTTTGTTTGTTTGTGTGACGTTTGCGGATTTGCTTGGATCCGGGCTCTCCGGTTAATGATGTTGTGGGAGGTTGTTGCTCGGGGTCTAATTTGTCAGTTAGGCAAAATAAGATATAAAATAGGTCAAATAGTTGTAAATAAAAATGATCTATGGTCAAATAATCTATGGTCAAATAAATACGAATAATAAATAACAAATAATAAATCTGTGGTCAAATGAGTATGATCAAATAATCTATGGTCAATTAAATACGATCTATGGTCAAGTAGCAATTTTTACCTCAACACTGATATCCCCAGGTGTCGGTGGTTTATACTCAAACCGAATAAACTAACAAATATTGTGCAAACCGGAGAGTCCGGCTAGCCTGCCGTCACATTTTCGGAAACTGTGGTGTCACGATGGCGTAACTCCGTAATCTATCATGCCTAATCGATTTTCGTCCAGCGATTTCGATCCTCGATTCTGTACTTTACAGCGCTAAATTCAAATTTGCTGCCGGCCACTTTGGGTCGGTGTTTCGACTGCTTGTGTTACAAAATAGGGTTATATATTGCACTTAATTTCGCTATATCTACTCTGTGGTTAAATGACTCTTTATCTGCTTTTATGTATATCATTTCGCTAATTAATCTTTTTTTATAAAACGGCTCAAATGACAGAATTTTCGTGTTATCAAAGTCGATATCGTGATGTGTCTTTTTTACATGCTCTGTTAGTGCTGTGTGATCAGAGTTTGGATGATTAATTCTCGATTTGTGTTCTTGTATTCTCGTTTTTAAGTATCTTTTTGTTTGCCCAACATATGTGCCGGTACAATCTTTGCACGGTATTTTATATACTACTTTCGACTGTAATAACGGGGAGATTTTGTCCTTTGTGCTGCCTGTGATCTTATATATATTATGTTTGTTGTTATTTACCATGTTAATGTTAAGCGGTTTTAAGAGTTTTAAAAGCGGATGATGAATCTTCTCGATGTACGGAAAGTTCATGAGTAGGGCCGAGAAGTTCGCGACGATTCCCCGTGGCAGGAGCGTAAGCCGCTCGCAAAACTCGACGCGATTCGATTGTTTTCCGGACTTAGGATTTTTCTACTGCCAATGGACTTATAAAAAGCTGACAACTAGATCGTTGTCATGATGCTTCCTCTCCGCCTATAATCACAGTCTACCCCGCTCAGTTTGTAGGGTACACAACATTTTTAATTTTTGGCTTCCTCAAGAAGCTTTGTTTTGTTTCAAGAACGATCAACATTCTTTCGAAAAATTCAAAATGCCATAAAATCACGCCCTCTGCACGGATCAACTCCAAATTTATACACAAACTTAGTCTGGTGATAATATACTTGTAAACCAAATTTCAACGCGATATCTCAGAAATTACGAAAATAGGAGTAAAATAGATTTTTTTTTCAAAAAATTGAAACTGCCATAAAATTTGAACGGTTCTACCGATTCTTCCCAAATTCAATAGCGGTCTTTAGTTTGTAATAGTTCAACTTTTTACCAAATTTAAAACCGATATCTCAAAAAATGTGGAAGAGACAGAGCGTACAGAGAATTTTTGAAAAATTAAAAGTGCCCTAAAAAACAAAAGACTGCATAGATTTTGCTAAAAATTGCACCCAAGAAGAGGCAGTGACCACCCAATATGTGGTAGAAATTTCAGCTTGATATCTCAAACCGTTCTCGAGTTATTAAGGTTTAATCATGTGCACACACAGACACACACACACACACACACACACACACACACACACACACACATACATCCAGACATTTTTTCAAAATGTGTTTTCTCGACGTTTTGGAACATTCTGAACACGTTGACATCAAAATCTCGAAAAAAAAATTTTTCACTAAAACAAAGCTTCTTGAGGAAGCAAAATCGTATCGGAAAACTAATCTGGCAAATTTCCGTTTCGTATTCGATGGATACCGAATGGAAAATTATTATTCTTTCGTCAAACTTTAAAAAAATATGATTTTTAGACCACTTTTTTTTACTGACACTGCAGAATTTTTTTAAATCGATCTATCGCCGAAACCCAAAAATGTAAAATTAGCGTACTCACATAATGATTCAGGAATCTCCCTTCGACGCGTGGTAGGCATGAACAACAAAAAATTTCCGCAAGTTCTCGAACTTGAAGCTGCGTCGATTGTCCCGCAGCACAGCTTTATAAATGGAGAAGCTGCGTTCGACGTCACACGATGTGATCGGCGCAAACTGTAGGCGGGCCATATCTTCGGGTGTCCACCCCTGAACAACACCGTCGTTGTTGTTGTTGCTCTTGTTAACCGCACCGCTCAACACCGAAAAAGCGCCATTATTTTGGAGCACCATCTCGAATTTCTTCTTTACGCGTGTTGAGATGCCTTTTGATTTATGAAAGGCGTTGCGGACACTTTCGACGACACCGACTGAGTCTTGAAGACGCATACCACGCGTTTCAAGCTTCGTTATTGCTTCGGGAAGGCAGCGGAAGTTTTCGGAGATAATCGCCAAATTCCTTTCGAGCGTCTTACTTTCAAACAGCTTCTTTGCCTTCACAACGGACGCTGCATCAGGAGAGAGAGCCTCGATCACAGTTTTGATGATCGCGTAGTTATTGCTGTGATACACAGCCGCGTTGAGCCACGTCCCCCAGCGAGTAATAATCGGTGCCGGAGGTAGTGCGAGCTTCGGCGCGATTTCTTTGAAGACGGCACATCTGGACGGGCACTTCAGAAATATTTTTTTCACCTCGGCTATTACTCGATCGACTTCTTCGTGTTCATTCCGAATTTCTTCCGCGACTCTGTGCAATCCGTGTGCAAGGCAGGTAATATGTACCATCTTCTTGTACGAATCTGCCAAAACTTTCCCCGATTTCACCATGTACCGTGCCGCGTCGCTAACGTACATCAAAACTTTGTCGTGTCGTATTCCAAGAGGCCATAGGATGCTTAGTGAGTCGTTGAAAAATGTCACTATGGTCTCATGGTTGGCTCTCTCAAGTGCCGCCGTGTTTATTAATCGTGGCTCTCCAGGTCGGTCTTCTCGCAAGGGAGCTACGATCGCGTTAGCCACATACCTTCCCTGAGCATCGGTGGTTTCGTCGATCGAAATCCAAATACAATTTTCGCCGACTTCGCTTCGGATTTTTTTTATTGTGTCCTCGTACGCGACGTCAACGTACGTTTTACGCATCTTGGAGGCGGTCGGAACTTTGTGCTGCGTCCATTTTTCCAAAAAATCGGTGAACGTCGGATTATTCAGCTTTTCGAATGGAATGTCCGCAGCAACAAACGCATCGCACAACTCTTTGCAAAAAGCGGACTGCCGAGACGATGATGTCGATGAAGATGGCTCCAGTTCTGCAATTCTTCTTCGTTCGTTATCTTTATGTTTTGCCGAAGTCTCGTGACGCTGAACGTCGCGCGCGTGAACACCGCACAATTGGGTTGTGCACCAAACGCAGTACAGATGCGTTTTTTCAAACATATACGCTGTCATGTCGCGCTCGCGTTTCAGTCTCTCCCATCTTTCTTCATTCGATATTTTAACTCTCGGCATCTTGATTCTCGATGGTCGTTCTGATTGCAGCGGAATAAGGAGACGAATAAACAGTGGGAATCCAATGGTAACATTAGAGATCGTCAATTTATTTGTGTTTTTCTACTGTTTGCATCGCCTGCTTGTAATTGACGATCTCTAATTATTGCCAGCGGTTTTCCCACTGATTCTATTGTCTACTTATCCCGCTGCAATCAAAACGGTCATCGAGATTCAAAATGCCGAGGGTTAAAATATCGAATCAAGAAAGATGGGAGAGACTACAACGCGAGCAAGACGTAAAAACCACGAACGAAGAAAAATTGCAGAACCCGAACCATCCTCATCGACATCATCGTCTCAGTAGTCTGCTTTTTGTAAAAACTTGTGCGATGCTGTTGCAGCTGCGGACATACCGCTCGAGAAGCTGAACAATCCAACAGTCACCGATTTTTTGGAAAAATAGACAAGTGCAAAGTTCCGGCCGCCGCCACGATGCGTACAACGTACGTCGAAGTCACGCGAAGTCACGTACGAGAACGCGATTAAAAAAAAATCCGAAGCGAAATCGGCGAAAACGCAGCTTTTCAATTTGCACAGCTGTGCTGCGGGACAATCGGCGCAGCATCAAGTTCGAGAACCTGCGTAAATACATTTTTTGTTGTTCGTGCCTACCACGCGTCGAAGGGAGATTCCTGAATCATTATGTGAGTACGCTAATTTTACATTTTTGGGTTTCGGCGATAGATCGATTTAAAAAAATGCTGCGGTGTCAGTAAAAAAAAGTGGTCTAAAAATCATATTTTTTTAAAGTTTGACGAAAGAATAATAATTTTCCATTCGGTATCCATCGAATACGAAACGGAAATTTGCCAGATTAGTTTTCCGATACGATTTTTATAAGTCCATTGGCAGTAGAAAAATCCTAAGTCCGGAAAACAATCGAATCGCGTCGAGTTTTGCGAGCGGCTTACGCTCCTGCCACGGGGAATCGTCGCGAACTTCTCGGCCCTATTCATGAGTCTTTTCGTGTCAAATTCCGGTCTGTTTGTTGGTTGGATTCCTGCCTTGATGGTGGTTATTCTTTTACTAATGTATTTGTCTATTATGTCTTGCGGGTGACAGTTGAGACGAAGTGTGGACTCTATTAACTCGATATTTTCATTGTGAAACCTCGAGTGCGAGAGCTTTACTGCTCTGTCCACTAACATATAAACAATGCCAATTTTTTGTTGTCTCGGGTGACTCGAAAAGTAATTCATCAATCGACCTGACCATGTGGGTTTTCTGTACCAATTCGTTATTATTTTGTTGTTCTCTCTTATCAGCGACATGTCGAGGAAGGGAATCTTTTTGTTAACCTCAGTTTCACACGTAAACTGCAGTTTTTCGTGATATGCATTAAACACATTCAGCGTTTCTTGGATTCTATTTGAAGGTAATGCCATTATGATATCATCCACATATCTTTTATAGAGTGGCGGACTGAAGGTCAATTTATTTAAGCATGTTTCTTCTAGATCGATCATGACGATATTCGACAAAATTGGGGCGAGCGGAGATCCCATGGGCAACCCTGATATCTGCTTGTATATTTGATTTTCGAAAGTGAAGTATGTCGAATTCATAAGTAAATCAATTGCTTTTTTTAGCTCCTCAATTACTGTGCGCTGTCCGAACAGATCGCGTCGTTTTTCTAGACTGTCTAGGACCAATTGCAGTGGAATATTTGTGTACAAAGATGTCACATCTAAGGAAATGAGAACGTGATCTGGTGGAAGTGATATTCCCTCTACTATCTCTCTTAGTGCAAAACTGTCTTTTATGTGAGACTTGTATTCTGGTAGGTGTTTGCTTATTATTTTCTGGATAAAATCTGCTAGTTTATACGTTGGGAAATTTATGGACGAGACTATGGGTCTGTGGGGATAGTTATTTTTGTTTATTTTTGGTAACGTGTAGAGTCTAGCTAAAATGCAATTTTCTGGTTTCAAGTAGCTGTAAATTTCATCGTCTATGAGTTCCTGTATTTTCCATCTGTCTAGCAGTCTCGTGATCGATTTTTGTAGTGACGTGAGAGGATCTCTGTTAACTATCTGGTATGTTGTATCGTCCTGTAAGAGAGATTCTGTTTTCCGTGTGTACTCGTCTTTACTCATAATTACTGTGGTATTACCTTTATCAGCTCTCGTGGTCACTAGCTCCGGGTGCGCTTTCAAAAACTCCCTCGTGTCTGTGATAATTCTCTCCGTGTCTTTCTTTTGGCTTTTGTTATGTGTTGAATGTAATATGTTGGTTAATTTGCCTCGCGTCTCATCTAATTTTTCTGGAGGAACTAGCTCCGTTTTAGCATCCAAGAATCGCTGAAGAATCGCTAGAATCGCTGAGAATCGCTAGCTCCGTTTTATAGAATCCAAGAAACGCTGAATGTGTTTAATGCATATCACGAAACACTGCAGTTTACGTGTGAAACTGAGGTTAACAAAAAGATTCCCTTCCTCGACATGTCGCTGATAAGAGAGAACAACAAAATAATAACGAATTGGTACAGAAAACCCACATGGTCAGGTCGATTGATGAATTACTTTTCGAGTCACCCGAGACAACAAAAAATTGGCATTATTTATATGTTAGTGGACAGAGCAGTAAAGCTCTCGCACACGAGGTTTCACAATGAAAATATCGAGTTAATAGAGTCCACACTTCGTCTCAACTGTCACCCGCAAGACATAATAGACAAATACATTAGTAAAAGAATAACCACCATCAAGGCAGGAATCCAACCAACAAACAGACCAGAATTTGACACGAAAAGACTCATGAACTTTCCGTACATCGAGAAGATTCATCATCCGCTTTTAAAACTCTTAAACCCGCTTAACATTAACATGGTAAATAACAACAAACATAATATATATAAGATCACAGGCAGCACAAAGGACAAAATCTCCCCGTTATTACAGTCGAAAGTAGTATATAAAATACCGTGCAAAGATTGTACCGGCACATATGTTGGGCAAACAAAAAGATACTTAAAAACGAGAATACAAGAACACAAATCGAGAATTAATCATCCAAACTCTGATCACACAGCACTAACAGAGCATGTAAAAAAGACACATCACGATATCGACTTTGATAACACGAAAATTCTGTCATTTGAGCCGTTTTATAAAAAAAGATTAATTAGCGAAATGATATACATAAAAGCAGATAAAGAGTCATTTAACCACAGAGTAGATATAGCGAAATTAAGTACAATATATAACCCTATTTTGTAACACAAGCAGTCGAAACACCGACCCAAAGTGGCCGGCAGCAAATTTGAATTTAGCGCTTTAAAGTACAGAATCGAGGATCGAAATCGCTGGACGAAAATCGATTAGGCATGATAGATTACGGAGTTACGCCATCGTGACACCACAGTTTCCGAAAATGTGACGGCAGGCTAGCCGGACTCTCCGGTTTGCACAATATTTGTTAGTTTATTCGGTTTGAGTATAAACCACCGACACCTGGGGATATCAGTGTTGAGGTAAAAATTGCTACTTGACCATAGATCGTATTTAATTGACCATAGATTATTTGATCATACTCATTTGACCACAGATTTATTATTTGTTATTTATTATTCGTATTTATTTGACCATAGATTATTTGACCATAGATCATTTTTATTTACAACTATTTGACCTATTTTATATCTTATTTTGACTAACTGACAAATTAGACCCCGAGCAACAACCTCCCACAACATCATTAACCGGAGAGCCCGGATCCAAGCAAATCCGCAAACGTCACACAAACAAACAAAAAGAAACTGGAAACAATAAATTAAAGAGGAGAAAGATTTCGGTAAGCGCAAAATTACACACACACACATGTTAATATAATACAAAATAATAGCGGTTGATCCCGACGGTCGATAACTAACATTACCGACCGCGGAGAAATAACATGAGTCACCGACCATCGACCAATGATCACGATCTTTACAGCGGCAATTATCGACCGTCGCATATCGCATTTGACGCGAGGGGGATATATTACCACCAAACATCTTCTAGCAAAGGCCACGGGTTACCGACCGTTGGACCCTTACCATACCCCCGAAAAATGAACGTTAAACGGTCAGTTACCACATGTCGTCATAAGTCACCTGTAAAATAGATAATTACGTTAAAACATTTAACACAAACATATTATTAGGCAATTGAGGGTTCATTATGTAATAATGTTTTATTTATATATTTATTTATAATTTATTATTAAAAAAGAAAATTGTACACATTGTAAAATATTTACCGATTGCGCACAGTAACCTAACTATTTATAATACTTACCTGTCGCGCAGCTTAACAGAATTACTAACAATTGTTATGGTTATTGTACACTATAACCTAAAAAACAATTAATTACTTTACAATTCTTACCGGTCGCGCATTTTAGCATAATAATCGCATATAATAACCGAAAAACAACTAAAATTAAAAATTGTTGCAGTTGACACGTAACTTAACAATAAGATACAACAATAATTGCAGGATAAACATTTAATATTACTGTATTTTAATTCAAATTTGTGCTTTTGTACAGATAATAAACGATTTCTGAAGAGGCCCTGACCAAAGGGCGAAACGTAAAAATTGAAATTGACATCTAATTTCACCACGGCCGTCCGCCGCCGAAGCTGCAACAACGACTGAGAAGGAACGGCGGATGCGGCAAATCGACAGGCGAAATATAAACAGGCGCCGGCCCAACAACACAGGGCAAATCTGTGAACGCGAGATCCAAAAATCGACAGCGGTCATTCGCAACATTATTCACCTGATTTAAATTAAGAGACGCGGCAAGATCCTGCACAACCAATGTCGGCGAGTCGACCGCCATGTGGCCACCCGGAAAACCCACAAAAGAACCCGCACACGAATCCGCAAACCCCGGAATGTTAAAGTCGCCAAATAACATCGTATATGCGTCCCCGGCCACGTGTAAACCCTGCTCCACCGCGTCACAATAGCGACGATAAATCTCCGCCTCCGACGACGGGGGAATATAAATAGCGCCGAGCAGCAACTTAACGCCCGAGAGTTGAATCGAAATAAAAACCTGCTCCAGGAACTCATCAAAACACGGCAAAATTTTAGCAGTCATTGAGCGATGCACCGCAATAAGAACACACCCGCCGCGTGACTTGACACTCGTGAGCGAGGAGCGATCGCACCTGAAGACTACATAATTACGCAAGCCTAACTCCGCGCTCGAAATATCCGGCGACAACCACACACGCACGACAATACACGCACGCGTGACACACGCACGCAACAGCGACCAACGGTTGAACAATCGCCAACACAATTCGAAATTTGTCGTTGCGCCCCAAAAAAACTAAATGTTACAAAAAGGCCTCATACGATGCACCGAAAGCAACAGGCACAACGAGCCACACACCCGCGAAACTGTTAGTCACATGAGCAAAAACCGCGACACACAGGGACCGAGCAATCGGCAGGCGCACCGAGAGAGCCCCGGCAAATAAAGACGTCAAAACCTTCGTAAATAATACACCAAAGTCACAAAAAATTACGCAGACTCAACCAGGCACAGGAACCGTATAGTATCGTACCGAAAAAACTAAATAAAACCGACTTCTCAACCCGATAAACAAGAAATAAGACGGAGCGATCTAACAGCCGTCGTTACTCTTCCGCCATCTTGATCTATGCCATCTTTATTTTTGTGATTTAATGTAAAGTCAGAATTACTTTTTCAAGTTCCTTCCCGAGCTTTTGCCCGAAAGGGTAGGCTCTAAACGAAACACCTCCGCGTTTTGCGGAGTCACATTGATACCGCAGAGCAATAGGGGGAGATTTTCTTCCCTTTGCCACAAAGCCTCTCGTTTAACAATGGCTAAACGAGAGGCTCTAAATTCTAGCGATGGTTCGTTAGCGAGATCCAAAAGGATGTTGGTGGGAGTCGATCTGAAACAACCAAGAGTTAATCGTAGGGCGGCGAATTGTTTTCTCTCTACTGTGGAAATGAGAGTGGAACAAGCAGAGTGCGTGCAGAAGTAAGACCATGCAAGGCGTGAGCGGATGAGGCCCCTATATACGAGCAGCATTGTCGAAGGATGAGATCCCCATCATTTGTGGGAGAGAGTTGAGAGAATGTTCGTGCTTTGTGTTACTTTTTTAGCTACGTCGCCGACAAGAGCTTTCCAGTTTAGTTTAGAGTCCAAGAGAACTCCTAGGAATTTTGTAACGTGTGACCGTGGGATGGGTGTGCCATTTAATTTAATTTCCAGGGAGTCGGGAATTCCTTTTCTCCTGGAGAAAACCATGAACTTGGATTTTCTGGATGATATATTTAGACCTAGTTCACTCATCCAGCTGGAGAGAGCTTCTCGGCCGTTGTCAAGGTGATCAAGGCGGGAATTCAGGTCTTTGTGCTTGGTGTATAGGACAATATCGTCTGCGTATTGAAGGGAATAGCAATGTGGGTCAATATTATCATTGATTTCTCGTAAGTATACGTTAAATAAGCATGGGCTTAGAACTGTCCCCTGGGGGAGACCTTTAAAAATGTTTCTGTTATTGATGAAGGTGCCGTTCGAGAAGAAACTAGCGTTGCGTTGGTTTATGATGTTGGAAATTAGGTTGACTATGTTGTTCGGTATTCTAAGATTGGATATATTGTTTATAAGAACGTTAGGGAGTACGTTGTCATAGACTCCTTCGAGATCTAAGAAAGCTGCTGCGATGACTTCCTTTTTTGCAAATGAGTTGTAGATGTCAGAAGTTAAAATTGCAGTATTGTCGATGCAAGATCTAGTTTTGCGAAAGCCGAATTGAGTGTTAGGGATAATCTTATCTGTTTCGAGGAAATAGTCTAGTCGGTTTTTAACAGCTCTTTCGAATAATTTAAGAGTCCATGAAGCTAGGGCTATTGGTCTGAAGCCCTTAAAAGGTTTTGGGATAAGGCAAATGTCGTATAGTTCCCAATCTTTTGGAATTCTGCCAAAATGAAGGATTTTATTGAAGATTTTGCATAAAAGGTCTCAGGGGGAAGGTTATCTGGTATAGAATTGCTTATTAAGTCTCTGCCAGCGGCTGAGTTGAGTTTTAATTTAGAGATTATAGAGCAGAGTTCGTGTCTTTCGATTGGGATCCATATGCCTTTAGCGATTTCGGGTTTTTTATTACTAGTAGGTGTTGAGTTGATTAGTGGGTGAGAGTCCAGGGGAGATAATTTATCTATGGCTGTGTGTAAATCTGTTTTCCTCTGCTCTGAATCGAACATATTGGTGTTGTCTGAAGGGGGAGCCCCGCTGAATTTGCGGATGCTGTCCCATACTTTTTTAATGGGTAAGTCGGGATTGATGGATTCGGCGAAGTTCCTGAAGGCTTTAGATTTTTCAGTTTTCATGATTTTTTTAGCTTCGATATCTGAGTCTACCCAATTTTGGAATAGTTGTTCATTTTTGGAATTGTCTTTATTCTCTTTGAAAGCTTTAAAGGCAAGGAGACGAGCTTCAAGCGATTTTTTACATGAGTTATTCCACCATAATATGTTCGTTGCGTTTTTGCCAGAAACTGGTTTAGGGTTTTTAGCAACGAAGGCTCCTGAAAGGATAAGATCATCTTTTATTTGGGATATTAATTTGTCATAGACTTGGAG
The DNA here is from genome assembly GCA_963932165.1 of Pimpla rufipes. NCBI lineage: Eukaryota > Metazoa > Arthropoda > Insecta > Hymenoptera > Ichneumonidae > Pimpla > Pimpla rufipes. Next base: position 1,454,512 of record OZ010635.1, read on the forward strand.
GAAATTTTCCGAAGTGACCTTTAATGAGAGGCAAGTTTCTTTTATCAAGGAGCGAAATTTCTATCAGTCTACTTTTGATAGTTTTAATGAGGGTCTGATGTCTTTCGTTCTTGGCGTCATATCTTTAATGTGAGTTTTAACTATGACGTGATCACTGCCTAGTAATTCGCTAGAGGCCGACCAGCTGCATAAAGCAGATACATTTGGGCTAGTAATAGACAAGTCTAAAGCATTGCTGTAGTTATTTATATTACCTGGAAAATAGGTGTGAGAGCCATCATTTAGAAGGCATAAGTCGAAGTTAGTAAGAGCATTGGCCACACAGTGACCTGCATAATTCTTACTGTGACAGCCCCAATCGGGGGAATGGGCATTGAAGTCGCCTCCTATGAAGAGGTAGTTATTTTTAAAAATGTGGAGTATTTCGTTGAAGAAATTCTTCCAAGCTTGAGAGTACATGCGAGTATTAGGAACTCTGTATACACTGAAAATAAAAAGATTCTTATGTCCTTTGAGTAGAACTTCTATTCCCATTCATTCGAGTAATTTATCAGACCAGCCATTGTTTTGTAGATGACAGACTTTAAATGGGATGCCTTTTCTAATTCCTATGGCTACTCCTCCTCCAGGATTGTTCGATGTTCTGTCTTTCCTGACAGTATCAAAGAAGGGGATTTTAATAGATTTTGTTTCATTGAACCAAGTTTCTGATAAGACTAGGAAGTCGGATGATTCAGTCAGAGTTGGTATTTCGTGTGATTTACCCAATAAGTTCCTACAGTTCCATTGCGAGATAGAAAGATTTTTAAGAGTCTCAGTATTAACAACCGTATTCATAACGAGGCGAAAATAAGGGTGTGAAGAAGAAAGTTAAGTTAAAGTGCTAAAGTGGATTGGATTAGCTAGCTAAAGCAGAAGTAATGTGAACATCACGACGCATTAACCGTGGAAATCTCCAAATCCATTAGGGGAGAGATTTTCGTTGTTGATTTTGTTATGATTGGCCTTGGCACTGTTGTTGATGTAGATATTGTTGTTGTTGACGTTAGTGTTAAAATTTGGTGTGGAGATCGATGGGGTGGGGGCGAGTAGAGTACTCTCTCACCCGAAGAGTCCTGAGGAAAGGCGTTCTCGTGGATCTCGACTACTGTTTCCATGGCGGAACAAGTTGAGTCGTCGGAGTCAGTTGCCCGAATGAGAGGCGAGTTCGGGTGTGATTGCGAGGAGTTCGGCGTTCCATGCTGGACCAGGTCGCGATCTGTTTCTGAGACTTCGTCTTGGATTGGAGTTGGGTCACGAGGGGGAGTTTTCCTCCCGCTTCGGCCGACTGACGGATTTTCCTCAGAAGCTGTAGCCTATCTGGGTAGTTTCCATCTCTTCTCTGGCTTCTTTTTGCGAGGGCGGCTGTGGTTCTGCGTTTGCGACCGAAGGATGTACTCGGGTTCCTTTGGTCGAGGTGGGAAGGAGAGTTCCCACGCCTGTGGTGACTCATTTTTCTCGAGCCAGGGGCAGGTCGTTTTCCGGTGACTCTCGAGGTCAGGAGAGGATGGTTCAAACTTGGATGCTGGGGATCTGTTTTGGAAAAAAGATTCTGTTTTATAAATGTTGGACAGGTTGTTTTTGATTATGAAATCTTGCGCGGCAGATCTGTCTATGTTCAGCTGTGACATCACTTTGTTGAGAATTTTTTGGTTCAGAAAGGCGTCACAGGATGAGTCGCTAGCGGGGTGAGCGCCACCGCAGTTGACACAGCGGTCATTGCCTCTGCAATGCTTAGTTGGGTGACCAAATCTTTGACATTTGCCGCAGCGAATGATTTTTGGTTTGAAGACCGTGATTCTGACTTTTGTTTTGAAGATGACTAGAGATTCTGTGAGATCGTTGCCCTCAAACCAGAACTTAACCGAGTTGGTGGGAACCAATTTGCCTTAATCTTTGCCCGATCTCAGCATGCTATTGATGCGCCCGGCTCTGATTACTCTTATCGTGTCAGATAGCCATTCCAATCCTTCTAAGATTTCTTTTTCAGACAAAGAGGAGTCAACGTCTTTGGCGACTCCAATTCTGGATAGTCGTGAGTCTGGGATAAACGCTTTCCAGGAATCCGGCAAGCAGGTATCCTGAGCGTCGACCAATTTGTTGGCTTCTTGATAGGATGATAGAGTTATTTCGACTACATTTCTGTTTTTTCGTTTAGTTTCTACTATTTTTTTTAGGAAGCACTTGAGTTTTTTCCCCACAATCATTGGGTGCAAGTTACCTACGCTCTTGTTAGGGTCGTTGTCAGGGAGAGATTGCGAAATTAGCACCGTGAAGGGAGCTTTTGAATTAGAGTTAAATCTGTTCTTGCGCTCCGGAAACTCTTTCCTGTTGAATCTCATTCGCTTCGGGGAAAGGTTATCTAGAGGAGCGAGGGCAGCTGCGTTAGATGTTCTGCAGTCTGGCGGAGCAAGAGTCGCAGGGCTGTTCTCGGATTGAATTTCAATCTCAGTCACGAAAGGCGGAGGGATAACCTCTCTAGTCAACGCTCTCTTTAGAAGTATCGCTCGAGAGACAAGCGAGTCAGTTTGAGCTGCAGGTTCGGCAGGAATTTCCCTGGTCGAGCCCTCCATCTCCAGTCGATTCTCAGCGATGGGCGAAAATTGCTCCCAATTTTGGCTGATTTTTTTCCTGGGTTTCTTAGTTATCCTAGTGTCTGAATTAATAGGCGCTTCAGACCTCGCCATGTCAAAAATAAATTGGACGGACTAATATATTTAACCTTACTTTTGAATAATCATATTGGAGGGTCCCAGGCATACAAAAGGGATTCAGACATAAATACCTTGTTTCGATTTGTTATAAATAGATGTAGGCGTCCAACCTTCCCTGGGATGCGAGCAAATATTCGATTGATACGAAGTGGAGATCGTCGATGTGTCGCGTGGCTCCAAAATTTGGAGTCGGTCACTTTATATGCAGAGAAGACGTCGTTGGGCCGGCCGAATTGCCAAATATATATTTCTTGACATCGAGGCTTTGGTAATATTCACTTTTTCGGCCCGATTAGCAAAAATATAACGAGGATTAATCAATTAAAAGTGGATATGTGCGGACGGTAGAAAATTGTGTTACAACATGGCTGTCTTCCAAGCCCGACCTCCTCAGTGGAACCACAAGGACGAACTTGTTCGACATCGCAAGACGCGCAAAATCGAATGTTGCGGCGCCTATGGACTCCACGCGCAGGCTTGCGAGAGAAGAGGAATACGTCATCAGCAACCTCTAGCAAGACGGGAGAGAACTAAAAACTCCGCGAAATTACCGACAATTTTTTCGGGAGTAACTTTCACTTATTTATTATTCCCAAATCGTAATCAGAACGCACGTATGATGTGTAACTTTTTATTATCTAGGGCATGAATTAGTCGCTTTTCTCAAATTGTACCGAAAAATAATAAAAATGTCGAATTTTTCATTACAGAAATCTGCTCTGTAAATTTTTTTTTCGAAAATCAAAATTCTGATTAATTCATTCCCTCGGTACACATTACTGGCGTCTGTGTTTCAATTTTTACGTCGATCCGTTCATAATTCGCGTCAGAATCCATTCCTGAAATTTTGAGGTGCGCGACTGAGTGTTTCACATGCCCTTAACATTTATATTTTCTATTAGTCTTTTTTATTTTTATTTTTACGGACACACGTAACTGTATTTGCAATTAATTTGTTATCGTTTATACATTTCAACCTGTCAACAAGCGATACTACAAGCGGGACTACAGACGATCAGACTGAGGTATCGTCGGAAAAGCGCCTAGTCGTCTGCTCGGCCGTCGCTGTGTCAGAGATTGCAAAATATTTTTGATTTACTCTTAGATAATTCTTCTTCTTCATCTTAATTTGTCGGGCCTGGCTCCGGTTGGCTGCTCTAAAGCAGAGTACTTAATGTACATAACCTTATGGCCAATTGGTACGAATAGTGAAGGCTTTATCCGATTGGGGGTATGTCTGAAACAAAAAAAGGCAAACCCTGGGGGCGGGGGGAGCGCCACTGTCAGCTACGATCGAGGCGCTCCTCATGTAAACGCAGCATTATGGTACAAGCTGTATTCTGGAACCACCGCGCAGTTTTGTTGCGTCGGCGGTTTAACGTTAGCGTAATACAAATCTAGTGAGCAAGCCAAGAGATGGGGAAAGGTTCGAAGCATTATGAATGAGGGTTAAAGGCGAAGTTTGCATTTGTTAATGAAAGTTCTGATAGCCGGAATAATTCTGGATGACGGTTTAGCAATGAGGCTTTCTATATTATAAGGAGGAAAGATTTTAGCTTTGATGAGAAGACGAACGAGCTTTAGCCGGGGAGTGTTGTAAAGGGGGCATGCCCAGAATATGTGATTAAGATCAGCAGACAAATATCCGCATTGGCATGTCGGAGACGTATCCAAATTTTTTCTATAGAGGCTTGAAGCTAAGTTATAGTGGTTGGCGCGCATTCTACAAATAGTCGTGATGAGTATCCTTTCTACAGATTTGAATTTTTGGAACGAAGGGTGTTTACTTGTGTCATAGAAGAGGTCAAAATAAATGATGCCTTTGTATTTACTTTGGAGAGTAAGCGATCTAGAGTTGCATTTATCCATTTTTTTAACGGGCTACCGGAAAGAATTCAGATGACGGCAAGAGAAGGTTAATTGGGGATCCGTTGGAAATTGCTGACCTAGCAAGAGAGTCCGCTGTTTCATTACCGTCAATGCCAGAGTGTCCCGGAATCCAAACCAACTTGACCTTAAGATTTAGGTTGTCTATGATTTGTAGGTTTTTGTATTGTGATGGGATTTTTCGCCCCGCCATCTCCGCAGAGTGTGAACGGCGAGGAGCGCCGGATTTACGGCGCTTTGGGTCGGTGCTCGTCGCTCCAGGATTCGGTGTCCAGCCGGAAGCTTCGGCTATCTGGGCTAAGTGCTTCGGCTCTCTAGGCTAACTAGCGACACTTCAGTTAATTAATTATAATTTTTCGTAAACCCCTTTTATTTTATTAAATAGAGTAATGTTGCATTTAAAATTACGTTCGTGCGACCATTTGTCCCCCCCCCCTTTTACCACCGGAATCTCGCCCCAACGGACCAACAACAACGAGGATCGCCCCGCTCGCCAGCCGCTGCCGTCGCCCGCGTGTCCATCGCTCGCGCGAGTCCACCATCGCCGCTCTCTATTCGGCTATCTGGATCCCTACCACAAGGGTCGACGATATATATTTTTTTTGAGCCTTTTGTTACATTTTTGAATTACGATCAGTCCTCCGATTTTGGGCTTTGGGCTCTGTTTTAACGGAGCCGCAGGCGAGCACCGAACATCGGTGTTCGCGGACCTGGATGCCAGGGGAGAGCGTGGAGAAACGACCGAAATACTAATGTGTCACCCGCCTCCCCACGACTTCCCAGCCTGGCGCTGGACCATCCCAGCCGGAGTGCGGATTGTCGCGGACCGGCCACCCCGGCCCCCCAATAAGAAAGGGGCCAGGAACCACGGCGTTTGAGTTAAATCGCAGCGTTGCACTTCGTAGTTGTGGGGCCAGAATCGTCGACGCATCGAAGGCCACGATTTCCGACGTGAGGGCCGCCGCACTCTCTCGTCGTGGTCACTGGTTCCGAGGGGAAGACGCCCGTATTCCCGCGATTTCAGCTGCAGCTCGAGATCGGAGAAATAGCTCGGGGCGTAGTGGACACCCCGCACGACAAACACGCGAGCCCCGGTCGAGAACAACGTAACCGGGGTGCATTGGTGGCCCGATCCACTTTGAATCGCGCGCCACCGTGCGCGCAGTGTTGCGCAGACGCGGCCGCGGTAGCCGCCGAGTGGAGCGACGCGCCAATCACGCGCGGACGCGCGAGGTAGCCGGCGAGTGAGCGGGGTGGGGAGAAGCGATTGAGGCGCGGCGGACAAGCTCGAGCGTCCTTCTCCACTGGACATCCGAAGGCGACGGACATCGACATCGACCCGACGATCGAGCGACGCCGCACCCACGGACATCGAGACAATAGAGATTCCGGTGAGCCCTGGCCCTTTATTTTATCCCGTGACGACGAGAGTCGCTCGGCCATACGTGCTGGCCGTCCACGTAAGTTTTTGAGTATGTTTAAGTGAATTTTCGAGTGTAATGAACGTGGACGGCGGGCCGTGCGGCCACCCGGCGTCGAGCCGGGCGCGAGCGGCTCTCGTCCGACCGTTGGTCGACGCCATTTCGCGTTCGTCGTGTTGCGATTCGTTTTTTTTTCGGCTAAGTGCGCGATCCCGGGGGTTATCGGTGGCCCACGCGAGGTGTATTGTAATTTCGGTTCTGCGTCCATATTTCTCTGTCTGCCCTCGCGTGTGGCAGCCGACCCGGGTCTTCGCGAGTAATTTTATTTCGGTCATTATTTCGGTCGCTTCTCGACAACCGCATCAATTCACGAGGCTAAGTAATCGAGCCGGTCATCAGTGTTCGCGTAAAATTCCGTTCCGGCTACCTTTGTTTCGGATTTTGCCGGCCGGCTTGTCGCACGCTCGAGGTCGCGCGGCTCGCGCGGTGTTTACATTCCGCGCGTGTTCGGACTCGCGCTATCTCGCCTCTCCCCTTTTTCATTGTCTCCCCGATGTATTTCGCGGAAGCGTCGAGCCCGCGGTAAATTCTTTGTATTAAGTGCGCCCGTTATTTTTCAGCGTAATATTTCTTAGTAGTTTTGTAATATAAATTGAATAATTATTTTATCGCGCTCTCACGATCGCCGTATTTCTCGACTCGAGCCTCCCCGGTGTTACCTTCCGCCTAAGACTGGGCGGTCACCGGTCATTATCATTATTATTATTATTTTCGTTGCCGAACGTTGAGCATATTGTTCCTCCATTTCTCATCGAATATTTGCGCCGCGTTGTTTGAGATTTAAGATCAGTTTGTTTTGCCCGTAGTTCTTTTTGGTTACTTTTCCCGTTCGACGGTCATATTACCTGAACTCTGTTAATCGAGTCCCTAAAACGAAATAATTGTATTATTTCGAATTATTAGGACTTTTGAACAATGATATGACGCTTCCTGTTTCCATTAATATTCTTTTTATTGTATCGAGTCGAGGCTACCTAGGGGATTAATTGTCAACCGCACTTGTTAAACACCACTGCCTATCGGCTAACTACCGGGTGCAGTCCGGGAATTATGTCAATAAAACCCATTTTTACCCGAATTCAAATTGTGTCCCTCAATTTTTGCGAACCGCCCCTCTACCAATTTCAGCTCGCGGAGCCTGAGTTAGTCGCGTGCCTTAGCGCTTCTTGCCGCGCCCGCTCGCGTTACGGGTCGGGCCTGCCGTACCGACGGCGAAATCAAGTCGGGGCTTTCCCGGCGGTACCTCGGTACCTAGCGCCCAGCTGTCGGTGTGGTCGGCCCAACTCATTGGGGACTTCGGGTAACGTATTCAGACTAATTGATATTTGAGGCAAATATGGCCGTTTATATTTTTGGGTTATTTTATCGGATCCGGGCGTGTAGCGGGAGGGAGCCGGGGTTGTGAGCTCCCCTCACAGGGAAAATTCCTCACAGTATAATCTAGAATGATCGGGGAGCTTGAAGCAGAGTAAAAAAGCGATGACCAGGCTTGCAATGAGCTACGAGAGTCGGAAAAGATAAATGAAGAAGGAATTTTTTGGTTAATGATGAAGTCCAGCGTTAACTTAATTGCCAAAGCTTCCGCCGTGAAGACTGAAGCGAACGACGAGATATAATGTAACAGAGATATGGAATTTGAAGGAGAGAATATTGCCAAACCTACGTAGTTGCAATCTTCCGTTTTAGAAGCATCCGTGAAAAAGAATGCTGCATCATTAGCGTATTCACTGAAGAGATTGAGGAAGCAAGCGTTGCAATTTGCGGACTGTTGAATAAGAAGACCAGAGGAGATGTCGATTTCAATTGCAGGGGGAGGATTCGGGAGGACATTGTAGATAGGGGGATAGGGGAAAGCTGCAATATTACTTCTATGATGGTCATGTCTATGGAACGATACAGCTAGCGGAAGATTCTGTAGAAATCGATAATTGTTCCTTCTGGACATCGTAGTGGGGTTAAGCAAAGTTCGGAGCGAGAAAATGAGAGGATGCCAGGTTGAAGAGAATGTTCTGAACAAGAATTTATCAGCAATATATTGAAAACGGAATCGAAGGTCGGGTTCCCGGGCTTCGGCTAACACGACATTGTTCGGAGTGGAGTTACGGAAGCCTAAAGCTAGTCTTAGGGTCTTACGTTGAATAATCTCTAATTTGCTAAACAAGGGATTGTTGTAGATAGGATACGGCATTGAGCCGTATTCTATTGAGCTACGAATGAAGGCGCGGTAGATCGTGATAAGAGAGGATGGGTCAGCACCCCACCAGGTGGAGCGCAGACATTTTATAATATTTAACGATTTGTTGCATTTGGAGATAAGGTCAGTAAGTTGGGGTTTCCATAATAGACGATGATCGAAAATCAGGCCGAGAAATTTGGTTGAAAGCGAAGCTGTGAGACGAGATCCATCAATATGAATCGAGTGATCCAGATGGTCAAAACGACGACGCCGAGTGAAGATAATAAGTTTCGATTTTGAGGGTTCAATGGAGAGACCTTTCGTGTGTAGAAATTCAGAGACGTTGTTCAGACTAACTTGCAATGAGGTAAGACAGGAGGCAATAGAGTTAGATCTGGAGAAAACCACTATGTCATCTGCGAATTGTAGGCAAGAACTATTATCGTCTAAGTGATTTTCAAGTTGATTAGTGTATATGATGTATAGAAGTGGGCTAAGAATACAACCTTGGGCGACTCCTTTAAAGGACGAGAAAGGGCCTACTTTTTCACCTGCGATTTTGAAAAATAATGATCTATGGGCGGTAAGATTATAGACAAATTGACAGTAAGACTTAGGAAGACCAAGATCTCGTAGATCATGAGCAAGGATGCCCGGGTCGACGTTGTCAAAGGCACCTTTAATATCTAAGAAGCAAGCAGCAGTAAATTGGTTTTTCGAAAAACCGGTTTAAATTTCAGTGGAGAGGATTGACAGATTATCTAAGCATGATCTTGATTTACGAAATCCGAATTGAGAGTGAGACAGAAGGCCTCCAGCCTCCAGCCACCGTGTCAAACGTGTCTGAACAAGCCTTTCCATGGACTTTAATAAGTTAGAAGCTAAAGCAATGGGACGAAATTGATTAGGAACCGATTTTGGGATGAAGAAAACCAGAAAATCGTTCCAGGATTTATGGAAGAGACCGTTTATGAAGAAAGCATTGAAGGTATTCAGGAGGATTTTTAGGACAGAGGTTGGAAGCTTAGAGATGATCAACGAGTCTATTTTATCTAAACCTGGGGCTGAGTTCTTTTTTGAGCGATGGATGGCGGTAATTAATTCTTCTAAGATGAAGAGAGATTCGAGAAGAGCGTCTGGCTGGAAAAAAGTTGGAAAATTAGGGAAAAAGCTACTAGGAGGACAAATGGTGTTAATTTGGGAGTTCATGTTGGCATTCGTTTCTGTATTATTTCTATGAGTCGCGGAGTTATCGGCGCTACAATGTTTAAAGCGCTTAACTTTACGCCAGGCCTCACTGACGTTGATATGAAAGTTGATGGTCTGGGTGAAACGAATCCAGGAATTAGCCTTGGACAAGCGAAAAACTTTGTTGGCCACGGCCTCAAGACGCTTCGCCTCGGTGAAATTGGCACTATTCGCACACCTGCCCCAAACCGCCCATGCCTCTTTGCGAGCATCATTCGCTGCTACGCATTTATCGTCCCACCAGATGGCTGGTTCGGATTGGGGACGCTTCTTACGGTGGTGCTTTGCAGGCGGGTTCGCAATCGCCATGGCGTCGTGGATTGCCTTAACTACATTGTCATACTGTGAGAGCGGAGAAGGGTCTGATAATGATGAAGCTACAGAATCTAGATGTGTTTTGAAAGCTGTCCAGTCAGTTTTTTTATGAGAATAGCGATCGGAGGAAGAAGAAATTACGGGGAATCCAACGCCCAATGAGATTGATATGGGGAAGTGGTCACTGCCGAGAGAGTCTGGCTCTACTGACCATGAAGTAAGAGGAACCAAATTAGAAGATACGAGAGTGAGATCTATAGCAATAGGGTGGACAATATTTCCGGTGAGTAAAGTGGGAGCACCATTATTTACGCAAACTAGGTTTTGTGTTAGCAGGGCATCGTGAAGCGAATTGCCTGATGAACAGCAATTGCTACAACCCCAAGATGGATGACGAGAATTAAAATCGCCCGCAATGAGGATTGAACCTGAATTAGGAATCGAATTGAAGAAAGTTCGCCATTCGGCAGTTTTAGTAGAACCGGAAGGGCATCTGTAGAGAGCGACAAGCAACAAAGGACCTAGGGAAGTTGAGATAGAGACTGCAAGAGATTCTAAATTATTCTCGGAATGGTAAACAGAGTCGATCACTGTAAAGTTAAAATCTTTCTTGAGGCAGATGGTCAGGCCACCTCCTCTCCCAATTAGCCTACTTTTGTTAATTAAATTGAATCCGTTTATCGCGGGAATGTAGTCTGAGTTTATCCAAGTTTCGCAAAGTATAAGAACGTCGTATGCATTCGCCACGTTTAACAGGAGTCCCATTTTGGAACGGAGACTGCGGCAATTCCATTGCAGAACTTTTAGCTGCCTAGAATTGGCCATTTTGATGGTGCGTAACGGGCGACTGCAGAAGGAGATTGAGGGAGCTAACTATGGGATCCAAAAATTCTGAGAGACCTAGCATGGCGAAGGCTGGTATGAGGTGTTCCTTGATGATTTGCAGAAGGCTGGAAATCATGAAAACGAGGTTGGCAGGGTTCCTAATTGACGGCTGTTGGTAACGAGGGCTAGGTGCATTGGGAGAAGAGGGGGCACAGAACGGTAGCTCGGAAGGCATTCGAGGGTGATTGGGTGGAAGATTCGATGTCGACGGAAGACGTCCAGAAGGGGTCAATAGCGGCGCCGAATGAGCGGCGCGCGTAGCGAGAACAGAATGCGCGGTCTGTGGTTGGGAGGATTGGGAGGATTGGCCATTAGACGCCTGGCTTCGACGAAGCTAATGCCTTGTTCCGCAGCGATATTCCTTATTTCCTGCTCATGAATGTAGGCGGGGCAGGAACGGTCTGTTGGGAGGTGGTTACCCTTGCAGTTTATGCAGCAAGGGGAGGAGTTCTGGTTTGGGCTGTAACACGGGAAAATTCCGTGCTGCCAAACCGCCGCTCTGCTCGTCAGCTCGACGACGCCTAGACCGATCCGCAGGGCCATAGATCGTTTTTATTATTATTATTAATTTTAATTTATTAATTTTTCTCGCTTTACGCGATTTATCTGCGTTGACGCCGTCGCCGGGGTGAGCCCGGACCGACGAAACTGCGCGGGAGAGAGAGAGAGAGACAACGCTGGGATTTCGCCGTCGCCTCGTCGCTACGCCGCTGATCGCTCGGTTGTTTGAGCCTCCCGCCGTCGCCGCCGCCGGAGAGACTTCTGCCGTCTATTTCTCGCGCCACGTCAGCCAACTGTGGCGCGAGCGATCTCAGCTAGAGAAATCGGAACGCTGCGCGGCAAGGCAGAGTTGGCCGCCCGCCTGCCGGCCAGCACTACGAGACGGAGAGGGGATCATTTCCCCGAGCGTGCGAGCGACGCAACCCTCTTGGCACTTCCCGAGGAGCCGTCGAGCGAACGGCAGAGCGAGCGAGCGAGCGAGATCGGCGAGAGGATACGGGAGACCGAGACAGCCGGAACGACGAGGACGAGAATCCAGCCGCTGCAACACGCCTCCCGCGAGCGTAGTTTTCGAGAGGATAATTGACGAGGACATCGGGTGAGCCTCGCCGCGCGGCGTCAGTATCAATTCTTGTATTTCGTCCGTTTCAATTGTTTCATTTTGTTGTCTTTCTGCGCAACATCGCGCACTCGCCGCCTTTGCGCGAGACGGCCGTGTCGACAGGGCTCTTACGAGCATCCCGCGACGCTGTGACCCTTGCGCACGAGCGCTAGATCTCGGCGACGCGCCCGCGAGGCCTCCGCGCCGAGATTATCGGAAAAACAGGGCCAGCGCCGGGTGCAGCGGGAGAGGCCTGATCGTCCGGGCGGTCCTGCGGAAAACCCGAGCGCGAGTTCGTCCTAGCTAACGGTCGTTCGGTCGCGGGAAGTTGGCCGTCACGCCGAGGATTGCCGGTTATTTATTTGTTGTTATTTTCCTTTGCATCCCGTGACGTAAAATTAGAGTCAGTGTGCGAGGAGGGAAACGGTGCGCGTTCTATATTCTTCTTGTGTTAAATTTGCCAATTCCCTTAGTATATGTTCGAGTCCTTTCCTGTTATAATTTTGTATTTTCGACCAGGGGTTTGTGCGACCGTTATCTCTCCCGCCGCGTGTGAGAGAGAGTGTGTGTGTGTGTGTGTGTGGCGAGGGCCGCGGCGCGCGCGGTGACTCGCGACCTTGCGAGGGCGAATCTTGTTGCCGAGCGGTAGACCGGCGAAACTGCGAGAAACGAAGAAGTGTTTCGTTTCTGCGAGACAGCATTGCGGGAGATTCTATTCGAATTATTTTTGTCATTATTGATTTGTCCTGTTTAATAAACGATTTTGTGAGCTCCCGCAGATTGACCGTTGTCCGGTTGACACATTATTTCTCACCCTCTCCGAGATCGTCAACTCATTGCATCCCGCCACTCTACAAAATTGACGGCTGCGGCTAGCCTGGCCAAAGCAGCCGGGTCCTGTCAGCGCGCGAGTTCTTCCCGGCGCGAAAGCGCCTGGCGCCCTGGGTAAAAGGGAAGAACTCGAGGGACCTTGGCGATTTGTGGGCGGTTTGGGAAAATAAGACTAAAAGCCACTACAAATTTTTGGCAGAAATTTGTAGTGGCTTTTGGTCAATTCCTCCAAACCGCCCCACAAACTGCCAAGGTCCCTCGAGTTCTTCCCTTTTTACCCAGGGCGCCAGGCGCTTTCGCGCCGGGAAGAACTCGCGTGCTGACAGGACCCGGCTGCTTTGGCCAGGCTAGCCGCAGCCGTCAATTTTGTAGAGTGGCGGGATGCAATGAGTTGACGATCTCGGAGAGGGTGAGAAATAATGTGTCAACCGGACAACGGTCAATCTGCGGGAGCTCACAAAAACGTTTATTAAACAGAACAAGTCAATAATGACGAAAATAATTCGAATAGAATCTCCCGCAATGCTGTCTCGCAGAAACGAAACACTTCTTCGTTTCTCGCAGTTTCGCCGGTCTACCGCTCGGCAACAAAATTCGCCCTCGCAAGGTCGCGAGTCACCGCGCGCGACGCGGCCCTCGCCACACACACTCACACACACGCACACACGCTCTCACACGCGGCGGGAGAGATAGCGGTCGCGTGGTTTTCCCCGGTCAGACTGCACAATTTCCACGGCGGAATGACTCGAAAAATAAAGCCGGGGAAAACTCGCGGATAAATTGTAACAAGAAAATTATTAACAAGAAATAAAATTACAAACAAGAAAATTATTAAACCGGTCGATCGCGCACCGCTTCTCTCCTCGCACACTGACTCTAATTTTACGTCACGGGATGCAAAGGAAAATAACAACAAATAAATAACCGGCAATCCTCGGCGTGACGGCCAACTTCCCGCGACCGAACGACCGTTAGCTAGGACGAACTCGCGCTCGGGTTTTCCGCAGGACCGCCCGGACGATCAGGCCTCTCCCGCTGCACCCGGCGCTGGCCCTGTTTTTCCGATAATCTCGGCGCGGAGGCCTCGCGGGCGCGTCGCCGAGATCTAGCGCTCGTGCGCAAGGGTCACAGCGTCGCGGGATGCTCGCAAGAGCCCTGTCGACACGGCCGTCTCGCGCAAAGGCGGCGAGTGCGCGATGTTGCGCAGAAAGACAACAAAATAAAACAATTGAAACGGACGAAATACAAGAATTGATACTGACGCCGCGCGGCGAGGCTCACCCGATGTCCTCGTCAATTATCCTCTCGAAAACTACGCTCGCGGGAGGCGTGTTGCAGCGGCTGGATTCTCGTCCTCGTCGTTCCGGCTGTCTCAGTCTCCCGTATCCTCTCGCCGATCTCGCTCGCTCGCTCTGCCGTTCGCTCGACGGCTCCTCGGGAAGTGCCAAGAGGGTTGCGTCGCTCGCACGCTCGGGGAAATGATCCCCTCTCCGACTCGTAGTGCTGGCCGGCAGGCGGGCGGCCAACTCTGCCGTGCCGCGCAGCGTTCCGATTTCTCCAGCTGAGATCGCTCGCGCCACAGTTGGCTGACGTGGCGCGAGAAATAGACGGCAGAAGTCTCTCCGGCGGCGGCGACGGCGGGAGGCTCAAACAACCGAGCGATCAGCGGCGTAGCGACGAGGCGACGGCGAAATCCCAGCATTGTCTCTCTCTCTCTCTCCCGCGCAGTTTCGTCGGTCCGGGCTCACCCCGGCGACGGCGTCAGCGCAGATAAATCGCGTAAAGCGAGAAAAATTAATAAAATAAAATTAATAATAATAATAAAAACGATGTATGGCCCTGCGGATCGGTCTAGGCGTCGTCGAGCGGACGAGCAGAGCGGCGGTTTGGCAGCACGGAATTTTCCCGTGTTACAGGGCAGACCTCGTTTGCACCATGCTCCTCTCTGCCGCATCGCCTACATTTTTTACGGCCTCTGCACTGCTCTGCTACGTGCCCAAACTTGGAACATTTAAAGCAAATACGCGAGGGACTATGCCAGGGGTCGACTGGGTGACGGACGTTGTAGAGGGAGACGAAATCGGGACGAACTCGGCCCTCGAAAACTATACGAATCGTTTGCGAGGGGATCAGTGATGGTCTGTTGTTGCCCGAGACGGTTCTCCTATTCTGGCGGTTCACCGAGATAATCCTACAAAAGGATTGGAGGTCCTGCAGCAGGTCCCTCTCTGGAATATCAGTGGGGATGCCACTGATGCGTCCTTCACACGATATGAATACATTTGGGATGAAGGCCTGAAGGCGTTTCGCCTTGAATTCTAGCAGTGTAACTACCTGATTGGCTGCCGCAGCTGAAGAAAGCACAATGGTGACCTGCTGTTTGCCTGATTTAAAAACATCTTTCACTTCGTCGTTCATGAATTTCAGGTATAGAATCTTACCAATTGCGATGGGGTTTAAAGCGGGAGAGTCAGGTTTCCAGGTGAAGGGTTGGACGAGCACGAGGAAATGGCCTCCCATGTGGTCGGCGTAGCGATTGGCAAGTACCTGCGGAGGGATCTTGGAGAGCGCTGGAGGCACCGGGGGTAGATCTTGCTTGGAGGCGGTTGAAGAAGGGAGGGTGGTGGTGGTGTTGTTGTTGGTGGTTAACTCTGGGGAGGGTGTGGTGATGAGGAAGGGGATTGGGTAGGAATGGGAGTTTTCTTCTTCGTCTTGTGCTTCGGTATCACAGACCACTCTGGATTATCCTCGTCCTCGTCCTCGCTCTGCCTCTTCCGATTGCCACTTGCTTCGTGTCGCAGGTCTTCCACCTGAGACTGAATCATGGAATCGTCGATTGCCATGTCTTCTTCGTGGCGGCATGCTGCGACGGGGGTTAGGACGATAGGTTATGGAGCCCGGATCAGGAGAAAACACAAAAAAAGAGAAAATAAGCGAACTAGATATAAAACTGGATAAGGGAGGCCAGATTTGGGAACTGGGTGTTTAGAAAGATAGAATCGAAACGAAAAACCGAAAAAATTCTGAAGAGGTACGAAAACGACGTGCGTCCACTTTCGCGACAACTCGCTCAATCTTAGATAATTCTAACGTATTGATTACCTGCCACAATAAACTTAAAAAATGTGTGTTTAAAAATCAGTCCGCAGTACATATTATGGTCTGGAGGTTCATCGCAGTCAAGAATCACTGCATTTTTACTTTGCTTGGTGTGTCTCAAGTAACCACAGCAAGAATACTGTGATGTCACGAAGGGATAATTCGAGGTTTTTGTTATATCGAGTAGCCAACTGTGCTACAGAACGCGGTTTTAGGACGGAGGGACTCGGTAAACACGTTATTGAACTGCTCAAGATATTTATTCTTGTGTACAAAATCTGGCAGCGTAACAGTGTCGCGCAGAGTTTCGGTGATTACTGACTCACGAAATTACGCGGGAGGCGCTTATATGGGATCGAACTGTGGGAAAATGGTAATAGTGGGGAGGAATTTTGGGAGAAGAGTCCAGAAAGTTCGGCGGGAAAAGGGCGCACGTGTGGCTGTTTTCCTGGAAAGGCGCATAGCTGATTAGGCGAGGCGTGCGTCGGAAACAGGCAATAAAAAGGGACGTGGATAAGAATTTGAGAGGAATCTGGAAGCTTCGGCGAGAAACGGACACTTATGTGACTGGATTCCGGGAAAAGGCGGTTGTTTTGGTGCAGCGTGCATGGGAAACTAGCGATAAAAAGGGATTCGGGAAAAGTCACGTAAGCCACGCGAGTGGCGGTATTATGACGCAGGCGATAATAGCTGCGTTTCGGGGACCTATGGAGATGTAGTGCGGGGCGTCGAGCCGGACTACAGGTCAGGAAGCAATAAATTAGGAATGCAGGCCCGTGGGCCAGAGGTACGAAGAGTCGGTGGAAAAGGTAAAAAAATAGGTTGTGGACAGGGACTTGTTACACCTCCCCCCATATTTTAGAAAATTCATATAACAAAAAATGAATTTTTGTAACACGTGCACGAATCGCGGCATTTTTCATGGCAGTCTTGCGAGCCGAAAGTGGCCGTTTCCCTGTCAGTCGCGAACCTGTGGTGAAATGACAGAGTCACGCATGCGCAGTTCGCATTTCGTTCACTTTCGTCCCTTGGGAGTTTCTGTCATTCACTTTCGTCCTTTCAATAACAACCTCACTTTTCAGTGTTCGTCTCGCGCGACTGCCATTCCAAGTGCCGCAGATTCGTGCACTCGTTACAAAAAGTATGATGTGCAACACGGGTCGAATTGGCAATTGCGACTCGTGTGATTCTCACACTCGCCGCAATTGCCAACTTTCGACCCTTGTTGCACAATATACTATTTCTTAGCAGTAATACATTGTTGGCTGGTGGCGCGTATTACATGAATAATTCTGTCAAATCGAGTTACATGCGGAGTTACAATGACAAGCGGTTCAAAAATTTACATAGTGGCTGTTGGGTGTTATGGGAACGAGGAAGTTTTGCAGTAGTTCACATTAATTTACAATATTGGAGTTTAACAGCTATACAGGCGGTAAGAATCCTTATGACATTTACACATTTTTAATTTCTGTGAAGTTGGGTGTGGCGCTATTATTTTATTTTCTTGATTCATTTATTGTGTGGCTTCGTTTTTATTTTCTTGTACGATTACGGGTATCTTGGTGATCGTGGTCAGGTCGATCCTTCGGGTCTTCGTCATGGAGATGTTGCAGAATGCCTGGTCCCGAGGTACCCTGAGGTCGACGTGGTCTGCCGGTTGCTATGCTACGTTTAACGGAATGCGGGTACGGACAGTGGATAAGTTGTGACCTGGACATAAAACAAGTATTAGTGTCGGAAATAAGGTTTGAGCTTGTTGACATGAATCAATTTTCGTCTATTTCGTAGTAGTATCTCGTAATTAACATCAGATGTTCGTTCAAGGATTATTGCGGGACCTTCCCACTTCGGGGCGAGTGGGGATTTGTCTCGTTCTTGAGCTACTAGGACTTCGTCACCCTTCTTGAAGATCGGAGCAGACCGGTGGATGTTTGCATCTTGGTTGGCCTTGTAACGCTCCTTTGCAGCGATGAGGTGGTCTCGTCCTTTCTTTAAAATTCTTTCGTAATCTGCTCGGAGTTCCTCGAAGTATTCATCGATGGTCGCGTTTGTTCGGTGGATGGGGATGCTGTTCGGGACGTTTGGCTTTCGTCCGAACTGCATCTCGAAAGGCGTAAGTCCGATGCCTTCCTGTTTTGCGGTGTTATAAGCCATTGAGACGAACTTTAATTTCTTGTCCCAGTCCTCACGATGATCGTGAATGAGAGCCTTGATTTGTTCTTTGATCGGTCCATGGGCTCTCTCGAGGCTGCCGTTGCTTTGAGGATGGAACGTTGTGGTCGTCATGTGAGAAATCTTGAAGAGTTTCTCCAGATGTTTGAAAGTTTGGCTGATGAAGTTGCGGCCTCCGTCGGTGAGAATTTTCTTTGGTGCGCCGTGAATGTAAATAAAATGTTCAACGAGTGCATTCACGGTGGCTTGTGCATCTTGAGTCTTGAGAGGGATCAACGTGATATATTTTGTCAGCTGGTCCTGCACTGACATGATGTACTTGTAACAGTCCGTTGATTCGGGGATGGGTCCTACGAGATCCAACGCTATTTTGTCGTTCGGTCGTTAGGGTGTATCTGTGATCACAGCTTCAGCTTGAGGACGTATTCGCACCACTTTAATTTTTTGGCAGGTATCACACTTTCGGATGTAGTCCTCGATGTCTCGCTGTAGGTTCGCCCAAGTAGCAAAGGTTTTTATACGGTCGAGAGTTTTGGCGATGCCGAAGTGTCCGGTAGCTTTCGTTCCGTGATATTCTTTTATAATGCGTAGACGTTCTTCTTCCGTGCCTGGCTCGTAGAGCTCTCTGTCATACAAGTACAGTAATGGGCGATCGTTTCTTGCTGACCAGATAAAGTTAATCATTTGTTTGAGACGGTTTTTTATTCCGGGATGGGCGCGAAGGTGATCGCAGCCCAAGTAAATTTTCGTCGTCTTGTTCACTTGCATTAAGGCAGCTGCAATGCGGTTAAACCAGTCGATTTCGTCTTCAGAGAAATCAACATGTAGGCAATCCGCGGAGTCACCTGGTGTGTCCACTATTTTTAAAGCGGGAATGTCTTTTGGTGGGGTATCCTCGCTAATTTCGGGAACTAGAGGAACGTTTTCGGACAGCTCAAATTCCATGTACAGCGGCGGGTCTTTTGTCGATTTTTCTTCTTGCTGTTCCTCCGCTGATTTGTCGTTGTTGCTGTTGTGTTTTGTGTTTTCCTTTTCATCCATAATCTTCGATTGTCCTTGACTGCGGGTAGTCACGGCGTAAATTCGAGAGAGCGGGTCTGCGTTTGTGTTGAGAGAGCCTTTCTTGTAAATAGGCTCGTACTCATATTCTTCTACTTTCATTCGGAGTCGCATCAAGCGGTTGTTCGTCGGAGGGTCAGTGGCTTTTAAAATCCAGATGAGAGGCTTGTGGTCGGTTACGATTTTGAATTGTTTTCCGTACAAATATTGACGGAAATGCTTCGTTGCCCAGGTGATCGCGAGCATTTCTCTTTCGGTGGTGGAGTAGCGCTGTTCTGCCTTGTTGAGGGTGCGAGAGGCGTACGCGACAGGTCGATTTTTTCCGATCGGTCCCTGCGATAGGACTGCACCGATTGCGTGGTTGCTAGCATCGGTGGTCAGAATGAATTCTTTCGTAAAATCCGGATACTGTAGTATGTGAGCGGTCGTTCATGCGGTACGCAGCATTTGAAATGCCTGTTCTTGCTTTTCGCTCCATGTCCACGTAATATCCTTTTTCAACAATTCGGTCAGTGGTTTTGCCATTTTGCTGAAGTCCTTGATGAACTTCCGATAATATCCTGCGAGTGCAAGGAATTGTTTTATGTGTTTGGGTTCCTGAGGGGTCGGAAAATTCGCGACAGCTTGAACTTTCTTGGGATTTGATTTTACGCCTTCCTCTGATATGACGTGTCCCAAGAACTCCAATTCCGGACGAACAAATTTGCATTTATCCGGTTGTAGTTTCAGGTCTGCTTCGCGTAGACGGTTCAAGACGTCGGTTAGTTTTTTGTTGTGTTCTTCCATTGTGTTCCCGTAAATAATTATGTCGTCGAGGTAAACGAAGCACGTGTTGCCGATCAGTCCACGCAATGCATTGTTCATCATTCGTTGGAACGTTGCAGGTGCGTTTTTGAGAGCAAAAGGCATCCGGTTGTAGTGGAAGTGTCCTGATGGCGTCGAGAAGGCTGTCTTCTGTTTGTCCCGTTCGTCCATCGGTGTCTGGTGGAATCCAGAGGCGAGGTCGAAGGCGGAGAAGTATTTGGCTCTTCCGAGCTGGTCCAAAATTCCGTCGATGCATGGCAAGGGGTATGCGTCGTGGGCAGTCTTATCATTTAATTTTCGGAAGTCAATGACTATTCGCCACTTCTTCTTTCCTGAGGCATCAGATTTTTTTGGTACAATCCAAAGTGGGGCGTTGTACGGCGAGTCGCTGGGCTCGATAAGCTTCTGCTCCAGCATGTCGTTAATTTGTCTGTCGATTTCCTCCTTGTGTGCCGGAGGGTATCGGTACTGCTTGACGTTTATTGGAACGTCATCAATGGTTATGATGCGGTGTTTGACCGCTTTCGTGCCTGGCAGTGGGTCGCCAGGTAGAGCGAACACGTCGGGGTAGGACGACACGATGTCCCACACTGTTCAGCTAGCTCTGGTGACACGTGCTGTAGACGCAAGTTTTCTTTCAAGGCTCGGATTCTGTCTGCCGAGTTGTGCTCTTTAATATGGTGGATCCTTAATGCGTCCGTCGGTGCGTCTTGGCGCGCCTCCGCCGGTGAAGAGGTAGGTCCCTCAAAGGGCAGCCCCCGCACTAGGTCCACTGTAACCCGTTTGGGTTCTTCCGAGTCGTTAATTACTGGCACTCGGGCTTCATAGTCCTTGGCTTGGAACACGCAAGGCACCATGGAATCTGAATTTTCCTCGCTGGTGATTGCTGGTCCGTTCGTAATGTTCGTTGGTATGGTAATAAAATTGATTGATCTTGCGGGAACTGTAATAGTGAGTGGCTCATAATCGAGTCGTTTTCCGTTAAATTGCATGAAGTTTTCCTTTCCGATGCCGATGTACGTTTGATATTTCTCCATAAATAGAATGCCAATCAGTCCGTCTTCCTCCAGAGGAAAGTCATCAGGGATAACGTGGAAGATTTGTTTTCGTCCCTCATATTCTTGTTGCGTGACAAACAACGATTTATGTACATCGTTGCCCATCCTGAATTCGGTGTTGACTTTCTTATCGACGAGTGACGTTCCTTTCAGGCAGCCCAATTTGATGAGGCTGATAGCGGCTCCGGTATCTAGTAAAAATCGTCCTGGTCCTTGTGTATCTCGCATGGAGAGCTTGACGACTCGTTTTGCGCATCCCACGGTGTTAACTCGAGGGATCGCTCTGTTGCTTCGGTTTCGTGTGTTCTCTCCGGCGGTAGGTGGTTGATTCATAACGGTGGACGGGGTGGAGGCATGTCCTTCCGAAAACCCGATTGTTGTGCAGGAGCGTTCGATCTTCGCTGCGTGTCGTACATTTTCGTCCGGCAGTCCCTTTCGAGATGGCCCTGTCGCTGGCAGTAGCTGCAGGTAACCTGCGGGCGTTGCGTCAAAGATGCGGCGACGGCTGGTCGGTTTGACGGGCGCTGTGAGTGTAGTGGTGTGCCGAGGTTACGCTCAGCGTTGTTGAGTATTCTCGTCATCATTTCTCGGGTTAGATCGTAGGCCTCGGCGGCCTGCGCACTCGCGATCGCTGCACGAATATTAGCCGGTCTTTGCGCGCGCACTTCGGTTGATATTTCTTTACGGAGACCCAACAAATACTGTTCGAGGCCTTGTTCGCGTTCATACTCAATAATGAATTTGCGACGCGTTTCATCTGTCGTGGAATTAGCGAGTACGGCTAAAACCTGATTCTGGATTTCGAGAAATCGATTTGTGAATTTCGCAACTGTTTCGTTTCGTCCTTGGAATCTACGCGAGCGTTTATCGCGGAAAACGCTAACTGGTTGTAGGTTACCGAACAAAATGCGTTATGAGCCGAATAATTTTTCGTAGGAGTCGGTCTCGTACTCCTGAAGTTCACGGGCCGCGTCACCAACGATTCGTTTCCCGATTATTAGTCGACGCAGATAGTCTTGACGCGTCACTTGTTGTCGCACACTTTCGATGGAAGCAATGAATCCTTCGACACCGATATTTTTTCCGTTGAATTCTTTTATTAATTCAATCGCCTCTTGTGGCGTTATTTCTTCAAACTGTTCCTCGGATATGACGCTGTTTGTTCGCGATCGTTGTTCGTGTCGTTGGTGTTCTCCGGATTCCGATTGCCGTTCGAGAACTCTGTTCACGGCGTCTTTGATTGATTCGTTTATTTTTGTGAGCGACATGTTACCTGTTTTCGTCGAGTCAGTCTCTGAATCGGTCGCGATATTCACGGGCTCGCGGTATTGAGTAAATTGGTTTTTACTCACCGATTTTTTGTACGAGTCCAGTGTTGAATTTGGTTGCCTTTTGCAGATTCTCGGTGTCGTCGATCGGTCCTATGTTCCCAGCAATGTTCAGTTGACCACCCCACACTTAGCACCAATTGTGGTGTCGCGAAGAGATAATTCGGGGTTTTTGTTATATCGAGTAGCCAACTGTTCTACAAAACGCGGTTTTAGGACGGAGGGACTCGGTAAACACGTTATTGAACTGCTCAAGACATTTATTCTTGTGTACAAAATCTGGCAGCGTAACAGTGTCGCACAGAGTTTCGGTGATTACTGACTCACGAAATAACGCGGGAGGCGCTTATATGGGATTGAACTGTGGGAAAATGGTAATAGTGAGGAGGAATTTTGGGAGAAGAGTCCAGAAATTTCGGCGGGAAAAGGGCGCACGTGTGGCTGTTTTCCTGGAAAGGCGCATAGCTGATTAGGCGAGGCGTGCGTCGAAAACAGGCGATAAAAAGGGACGTGGATAAGAATTTGAGAGGAATCTGGAAGCTTCGGCGAGAGACGGATACTTGTGTGACTGGATTCCGGGAAGAGGCGGTTGTTTAGATAGGTGCAGCGTGCATGGGAAACTAGCGATAAAAAGGGATTCGGGAAAAGTCACGTAGGCCACCCGAGTGGCGGTATTATGACGCAGGCGATAATAGCTGCGTTTAGGGGACCTATGGAGATGTAGTGCGGGGCGTCGAGCCGGACCGCAGGTCAGGAAGCAATAAATTAGGAATGCAGGCCCGTAGGCCAGAGGTACGAAGAGTCGGTGGAAAAGGGAAAAAATAGGTAGTGGACAGGGACTTGTTACAATACACATATTTTTCTTCTAGTAAGGGAATGAATCAAACAAAATGTTGATGTTTAACGTAAGGGCTAGGAATGGGCGATGTTCGGAAAAAACGTCGATGTTGAAATAATCGATTATTTAAAACATTGATTACGAACATCGATATTTACAAGAAAACATCGAAACATCGATTGTGTTGTACCCCGCGTACAACGATAATGTCGATTCACGGCATTATGCGAACATCGACGTACGCGCGCCGCGGCCAGCGGGCCGGCGGCAGCGCGAGCTGACAAGCAGGCGGGCGTGGGATCGCGCGGGGAGGCAAGCGATCGCGCGACCAGGCCAGCGAGCGTGCAGGCGAGCGTCGCCATCGCCTTACCAACCATACAGCTGAGTCAGGATTTCGGCATTCGGTGCAATACGCATACCGTATGGTATTGATGCATACGATACTCGGTGCATTCTCGATACCGAATGTAGAACAGTGAATACACTCAGCAAAAAAATTAAGGGAGCAGTTAAATTTTACCGTTTTTTCACTGATTTTTGAAGCGCTGTAAGTTTGTGAAAAATGGTCGAATCGTAATAAAACAAAATGCGTTTTAAAGCTTCATATCTCTAGTTTGAAAATCAATGCAGTCTTTTTTTTTTAAGCAACACGCTCGGCATGAACCTAAGGAATAGCGGGAAGGAAATTTTCTCAAATTTTTTGTCGTTTTCAAAGTCGTCCACGGGCACAAAAAATTTTTTTCTGGCTTTGTCAATACTGGGGCCCTTTAGCCTGGTTCTTCAGCTTCAAAATGGTGTTTTGTTCATCTCTGTGCGACCATTTGTCGCTGAGATATGGGCATTTAAAGGAAAAAGGAGCTTTTTTCGTAGATCATCAATATCTCATGAACTAATGATCGCACAGCGAGCTAAAGGTAGGTTTTGTAAAGTGGAAGAAATGCTCTAAAAGTACCTTCTGGTACTTTAGAGATTTTATTTTTTTATGTAACCTTAATATTGATTTGAAAAAGACCAAAAAAATGGACTTTTTCCCCGTTTTGGAAAATCCACGTCAACTTGGCAGATATTGCGATAATGACTCATGTTTTTAGGATTTTTTTTAGTTCAATACATGCCCAACGACCCCCCAAGCTTAAAAAATTTATGTGCTGAACCGTTGTTTTTTCCCGAAGCGTCAAAGTTTTATCAAAAATTAAAGGAACACTTATTGTTCCTTAAATGGCATTTAATGATGACTAAAATAAAAAAAAAACTTTTCCGTTGTTTTTCTCACGGTTTCGCAATAACTACTCTTTTAATCTTTGAAAAAGAGAAAAATTAAAAATTTTGAATTTTTTTGCTTAAAAACCGGTATTTTTCTCACAATTTCTTATGAACAATCTTTGAAATGAAAAACAAAAAAAAAAAAAAATGCCTACGAACTTTTTTTTTTCAGAAAAATTCAAAATTTTTAATTTTTCTCTTTTTCAAAGATTAAAAGAGTAGTTATTGCGAAACCGTGAGAAAAACAACGGAAAAGTTTTTTTTAAATTTTAGTCATCATTAAATGCCATTTAAGGAACAATAAGTGTTCCTTTAATTTTTTATAAAACTTTGACGCTTCGGGAAAAAACAACGGTTCAGCACATACATTTTTTAATCTTGGGGGGTCGTTGGGCATGTATTGAACTAAAAAAAATCCTAAAAACATGAGTCATTATGGCAATATCTGCCAAGTTGACGTGGATTTTCCAAAACGGGGAAAAAGTCCATTTTTTTGGTCTTTTTCAAATCAATATTAAGGTTACATAAAAAAATAAAATCTCTAAAGTACCAGAAGGTACTTTTAGAGCATTTCTTCCAGTTTACAAAACCTACCTTTAGCTCGCTGTGCGATCATTACTTCATGAGATATTGATGATCTACGAAAAAAGCTCCTTTTTCCTTTAAATGCCCATATCTCAGCGACAAATGGTCGCACAGAGATGAACAAAACACCATTTTGAAGCTGAAGAACCAGGCTAAAGGGCCCCAGTATTGACAAAGCCAGAAAAAAAATTTTTGTGCCCGTGGACGACTTTGAAAACGACAAAAAATTTGAGAAAATTTCCTTCCCGCTATTCCTTAGGTTCATGCCGAGCGTGTTGCTTAAAAAAAAAAGACTGCATTGATTTTCAAACTAGAGATATGAAGCTTTAAAACGCATTTTGTTTTATTACGATTCGATCATTTTTCACAAACTTACAGCGCTTCAAAAATCAGTGAAAAAACGGTAAAATTTAACTGCTCCCTTAATTTTTTTGCTGAGTGTATAAACAATGATTGCCGAAATTAGGGCAAATGCTGAGGTGTCTATTCTCTTACCTGTACATAAGGTCCAGAGATCAGACACTCGGCAGTCACAGTCGACTCCTGGAGCTGTACGGTTGGTCCGGGGTAAAGATCCGAGCAAGGGATTTTATCACATAAGGTCAGAATAACTTAATTATTGTGTTTTAATTAGAATGTGTAAACAATCCAAACATTGTTTAATTGAAATATATAAACAATCTAAACAAACCCAGAAGTAATAAATTATTGTTTCATATAAATGTTCGTGTATCACTTGGGTTCCAACCCTTAACTGGCTAAGTCCCAAAACAATTCTTGAGGTGAACCCTCAACGCCGGCGCTCGGAGTAGCTAACCGGGTTTCGGCGGTATAACAATTGTTTTCATCGACCAAAGAATATGCCATTACCGGGTAAAACAACCACAATTTGTAACCTTATTAATACATGATTTCGGGATAAATTCATTATTTACGTCCATTTTTATTGCAAAGTCATATACTTGAAGTCGGCCGTTCCATCCAGAGCTGCGCAATATTTCCTTAAACATTTTTTTCAGTTTCATCTGCGGTAGAGAGTCGTACTCAACAGGGCTATTTCGTAACTAGACGAGGCTAAAAAAATGGTCATCGATGTTCGGGCCATGGAGACTAGAGTAGAGGAGTCCGAACGCATATGTGATTCCTCCGAAAATGTGGTCGCGCAATCGTGTGAAGGCTACGGTTCCGAAATTCGCTGCCGCTGTCGCCTCAATCGTTGACGACCGAAGTGAAGTGCGCGTTTGGTGAATAGCTAATGATGTGAAGTATGCGCAGCGAAAGTGTACCGCCAAGTCGCCATTACCAGCCATTATTCTCCGCGTTCCGTACATTTCGATGTGTGACAGTGCGTAATTTGTGTTTATGGTATTATTATTCTTGATGTAGCTTTAAGTCACAACGTAAGTCACAACGTTAATGCATTTCCTCACGCGCGAAGCGAAGGATGCGAAAAAATGGCGGAATAAAAAAAAATGTGAAAAATATAAAATTAAAAAAGGAGCATTTTATTTCATAAAAATAAAATGTTCTATACTCGCGCGAGAAACTTAATTTTATGCAATCAATAATGTGTCTATTGTTTTTCATACATAAAAGAATGGGGAGGATACGTGCAGTAGACGGCTGTGACAGCGGTACGTATAAAAACTTGGCTCAACGGCAAGCTGCAGGTCTGGCGCCGATTGTGTTGTTCAGTATTCCAAAGGTAAATGGCTATTTTATATTTATTAGATTACATTAATACAACTTAAAAAAATGAAGTCGAGGAAAACACATTAATGTAAACTTTTCTTGTTCTTTTTTGTTTCGTTTATAGCGGAACAACGCCTTGAAAACGAAGTCGGATGCTTTGCGACGGAAGCTTCTGAAAACGGATTTCATCTGTGAACGACACTTTGCAGAGGACGATGTCATCAAGGTTGACAAAACAGTACTGCACGATGGTACTGTACATATCATCCCCCGGCAAAAGGCCAAGCTCGTGGCAAATGGTACGCCTATTACATCAATCACAGAAAAGGTAAGCAACTCTTCTTTTATGTATACTAAAAAAGGATATTAAAAAAGTTTAATTCATAGAACACGAAGATTTCGTTGCATGATAAACCGTATTTTTTATATATCTTGATTTATGTTTTGATTTTCATTCGTCGAAAAGGAATGCCGATAAATTCACGGAACTCTGAGTCTTTTTCAAAACAAATTATAAAGTCTTCATAATCGAGAGCTATATACGTGTGTATATACGTGTAATATCCTCGGCGCTGCTAAAGTGCTTGGCCATCGGCATCCCAAATAATGTTTGTTGTTCGTCGTCAGGTTCTCGGAATTCGAGAGTATTCTTAAGTTCTATTTGTTTTGATTATCGAGTATGAAGAGTTCAATAGGCATATTTGCCGTTCAGACGGACGCGTAGTGCGCACTCTGTTTCGAATTATGCCTGATAGGTATACACCAAACTCGATACACCAAATATCACAGTTATGATTCTGAAGTGTTCAATTAGAAGATATTCATCGGTAGACTTCGGCCCAGTAAGCTTAAGAGTTATTGTAGCTCTGGCAGCGCGCAGTTATATATGAATTCCACAGAAGCTCATCCGAAATTGAGAGTGAATACATTCAAAATTAAATTTTTGTTCTATGATATTTAAAAGATCTTTGTTTTAATTGCTCAATTGCAGATGTCATTCAATGCAGAGAATACAACGGCGGAGAGCCGAGAACTGGCCGTACAGCAACGAGATCTTCCTGAAATACAGCAACAAATGGAGCGGGAGGCTCTGCATCTTCAACAGCAGAGGAAACGAGATCCTCTTCAACTGCAGCAACAGATCGAACACGTTCCTCTGCAAGTACCGCCACATAGGGAACGCGATTCGTTGCAATTGCAAAAGCAATGCGAACCGCAGCAACAGCGTCACGATCACGAGCAAATACTTGAAAATCGTGAAAATATGCAGATGAATCATCGCGAGCACATCGTCCAATCGCAATCGAACAATAATTTGCTTCTCGACCTCCCGCCGACTCCGAAAGTTTCGTATCCAACGGCTCGCGAGTCGCCGAACACCCAGTCGCTTCGTTTCGAAAGAAAGCAAAGACAAAATCACGCAATAAATTTTAATTTGTTTATCTTGTGCAAAAATCATTCATTTTCGTTACATATTGGAGATATTTTCAAATTTGTCTACAAAAATTTCTCACATTTTTTTTTCGCCTCGACTCTTTTCTCCTATGAAACTCTGTAGAATTAATTTTACATCGATTATAGTGAATGGTTGAAGTTTGAATGTGCAGCGTAGTGTTTAACATTGTGGGTCTCACTAAAATTAACGATAATCGATCTTCGAACTGCATGTCCATATTTGCGGTTTCAGAATAATACAAAGATATATCGGCCGTCGATAGGCTAAGGCGCTTTCGCATCGCCTTAAAAGAAATGTCGCAGTGAAAGGGTTAGAACCATCTGTTCTTTATTTGTTACCCTTTCTACGACCGATCGATCTTGTACTGACCGATTCATACACATGTAACGAATAGTATTCACGCTACTTTGTAATTAGAAAAAATTGTTTTTCATTTATCAGTCTTTCTCATCGGCAATTTGTACGCATCGACGAATCTTCGCGTAGAATTTTATTTAATATGAAATGTAAATCGGTGATATTGTGGTTTTTACTGCAGCCGAATGTCGAATTCGGATTTCTTCGGATTGGGTGTCCGCGAAAGTGAAACGAACGCGACTGTGAATCATGAGCTCCCGAACGTAGTTTCGGCCGATAATGGAACTACCGAGATGATATCAGAATCACCTATGGATATACAGGTATAATTGAAGGGCTCAGTCTACTGTGACGGCATGAAAAATCGTTAATTTTCACAACTTCTTTTTCGATACATAAAATATAAATATTGTGTTTCAAAATATTTCAGGAAAACGTTGAGTTCAATGTACCTGCAGATGCTGATACTAACGCGGACGCGGATGGTTCCTGGACAGACGTTTGTTCACCGTTCACTGTCGATAAAGTGTTCGATTGTTTGAGAGCGGTAACATTACTGCCTCAACGATGGTGCTGGATGTCAAACGTCGGGATGAAGAAAGCAGTGTTTTCTTGCAACTTGATACATATACACAGACACCGAGTGCACGCGTAGTGCTATACAATGATCTCTCCGTAACGGTAAGAATATTTCACTCGACGTACTTCATTTAATTTCATTCTCACAGAGAACAATTTCATAGTTAAAATAAAATCAATCATTAATGACATTTTTCAATAACGGAAAACTTTACGTTACCGTTTGAGGAAAGAATATCCTACAATTACAATTTGCAATTAACATTTTTTCCCAAAGGTTCAGACAGCCAATGAGAAAGTGAGTATGGAGCTCGACGAAACAATCACGTCTGTTGACTCGCTGGAAAAGATTCTCAAGAACATCAACAAACAAGTAATTTGCTGTGGTACTGGGATGGACGAAGAAAGGTAAATAAGAATCTAATATTTGATAGCGTTCGCATTATTTTTTTAAGCCCAGAATTTTTTTTTCTTGCAAAGTTGGAAAGTATTTCGTATGGTCTTGTTATTTTATTGTTTCATGTAGGCTCTTGTTATAGTTTTTAAAGAATCATGTAACATTCGATCGATGAAGACTTATATCACATTGAAAACGATTTTTTAATTTATATTATTCGATTTAGCTAACTGTGCAGTTAAAATGTCACACGCGTTATCGTATGCTGCTCTCTATAGTTAAAGGGAGTCCCCATCGCAATAACAACGATGGCAGGAGTACGGACGTAATTTGTCGCAATGATACTCGTAGTATTTATTCAAGAGTACTAATAGTTTCTGGTGACTAAAATATAATCTCCACTACGTACGTTATTTATATCTTGCCTGTTTTAATGAATTTCGGTTATCTCGTAATTTATTTAGAAGTAGCAAATAAAATATCATTATTTTCATCACAGTGGTTCAAAAACTCCCACTTGACTCCCGTATAATGAAATTAATTTTAACATTTTGTTTTGTTCCTAATAGTCGAACCGAATCTTGTCTCGGTATTGTGCCGCTCAACAAATACAAGAGGCACGTTACTACACCCAGATGTCACTTTTGTCAGAAAGTAAGGACTCGAATACAAAACCGCGAAAACAAACGCCAGACAAACCCGAAGGTTCTGTGCGCTCGGTGGAAACAGAAAGCCACCAGAAATCGCCGAGTATGCAAGCGCCTACACAAGAAGGTAAGTTTTGTTAGCGTCGAGAAGCGTTCGCGTATGTCGGAGTGCGCGGTCGGTGAGTGAGAGCGCGTGAGAGGCGAAACCGCGAGGGGTACGAGGCGGGGGGGAAAGAAATCCCGCGCCGCGGAGCGACCCGCGAGTCGGAGCGTGAACGAGCTCGAGAACGGACGCATATACGAGACAGAGAGAGCGAGAACGAGAACGGCAGTGAGCGAGCCACGAAGCGCGAGCGAAATACGGAACGGAGAGCGATCGAAGCGAGCACGTACGAGCGAGAGTGTGCGAGAACGACGAAGCGAATGTGCGCGCGCCACGACGGGTGCGCGAGAACGTGTGAGTGTGATTTAGCCTAAAAAGACATTGTTAATTTTCCCAAGGCGTTACGAGAGTCTGTTCTACGATTTATTTTGTTAATCTGCCGGCGAGACGGCGAGTTGGCCGACCGAGCCGAATAAAGATTATAATTTTCTTGCATACGAGTACTGGATGTACGAGTTTCAAATATTCCCGCCACGCCCTCACAACGACAACGAACGGGGAGTCGACGTCTGCCCCCTGTCGTTAACACTTCAGAAGTGGGATGTGAACATTGTGCGTGCGTAAAAAGACTAAGAAAAGCGACGGAAAAATTCGAGGAGCACGCGAAACCGTTTCAGCTCGAACACGCGGTTTCGAATATTCCGGTAACGAACTTTTTTTTTCTCATGACTACGTTTCGGGCACCGCATAGTTCTATTGTGTCGCGCGGTGTAAACAAACAGTTCCGAGAGCGCGAATAGACCGAAGGTGAATAGGCAGGGACAAGTGTGATGGTGTTGACGCGCAGTGCGGACGCGAATACGAGTGGCCGTACAACCGGTGAATCGAGTACCGGGAATCGCGGAAACAACAACATGCAGAGGACGCCGAACTACGGCAGCTGCGGTGGTAATCAAAATCGATCGCTGGCTAGCCCAAATAACCACAACCTCGGAGTCAACCCTCTCTACGACGGGATCGGAGCGACCGGTGAGATTCAAAATAGAGGCGATGGGCCGCCGCAGAGCGAGCTACCGCCCGTCGGTAACGCCCGACGTTCGCTGGAGTTACCACCAGTGCTTACGCCGCACGTAGCAGCCTGTAATGCAGGGACGCCAGGGGCCGGTCAAGTACCGAGCGCGTTTACTGTGCCGCCGCCGGCATATGGACAGCCGTCGATAACGCAGTCAGCCCACGGGTTAATTACCGGGACGATGCTGCGCGTGCGGGTGGACCCATCGATACAGGCGAGCGGTGCGGGTACGCCGGCATCGCAGGACCCATCGCAACTGAGACGCGATAATTACGCTGCCTACGGAGATCACTCGTTTCCGCCAGGGGAGAACGCCAATGCGCACATGGGTTATGGGCGACCACCACCGGCGTATACGCAGAGGAGTCAACAACCGTCGCCCACACCAGTCGATCTCATGAACTTGATGTTCCAAGAGAACCAGCGACGCGACGCGATGTTCGAGAGGGTTATCCAGTCGCTCGCGCAGGGAGGATACGCACAGTCCCCGAACCAGCAGGCGATGTGCTACCAGGTTATGCCGGACCTGTCGAAACACATCGAATCGTACGACGGCGAGGGAGGAGGTTCGAAGGCGCGCGAGTGGATACGAACCCTGAACGGGATGCGGACGCTGCATCACTGACCCGACAGCATCGCCCTCGAGACAGCCAGAATGCACCTCACAGGAGGGGCCAAATCCTGGTATCGTATGCATTCGAACGAATTTAATACCTGGAACGCTTTCCAGACCGAGTTCCGTCAGACTTTTACGACGTATGAGAGTCACACGGCGAGATGGCAGCGGATGATCGGTCGGATCCAACAAAAGGGTGAAGCGACGCAGACGTACTACCACGCCAAGATCCACCTGTGCTCGGAGTTGGGTCTGGGGGTGCGGGTTACCAAGGAGCAGGTGCTGGTCGGTCTTTGGTCGAAGGATGTGTGCAGCACGATGGCAGCCCGAGAGCATCACAACCTCGCCGACCTGTACCACGACATTGTCAGCTACGAGCAGCTCGAAGAGCAACGTATCAGCCGAATTCGAGGTGGGTATGCCGCTAACACGACAAAGGCAAAACCAACTTCCCCCACTAAACCGTCCACGCAGGAAGCAGCTCCTGCCGCAGCAGCTGCGACAGCTCCAGCCAAAAATCCGGACACACGGTTGCCTGTCAAGAATGAAGCGGGGGAATTCAAGTGCTACAATTGCAACAACTACGGTCACTTGTCTCGCGAATGTCCCGAACCGAAACGTCCATTAATTTGTAAAAATTGCCAGCAGACGGGACACACGCAGCGCCATTGTACGGTACCAACGCCTTCCACATCCGGAGCCGTGCAGCGGATTGACGGACCACAACAGAACGCTGTGGCAAAATACCTGAAGACGGCGACCGTCAACGGGCGAACACTGAGAGCGTTCGTGGATCCAGGTAGCTCGGAGTGTACGGTAACTGCCATGACCGTGCTGCGAGAGGGATTCACCATGGAACCCGAGCTAACCGAGCTTCGCAGTTTCGGACCGGACCACTACAAGGTCATTTCGCCCGGGATAGTTCGAGCTGAGGTCACGCTCGACGACGTCACGGTCCGCGACGTAGCAATGCGGATTGTACCCGACGACTCCCAGGGCACGCCAATTCTGGTGGGCCGTTCGTTTACGGACGCACCCAATGTCAACTATCACAAGGTTGGAGGACAGTTGGTCTTTATGGTCGCCGAGAGCGACCCGCTCAATCACCTGGAAGCGACCGAAGAACGGACGACGCAGGTGGACGCGGCCGAAGCCGTCGAGGTACCACCGCATTCGGTCAACTTCGTCCGAGTGGTCAATCCAGGCGGCGAGTGGACGCTGCCGGTCTTCAATCCGGGCGACCGCCAACTCAGCATCGAGAAGGGACGCACGGTCGTACGCAGGGAACTCGCAGTCGTTCCCGTGCGAGTCCAACAACCGCTACGCAGCCCGATTCGTCGGGAAGACCTCATCGTGGGACCGAATAGGCCGGAGGCGGAGATCGAAGATTTGCTCGGTGTGGTGAACGAATTCAGAGACTGTGTGTCGACGGATATTAATGATCTCGGGTGTACGGACTTGATCGAGATGGACATTGTGGAAATGCCGAACAGTAGACCGGTTTATTCGAAACCATATAAAGCGAGCAACTCCGAACGCGAAAAAATCAAAGAAATTGTAGATGAGTGGAAGAGAGAGGGAATCGTAACCGAGACGCATTCCCCCTACGCGAGCCCGGTTTTACTCGTTACAAAGAAAACCGGAGAATCACGGCTGGTCGTCGATTTTCGACGTCTCAACCAGCAAACGGAGAGAATGAACTTTCCATTGCCAGATATAGACGATCATATCGCGCGGATCGGAGATGCTCACCTCTTTATCACGTTAGATCTGGCTCACGGGTACTTGCAGGTCCCACTCACAAAAGCCGCGCGTGCGAAAACAGCCTTCATCACCCCGGACGATACTGGCGAATTTACTCGAATGTCATTCGGGCTGATGAACGCGCACTTTTATTTTTCGAAGCTAATGCAGCGTGTACTGGGTCCCTTGCGAGAAGATTCGATTTTGTTCTACCTGGACGATGTGCTTATTCCGGGGAAAAATTGGAGCGAAAGCATTAGAAGCATTACGACACGCCGGGTTAACGTTAAAGCTAGCAAAGTGTCAATTCGCGATGGAACGGATCACGTACCTCGGGTACATAATTTCGAAAGACGGGATTGAACCAGGAACAAACAAATTGCAGGGAATAGTAGAGTTTCCGAGACCGACCGACGTGCGCGGAATACGACGATTTCTGGAATTAACGGGGTTTTTTCGTAGATTCGTCCCGCGCTTCGCCGAGCGAGCAGAGCCGCTCAGTAGATTGTTAAAGAAGGGCCAAGAATTCGTGTGGGGCGAGGACGAAGAGCGCGCTTTCCTCGATCTGAAGGGAGCTCTCGCCGAGAGCCTCGTGTTGCAAATGTACGATCCGCGACGCCGTACCGAATTGCACACGGATGCGAGAGCAGTCGGCCTCGCGGCGATGCTCATGCAGGCGGACGACGCCGATCAGCTGCGGCTGGTGTACGCGATCAGTCGACGAACGAACGCGGCGGAGCGAAATTATCATTCCTCGAAACTGGAACTGTTAGCAATTATCTGGGCAATCGCGCGCTTGCGTCCGCTAATTGTTAACTTACATTTCAAGATCGTCACCGACTGCCAGGCGCTGGTATATCTCTTCGCGAATAAAACGAAGAAGCCACAGATTGTGCGGTGGTATACCCAGTTGGGCGAATACGATTTTGACATCGAGCACCGAGCGGGCGAAAGAATGGGTCACGTGGACGCGCTGAGCCGAGCGCCCGTAGATTCGCCGAATGACGCGACCGAGCTGAGCGAGATCGCCGATGCAGTGTACACGATTGTGAGCATCGACGACGAAATTCTAATGTATCAAAGTGCGGATGAGAAACTGAGTAGGAAGTGCGAAATTTTACGAAAACCGGTGCGCGAGCGTAACGCACACGAAAAGGTGGAAGTGCGCGATTATGAGTTGTCGAACGGACTGTTGTTTAAACGTGATCACGAGCGAGCGCTCTTCGTGATACCGCGCGCGATGCGAAAGAGCCTCGCGGTAAAATATCACGACCTCCAGAGTCATATGGGTACAGACAGAACGCTGGCGAAAATGAGAGAGAAATATTTCTTCCCGGGAATGCGGAAAACAGGCGGGCCTTATGCATCCCATCGTCCCAGGGAAAAGACCGTTCGAGACGGACAACATCGATCACGAGGGGCCGTTCGTGTCTAGCACACGCGGCAACAAGTATATTCTCGCGATAGTGGACAATTTGACGAAGTAAGTGGTGATGAGAGCCGTGCGCGACACCACGACACGAGCAGCGATGCGAGTTCTCGACGAATTCGTCTTAGATTTCGGCGCGCCTCACCGGATAATCTCGGACAGGGGAACGTGCTTCACGTCCGGAAGATTCGCGGAGTTTTGCAGCCAACACGGGATCGAGCACGTATTAAATTCGCCGAGACATGCTCAGGCGAACGGACAGATCGAGAGGATGAATCGCACAATCCTACCTGCCGTGCAGGCGAGCGTGACGCACCCTGACGGACGCGATTGGGACGTGCGGATCAGGACGATCCAACGGGACCTGAACGAGGCTCCGAACAAGAGTACAGGCATCAGCCCATTCAAAGCTTTGTACGGGTACAGCTCGAGCCACGACGAGGGGCCGCTGCGAAGAAGTATCCCCGACGGCGAGAACGAGTATCGGCTACCCGAAGAAGTCCAACGCGACGTGCGAGAAAGTATCGAGCAGGCCCAACAGCGCAGCAAGCATCGCTACGATCGGGGGCGACGCGAGGTGAAGTACGCGGTTGGCGACATCGTGTACATGAAGACCGTGCCGGTGTCCACCGGAGAAAGTACGAAGTTGCAGCGACGTTTCCGAGGACCTTTGGTAGTAACGAAAATACTACGAGGAGATACGTACGGGATAGTCGACCTCAATCCCGCGGATAAGTAGCGCAGGTATGTCGCGACCGCTCACGCGAGCCAGATAAAGCTCTGGGTACCGGACGAGGATGAAGGACCGGATAACGAGAACGAAGGATCGGACTACTTGAACGACGACAGCGACGACGCAGAGCGCGACGAGGGAGGAACCCGACGCGGCAACGACATCGAGTCGGACCACGAAAGCGGGCACGAGGGGAGAGTCGACCCCATGGATGGAGTGGACAGCGGAGAGCACGCCGACGGTAATCACGTGGGCGACAGCCCAGAGGACGACCATCGGAAGGACGATACCGGGGTGTCGCCAGCCGGCGAACCCGCCGAGACGGAACAGGACGTTGCAAGGGCAACGGCCGCCGAAGTGGAGGGACGACCAAAACGAGACCGAAGGCTGCCGCAACACCTTCGGGATTACGTGCTGGACCAGTCGCTCGAGGACGAGCGATAATAGGATGGCCGAGTGTTAGCGTCGAGAAGCGTTCGCGTATGTCGGAGTGCGCGGTCGGTGAGTGAGAGCGCGTGAGAGGCGAAACCGCGAGGGGTACGAGGCGGGGGGGGGGGGGGGGGGGGAAGAAATCCCGCGCCGCGGAGCGACCCGCGAGTCGGAGCGTGAACGAGCTCGAGAACGGACGCATATACGAGACAGAGAGAGCGAGAACGGCAGTGAGCGAGCCACGAAGCGCGAGCGATATACGGAACGGAGAGCGATCGGAGCGAGCACGTACGAGCGAGAGTGTGCGAGAACGACGAAGCGAATGTGCGCGCGCCACGACGGGTGCGCGAGAATGTGTGAGAGTGATTTAGCCTAAAAAGACATTGTTAATTTTCCCAAGGCGTTACGAGAGTCTGTTCTACGATTTATTTTGTTAATCTGCCGGCGAGACGGCGAGTTGGCCGACCGAGGCGAATAAAGATTATAATTTTCTTGCATACGAGTACTGGATGTACGAGTTTCAAATATTCCCGCCACGCCCTCACAACGACAACGAACGGGGAGTCGACGTCTGCCCCCGTGTCGTTAACAGTTTTAACCCTAATTCCCAACTTTTATTCTTGCGGAGCCTTCAAGTTCAAACGACTCATCTAGCGCTCATATATTAAATCACTCGACACAATAGTTTGCTACAACATTGTCCAATGTTTTTAATGTTAAGTTACCAAATTATACTCGTTGAGTATGACATTCACGCACTGCTTTCAACGTTAAGGCTAAATTTCGGAATCGTTCACGGATCATATCTTAGACCGAATAGAATCGATGATAGGAATGTACGACATCGATTTCATAATTTTTAAAAAATATTCACAATCGTTGCAGTCGTACAATGTATAAAGAAGTGCCTACAAAACACGTGGCGTTTATGAAAAATCTGCTTTCTAATTCATTATGATCGCGTTTAATATTTAATAATTTATTTTATAACTTAATAATTTCAGGCACTGTTTGCATTGCTTTAAAATGTTTATAATCAAAACTTTTTTCATTACCGTTATAATTTTATTGTTTATTATTAACAGTGAGTTAAACCCTACCGAGTGTGAGAGTGACATATTGTCGCTCACATGGCGTTGTAAGAAAGAAACACTCGGAGAGGTGTTTGGGATTGCGTTATGTATGAATTGTTACGTCAAATTTGTCGTTGATTTTACTCGAGCGACAAGTTTACACGTATTAGTGCGGTTCAGCGTGATTACCCGTGCTCTGGTCAAGAAGGAAGGCTCCTCCCTATACCACATCCGACGAAGTACACTAAGCGCGCAAGCTCTGTTTCGAGTCTAACCTTTCGGAAAATTACTCGGGGACGAGCTGCGAATGCTTCTCCAAAGGGAATTTGACTGAGGTCTGAGATGATGATGATGTGATGATGGCTCGAGACAATGCGCGGATGATATTTCACCGATATAATTAAAAATTTCACTTACCCTTTTTTGTATTGAGCTGGATGCTGATGCTGCAGATGGAAAGGACACGATCGTAAAGAAACGGTGACACTGAATTTAAGAATGCAACCGTCGAATTTTATTCGTAAAACGAGGAAATTAAATAAACCGATTTTTCTCAACAAAGAATGTTAACATGTAATTAATCGTGATGATGTTCACAAAAATCGGCACCTCGTGGTGTAACAAAATTCAGAGTTCGGATGTACAAATTTCTCGAAATACGAAGCGTGCGAAATTATAAAATAAAATACAAAAATGGTCGATGCCCGAGAATACAAACTGTAGTCTTATCTAAGTCTATGAACTCCTAAGTCCCCGTTTAG
Source organism: Pimpla rufipes (assembly GCA_963932165.1). Classification (NCBI taxonomy): domain Eukaryota; kingdom Metazoa; phylum Arthropoda; class Insecta; order Hymenoptera; family Ichneumonidae; genus Pimpla; species Pimpla rufipes. The sequence goes on from OZ010635.1 coordinate 1,492,486, forward strand.
GACAAAGGTTCGAATTACGAAAAATGAAAATCTTGGCGAAGAACGGAATGAATCTAAGTCCGCGGTCGGATTAAAATTCGATGATGATTGAAGCTCGAAATTGTCTAAGTCCGCGTTACGATTTAAATTCGGATCTGATTTTCTTCAAAGTCCGGGTTATGATTTAAATTCGGAGCTGATTTTCTTCAAAGTCCACGATATGATTTAATTTCGAAGCTGATTTTTTTCTAAGTCCGCGGTCGATTTAAATGATTTTTTCTAAGTTCGTGATCGATTTAAATGATTTTTTCTAAGTCCGCGATCGATTTAAATGATTTTTTTCTAAGTCCGTGATCGATTTAAATGATTTTTTCTAAGTCCGCGTTCGATTTAAATGATTTTTTCTAAGTCCGCGTTCGATTTAAATGATTTTTTCTAAGTCCGCGTTCGATTTAAATGATTTTTTCTAAGTCCGTGATCGATTTAAATGATTTTTTCTAAGTCCGCGATCGATTTAAATGATTTTTTTCTAAGTCCGCGGTCGATTTAAATGATTTTTTTCTAAGTCCGCGTTCGATTTAAATGATTTTTTTCTAAGTCCGCGGTCGATTTAAATGATTTTTTTTCTAAGTCCGCGGTCGGGCAGAAATTCGTCGTTAATTCGATTTTAAAGTTTCGGTCTATGCTCGGGCAGAGATTCGACGTGGGTGGATCTAATTTTCGGGGCGCACTGCATGCTTGTCGATTCTCTTTTGTCTTTTTATATGATTGGGACCTTCGATTGAGAGATGGTAGGGGTAGTGGTCTACGTGGTCTTTGACTCCCTATCTCGTACTAGAGGAGGACACCGCACCTCGCAGGTCGCGCGCGGCTCCGCGCGTGGCTCGTGACCCCGCGCCTGTCCCTTGCCCTCGCTCCACCTTCACGACTTCCTCTTTCGTCAATGTCTTCTCGATGTTTCGCCCAGGCGTTCACGCTTTTCGTTGAAACGATTCAGTTGTTGCCTTATTTGGACTTCTTCGCTTATAAGCTTATAAGTTTGCTATAGAGTACATTGTCTGAGTCCTCGAATTTTTAACAAGATCGCATTGACCCGGATTTGAATTTTACAGACTGTAATTTCTCGAATTTGTTGTAGAAAGTTCATCGCTTGTCGTTGCTAATACGTGTTATTACAAATTTTATATAAAATTGCAGCTTCATATTCTCGAGGGGACGTATCTTGACTTTCTTAATTATTCTAATTGTGCGAATCCCAATTTATAAATTGTTGAACCTTTCACCCTTTTGTTTATATTAACAAGTATACTTCCAAATGTTATACTTTTCAAAAATTATCCGTATTTAAATGTATGAATCCCGATTTTATAAACTTATTAATCCCTTTACCATTTTCTTATGTTAACAAATTATCATGTCGAATGTTATAACCTTTAAAAGTTATTCATATTTAAATGTATGCGTCCCGATTTTATAGACTATTAATTCTTTCCCCATTTTCTTATGATAACAAATTACCGTTTTCTTATGTTAACAAATTCTCATGTCGAATGTTATATTCCTTACGGTTGTTCGTAGGCTTTTTAATCATTTTGCCTCGTTATCTTACGGGGCTCCGTCTTTTGAGTTCCAAAGGTTCTTTGAGACATTGATTATTTCGTCTCGTGGCATCCTCTTATTCTTTTAATCTGTGCATTTACGGGGGTCTTCAAGAAAAGCGGAGGAATAGTTTTTATTACTTGGCCAAATTATAATTCCGTCATGTTCAAATCATGATTTCCGAGGCAAAAAATGCAACGACGATTTTGGTGGACCGTAGGGCATTCACCCGGTGTCCCCAATAATCTTCGAGCTCTCAGGGCTAAGTAGAGTTCTTTTATTTCCCTTTCTTGTGATCACAGGCGGGCTCGGCTGCAACGAGTGATCGAGGATCGTTGAGAGGCGTGGTCAAGCAAGGCCCGCGGCTGGCGGTCGATAACCGATCCGCCCGCTGCCTCTAGTTTCGTCTATCCCCGCTCGCTCGAGGGGCGTAGGTGACACTTTCTAGAGAGCTAGGTGTTCCGAAAAATCGGGCCCTGTTGTACCATCATCCGCACTCTTTTACCTCGACTTTTACCTCGACTGCCCCAGCGCTATCTGTCAACAGATTTTGTAATTTCCGGGGCCTGCGGGGACCGTTGCTCGTATTATTGTCTACCGAATGCCCCCTTTCACCTGAAGTCTCGAAACTCATGACTGAACTATGGGTGCGTTTGTGCGAGTAGCACGAAGTTACGGCCTGACGTAACAGAATATTTAGCTACGAATGTTAATCGTGTTTGTGACATCATTCGAAGATTCTGTAAAGACAGTCACTGCAGCCCATATGCAACCTTTCAATGACCGATAATCACGCGATTCTCAATTCACGATCTTGATTTTTAGAATCATGAAAAGATCAGCACTTCGACGTTGTTGCCAATATCGAAATAGACGTTTGTTTAGTGTTAACATGCAGCTACGACCGTTAGCGTACCCAGTAGTTCTCTGCTTTTCATCTGGCGGCATTGACTTGAGTCGGAACTGTACCATGTTTTAAATTTTCACAAAAAGAGATCGTGCTGTAATCACTTGTTTCATACCATTTCACTGTTATTCATCACATATGGGGTGTACATATCCTTTCTACACGTTCATCCCATAATTTTTATTTATCTTTGACTATAGGTAAAATCTTTAAGACAAAGAATTGTCGAAGCTCACGAAAAATGTGCTGCTGTCGAGAAGGAAGCTTTGCAGGAAGCGATTTCTGCATTGGATCCTGCTCAACAAGAAGCAGTTATCGCGTGCTTCAGCAACTCGAAAGTGGCATGCGCGACTCAGCGGCGATATCGTATAGATTGGGTGTACGAGTGTTTGCTAATGCGCATTAAAAACAGCAAGCTCTACGATCATCTGCGATCCCGGAACATCCTACTGTTACGTCCCGCGATTTTCGGGACTACACGAATTAAAATCACAAGAATTTCTCATGCGAATGGATGGAGAAAGGAAAGAAACAGGGAACGAGCACAGTCGAGAGCGCACACACACAAGAGTCCCGAATGTATGAGGAATGATGTGTAGCCTGATGACCACGGGCAAAGGAGTCCGAGCGCAGGCCGGCACGACTTATCTTATCGGATATAGGGTCGGGTGTCCATGCGTTCGGAAGCTCGAGAGAATGGTTAAGGCACGTGCGGGCAAGTGATTGCTTGCAAAACCGTACAGAACGGATCTATTGGGTGTCTCAAAAGAATATTTTCCTGGCATTCATTCTTGCGTGAGAAATCGGGGGTAAAATATTACAATTAATTAAAAATAAAGGAGTAACGGCGGGGTCTCGATGATGAAAGATGAAGATAAATTTTGTTTATTAATGATTTATTTTGATGGGTCAGGTCGAGACAATTCTTAAGAAGAAATTAGAAAAATAGGGATAAATAATAGAACTTAGAAATTAAGTATTTTTAGTTGCTGGAGATTAAGAATTTATGATAATTATCAATGCGATCACCCAGTATCTGCTAGGGTAATGTAATTAGAATAAGCAGTAGACAGATAAGAAAGAATTGATCGAGCAGAAATCAACCAGAGGTGTGAAACAATACACCATCCGGTGCGAATAAAACGCCAACCCACGACGCAGAATTACCACCCAGAAGCAGCAGACGAACAACGAAACACCTCGCTTAGCAACATCCCCACCAGGACAAAGGAGGACGGATAAAGTCACGTAACATCACGATCGTCAAATCAGAGGGAAGGAAGGAGGGATGAATGCAAGAAGACTACATGGAAGGGATCGCCGGCGATTCGAGGGACGTTTTATGAAAATATAATTCATTATCAAACGAAAATAACTTTTCCTTGATTGATTATTAATATTCTGGGGAATCATACGTTTACTAGTATTTTTTTAAAGAGATTATGTGAAATAAAGAAAAAAAAGTAACTAATTAAGTAATTATTTATAATCAAGAATTTAGTTAGTGAAAAACATCTGTAAAACTTTAAATTAAAGCAAGGAAAAATTTGTATAAATATAATAGAATTTAGAGCGGGAGGAATGCGACGAGTGGTTGGAATAACGGGAGTGCGAGGGAGTGCGATGTGAATGGAGCTGTTGGGAATGAAGAGTGTGGGGGCGGTAGTGCGAGCGACGCACCAGTTGACCGCCACGCGCCAAGACAGTGGGAGTGCGAGAGAGAGGGATGTGAGTAGGACAGTAAGACTGAAGCGTGAGGGGACGGTAGCGCGGGCGACGCGTCGCCTGGCCGTAGCTCGCCAAGAAAAGGGGAATGGGTTGGAGAGAATGACGCGTAAGGGGACGATAGGGCAGGTAATGCACTGCTCGACCGTTACTCCCTCCAAAAGACAACAGCGGGGAAATATCGATCGAGGAGGTTATTTAAGGAGCCGAAAAAATCGGGGCAGCTCATTAATATTCCGGACCAGATTTGCCATCGTGAATAAAATTCGTTGTCATTTCGTCCGAATTTTCGAAAAATATCAGAACTCAGAAAAATCTGTAAAACTTGAGCATTATACAAATTAAAATACGGGAAAACGGAATTCCGAAATATCGGGCGTCGAAATTGATTCCGAATCGGGAGTTTACCGGGCAATTCGTTCAGAGAAAAAAAAAGAAACATTTAAAACCTTTTACGAATATTTTAATAAAAAAATCTGTGAACATTTAATCGAGAAACTCTGAGAATATTTTAAGTAAAAATTTGTGAACATTTAATAGAAAAACTCTGTGAATATTTTAAGCAAAAATTTGTGAACAACCACCGATAAATTGTGAACGATTAATTGGAAATATCTGTGAAAACTATAAACCACTCCTTGTTAAAATTTGTGAACCTTGAAGAAATTTAATTTTTGCAACGTTTTCCCGCTCAAATAAGCGAGGAAAAATAAACATTTATTCAACAAACATCAAAATCGTCTGTCGTGTACTTTCATCGGTATCCTTCGTCGCTGCTCCTTTCTTACAACGATCTGTGGGGGAAGTTTGGAGAACGGACGGCACCGACAGCGGATTTTCGTCAACTTATACTGGTACTTCAACGGCTTTTCGGGAACTTCCAATTAGCTTTCATTTGTGTCGATTGAAATCACAGGGGTAAGTGTACTTTCTTTATTTTATTTAGTGTGTTGAAAATATTTTCAAGTCAGAACTACTTTTTCAAGTTCCTTCCCGAGCTTTTGCCTGAAAGGGTAGGCTCTAAACGGAACACCTTCGTGTTTTGCCGAGTCACAGCGATACCACAGTGTAATAGGGGGAGATCTTCTTCCCTTTGCCTTTATATCATTTGTGTCTCGAAAATTGCAATCCACAACATAACACTACCCCTTCCCTGTAGAGACACGTTAAACAAATATATCCAAAAATTGTGTACTTCGTATGGATTTCAACAACCTGTCTTCGAGTGTTTAAAATTGAAAGCTTCAAGAATGGAATCTGTCGAGAAAAGGGGTATCACGTCAAGTGGTTTTTATTCTTCAGCCGCTTTGAATGTTACCCTCTACAATTTGACACGCCTTCTTGTACTTCTAGTAATCGAGCTCTATTTTCTCATTCAATGATCGCATGAGCGTAATGAACTCCAAGATCTTCAGTTCGTAACCGCCCAACGCTTTAACTTATGCCAGAAATCGTTAACGTTACTGTTACAAAGTACATCTCAACGCCCTATCAGTAATAGCTATAGCTATACAACGAAATAGAAAATTCCTGATAGCTTTTGCAATAACTCCTCCGACTTACTAACATACTGTTCGAATATAACTAAGCGTGCAGCTATCGTAAACAATTTTCGATGTAGAAAAGAATAGATATGGACTGTCCATCAAACAATGTTAATATTGCAAGGGTCAAGACGTTTTCCAAACTAATTATTTGGTTAGACACTTTTTAATTTCGGCTAATATGATTTTTTTCGGCTGTACGATTATTGATATCAAATTATTAATTCAATATCTAATTATCCATTGTATACAATACCGAAGACATTCACAAATTGCCCTAGCAACTTTTATAACTGCGAGAAATAGTTGGAAATTATTGTGAAATGTTTATTCTGAATGACTAAAAAAAATCCAGCCCGGCCAGTGCTTATCTGCTCTTCTCTACATATTTTTTGTTGTACAACTTTTCGACGCCTTTGTAGAACTTTCGCCTTTACTGTAGAACTTTCGCCTTTACTGTAGAACTTTTGCCTTTAGTATAGAACTTTCGCCTTTGTAGCGCGCTTATCAATTTGGATCGACAGCTTAAATAAAATTCTGTGAATTTGATAAAGTGAATCTCGTAACAATGAAAACCTATTAATTCGTTGTCAACGAATTAATTCGTTGTCAATGATTTAATTGTTTATTCATTCTGTATTTGCTGGAGGAAACTCAAGTAGCACAAATTGCAGATTCAATTAACATCCCAATTTACCTCTACAGGTACGCTTCTTATCGATGAAATGTCCATCAGTGAAGCGATTAATTTCGATCGAAAAACAATGGAGTTCAGCGGCTTCGTAGATTTGGGAGAGCATACTCCAATCGGGCTGCAAAATGAACGAGCTGATCATGCGTTCGTTTTTATGTTTCAACCCTTCCGAGGCCTATGGGTCCAAGCGCTCGGATGTTTTTTAAGCAAAAATAGCGTTACCAGTCAGATACTGCACAAGCTCATACTTGAGTGTTTAATGAAGTTGGCACATTCGGGATTCCACGTTGATGTCATAACAATGGATGGAGCGCAATGGAACAGGGGTGTGTGGAAGCTGTTCGGTATAAAAGATGGTACATTCAGTTGTCAACACCCTTGCGACGATAAGAGGCGGCTATGGATGATCTCAGACTTTCCGCATTTGATAAAATGCTTTCGTAACGGTATCATGGCTCCGAAAAACGAACATTTTACGGTTAGTTATTAATGATCGTTTATTTTAGTATTTTTAGTATAGGAATGCCTCATAGAGTTTTCAAGTAAAATCCTTATCAAGTGAAGCTTGCATGTGCTGACGTATTCACATTTATTATGCAGACTCTTCACAGTACCTTAAAAAAGCAGCATTGGAAAGCTGTAATCGATCACGAGGGTCGCGGAAAGCCGAATATGAAGATAGCGTATAAACTCACCGAAGCTCATTTGGACCCGAAGGGATATCAAAAAATGAATGTACCACTCGCTTTCGAGGTAAACTTTCATAAGCAAATATCATATTTTGGATGTTTCGTTTGAAGATATTGTTTTGTGTACATTGATTACATTATAGCTGTTCTCTGATCGAGTGCGAGTCGCAATGGAGTTTTACAAGGACAACCCGAGATGTCCTCGATTGAGAGATTCAACGCGAACTATTGAATTAATCAGAGTCGTAGATGACCTCATTCCTGCGATGATGTCTCGGAAGCCATCGGATGCGTTACGTCCAACCGAAACTTGTCCACAGAAGAAGGTAGCCTTATCACCCATCCTTCGATGGCATAGAAGTTGAAATGTGACGAATATTGAAAACGATGATAATCTTAAAACTACATCGTCACAATGTCGTCGGTACAAAATATTTTCATGTTTGAAATATAATTAATCGTATTTTTCATGTTGGCATACGCTCTCGGATAATAATTCGATAAGATTTCGAAGAAACGTAAGTTAAATATAAATATTTGCAAGCACGTTTTGCTGCGTTTATCTCGGATTTAGGAGCACCATAATGCTACGAACAATTGCTCGCTTACAAACTCTTCCTCTGTCCCTAACTCAATATTTGACTTTCTGATCTTGCTTCAGATGTAAGTCTTATTGATCTAACAATCAATCATCTTAAGGCGATGTAAAACGTCTACGTCGAGCTCAATCGGTATCAAAAACAGTAATGAACGTTTTTGACGGATATTTGCGTTTACAGCTAAAAGAAGAAATTCATTTCCTGCGGATTTCACCAGTGCAGGAAATTAATTTCTTCTTTTAGCTGTAAATGCAAATGTGCGTATAAAACGTTCATTATAGTTTTTATCACCGCAGTCGGTATTTCACATGCCCTTAATTGGAAAACATTTAAGTAAATGTATAATAAATTAACAGAATACATGAATAATCTCTAATAAATCGTCACACCATGTTTGATACCAGTGGCGACCATTCACAATATTATCTATCAATTATTTTGAATTTTGTGATTTTTTTTTCCAAATGTTTGAACTTTACAGTTCTGAACCCATAAATAAATTCGAAACGTTGATAGACCGAGTTGAGTATACCGATATACATTTTTATCAAAAAACCTTACCAAACTATTTCATGCAGCTCCATCATGGAATTTTATAAACAATTTTCATTACTTCGCATTTTTCTTTTCATTCTTTTGCATCTCTTTTTTGGCACTCACGTTTTGAAGAAACGCAGAAAGTGCCTATTGAATTCGCGCTCCAGCGACTAAATTACGTTTTTATAGGAAAATGTTACTATAATTTCAATTTATGTACTTTTTTTTACAGCAGATTTCTTAAACATAGTAAAATACATAATCTTGGTGTAACAGAATATAGAAATTTCATGATTGGCTGCGTAGACTAGATTTTGTGTTATTCGGACGTCCGTATCACTCAGGGGGTCTGGACTGAATGGACCGAACAAGTTGAAATTTGGAATATTTCTTAATCTAGCATTGTGAAGTATGCCCATGAAGTATGGAAGTTATTCTCTATTTTTATAGAGGTGTTTATTTCAAGAAAATTGGCATTTTGGAGTCTAAAATTGTGTCCGGCTCACATTCTTCGCAGTCAACAGATGAATTTGGCTGAAAATTGCTACATAATTCTGAATTACCTTAATTCTGCAACACTTTTTTTAGATTATTTTTCAGATCATTTTTTAATAGTGTTAACCTACCACGATACAGTATTTCAGGTCAAAATGTATGTACAGGTCTCAACCGTCGCAGTCGCAAGAACAATTTTTCTGAAACTTGCTGTGTACTCCTAATTTACTTTAACGAAGAGGTATTTTTATCAAATAGTTTTAACCTACCACGATATAGTTTTTCAGGATGAAATGTATGTACAGGTATCAATCTTCGCAGTTGTCAGAACCATTTTTCTTATACTTGCTGCGTACTCCTAAATTAATTGAACGCAGAGGTAATTTTTAAAATAGTGTTAACGTACCACGATACAATTTTTCAGGTTGAAATGTATGTACTTGTCACAATCTTCGCAGTCGACAGAACAATTATCCTATAACTTTCTGCGTACTTCTAAATTACTTTAACGCAGAGGTACTTTTTTTTAAATAGTGTTAACATACCATGATACACTTTTTCAGCTTGAAATGTATGCACAGGTCACAATCTTCGCAGTCGATAAAACAATTATTCTGAAACTTGCTGCGTACTCCTAATTTACTTTAACGCAGAGGTATTTTTTAAAAACAGTTTTAAACTACCACGATATAGATTTTCAGACCGAAACATATGTAACGTTCTCAATCTTTACAGTCGTCAGAACAATTATTCTGATACTTACTGCGTACTCCTAAATTCCTTTAACGCAAAGGCACTTTTTTACATTATTTTTGCTTCCTCATTGAGGAAGCTATGTTTTCGTGAAATTTTTTTTTTCGAGATTTTTATGTCAGTATGTTCAGAATCACCTAAAACGCCCAGAAAAATGGTTTAGAAAAAATGGCCGTATGTGTGTGCGTGCGTGCGTGCGTGCGCGAAATTTGAGTGCGTCAAATTTGGCATGCAACTAGAGTGGTAACTGCTCTTCAAGTGTTGTGATTAAAAAAAAAAAAAATACATGAATACAGAATATATAAAATATTTAATTTTTCGAAAAAATGTCGTACACTCTCTAACTTTCGTAAAGAATCAACGATTAAGCTAAATAGTTCTTTATAACTAAAGACACTTTCAATGGAGTTCGCTATTGCATTTCGACGAAATCCTTAAAGCGGTTCGGATTTGATTGATTTTTGAATTTTACGAAAAAAACGCATTTTGCCCTAAATCACATTGAATATAAACAAATTAACTGAAATGTTCTACTTGAAACAAACAAATGAACTGAAATGATCGGTAAAGTCGTTGGGATTTTATGACATTTTGAATTTTTAAAAATATAGATTTCCGCTATTACTTCCACAAAAGTTAGGAAAGTAACACAAAAATTTGGAGATAATCGAAATTAGATGTAACGGTGTTTGTAATGGAGTTTTCTTTTGTTCGAATAAAAAAAAATTGCAAAGTAGAACTTTGCACATTGCTTCCTTATTAATTTCTCTTTTTCACAAAGCTTCCTCTATGAGAAAGTCAAAGTTAATAAATAAGCTTCTTCATAGAGGTGGCTTTGTGAAAAAGGGAAATTAATGAGGAACCAATGTGGAAAGTTCTACTTTGCAACTTTTTTTAGATTATTTTAAAATAGTGTTAACCTATCACAATACAGTTTTTCAGGTCGAAATATATGTATATGTCTCAATTTTCGCAGTCAATGAAACAATTTTTCTGAAAGTTGCTGCGTACTCTTAAATGATTATATGGCATCGGTATTTTGTTAGGATTATTTTTTAAATCATATTTAAACCGTTCGGAGCGCGAAGCACGACGTCCAAACCGTACGGAGCGCGAAGCGCGACGTCCAAACCGTTCGGAGCGCGAAGCGCGACGTTCAAACCATACGGAGCGCGAAGCGCGACGTTCAAACCATACGGAGCGCAAAGTGCGACGTCCAAACCGTACGGAGCGCGAAGCGCGACGTTCAAACCATACGGAGCGCGAAGCGCGACGTCCATGTGAGTGCCTTAAAATGACACCAGGGAAAAATGTCCCGAAGGGACATTTTTTCCGCAGGGTCATTTTCCGGGGGAAAATGCCCGAAGGGGCGCCGGGTTGCTTGTTATTTTTCGTTTGAGTCAATGTTTAGTGTGCTTTCACCTTCTAATAACGAATTTTGACTCTAGTGCACGCTATCTAATCCCGTTTATCAAGTGTAATTGATACTGGAAGATTGATGCACTTTCATTGCAGTCTTCGAAGTTTTATTTTTGATCTCACATTGTTTTGTTCATACTGCTAATTTCGAAATGGCTTTCAATGTGAATAGGCAATCGAACGGTTCCTGGAATACTTACGTACGTGGGAAACCGTTGCGAGGTCTACAGGCACAACGCTTCCAATATCCGCGAGTACTTTAACTGTCTTGAAAGTCACGCTCAACGGTACTTTGGAATTGATTGAGTTTCTGTACGAGGAGTACAATTTCCATTTTCTGATGACGGCTCGACTAAACCAAGACGCACTTGAAGTACGAAATACACGAGTATATGGATGAGAAAATATAAAAAAAACCTTGAAAGCATATATATTCTGTTAATAACAATTTATATAATTTCAGAGGTTTTTTGGCATGATGCGCAACGCGTGTGGTAGCAACGATCATCCTGATCCCTTACTATTCGCACAAGTATTCCGTCTTATTTGCTGCTACTCTCTTGTGAAGCCTCCAAGAGGATCGAATGTCTCAGGCTCCGAGCTTCTGCAATCAAACTAATCGTTTAATGCGTGCCAACAGCGGAAAGAGCAACTGTTAACAAAAATCGACGCAGCGGTTGATGCTCGAAGATTTTCCGCGCCCGCGAATCCGACGTTAGCCGAACGAGCTTCTCAAGATCACTGTTATGAAGATACACAATCGGTGTCGAGCCACAGCCACGTATCGGTACACGATTACGATGTGACGAGTACGAGCGAAGAAGTTTTGGCATTAGTATCGGGGTATGTGGCCAGACGTATCAAAAGTGTCTCAAAATGCGAGGATTGTATTAAACGTCTCGTAGCCGACGAACCGTGTCATCGCGACGAAGTCACGCAATTGTTGAGTTTGTGGTTTTGGAGGTAGTTGGCAAACTGACCGTCAAAACAAATACTCTACTCCAAATCGTGGAGAAAGTCTCCGAAATGAACAATTTGACACGTGTTGGATGCGTGAATCATGAACGTAAAGTAACCGTCAAAGTAATAAACTTCTATCTTTTAATGAGAGGAAGCTTTCTTGCCAATTCCGTAAATGCTAATTGTGATGCGAAGAAGATGAAAACCAAAATGCACCGCAAACAAGCTAAATTGTAAAGGTCCAGAGCTTCTGCTCTGTTGTCAATAAATGTTAATGTATCATTCGGTATATAATTCGACGTTGAACTTTTTTGGGCGATGGTAATGTTATAATCAATCATCTCTGTCATCCGTAAGTATCATATAAATCTTACGCGGAGATAATACAAGAAATAAAAGGAGAAAATACTGGCCTCTCCCTCTCCCTCTCCCTCTCCCTCTCCCTCTCCCTCTCCCTCTCCCTCTCCCTCTCCCTCTCCCTCTCCCTCTCCCTCTCCCTCTCCCTCTCCCTCTCCCTCTCCCTCTCCCTCTCCCTCTCCCTCTCCCTCTCCCTCTCCCTCTCCCTCTCCCTCTCCCTCTCCCTCTCCCTCTCCCTCTCCCTCTCCCTCTCCCTCTCCCTCTCCCTCTCCCTCTCCCTCTCCCTCTCCCTCTCCCTCTCCCTCTCCCTCTCCCTCTCCCTCTCCCTCTCCCTCTCCCTCTCCCTCTCCCTCTCCCTCTCCCTCTCCCTCTCCCTCTCCCTCTCCCTCTCCCTCTCCCTCTCCCTCTCCCTCTCCCTCTCCCTCTCCCTCTCCCTCTCCCTCTCCCTCTCCCTCTCCCTCTCCCTCTCCCTCTCCCTCTCCCTCTCCCTCTCCCTCTCCCCCTCCCTCTCCCTCTCCCTCTCCCTCTCCCTCTCCCTCTCCCTCTCCCTCTCCCTCTCCCTCTCCCTCTCCCTCTCCCTCTCCCTCTCCCTCTCCCTCTCCCCCTGTGGAGGGTACACAGGAAATAAGATCTCTTGAACAACAGGTTTTATTAGCGAAGATCGAGTAGATAGCGTTCCGTGCTCGCAGGCACGCGGCTAGAGCCGAACTGGTCATGTTCGCGATTCGCACGAAATACAGTGAATCACGTCTAGGGCAGCACCTACTGGACTGCATTATAATTTCAAACATTGGATATTACATTTCCTCCCTTTCACAAAAACGTTACGCTACATTCTTAGCTCGAAGTCTCTCCGAACGACGAAGGTTATTTTTTTATGGGTATAACTTGGTCGACATGACGCTTCCACTTGGTGGACGAATCTACCGCTACCTCGTACGAAACCGGTGACAATTTTTGCGTGACTGTAGCCTCTACGCGCTTCGCACCGCGAACTCGGTGATCGTCGACCATGACAACATCGCCTACGTCAGCGGCAATTTGACGCTTGCCATCTGTCGCGATTATTTGTTTTTGGACATTTTTTTCTACGTCGTTTCTCACACTCGGTTTTAATAAATCAAAACGAGTACGAAGCTCGTGTTTGAACATCAACCACGCTGGACTGCGTGGTTGATTTCCTGCGTGGAAATAAAAATAAGTTAACCGCGTACTCCAACAACCTTCATTATTTTTGAGACCTTATTTTTGAAGGTACCCACGAAATTCTCAGCTGCTCCATTCGTCGCCGGGTGGTAGGGCGCAGTGAAAGTTTGTTTCACCCCGTGACGCGCGAGAAAATCTCTAAATTCACCGCTTGTGTATTGTCGACCGTTATCGGTGACGACCTGACGTGGCAGCCCGAAACGCGCGAACAGTTTTCTGAACTCGCTTATGACCTTTTCCGCCTGCGTATTTGATCCCATATCTATGACTTCGGGCCACTTCCTGTGCGCATCTATCACTACCATGAACATATGACCCGCGATGGGGCCCAAAAATCGCTATGATTGCGCGTCCACAGTGTGTCCGGCCATGGCCAAGGTGTTAGCGGGACTTTTTGCGTTTTTTTTCGCTCTTCCAGACAGATTCTGCAGGCGTTCGCTACGTTCTCGATGTCCTCATCGAAGCCCGGCCACCAAATGTATGAATGCGCAATCATTTTCATCTTTATCATACCGAGGTGTGATGCGTGTAGCTCCCTTAACACCGGCGCTCGCAACGCCAACGGGATTACAATACGATCGCCACGGAACAAACATTTCTTTTCCGTCGATAATTCGCTGTTTTTTGCCTCGAATTTCTTCACCTCGGAGGAAAGTGTGTCTTTACTCGGCCAACCAACTCTTACATATCTAAGAATATTTCTGAGCAACGGATCCCTAGCCGTTTCTGTCGCAATGCTTGAAGCATCGATCATTTCTAAGCCGGCTTCAATGAAATTGTCTGACGAATATTCTTGGTCGAAAACGGGCGTGCTATCAGCGATCGGCAGTCTCGAGAGAGCATCGCAGTTGCCGTTTTGCTTTAATTTTACGTATACAATATCAAAATTGAAACCCGAGAGGAAATACGACCATCTTTGCAGCCTGCTCGCTGTCGTCGCCGGTATCTCCGCTCGTGGACCAAAAATAAACGTCAATGGTTTGTGATCCGTTTTCAGAGTGAACTTCCTACCGATTAAGTAATTAAAGAACTTTCGTAGTCCGAATACGATCGCTCCTGCTTCCTTATCTAATATCGCACGATCACGTTCCTTTTCCGGAATTATTTTCGACGCGAACGCGATCGGTCGCTCGACCCCGTCGGGGTATTCGTGAGAAAGGATTGCTGAGAGGCCGTAGCTCGACGCGTAGCAAGCTAGCACTAACTTTTGCTATGGATCATAATCTGCTAGCACCCGTTCCGATGCTATTTCACTGTTTACCCAACTGAAAGCTTCATCGCATTCCGTGGTCCACTCGAATTTTTCCGCGCGAGCACAATCGTAAAGGGGCTTTAGCCTGTCCGCTCTATGCGGCAAGAACCGTCCGTAATACAAAATTAAGCCGAGTAACGACTCGAGCTGCTTCACGTTTACCGGGCGCGGTGCTTCTACCGTGGCTGCGACTTTTGCAGGCGATTTTTTTAGCCCGTCTTTATCTATTACAAACCCTAGGATTTCTAGCTTTTCCTTAAAAAATTCGCACTTCTTCTTGTTAACTCTCAATCCACAGTCTTGCAATCGTTGGCATACTTCTTCTATGGTTTCGCGGTGCTCTTTTTCCGTTTTACCTGTGCAAAAAATATTATCCAGGTACACAGATACACTGGGAATTCCCGCGAGGCACATCTCCATTTTTTTCTGAAAGTTTGCTGGCCCTGACGCTACCCCTTCCGGTAACTTCGTGTACCGGTACAGCCCTTTGTGAGTTACTATCGTCAAGCAATCGCGAGATTTTTCATCTACCTTTACTTGCATGTGTCATGTCCCGCGTTTCAATTCTATTTTTCCGTCGTTTACACGACGATATCATTTTTCGCGCACGAGGTTCCGGCGTCGAGTTCGGTTTAGTCAGGCCGCCGCATCCAGAGTGCAACTGGACACCGGGATGCGGCGGACGTGACAAAACATTAATCCGAGACTGATTCACGCGGCGCATACTGTCGTCATGCGAGAACGCTGATTCTGCGGATCGCGTTCGGATGCCGTCGGCCCCCTCATCGGCCGACGGCAATTCAAGCGGCCGTGTGAGAAAGCTGATTTCGCGGATCGCCCCGCTCGTGGGCCGACGGCAATTCGACTGTCGGACTGCAAGCGAAGAGCGGCCGTGTGAAGATGCTGAATTCGCGAGTTGTCCCACTCATCGGCCGACGGCAATTCGACTGTCGGACGAAGTTGCTGAATTCGCGAGTTGTCCCACTCATCGGCCGACGGCAATTCGACTGTCGGACGACGAGCGGAAGACAGTCTCCTGCTACCATCTCAACCGAGAAGTTGGAAAATCGGCTCCGCTAATAGCGCCTGCATAGCGGCAATAATCCTCACGTAGAATTCAAGTCCGGAACCGTTGTAGAACCGGACTACTTTGAATCTCTTGAGTTGATCGCGCCGCGGTGGTCAGTCTCGTTAGCGTTAGTTATTAAGACGTTCCGAATCCGCCACGAACTATCAGTCGTGTATTTTTAGTGTTCGTGTGTGTGTGTGAAGCTGAGAAGCAGACCACCGATTGTACGTGTGCGACGCGATCATTGTAAGCGAATGGGTGAGAGTGAGTCTAAGCTAAACTAGAATTAAGATTGTTTCCTGAATCGCACCATATATAATTTTATCCATATCTCGTTATTCGATATCTTTGTTCAATTATTCTGCCGCCACTGGTTAATCGTGTTCTGGGTATTCTCCATATTCTTTTGTTGTATCATTTATCAGTTGTCAATATACCCACCTTTTACCAGATCTCCTCTTATCAATTTATTTCACGACCATCTCCCCCTCTCGATTATAGGCTCGATGAACGCCCTGTATAGGGCGACGGATAGACAACCCACAAACAAAATAAATATAAACTCCTGCGCTTCACGCAGGGGGTTAGAAGTCGCGCTGCGAAACCGCTCGGCACGTGACACATGTACGCATGCGCCAAGTCAAGTTGCGAAAAAGTTTGTCCGCCCTGAAAATTGGCAAAAATTTATTCTATTAACGGTAAGGGATGTCTGTCAATTATCAAGTTAGGATTTACGGTGAGTTTGAAAACACCACAAATGCGCACAGACCCATCGGATTTTAAAATCGGCACAATGGGCGTTGCCCACTCACTGACATCTACCTTCTCCAAATGCCCCAACTCTATTAATCTCGTTAACTCGGCTTCTACTTTGTCTCTTAGCGCGAAACCTACGTTCTTTGCCTTGAGGGCCACGGGTTTAGCATTTTCTTTTAGTACCAGTTCAAGCATTCCCTTGTTGAACAATCCCCCACTCGGGCTGAAAAGAATCGGATACTTTTTTGCAAATCGCTCGACCTCCTCGGCTTCGGCTATGTTGTGTACGGACTGCTGTGATCGACCGGAAATTTGTTTCCAAGCCTCGCATGGCCACAGGCCGAACGCCGTTAACCATTCTCTACCTACTACCTAAATACCTTTTCCCGAGACTACGTGACACCCCAGTTGACGAGTTTTTCCCTGAAACGTCACTTGCAAATTATTCAATTTACCCAATACCGGAAGTTCGATCTCGGCTACTGAGCGTAAGTTTAAACTGGGAGGAGTCAACTGTGCTTCGGGGAAAAAATGTTTCTTAACATCTTCGTGAATAACCGTTGCATACGACCCCGAATCCGCTTCCATAGATAACGTTGCGGTGCCAGTAATTACAAACTCGAAAAATTGCGGATCAGTACGCTTATCCTCGCTCGATACATAGAATAATTTGTTTCGCTCGCGGTCACGTTCGTCCGAGTCTATCCACAGAAAATCCTCTTGACTTCCGCCCGATGCTTGGTCTTGTTCTTCAACGTACTGCACTTGACGCTGACCCGATGCCTTTTTCCTGCATGCCGCTTCGACGTGTCCTTTTAACTGACAGACGTTGCATGTTTTGAATCGGAGTCGGCAGCTTTTTGCCATGTGATTCGGCTTGTTACAACAAAAACATAGCAATTGAGGTTTCTGGCCGTCGGCTGCTCGTAAGTCCTCTGTGCTTTTCGGGTTGTCGTTCCTCTTCTGTTTACCCTGCTGGCCTCGCTGGGTTAGTTTCTTCCGTGGAGTAAACACGGCGTGCGTGCCTTCCGCCGACGAGCTTCCCGAAATGATTCGCTGCGTGCTTGTCGCGTTCTTCATCGCCTCCTCTCTAGCTGTTGGAAACTTTTAGGCGTCATCGTATGAGAGCGGCGATACGCGGAATAACTCAGTCTTTGTCTCTTGGTCCTTAAGCCCACATACAAATTGGTCTCGCAACGCTACTTGAAATTCTGCGAAATTACAGTTTAGCGCCAGTTTTTTCAGAAGTCAGTCATTCAGTAGCTTTTAATTATAGGGCGAACCTTACACTCACCTCGCTCTCAGCTTGCTTTCTAAATAGGGATTTGTTATACCGGTCATTTTCAGATAAATGTCTTTTTCAGAAGACATGAAACACAAACATCAAACATCAAACATCAACTTCGACTTAACTGAGTAAAAAGAATTATAAAAGTTATTGTGTATACTGGTGAAAGCCAGTGCCGGTTTGATTGGTAAGCGATGTTGACTCTGGCTCGCACCATAACCGCAAGAATTTTTATATATTTTTTTGACTCCCGCAAATAGAATTTTACTATACCGAAATCGATACCAACAGATCCATTATATAATAGGAGCTACAATTTTAATGTATTTATCAGATTCACCGGTTTCACAAAATTAAGTATTATTAAAAGATAAAAATTAATTGGCGCGTTGTCCTTGCAAACTTTTTCCTGCAGCATCCATAAACAACGAGAATGAATTCGAAATGAATTTGTCTCGATAGATGGCCAATTTGCGGGTCATGAGACGAATTCTATGAGGTATGAAGAGATGTCGCAGGTTCGCACCGTATCCGTAATAATTTTTTTCACTTCCGTAGGAAGGATTTTAATGTACCGAAGGCGAGACTAGCAGATCTATTGAAAACTGCAAATCGCAGATTTAATCAGTGAATCAGTTTAATCGGTTTGACGAAAGGAAATATTATTAAAAGATTCAAATTCATCGACGCGAACCCATCGCTCGGGTTTTCTCGCAGCGATTTCAAATAAAGCTAACAAATTTAAAATTAACTTTTTTCGCCATCATTTAAGGTAAACGTACCGGCTTCGGTCACTGTACCAGTTTCGGACATTTTCGCTATATTTTCATTTCAATTTATTGTTTTCTGTATTTTTATGTTGATATTTCGAAAGTATCCATATAAATTAACAAGTTTATCGATACAATTTTATTTCATTTTAATAATACAAATAATTCTGTGCTTTCGAACTCGGTGGCCGAAACAGGGCCAAAGGTGTCCGAAACCGGTACCTTTTTACCTTAAGTTGTTTTTCCAGAGACGAATTCGATACGGTGCTGGGAATTGGCATCGGTTCGCGCCGCTAAACGTAATTTTTTAATTTTTGACTTCTGTAAGTATATTTTTAATATACCGAAGACTGAACTGACAAGTTAAGGGGGGAAACTAGTTTAGACCGATCAAAAAATCGACTTTTTTATTGCAGAAATTGTTAGTATAACTCCTCAAGAATATGTGGTAAACATTTGAAACCAAAATTCGCATTATTTCCGATGTTATGAGCACTTGAGTGACCGCCCGTCGGTTCGGCGCCGAAGCGCGCGGTACACCGAGAGAAAAAGTTTCCTTGATTCAATAAAATTTCCTTGAAATCTCAACCTATGAAACATTTCTTTGAGGTCAATGAAATAATATCCTTAAGTTAATATTATATTTTCTTTGAATGATGTCATCAACCAAATTATAGGTTATGTTCACCAAGTTTTTGGTTACGTACCATAGTACTTAGATATGTTCACCAATAACTTCGATGGTTTAAGGTAGTCCTTGCGCCTGGTGTCGAGTTCGCATAAGTTTTCGAAAATTGAGAGACAATTGCAACCATTTCTCGATAACATAAAAATCTGAAAAAAATCATGCAAATTAAAGGCACTGAAAAGATTAATTTTTCATAATAATAATTAGAAAATGTTATTAACAAATTGATGAAAAAAACATTGTTTAACAAATATTTCGATGACCCAAGTTTTTTTGTGGATGAAAATGATTCCTTCGTTTTTCTGAATACGTATGAATTTTTTCAGATTTTAGAGTTCACTTTGAATTTTCACATATTTTCCCTATGAAAACACACGACTTTCAAAGTGAACTCTAAAATCTGAAAAAATTCATACGTATTCAGAAAAATGAACGAATCATTTTCATAAAAAAAAAGTTGGGTCATCGAAATATTTGTTAAACAATGTTTTTTTTCATCAATTTGTTAATAATATTTTAGAATTATTATTATACAAAATTAATCTTTTCAGTACCTTTAATATGCATGAATTATTTCCGATTTCTATACCATCGAGAAATGTTCGTAATTCTCTCTCAAATTACTCGAATTTATGCGAAATGAATTTCGGTCGCAAGGACTACCTTAACCAATGATTATCTTCTTGATTTGACTTGACTTAACTATAACATAACAGATCAGCTTGCGCGAGAAACACCAATACGACTTATCGCGAATGAGCCAAACGTTGACAGACCGGGTGCCGTCAGGCATATCGTTTCTTTAAATCAAGGAGATCATGTCTTTGAAATTCAAATAAGAGGAGATGCAAGCCCGAAATGACGCGTACGAACAAGAAGAGGGACTGCTATATAGTGCTGGCATAGCTGATTAACCGCTGATCATTTTATATAATTAATTACTGCCATGAATGTCTTGTTTTCGCTTCATTTTATTTCAAACGCGTTTTTCTCGAAACGACTTTTTTTCAACTGGTGGGCGTTCTAGCTAAAAAAGTTATTGACCAATCGTTCTGAAATTTTTTGTGAATATTCTTTATTCGATTCCAATCTATATGAACCTAAATCTGAGATTATATTGTTATTAAAAAAAAAATTTGATGCAAAAAAGGTGAAAAAATATGGTGTAAAATAATGATATCGTGTTCAAACTCTTCAAAAACATGAATTTTTTTTTTTACCAGATTTAGGTTCATATTCTTAGAAAATATGTTGTTAACGAGAAAAAAAAATTTGGATGATTACAGATAAAAATTGCGATTTCAGGAGTTCCCGCCAGCAAAATACTTGGGTGGCAATCGTCCATGGACAGCACGTACTAACGCCACTATTTCCGGGGGAAATTACTTGAAAAAATTCTAAAGTGTACTTCAGACCATAAATAAAATACCCTCCAAGTTTAAACAATTTCAGATTATTCCTTCCCTATTTAAAAAATTCACGAAAAACACAAAAATTTTGGCCTCCTAAACCGGTTTCCCCCCTTAATTGAAAATTGTGAATTGCAATAGCGATGAGCGAGCGAAATTGATCGGTTTGACAAAATGCAACGTCCGAATGAACGTGCAATAAGGTGTGAGCAAAGTGAGACAAAGGTGAGAGCAGAGTGAGAGCGAGTTTACCGCTAATAAACTAAGACCCGCTGAATGCGTGAATATCGTAGCATCCTTAATTAACGATGGCGATTACAACATGAATTTTTTCGCAATAAATGACAAATTTGCTGATCCAGAGGCGAGTGTGGTGCGGTAGGGGAAAGTGGCACTGGCTTGCACCGTCTCCGTAATAATTGTTTTCACTTCCGTAGGAAGGATTTTAATGTACCGAAGGCGAAACTAGCAAATCTATTGAAAACTACAAATCGCAGATTTAATCAGTAAAACAGATTAATCGGCTTGACGAAAGGAAATATTATTGATTGATTCAGATTCATCTGGCGCGATCCCATCATTCGGTTTTTCGCGCTGTGTTTTTAAATGGAGAGCACGAATTGAAGATTAATTTATCGCGAACGCCAATGACGCTATCTTCCTCGCTCTCATGGCGTCGTCTCCTGACTTTCACTGACTCAGGTGACTCAGTTAAACACTGAGCGGCGAATATCTCCGGAACAGCGGTTTATCGCGAATTATGAACGGATCGAAGTGAAAATTAAAATACAGATCACGGTAATGTGAATCTCGCGAATGAATGAATAAAAAATTAGATTTTCGAAAAAAAATTACAGATCGATTACCGACAGCATTTGTTTTTTTTCCGAAATCCAAATTCTAACTAATTAATTCCCGAGATTCACATTACTAGCGCCTGCATTACAATTTTCTCTTCGATCCGTTCATAATTTGCGACAAACCGCTGTTCCAAACTTTTGAGGTGCGCGTCGGTATTTCACATCGCCTTAAGCCATAACATCAGATATAAAAAATGCGGAGTTCGATGAAGACTTCCGTTTATTTCGCCTTTCTAGCAGAAAATAACGATTACCACTGTCGGTAAACCGTTCGACGCAGTCAACATTTGACTACGGGAGCGCGCTTAAATGCGCGCGCAGCAAGCTATCAGATTGAACGGCGGGATCGGTGTTTTAAACCGTAGCGCACGCATCTTTCGTGACTCACACGAGGGCTAGGAGAGATGCCGCGCATTGCTACGCAATGTGTCGATCATTTCAACCAAATAGATTTATTGCTTCCTTATAGAGGGAGCTTTGTTTTCTTGAAAAACATTTTTTTTCTAAATTGTCATGTCAGAAACACTCAGAATGGTCCAAAACGTCGAGAAAGATGGTTTAGAAAAAATGTCCGTATGTGCGTGTGTGTGTGTGTGTGCAGGGCTTAGAAAATTCAAACGCTGATTTCTCAGTAACCGTTCTAACGATCGGGCTGAAATTTGGCACGAAAATGGAGTAACAACCCCTTTTTGAATCTTGATATTTTTTAGACAATATATGCAGACATTAAGATTTTAAACAGTTTTTAATTTTTCGAATAAAGGAACTGAATGTTCTAACTTCCGTAAAAGTTCTCGGATTTAGCTAAATAGTTTTTCAGAACTGAAGATACGTTCAATGTTGTATGGTATTGAATTTGGACGAAATCGGGAAAGCGGTTCGTATTTTATAAAATCCAGAAAATTTAGAAAAAAAATTAGTTTGCTTTAAATCACGTAGAACTTGAATCATTAGACTGAAATGTTCTACAGACGAAAAATAATATACAGCGCTACCACGTACCAAATTTGGTGATGATCGGTGAAGTGGTTTGGATTTTACGCTATTTTGAATTTTCCAAAAAATGCAGATTTTCACTCTGACTTCCGCGAAAGTTAAGAACGTAAGATAAAAGGTTGTGCCTAATCAAAATGAGATGTAACGGTGTTTGTTACAGTGTTTTTTGTGTTATATGACCGTAACATGTGTTTTGTACGAAAAATGTAAGAAAGCTGCAAAATAGAACTTTGCACATTGCTTTCTCATTAATTTTCGTTTTTCACAAAGCTTCCTCTATGTGGAAGCCAAAATTGATAAACAAGCTTCTTCATAAAGGTGGCTTTGTGAAAAACAACAATTAAAGGGGAAGCAATGTGCAAAGTTCTACTTTGCAGATTTTTTAATCTTTTTTTTTACGAAAAAAAGTCGTACCGATAAAAGTGTTGTTATGGGTGAAAGCTACGTCATATTTAGCAGTGAAATCTGCTTTTTTGTCGGTATTGCATTTTTCTGTTTGCACAGTGTTAAAAAAATCAACCATGTCAAATCAATTCGACATGGTTGATTTTTTTCAACGTGATTTCAACGTTATTTTCAAGGAAAATAAACAACATTTTTTATTATTTTAATGTTTTTTTATTTGATATTATTACATCCCTTCGGCCGCCCCGGTTAGCCTCGAAGATTATAGTCATGTTTTCATTTTCTTTTCTTCGTCGTCGTTGTTGTTGTTGTTGTTGTTGTTGTTGGTGTTGGCGGCGTTATCGTGAAGAAAAGCCGCCGCTTCCAGGCTGTAAATACATTCGTATTAATCAATAAAATCAAACTGTTTTTTTCTTGCAATAAACAAGTTCAACTTACTCTTGGCGACCATCCCGTTCAAACATCTTGCGTGCTTCGATGGCCTGGCAGGCGGAAAACCCCATCTCGAAATGTGTTTGACTGAAAAGAAAAAAAAACCTGCAAAGTAGAACCTTGAAAATTGCTTCCTCAGTATTTTACACTTTTGACGATGCTACCTCTATGAGGAAGTATGTTGATCAATTTTGGCTTCCTCATAGAGGAAGCATCGTCAAAAGTGTAAAATATTGAGGAAGCAATTTGCAAGGTTCTACTTTGCAGGTTTTTTCGGCTGTTTTTTTTTAATAAATAAAAATGTAAGATTTTAACCACCGAACCGATTTCCCTCAAATTTGTACCCAACCCTTGGTTCATGATAGTGAATGTGTGGACCAAATTAGAAGCCGGTACCTTGTAATTTGCATAATCCAGCGTGATAACGAGATTTTTCAAAATGTTCTAAATGCCATAAAATTTGAACGGCTTTTCAGATCGGCGTCAAATCTGTACTTGAAACGTGGTCCATGGTTATCCATACGTGAATCAAATTTGAGAAAATTCTGCAAACATTTTTTTCCGATTTTTTTTTGGGTGCCGGCTTTTTTTTGTTTTTCATGCAGCAAAATCCAAATTTACCGACATAACGGTAGTTTCCTTGACGAAATTCATCGTTAATAATCAATGAACGTAATGACATGTTCGAAATTGCAATCGGATGTCTCATAATTTACAGGAGCTATAGTACTTACAGACATTTGAAAAAATAATGAAATTGCAATAACATGAGAACTGCTTTGCCGATTTTCGCCAAATTTGATACAAATCATGGTTTTAAGGTGGTCTATTGTCGTACAAAATTTCATCCCGATATCTCTCAATTTGCGGAAGTTATAGCGCGAAAACGATTTTTGCCAAATTTTCAAAATGCTGTAAAATCTGAATTTCCTAACCGATTCGCGTCAACTACAATCCCATAATGTATTCTATGATAGCGAACGTGCGTGCCAAATTTGAAGAATATTCTTAAAAAATTACGGCAGTTATCGTGTAAACAAAAAAACGTGCACACACACACACACACACACGCACGCACGCACGCACGCACGCACGCACGCACGCACGCACGCACGCACGCACGCACGCACGCACGCACGCACGCACGCACGCACGCACGCACGCACGCACGCACGCACGCACGCACGCACGCACGCACGCACGCACGCACGCACGCACGCACGCACGCACGCACGCACGCACGCACGCACGCACGCACGCACGCACGCACGCACGCACGCACGCACGCACGCACGCACGCACGCACGCACGCACGCACGCACGCACGCACGCACGCACGCACGCACGCACGCACGCACGCACGCACGCACGCACGCACGCACGCACGCACGCACGCACGCACGCACGCACGCACGCACGCACGCACGCACGCACGCACGCACGCACGCACGCACGCACGCACGCACGCACGCACGCACGCACGCACGCACGCACGCACGCACGCACGCACGCACGCACGCACGCACGCACGCACGCACGCACGCACGCACGCACGCACGCACGCACGCACGCACGCACGCACGCACGCACGCACGCACGCACGCACGCACGCACGCACGCACGCACGCACGCACGCACGCACGCACGCACGCACGCACGCACGCACGCACGCACGCACGCACGCACGCACGCACGCACGCACGCACGCACGCACGCACGCACGCACGCACGCACGCACGCACGCACGCACGCACGCACGCACGCACGCACGCACGCACGCACGCACGCACGCACGCACGCACGCACGCACGCACGCACGCACGCACGCACGCACGCACGCACGCACGCACGCACGCACGCACGCACGCACGCACGCACGCACGCACGCACGCACGCACGCACGCACGCACGCACGCACGCACGCACGCACACACACACACACACATACAGACATTTCGCACAAACCACTTTTCTCGACGTTTTGGACCATGCTGAGTGTACTGACATGAAAATCTCGAAAAAAAAAATGTTTACGAAAACAAGGCTTCCTCTATGAGGAAGCAAAAATGTAAATATTCATTAAGAATCATCAATGTTATTAAAATGAATTGTTCCTGCGAACTCTCAAACTGGTTCGCTGTGCTGTTTTACCATTCGTGCATCTCTTGTAAGCTCATTGAGCGGTGACATTAACAGAGATGCATCAATGATATAACAGCGGAGTGAACAAATTTGAAATTTCTCAGGAACGATACATTTTCATATTGCCATATGTGCTTCGCTTGCATTCGCATTGAGCGGTGTCAGATGATGTTGTTACATACGATGTTGTTACGTAGGATGTCACTTATATTATAAAGAATGCAACGGTCCTGAAAATCCATCGTTCCTGAGACATCTCAAACTTTTTCACTCCGCTGTTATAACATTGATGCATCTCTGTCAATGTTAACAATCAATGAGCTTACAAGAGATGCATCAACTTTCTAACAGCGGAGAGAACAAATTTGAAATGTCGAAGGAACAATGCATTTTCAGGACCGGTGCATTCTTTATAATATAAATGACATCCTACGTAACAACATCCTACATAACAACATCCTACGTAACAGTAATAGAGATGCATGGTATAACAGCGGAGCGAACAGATTTTGAATTTCTCAGTAACTATATTCGCTGGTGGTAACAGTGGTGCTGGCGCATCACTGTTAGTCACTGGTGCATCTCAATATTTGCCACTGCACCGGTGTCAGTAATAAATAAAATCAATTACTTACTATTTCAAGTTGTCACCAACGGTCCTGTCGTCGCAATTCTCGTCGAGCCACCATATCAGGTGTACCGCGTTCGACAGAATGAATACACGAATGTATTCGACGCGTTTTTTGTTCGGTCGAACGCGGTACACGAAGTCGACGATTTCGTTTATTGCCCATGAGGGCAAATTTGGCGACGAGCCGTTTTCGAGATGGGCCCGAATTCTCTCGTCGTATTGGGCGAATATGCACAAAAATCGTCCGAACGCATCGCTGTTCTTCATGAAATCTTTATAGTACCGCGGCATTTTCGCCAACTGTTCACTTTTGTCCGATTTCTCGAAATATTGTGGAACTGTCAATACTTCAACGCTCGAGATCGTGATTCGTACTGTTATTGTCGAAGCGCTGTCTCGCCGTCTCCTACTTTAAGCGCGCATTTGACGCACGTG
The DNA here is from genome assembly GCA_963932165.1 of Pimpla rufipes. Lineage (NCBI taxonomy): Eukaryota > Metazoa > Arthropoda > Insecta > Hymenoptera > Ichneumonidae > Pimpla > Pimpla rufipes. The sequence goes on from OZ010635.1 coordinate 1,519,082, forward strand.
GTCGACAGCGCTTCGACAGCAACAGTTCGAATCACCATCTGGAGCGTTTGAGTGTTGACAGTATCACAATATTCCGAGATCAGAGAAGAAAGTAAACAGTTGCCGAAAATGCCGCGGTATTATAAAGATATAATGAAAAATAGTGATGTGTTCGGAAGATTTTTGTGCACGTTCGTCCAATACGAAAATCGGGTTAAGACGAATGTATTTACAGCCTGGAAGCGGTGGTTTTTTTCCAAGAAAGCGCCGCCAACACCAACAACAACAACAACAACAACAACAACAACAACAACAACAACAACAACAACAACAACAACAACGACGACAAAACGCACGCCTAAGAGTAAAGAAAAACAAAAAACACGGTTACAATCTTCGAGGCTAACCGGGGCCGAAGGGATGTAAAATATAAAATAAAATGGGTGAGTAACTGCCGCCATTTCGAGTCTGACGTGTTCGCCGAGAGCTCCCGCATATTACTGATTTTACGGAATCTGGCTGTGCCTCCTTCTTGGAATTTTTACACTGAAGTGTGTGTCGAAGTGCGCGAAGTCCGCTGGTGTGATTTGGTCAACAATTACGGTCCCAGGGCGAGTTTTATTTGGACTTTTCCCTGGTATGATTTGCCGTTACTCCTTTCACCCGTCAAAGTGTGGGTGACCGCCTTCGGTCCGGAGTGTGCTAACCCGAGGGGCTGCACGACCTTAATGCCTGTCACTCCGCGTCTCGGCCCTCTCCACAGCGGCTGCATCGTGCAAACTGCATCGGCACTGCGTCCTGCACCTGCTATCTGGGAAGTATATGTCCATGTATACATGTGTTAGTACACATATACAGTGCGTTTACGATTCCAGCTGGTGCTGACATCTATCTCCGGTCTTCCCTGTTTCTCCGGACCGTGCCTCTCGCCGCGGGGCTGATCGCAACATCTGTCGTCGCTCGGCGGGACTGCCCAGCCCCCAGCAACGCGTCATTGGCGTTGGATACAGCGACACCTCTGGGTCGACCGGGACTCCTCCCGCCTGCTGTCGGTAACTTACCGCAGTGCTCTGCAGTCGGTACTAGCCACAGCCGGTAGGTTACCATACCTCCAGTGGTCACTTGCCTGCGCGTAGTGGGTAAGTCGGACGTGCTAGTGGTAACTTATCCCGCTTCCAATGGTAACTTACCTGGAGTCACCTATGGTAATGCGTGCTGCAGATACGCCCACGGCAACCCCTCTTTCTCTTCGCGGTTTTTACTACATAATTGCTGCATTACTGCTTTAGGGTGCATGGCGGATTATTTTTCCCGCGGATCGCATTAATACGCACCTTTTCTGTCAAGCACCGCTTACTGCACTCTTCCACGCGCTATCGGGATTTTTGCATAGTTTATTGCACGCATCAGCTCGCTTTACGGATCCTCCCTCCGATTGCACCCTTCCAAGTCGCGAAAATCTTGCCTTCTCACCCGGCACACAGCATGACTGGTCGGGGACCTGTCGCTAAGCGTTGCGACCTGTGTGGCGTCGCAATAAATGTCTCTCTCGGCTCTTCGCACTGTCCGGTATGTGACAAGTATTACCACCACGATTGTGCTAATACTTATAAAATGCTGGACAGCTCAAACTTGCCGACCTGCTGCGCGGGTAAAGATGTCCCCACCACCGGGGCAATACTGGCTCAGCTGCAGGCGCTGCGGCAGGACGGTGCTAAATACCACGACGCGGTAAATGCCAGGCTCGAATGCGTGTCCACCGACGTGGAGGCTTTACGGGGGAGGTGCGACGCCATCGATACGCGCCTGAATATACTCGACGACAAATCGGCCTCTTATGATACAAGACTGAGCGCTGTCGAGAATCGTGAACAGCAACCCGGACCTACCCTCGAAACTCTTACGCCGACTCAGCGGAGTGAACTCTTTGCTGAGTTCAACAACCGTCAGCTGCGAAGTTACCAGGTTTTATTCGTCGGATTGCCAGAAAAAGTCCAGTCGGCCTCATCAAACGGAGATGCTGCAGAGGTACATCGGATGTTCGAGTTCCTCCTTCCCGGGCAGGGTATACGCCCTGTGCGCTGTTTCAAGAAGCTATGCGGCGCTCGTCGGCCCTCCGGGGGCATACATATTATGGCAGCGTCTTCATTCGGCCGAACAGAACTCCTCAGGAGGAGGAGGAATTTCGCGCTGTGCGTGCCGAAATGCAGCGCCGATCTGCAGCGGGGGAGTCTCATCTCCGAATCGCCTACCGGAATTGGGTCCCCATTATCGCTGTGGGTGACGGAAATGGGCCTGTTCGCGGTGGATCATCGGCCTCTTTACGACGCAGTGCTCCACGAAGCGTTGGTCGCTCCTTCTATTTCGCAATTGGAGACTATTCCTGAATCGTCGTGTCTGGCTTTTCCCCCGCCCCCTCTGCCGATTCTAATGGGGCCAACGACCTTCTGTACCGAGAACGAAGTTGCTCAGATTGGGCAGGGGGCGGTCAAGCGGACCACGCAGATAGATCCCGGCGGCAACAACAGCAGCGAGAAGGCAAGGCCAGGCAAGCGCGGCAGGCCGGAGAAGCAGGGCGGGTGTAACGGTCCATGTAGGATAAAATTTAACTCCTCAAATAATCACGAAACCGTCAGCACTTTTCGTGTGACCGTCGCCGTTCTCACGGTAACGAACCGGGCACCGCACATCCAACGTGCGGGCAGCGGCCGTAGTATCACTACGCGCAGTAAGCTGGGCCTTCAGCGCGGCACTATTTTCGAGTCAGTTCATCTTTAGTCCCCAACATTGTTAGACGTTCCTCTCCCTCAAAATTGAATAAACCAGTTGGACTCACAATTTTCTTCGATTAATTAATTCAACGGAACATCGCCATCCGACCATCACATGGTGTCAGAAGTGCGCGAACTACGCAAACACGCGCCACATTTTCATTTGTTTTCAATTCTTTTTCTCAAAATAAACAAACATTATCGCGAAATATTATTTTTCATCAAAAAGTTTACCTGTCCTCCGAGTGAACAAAAAAAAATAAAAAACAAAAGTGAACAAAATTATACATATTCGAAACAAAAAAAAGAGGAACTATCGAATAAACGCGACAAAAAGGATTTTACAACACCTTTACTTGGACTTCAACAAATCTCAACGGACACCGGCAGCATTATCAAGATATTCACGGAGCACCGAATTCCAGCAATTTTCAATCCACTTGTCAATCCAATGGAAAAGGAGAGATAAGACGTAAAAAAAAAACTATGTAGAAGGAAGGACGATTGTTCAACTACACAGAAGGAAGGAAGGAAACAAAACTATTTTTCAAAATCCGGGAATTCAACTCCAAACATGAAACTCTATATATTACTATTCTGGGCATTGTAAGTACAAATCAATATACTACACTTTTTTCTCTCTGCAAACTGTTTTAACCGTCATCGCAATATAAGTAAAATGTACTTCACACCTTTTGTTAGATCTACCCCTCTTATCGTCACACGCAATACGTAAAGCTTTAAATCACTGTATCACATTGTTCGGTTTTACCATAAAACCAAAAATAATAATATTCCATTATCGTTTTATTTTCTTATTATTGAAGTAAAGAAAAAGTTATCAAAATTGGTCAACCGTATCCACCACCACGTCTTCTTAGACGTCGGAATCGTGCACCGAATTATATAATTCCAGAGATATTTGAACAAAATCGCGGCAGAATGGCCTTCAACAATAACACCTTTACGTTCCGGGATGCCTACAAGGCAATTCCGACATTTGACGGAAAGAAACCCCCCGTTGATGTTTTCGTAAGAGCATGTACACGCGCGAATGAATGCCTTGCCGAAGCAGAACGCGAAACATTTTTTAACATGATTCTCTTCAAACTGTCCGATCTGGCCCTTTCGGTAGTAGAAGCTACATCCCCAGTTAATCTCGACGCTCTGTTAAAGGAGCTGAAACGCGTTTTCGTAAAAACCGAAGATCTTAATGATCTAGAAAACGATATTGAAACGACACCACAGGAATATGACGAGTCAGCAATCGAGTACGCAGCACGGCTGCGCGAAAAGTTGCGAAAAATTACTGATCGACTAAAAGAAACTTATCATACCGCGGAAAAACTACAATACCGCAATGACAGAATAGCCGAAGTCACCGCGAAAACAAAGAGAGCCTATGTTAGGGGTCTCTCACCAGCTGTCGGTTCTCACCTTATTCTGCACAACGCACAGAATTTTGACGATTTAATTGATCAAGCAAAAACAATAGAACACGAAATGGAGAAACAAAAAGAAGTACGGAAAAAATTAGCCGTGCGGGACGTGCAAATAGCCACAGGTAAAGCTAAAGTACAATTTGCGGAAAGTGCCGAAAAAATAGAAAAACATTGCGAACTTCACCCAGGTTCGAACACACATACAACGGCAGAGTGCTAGACCATCCGCAACTTGCGCGAAAACAGAAACAGGAACTACTCGCGAGATAGGTATGACAGAAATAGACGCGACTCACGTGACAGGTACAATTCACGCGACAGGCACAGAGACAACTCACGCGACAGGTACAGAGACAACTCACGCGATAGGTACAGAGACAACTCACGAGATAGGTACAGAGACAACTCACGCGACAGGTACAGAGACAACTCACGTGACAGGTTCAGAAACAACTCACGTGACAGCTACAGAGACAACTCACGTGACAGGTACAGAGACAACTCACAAGACAGATACAGAAGAGATAACAGAAATAACTCACGAGACAGAGAATCACGTGACAGATATCGAAACAATTCCCGTGACAGACGCCGAAACGATTCACGCGGCACTTCACGTGACAATTCACGCGACGGACAACGGGAAAAATCTTCACAACGAGACGAAAAGTCCGACTCACGCATGGAAATCAGCGACGTAGAAAATCAGCTTAAAGCGCTGCTAGCCAACCTCACTATAAAAAACTAACGGTCGGTCTCGCGAATGAGTGCGTCGTGAGACAAATTTTAAAAGCACTAAACAAAACAGTGAAAGAAGCAGAAATTGCACTCGGATCAAAAAAAGGCCGCAAGCCACCATCAGTCTACATAAGCTCTCCTGACTTGCACTACAAAAAATCAGCATTTTTAATCGACACCGGAGCACAAATAAATTTGATCAAAGAAAAAGCCGTCGCGCGTAATGTCAAAATTGATACACAAACTATTTTCGAATTGACGGGTATTACTGATGGTAAAGTATATACAGCAGGGAAATGCACAATATTGATCAAATCTGTCCGAACAGAGTTTCACATAGTCTCCGACAAATTCCCAATAAAACAAGACGCAGTACTGGGCGACGAATTTTTCGAGCGGACGCCGGCCGATGTTCTCTATTCAAAAGCTTGCATCGCTTTCAAGGGTTATACCATTCCGTTCGCGACTCGCGAGCAGATTTCGATTCCACCTAGAGCAAAGAGCATCATTCATATCAGAATAGAAAACACCGAAATCCAAGAAGGATACATTCCGCGACTAAATACACCAACTGGCGTAATACTTGGCGAAGCCCTAGTGAGAAACAATAATGGAGTTGCGTATTTAGGCATAATCAACAAAACTAACAGCACGATAGATTTTCAAATACCGACAGTGAAATTGCAACCCATAGAATACGTTGGCTTATCACCACATGAGATAAAGAATTCTCGCTGCAGCACCGACGCTCACAGCGCAGAAATTCACACAGCCGCAGTTACAACCAACGAAGGAAGATTCGAAAAACGCAAACCTCTCCTACATTTGGAAGGTCTAAATGAGGAAGAGAGAAGACATGTATATCAACTTGCATCGCAGAACCCATTCTTGTTTAACATACCCGACGATCGCCTCGGACACACAACTCTATTGAAACACGGAATTTTTACAACAGACGACAGGCCAATAAATACCAAACAATACCGTTTTCCTCAAGTCCACAAAAAAGAAATTCAGAAACAAGTCAAAGACCTTCTGGAAAAAGATATAATTCAACCATCTCTGTCGCCATACAACTCACCAGTTTGGGTGGTACCGAAAAAAGCAGATTCCCAGGGCAATAAGAGATGGCGAATGGTTATTGATTTCCGGAAAATAAATGAGAAAACGATACCAGACGCATATCCGCTGCCAAACATTGAGGAAATTTTAGATCAACTAGGCAACGCTCGATACTTTTCAACCTTCGATTTGGCTTCCGGCTTTCACCAAATCAAAATGCACCCAAAAGACAAACAAAAAACTGCCTTTTCAACACCGAACGGGCACTATGAGTTCAACCGGATGCCATTTGGCTTAAAAACTGCACCTGCAACATTTCAAATATTGATGGACATAGTGCTATCTGTACTTCAGGGAACCGACCTTTTCGTCTATCTAGACGATATTGTAATTTACGCGAACACACTAGAAGAACATGCAAAAAAGTTCCAACGGTTAGGAAACAGATTGACTGAAGCAGGACTGACGCTGCAAACCGAGAAGTGTAATTTTCTTAGTAAAGAGGTGACGTACTTGGGCCACACAATCTCAGAAAAAGGAGTTCAACCGAATCCATTAATAGTTCAATCCGTCAAAAACTTTCCAATACCTAAAGACAAAAAAGGCATAAAGCAATTTACCGCTCTCGCCGGATTCTACAGACGGTTTATAAAAGACTTTGCCAAAATTGCAGTTCCTATGACAAAACAGTTAAAGAAAAGTGCAAAGTTTGAATGGACTCAGGAGTGCCAAAAAGCGTTTGAATATCTCAAAAACAAAATCATCGATCGACCAATATTGCGTTACCCAGACGATCAAAAGCCATTTAAGCTCACGACTGACGCTTCCGATTACGCCTTGGGCGCAGTACTTAGTCAGGAGTACGAAAAATTTGATCATCCTGTAGCCTTCTTTTCACGAACACTTACAAAAGCAGAACAGGCCTACGATCCTATGAAAAAAGAACTGTTAGCGATTGTAAACGCAATAGAGCATTTTAAAATCCATCTGTACGGAAAACATTTCACTCTTGTCACAGACAACAGGGCGTTAACGTATCTAGCCAGTAAGGCTGATCTTCCACAACAATTCCAACGCTGGCAAACAACATTGAATAATTACGATTTTGAAATCCATCATCAACCCGGTAAATTAAACGTTGTTGCAGATGCCCTATCGAGAAACCCTGTAACCGTTTTTCCGATTAGACCTCGTGAAAGCTCTTCTGAAGACGCGAAAGGAGCAATAAAAAAATCAAAAATGTTTCATCAACCACATACACGTGGTCGTTCAACATCCGAAGAGTCGTCCGGAAACCCGGCACCTAGGAAGAAACACGAACACGACTCTGGGGATGAACGGCTACAAACAAACCCAAATCAAGGTCAGATTATAAATACAGGAAAACGCGAGGAGAAGGCATACGCCAAAACAGATTCAACGTTGGACGACGAAACACCACAAACCGAATCATCGGATGATGAACTCATAACAAAATCACATATAACAAAACGGCAACGAAACAAGGACACTTCCGAGGAAGAAAAGGATAAAACAAGACCCGGCAAACGACCAAGGAAACGAGGGGAAAACACAACGACAAAATATGTAAAAAACGATGCAGTAGTAAGAAACAAAGTTGAAGAGAAGAAAGAAAACATACGTACAAGAGAAAAACCTTCCGAACAAAGCGAAATTAAAGAGGGAGCGTGCACGCACAGAGGTCATCGAACCCAGACACAACACGAAGCTCAAGAAGGTCCACAAAAGCGGCAAGGAATTGGCGAAAACGTAGGAAACAATAAAACGAACTCAGCTTCACAACACGGACAAGATCTCGGTCAATTAAACGATCAAACACTGACGACGGAAATCGGAGAATCGATCAGCAAAGATAACACCAACGAGCCGGTGCAACCCGACTTTCGGTCACCTCCTCCGGATATTAACAGAAGCGCCATCGACGGGAAGGCCACTCTGCCATCGGTGCAGCCAACCTTCAGATCACCGTCAATAATCCTGGAAAGGTGCGACAGACAGGCCAAAGGAACTTCACCCAAAATAACAACACATAAGGAGCCAAGAATAATCCTGGAAAGGTGTGATAGACAGACCGAAGGCACTTCGTCAAAAACAACAACACATAAGGAACCATACCTTGCGAGTACATCGGGAACGATACCAAAACCGGTCACTCCATCGGAATATCAAACTAGTAGCAACTCCTTACTGCCAAAACTAGCACGTACTGGAAGGCACCACGATACACCTTTCAAAGATGAATCTAGTAATTCAGATAGCGACCCGCCATACCAACCGTCAGAATACCACAGGAAAAGATTAACACATTCTAGCACTCGACTATCAACCAGAGCCGCAACAATAACAGAAGACACAACAATTCAGGACAATATTACAATCTCAAAGTCAAACCTATTGCACCAACCAGACAACATAGCGTACTTTTTGTCCGCCGATTGCACGATGGACACCATGGTCACAAAAATATTAGTCGAGAAAAACAAGGTCGATCAACAATCGCTACTAAAATGCGATCCACAAATTGGAGACGTGCTAATTACCCGTGGGGAAGCCACATGCTACATCGGGATGGTCTGCAAAAATAAATGCACAGACACGACAAATTCCCACACAATCGACCTGTGTTTAAAGACCCTCGTTGAAATTCTCAAGGAAAGAAAACTAGAATCCTGCACAATATCGAAAGACCCTGAAATTATTGACGCCACACTGTGGGTTAGCACGAAAACGCGACTACGGCTATTAACTCTCAAACTCGGAATAAACATCACGATTTGCGAGGGGTACCTTACTGTTACGTCCCGAGATTTTCGGGACTACACGATTAAATTTTACCTAAATTTCTCATGTGAATGGATGGGGAAATGAAGAAAGCAAGGATGAGTACAGTCGAGCGCGCACATATGCGCACCAACAAAGCCCGTGTATGCGTGGTATAATGTGTAGCCTGATTACCATGGGCAAAGGAGTCCGAGCGCAGGCTACCGCGGGCTACCGTAGCTTATCTTATCCGATAGGGTCAGGTGTCCAAACGCTCGGAGGCCCGAAGAATGGTTAAGGCACGCGCGAGCAAGTGATTGCTTGGAAGAATCATACAGTGCGAATATACTAAGTGATTCAAAAGAAGAAAGCTTAATATTTTCTTGGTATTTATTTCTGAATGAGGGATTGAGGGTAAAATTTTCATAATTACTTCTAAGTAAAAGAATAACGGCGAGGGTTCGATAATAGAAGGCAAAGATAAATTTTAATGAATGAAAGTAACTCTTTTATGAATCAGGTTAAGACAATTTTTAGATAAAAATAGGAAAGTAGGGTTAATTAATGGAACACAGACTTAAGCGTTTCAAGTTGATTATGGCGGATAATTTATAATAATTTTCAAATTGATCACCCAGTAGCCGCTAGGGTAATGTAATTACAATATGCAGTAGAGAGATAAGATGGAATCGACCGGTCAGAAATCGACCAGCGGTGTGAAACAACACACCATCCGGTGCAGGAAAATACCAGTCCGCGACGTAGAATTACCACCCAGGAGCATCAAAAGAACAAAGGAAAGCACTTCGCTTAGCACATCCCCTCCAGATCGAAGGAGGAGAAATAAAGTTACGCAATGTCACGACCGTCAAATCAGGAAGAAGGACGGAGGGATGGAAGCAGACAGACCGGATGGAAGGGATCATCGGCGATTTGAACGATATTTTATGTGAAGTGATATTATAATTCATTATTATCAAGCTGAAATGATTTTTATGACTATTAATAGTTAGGGGAATAATACGTTTATTAGAATATTTTTTGGAAAGAATTGTTCAAGAACAGAAAATAGTGATTATTTAAATAATAAGGAAGCTAATTGTGTAAAAATATTTGTAAAAGCATTAATGTAAAGTGAAAATAATTTGGTTTAAATATAAGAGAGTGCAGAGTGCCGAAAATAAGCGAAAGTGTGGGTGTGAGCAACGCAAATAGGCTGATAGGAACGAGGCGTGAGGGGACGGTAGTACGGCCGACGCATCGTTCGACCGCTACTCCTCAAGACAGTGGGAGTGTGAGCAGACCGCGAGGTAGGAAGTGTGAGGGGACGGTAGCGCGAGCGACGCACCGCCTGACCGCTATCACGGTAGTGCGAAAGAGATGGATAAGAGTGGGCCGCGAGGTATGAAGCGTGAGAGGACGGTAGCGCGGGCGACACACTGCCTGGCCGCTATCACGGTAGTACGAGAGAGAGAGAGAGAGAGGCAAGAGTAGGCTGCGAGGAATGAGGCGCGAAGGGACAGTGGCTGCGACGCTTCGCCCAAACGCTATAGTAAAAGCCGGTAGGAGAAGCCGCTAGGTGTGAAGAGCGAGGGAATCGGAAGAGGCTCAACGCACTATCCAACCCTCGCCCCTTCCTCAAGGCGACAGCGGGGAAATGCTGACTAGGTTATTTAAGGGGCCGCAAAAAGCGACGGAGCTCATTAATATTCCGGACCAGAGTTATCATCGTGAATAAAACTCGTTGTCATTTCGTCCGAATTTTTGAAAAATATCAGAACTCAGAGAAATCTGTAAACCTGGAGCATTACACAAATTAAAATACGAAAAAACAGAATTCCGTAATATCGAGCGTCGAATTTGATTTCGAATCGGTAGTTTACCGGGGAATTCGTTCAGAAAAAAAAAGAAACATTTAAAACCTTTACGAACATTTTGAATATAAAAATCTGTGAACATTTAACCGAGAAACTCCGTGAATAGATTGAGTTTAAAAATTGTGAACGTTTAATCGAGAAACTCTGTGGAAAAAAATCCGTGAACATTTAATTGAACACCTCTGTGAATATTTTAAACAGAAACTTGTGAACATTTAATTGAAAAACTCTGTGAATATTTTAAGCATTAACTTGTGAACATTTAATTGAAAAACTCTGTGAATATTTTAAGCATAAATCTGTGAACATTTAATTGAAAAACTCTGTGAATAGTTTAAGCGAAAATTTGTGAACCTTGAACAACTTTAATTTTTACAACGTTTTCCCGCTTAAATAAGTAAGGAAGAATAAACATTCATTCAACAAACATCAAAATCGTCTGTCGTCCACTTCCATCGGTATCCTTCGTCGCTGTTCCCTTCTTCCAACGACCTGTCGGGGAAATTTGGAGAGCGGACGTCACCGATAGTGGATTTTCGTCAATTTCCACTGGTACTTCAACGGGTTTTCGGGAACTTCCAATTAGTTTTCATTTGTGTCGATTGAAATCACAGGGGTAAGTGAACTTTCTTTATTTTATTTAGTGTGTTGAAAATATTTTGAAGTCAGAATTACTTTTTCAAGTTCCTTCCCGAGCTTTTGCCTGAAAGGGTAGGCTCTAAACGGAACACTTTCGTGTCTTGCCGAGTCACAGTGATACCACAGTGTAATAGGGGGAGATCTTCTTCCCTTTACCTTTATATCATTTGTGTCTCGAAAAATTGCAATTCACGACATAACATTACCATCCCGGCACCAGAAATCAGGCAGGATATCATAAAAGAACTGCATGGATCAGCAATTGGAGGGCACAAAGGAGTTTCAAAGACATACCAGCGCATACTATCACAATACTACTGGAAAGGTCTCAAAAAAGATGTTCGAAACTTTATCAAATACTGCTTCGAATGCCAGAAAAACAAATTAGTACGAGTCAAAGACAGGGCACCAATGGTCATTACAGACTCGCCAAGTGAGCCATTCGACAAAGTAGCGATCGATATAGTCGGACCTTTACGAAAAACAGAAAGCGGATATGTATATATCCTGACGATCCTCGACTTATTTAGTAAATTTGGAATCGCAGTTCCGCTGAAACATCAGACAACCATAGACGTAGCAAGAGCGCTCTGCAGAACCCTCATCTCAACATTCGGCGCACCTCGCGCGATACTATCTGATTAAGGCAGTAATTTTATGGCCGAAATGTTCAAAGACTTTGCAAGCTTATTCCAAATTCGTCACTAAAGAACGTCTGCTTACCACCTACAATCGAACGGGGCTTTAGAACGTAGCCACCACGGACTAATAGAATACCTTAAACATTTTATCAACAAGAATCGCGATTGGGATGAATTACTTACATTCGCGACATTGTCATACAACACGAGTATACACGAAAGCACAGGTTTTACACCCTATGAACTAGTCTTTGGCAGAACAGCACGAACGCCTTCCGAGTTCCCACCACCGGAGAAGTTAATCACGTATAGTGACTACATGAACCGAATGATGCGGAACCTAAGAGACGTCCAACAATTGGCACATGAAAAACAAATACGTTTTAAGGAAAAAACAAAACACTATTATGACAGAAAAGCGCACGAATCAAATTATCAATCAGGACAGCTCGTGCTATTAGAAAATAAGGCAAAAAAAAGTAAACTCGACAGTAACTATATTGGGCCGTTTAGAATTCTGAAAATATTGGATAAAGAACTCCAAATTACCGAGGACAAAACCAAAATTGTCCATGTAAATGACATAAAAATGGCATATGTTGCAGATGCCACACGACCGCTCTAGACACCAACGACACGGTACAAATCATATCACTCACTCAAAACCCGGGGCTGTATTCGGAACCGTTGGGAAGACTCCGCCCGTATCACACGACATGGAAACTTATAACTTACGTCAATACCCACGGACTTGCGGACCGACAACTACAAATACGGCAAAACCTGTTGTCAACAGCGCAATTTTGCTCCGCGTTAGGAACTCGTTGTCTCATAAAAGGACAACTAGCATCAATGATATCCCGACTGGATATTCTTGAGGACTCAGCATCGCTTTTGGAAGAACTTATCCCATCAATACAACTTAATTCCACGAACAAGCGCAGAAAGCGCGCGCCATTCAAGTTTGTTGGCAAAATAAATAAAATACTTTTTGGAACTATTGACAGCGATGATGCGGAAAGAATCAATTCACAAATTGAAGCACTAGGAAACGATACCGTAGAACTGGCAGAAATAATACAAGATCAAACGCACATAATAACATCAGGGTTCGACGCAATGTACAAGCAAATCAAATCACTAGCGCTAACATTAAGCAAAGAAACGCGGAAATTAAATCAAATACATGCCACAATCCAAACGGAGATACAAACCATTGAGCTAAATAAAAAAGCAATAGAATTTTGTACTCGGATTGAACAGAGCATAATGGAATTAGAATTCGATATCGAAGCACTTATCAACGCTATCCTTTTTGCAAAAAATGGTCAAATACACCCGCAGTTATTGACAGCAAAGAAGATATTGCTTAGTGCTGAAGCCGTTGTCAAATCTTCACCAAACACAATATTTCCGATAACACTAAGCGCTGAACACGTACCCGAGTTAATGAAAATAATCGAACTAAGTGTATTCCACAATGATGAGAAGTTGATCTATGTTATTAGAATACCACTACTCGACCTAACGATATATAAATTATACCAACACATGGCAGTACCAGTACGTCAATCCACAAATTATAATAGTTCACGATTCGCATTTATAAGACCCACTGCCCAGTACACCGCAATTTCGCAAGACTTTGAGAATTATTTGAACGTAGAAAAATTACAAGACTGTAAATTTATGCAGCCCATCTACGTATGCAAACAGATCATACCGGTTCAACGCGTTAACAGCCACGCCGGGTGCGAGGTCCAATTACTAACCAACCCCCGATTTTACAATCTCGAAAACTGCAACATCCATATCAAAACACTCAGACAAACTCACTGGGCCAGAATCAAAGATTCAAATGCGTGGATATATGCAACACCTACACCAGAAAGCCTCTACATCTTTTGCAATGGCCTCGAGCCTAGAGTTATAACGATCGAGAACACAGGAATTATACAGTTAAATTCTAAATGTCAGGTAAAAAGTAAAACTATTCAACTAACCCCATCAGTTGAAATAACTTCATCAATACAACTGGACTTCTCACAGACAACCGTTCTCAATATCACAGAAATTATAGAAAAGTCAATTAAAACCATAGGTAACCTAAACATTACAGACATATTGACTGAAACAGAGGCATTTGCGTTGTCTTTGGAACCGAACACTGTCCACGACGATCTCGCGAAAAGCGGGGTGACCTTGAAGGCGATCATCGCAAAGGCTAAAGATATAACAAAAACACATCGTATGAACAATAGATTATCGATGCTCGAGTCTGTTCTAAAGTATTCGGGAATCTCACTTGGATCAATCCTTGTATTGCTGGAAGTTTGTAGGAAGTTCTCACTATTCAGTAAAGTATCAAAATTGATCGATATAATGGCTTGTGTAACAAGAAACAAATATAATAATGCAGAAACTAGGGAGCAACGTGCTGAAATAATAGAAAATGTCGTACAAGACCACCGCCCACCAATAGGAATAATCGAAAGAATAGCCGCACCAACAACACAATGTAGAGAGGTCGCACTAGTATCCGAGAACCCAGTAGCAATGGAACGCACACCAGTTCGCTCCATCATATATTACCCTCACAACAGTATTCTGTAGACAAGGATCAACGTATTATTATAACTATATTATTACCTTACAATTATTATAAACATTCAACTAGACTACCATGTCCTTGACATAACTATAATCATGCTATAATTGTCATATTACTATTAGCATTATCTCCTCATTGTACGCAATCGTAACTGCGTCGCTTATTCGCGTATCTCAAATATAAATGCATACCTTACTAATGCTCTTATTATTACACTCCACCTTTGACGCCGCAATACAACAGCCCAATCCAACCACATCCATTTAACATGCACATCCCACTAACCTCCCCAGAATTAATCAAATTCAGTTGTTTCAGACCAGCATTCAACAGTACCAATAATGAATAGCAATTAAACTTAAATAGAAAAGAATAACATCGACCGGATAAGCAAAAAAAAGGAAACACCGAAAGACTGCTGGAACTACGAAAAAGAAAGGAATGGACCACGGATCACACCGCAGGAATTTTGTTTACTCTTGCATACAATCCACAAACCCATCAGCTTCCTCATAACCAAACCAATTCCACTAACATAACCATTAACAATTTATTATTCAGTTACTGACTTAGAGGTCACGTAAATAAAAATTGTACGGGAGGCTCATAAATTAGAGGTTTCAAAAAGAAGGGGAAAACAGCTAACAGCCGCAGATGACAGTCTTCACAAGACAAGACAACAATTGAGCCAACATCGCCGTCCACAAGAAGATGATAAAAAAAAACATATAAACACAACAAATATAATTGTCACACAAATTCACACATATCTTGTAAATCATAATATCCGATGCGGGAGCATCGTTTTTTTTAAGAGGGGGAGTATAACGGTCCATGTAGGATAAAATTTAACTCCTCAAATAATCACGAAACCGTCAGCACCTTTCGTGTGACCGTCGCCGTTCTCACGGTAACGAACCGGGCACCGCACACCCAACGTGCGGGCAGCGGCCGTAGTATCACTACGCGCAGTAAGCTGGGCCTTCAGCGCGGCACTATTTTCGAGTCAGTTCATCTTTAGTCCCCAACATTGTTAGACGTTCCTCTCCCTCAAAATTGAATAAACCAGTTGGACTCACAATTTTCTTCAATTAATTAATTCAACGGAACATCGCCATCCGACCATCACACGGGGATGCAGTACCTGCCGCGAGGCAGGAATGTGCAGCAGAGTCAACACGCTTAGGGTACGCCAACGAGTCCGCGCCGCACCGAATGGACCTCTCGCTGCCGCTTCCGCCCAGACAATCGCCACCTCACGCGTACGGTCCTCTGATGGACTACGCCGGGTCTGCACGCCATCAAACGGAGGGTTACCTCACTCGATCTTCGGCCCCGCTCTCAACCATGCCAGTCCATCAAGCAAATTCAACTCTCAACGACACCAGGGACTATGACGAAACGGGGGTCATCATCCTGGGGGGATTCCACGGGAGTACGCGAGGGACCCTCAAGGGCGTTTTCTCTATCCCTCAGCCGATCCAGTTCAAACGTCTTTCGACTACTTCCGCCGGGATCTGCCCCGGGGATGACTCGCCCCTGCAAGATGGCGTGAGTGCAGTCAAACAGCACTCCTAATCGCCATCAGTGCACTTCAGGCAAACCGTCCAGCAGAGCTTGTCGTAAGTTCGTGAGCTCGAGGCCCATCAAAGTCTGCCATCTCAATGCGCAATCGCTTATTTGCCACATCGACCAATTCCGGCAGCGCTTCTACGAGGACAACTCCTTCGACGTCATCTGTGTCTCCGAAACCTGGCTGCAAGACATCATCCCGGACGTAATGGTGTCGATGCTGGGTTACAAGCTGTTTAGGAATGACCGTAGGCTCAAGCGAGGAAGTGGTGTCGCCATATATGCGCGGGAATCTTACCGCCTATCTCTCTGCGACACGTCCCCCAACGACCAGCCTGGACAACCGGAATACCTCACTGTTTCCGTCAAGAGTGCCGAGGATAGCAGCTCACTCCTCGTTTGTTGCATCTATCGTCCTCCCGACGCCGATCCAATCGTGACAGCTGCCCCTCACCTACTGGCTATCCTCAGGCGACACCGCAACGTCGTCATGATTGGCGATTTGAACGTCGATCTTCACATCAATGACCCCCCCGCGCGTGGCTTGCGAGACTTTGTCTACTCTGCTGGCTTGACACTCGTTGGCTTTACTGCAACGCATCATACCCGCACTGCTGCCACCTGGATCGACGTCTGTGCCATCGACAGTCCAACAAAGCTGCTAGAAGCAGGCCAGTCTGCAGAGCCGTTTCTGTCTAAGCACGACGTCATCCATATCGTCTACGAATTCCCCACCTCGCAGCTCGGTACCCGGACTGTTCAGTATCGTAACTGTCGGGGTCTCGAGTCACCGGCATTTGCACACGACCTTATCCGCCTCGATTTGTCGCAGTACAGGGCTTTGCCACACATTGATGCTCGAATCCAGTTTCTGAACGCTCGTATTCATGCACTCATTGATAGGCACGCTCCAATAATAACCTTCACTGTGCGGCGCCCGCCATCGCCTTGGATTACGGCCGAGATTCGCGCTCACATGCATGAGAGCGATGCTTGTCTCCGCAGGGCCACTCGGACCCGCAATCGTGACGCGCGAATCCGTCGTTTCGACGAACACCGCGTGTTGCGTAACGCTGTTCAGTTGGAAATACGCAATGCCAAGTCAGCCTTCTACTTCTCCAGACTTGCCTCTCTCAGTGATTCGCAGTCATTATGGAAGGAACTTAAGCATATCGGCATGGTGAAAGCGAGAGAAGGCAGTCTACCGGACACGGTCACCTCGGACTCTCTGAATGCGGCGTTCGTAAGGCACTCCTGCTCTGATAGATCGTCTACGTCTCCCGGAACAATTCACTGCACGTCTGCTACGCTTCACCTCCAACGCCACGGGGGTGGATGGGATTCCCGTCAGCTATCTTAAAATTATTACTGCGAGTATCCTCCCGATCCTGGTTGATCTGGCGAATGAGTCGCTTGGTGCTGGAGTTTTCCCGAGTCTTTGGAAACTCGCTCTCATACGCCCGATAGCTAAGAAGCGTTTCGCAAATAGTGTCAATGACTTTCGACCGATTGCCCTGCTGTGTAGACTCTCGAAGGTGCTTGAGGGGCTAGTCTATGACCAGGTATCCTCTTACATCGCTCTGAACGGTATCCTAGACCCAATGCAGTCGGGCTTCAGATCGGGGCACGGGACCCAGACGGCGATTCTCAAGTTCTGCGAAGACGTGCGCGCTGGCATGGACACAGGACTCCTCACGATTGCAGTCTTCTTCGACTTCTCGAAGGCCTTCGATCTTGTCGACCACACCCTGCTGCTACGGAAGTTAGGCGCTCTTGGCTTCTCGCAGTCCACGCTCCGTTGGTTCCATTCTTACCTGGTTGGTCGCTCGCAGGCTGTGCTAGGAGCTGAGGATCTGCGCTCCACGTGGCTCAGCGTGCATGCTGGTGTCCCGCAAGGCAGTGTGCTCGGCCTACTACTTTTTAGCCTGTTCGTGAATGACCTGCGTTCCTGCCTGCAATACTGCACACACATTTTCTACGCTGATGACCTGACCATCTACCTCCAGTGTCAGGCAAATGAGGTCGACAATGCAGTCCGGCGGGTAAATGAAGACATCGTCGCGGTCTCCGCCTGGGTACATGACAATCTCCTCAAGCTGAATGCGGCCAAAACGAAGGCGATGGTATTAGGAACGGCACGCCGCATTGCGATGCTGCGAGCTGTAACGCTGCCAATCATACGCGTGCTGAACGAGCCTGTTGAGTATGCTCGCTCTGTACGCTATCTCGGCGTAATTATAGAAGACACGCTGTCGTGGTCTGCGAACACCGAGAGAATCTGTGTCTCGTCATCCAACGTCCTTCGTCTGCTACGTCTTAAGGGTCACTTATTCAGTCGTGACACAAGAAGGTGGCTGGTCAATGCGCTCTTCCTGCCACACTTCGACTATTGCGCGGCTGCATACGATGACATCGCAGAAGTCCACTCCACACGTCTACAGAAGGCTTTCAACGCTGGTGTCCGCTTCGTTGATCGGCTACGGTTACGGGACCATGTTTCGGAGGCTCGGAGGGCGCTTGGGTGGCTTACCGTGGCCAACCGCAGGAAGTTTCTTCTTGCCTGCACAATTTTTTCTCTGTTACAGCATGACGAGCCTCGCTATCTGAGAGAACTGTTCGTGCTAAACGACCCCGGAACTCGGCGTCATGAGACCAGGAACGCTGCGCGGCTTGTGGTGCCTTTCGTTCATACCGCAGCCTATCGAAGGTCGTTTCCAGTCGCGGGAGCTAACTTCTGGAATTCTCTACCGAATTCGATCACCGGCTCCTCTACGGCGGCTCTCTTCAAGGCTAAGCTGCTCGCGCACCTGTTAGCCTCGGAATCTGCCGAACTACCTGGGACCTAGCTCATTTGCTTAATATCCTTATCGTACCTTTGCATTGTATCGACGCGTTTCACCTGATTACCTGTTACTCACTGTATGTTCGTAGGGGACCTCGTCCCGTGAACAGTAATAAACACAATACAATACAATAAAAAAACATTAAAATAATTAAAAATGTTGTTTATTTTCCTTGAAAATAACGTTGAAATCATGTTGAAAAAAAATCAACCATGTCGAATTGATTCGACATGGTTGATTTTTTTAACACTGTGCAAACAGAGAAATGCAATACCAATAAAAAAGCATATTTCACTGCTAAATATGACGTAGCTTTCACCCATAACAACACTTTTATCGGTACGACATTTTTTCGTAAAAAAAAAGATTAAAAAATCTGCAAAGTAGAACTTTGCACATTGCTTCCCCGTTAATTTTTGTTTTTCACAAAGCCACCTTTATGAAGAAGCTTGTTTATCAATTTTGGCTTCCACATAGAGGAAGCTTTGTGAAAAATGAAAATGAATGAGAAAGCAATGTGCAAAGTTCTACTTTGAAGCTTTCTTACATTTTTCATACGAAACACATGTTACGGTCATATAATACAAAAAAACACTGTAACAAACACCGTTACATCTCATTTTGATTAGGCACAATCCTTTATCTTACGTTCTTAACATTCGCGGAAGTTAGAGTGAAAATCTACATTTTTTGGAAAATTCAAAATAGCGTAAAATCCAAACCACTTAAGGTAGTTCTGTCGCTTAGAGCTCGTTTCGCATAAATTCGAGAACTTTGAGAGAGAATTGCAAACACTTCACGATGGTCTAAAAATCTGAAAAAATGCATGCTCTTTAAAGGTACTCAAAAGATTAATTTAGCATAATAATAATTTGAAAATGTTATTAACAAATTGATGAAAAAAAACATTGTTTAACAAATATTTCGGTGACATAAGTTTTTTTTCGATGAAAATGATTCTTTCGTTTTTCCGAATACGTATGAATTTTTTCAGATTTTTGAGGTTACTTTGACTTTTCCATATAAAAAAACACCAAAATTCAAAGTTAACTGTAAAATCTGAAAAAATTCAATCGTATTCAGAATAACGAAAGAATCATTTTAATCGAAAAAAAACTTGGGTCACCGAAATATTTCTTAAACAATGTTTTTTTTCATTAATTTGTTAATAACATTTTGGAATTATTATTATGCTAAATTAATGTTTTCAGTACCTTTAATGCGCATGCATTTTTTCAGATTTCTAGACCATCGAGAAGTGCTTGCAATTCTCTCTCAAATTTCTCGAATTTATGCGAAACGAGCTCTAAGCGACACAACTACCTTAACCGATCATCAAAAAATTTGGTACGTGGTAGCACTGTATATTATTTTTCGTCTATAGAACATTTCAGTCTAATGGTTCAAGTTCTACGTGATTTAAAGCAAAATAATTTTTTTTTCGAAATCTTGTGGATTTTATAAAATACGAACCGCTTTCCCGATTTCGTCCAAATGCAATACCATACAACATTGAACGTATCTTCAGTTCTGAAAAACTATTTAGCTAAATCCGAGAACTTTTACGGAAGTTAGGACATTCACTTCCTTTATGCGAAAACTTAAAAACTGTTTAAAATCTTAATGTCTGCATATATTTTCTAAAAAATATCAAGATTCAAAAAGGGGTTGTTACTCCATTTTTTTGCCAAATTTCAGCCCGATCGTTAGAACGGTTACTAAGAAATCAGCGTTTGAATTTTCTAAGCCCTGAACACACACACACACACACGCATACGGACATTTTTTCTAAACCATCTTTCTCGACGTTTTGGACCATTCTGAGTGTACTGACATGAAAATTTAGAAAAAAATGTTTTTCAAGAAAACAAAGCTCCCTCTATGAGGAAGCAATAAATCTATATTGTTGAAATGATCGACACATTGCGTAGCAATGCGCGGCATCTCTCCTAGCATTCGTGTGAGTCACGAAAGATGCGCGCGCTACGGTTTAAAACACCGATCCCGCCGTTCAATCTAATAGCTTGCTGCGCGCGCATTTAAGCGCGCTCGGGTAGTCAAATGTTGACTGCGTCGAATGGTTTACCGACAGTGGTAATCGTTATTTTCTGTTGGAAAGTCGAAATAAACGGAAGTCTTCATCGAACTCCGCATTTTTTATATCTGATGTTATGGCTTAAGGCAATGTGAAATACCGACGCGCACCTCAAAAGTTTGGAACAGCGGTTTGTCGCAAATTATGAACGGATCGAAGTGAAAATTGTAATGCAGACGCTAGTAATGTGAATCTCGGGAATTAATTAGTTAGAATTTGGATTTCGGAAAAAAAAAACAAATGCTGTCGGTAATCGATCTAACCATTCATCAGGAAAAACGAAAAATTGCACTTCATTGTTGTTGCTTAGAAATGCCGAGGGGAGAACCTGGTGTGGAGAACGCTCTGATAAATGTTAATAATTTTAACATGTTGAATTTTGTCGAACCGATCAAACTGATTGACTGTTTAAAATTGCGATTCACGCGTTTCAATTGATCTATTGGTATCGCCTCCGGTATATTAACATCCCATTCACAGATGTAAAAAAATATATAAAAGTTATTGTCGACACGGTGCGAGCCTATGCCAACATGCCGTACCGTATCGAATTCGTCTTTGGACGGGAAATCTAACCATTCATCACGAAAAAAGAAAAATTGCATTTCGTTGTTGTTGTTTACAAATGCCGAGGGGAGAACCTGGTGTGGAGAACGCTCTGATAAATTTTAATAATTTTAACATATTGAATTTTGTCGAACCGATCAAACTGATTGACTGTTTAAAATTGCGATTCACGCGTTTCAATTGATCTATTGGTATCGCCTCCGGTATATTAACATCCCATTCACAGATGTAAAAGAATATATAAAAGTTATTGTCGACACGGTGCGAGCCTATGCCAACATGCCGGACCGTACCGAATTCGTCTTTGGACGGGAAATCTAACCATTCATCAGGAAAAAAAAAGAAACAAGAAACCTTAAGCAATGGCGCTGATCAAGGGAAAAAAGAAGCTTGTAAAAATCGTAACGCATAGAGTGAGACGTCTGACGGAGTTCCGCAAAAACCGTACCCCAGAGGAAAGTCAGCCCCGTCGAATTAAATGATTTCGTATCTCCTCAGTCCCGCCAAATGTGAATTTCGTTTCTGAATAAACCAAGTCAAAAGCAAAAATCAATGGAATACGAGGGGAAAATCGTGCTCGAGGAGACTAGCTAGAACGATTTAGAATGCCTTGAAACGGATTTCTAACTGGATCTGCGAAACCCGCGAAGCAACGTAACGTGATATCTCGACGATGCCAGCAAGGTGACAGCGAGGGGAGCGCAGGGGGAGAACAGCGGAAGAGCAAGGAGAGAGGAAGGTGGCAGCAAGGGGAGAGCAGGGTGAGGGAAGCATTATCAAAAAGAATTAAAAAGAAACAAAAATCATTGAATTGTTTGTCGATCTCATCGACGCTCCGTTTCATCTGCGCTCTAATTCCATGATTAAGGTTGCAGGAACGCGCAATCCATTTTAAAAAAACGAACACCAGTGAGAGAAAGCAACATCTGTAATAAATTCGCGTATCGCGAGTTCTCGCGTCTCTGGATCGGCGTATAACATCAAAATTCGTGAGTGCAATGGGCAGTGCCTCGATACGCTGTTGACGAGGCACGGCGCGTTCGCAAATGAAAATATCACGATCATTACCGACCAGAGACACGTCATTTATCTGGCCGGTAATTCATCGGGACCGTTGCCGAAAGCCTGAGCTCCGAGCGAACTGTTGACGCTCACTCACACGGACGCACACAGCCGTCACAGCCGCGCGGCAACTTCGCGGCGAACTGAGATCGCGAAAGAAAACACTGACGCCACTTGCACCCAGCGAGACATACGACGCCTCTGCATTTGTGTGAGTCCGACGCACCCCTCACCGACAGGCAAATTTCGCTACGCGAGCATTTCCACAATTTTGCGAATTGGACGCTAAAATTTCACAGGGGCTCTAAGGTGGGCACCACCTACCATCCTGCCTTCGCTCTATGCGTACTTTTGATACACCCTGTATATGTGTGTATAAAGTATTGTGCTTATTATTATTGTTCCTTCTATTCGTTATTTTTATTACTCTTATTATTTATTTATTATTATTATTATTTTTAACTTCTATTCTTTCGTCTCATTATTATTATTATTATTTTTGTATTTCTATTGTTTTGTTTCATTATTATTATTATTTTGTTGTTGTTTCTCTTTTCTTGTAATTTTTTTATTTTTATTTTATTTTTAATCGTTTGTAATTCGGTGTCGCATTTATTTATTACTTATTTGATTATAGATAGATAGACAGATAGATAGTTTATTGCTTATTGAGAGTACAACGAGGTCTCTTATAGCAAGGGGGGTTTACAGCTTGACATATCCTTATAGTAGTAATTTTTGTTTAGCTTAATATCAACATAATATATAAAATATTGAGTACCGTGCACATTTGAATCTTATTCGTTAAGTGAAAAGGCTCTAATCTGGAGGCTTTTTTCCACAAAATAAAATATTGCTTTGAGCGTTTTAATATCAGCGGAGTCGAGGAGAGCTGAGAGAGCTTCCTTGCTCGTATCTTCCTGTACCAGCTGCTTGAGATAATGGGCCCTGTAGGGGCTGTAGAGCGGGCATTTGCACAAAAAATGCACCACTGTTTCTTCCTCCCTCAAATTGCAGTTTTGACAAATTTGGTGCGGGTCTAACCTCGCCACTGACTTTATAAACGTGATCCTCGCGCAGTATTGGCTAGACAATCTCAGCTGGGCAATGACTCTTTTCATTTTTAGGGGGAGCTTAAGGGTTAAGTACCTTGCAGGCCCACCTTCGAGCCTTGTTGGCAGTCTCAGTTGGCAGGCTTTCGAATCCCTCCATCTTTCCCGATCTTCTTCTATTAGTTCTGATTTAAATCTTTGGAAAACTTTTTCAATCTTGGCCGCCCATCTTACCGGGTCTCGCGAGTGCAACAGATCCTCGCAGTTCATTTTGTTCAAAAATGCTCTAAATTGCGTTGCCCAGTTGAGATCCTCCACTCCACTTATGCTATTGGCTAGCGCTATCAGTCTAAACATACACAATTTCGGCAAGCTTTCATCCGGAAGTTTCAGGATTTTAATAAACCAGTTTTAGGTTTGGAGTAGCGCCTTGTGTGCAATTTTCTGTATACCGAGCTCGAGTCTGAGACACCAGTTTGGGGTGTACGACGGAAGGTTTAGCAGTCTTTTGTAGTAGTTCATTGGAGCTCTTTCAATCTGATCCAGGTATCTCAGGCCCCAGTCCGGTACAGCATATAAGAGCGTGGAAGTAATCATACTTTCGTATAGCCGTCTGGTTGCCCCGGACGAGTCACAACGTGCTCTCGCTAGAATGTTAAGTACTGCCCCGGATGCGAGTTTTGCTTTATTCACCGGCGCTTGCGCAGCGGCGTGTCCAAGGGAAGAACTCGTGAGTGGGACACCCAAATAGCCATACGATTTTACAATGTTGATGCTGTCTTCCTTATACCTTGTAAACTCCGAGCTGATGTCCTTTGGTCTACCGCCATTTTTAAATACTAGAATATTTGTCTTGCCAATATTTACAGAAAGACCTTTCAAGTCACAATACTCCTCCAGAGCTTTGAGCTTTCTTTTGAGGTCTATGTGTGAGTGTGCAAGTATGACCGTGTCATCGGCATAAAGTAGCATTAAGATGTCATTGAGTCCATCGATGTTGAGCACCTCCAGTCCCTTTGTTCTAAAATGTTTTTCAAAATCCGAAATGTACAGTATAAAAAGAAGAGGGCTGAGTGACTCTCCTTGAAGGACTCCTTCTGTTACTTGAAATTCCTCTGACAGAGTATTGCGACTTCTGATTTGTACAGTGGCTTGTTCGTAGAGTGACTTGATTATTCTTAGCATTTTAGTGCTGATACCGAGGGTATGGAGTTTGTGCCAGAGTCTCGAGTGTGGTATTGAATCAAACGCACGTCTAAAATCTACGAAAATAGCGTACAGTTCCCTCCGACCCAATCTAAGTTGCAGTTGGATTACTGTCGATAGCGTGAAAATGCATTCGGTGCAACCTCGGCCTTTTCTAAATCCCATTTGAGTGTTACGTCCCGTGATTTTTCGGGAGTACACGTTTTTAACTGAAAAAACAATTACGGTAATATATTCTTTTTATATGGAATAAATAAGGCAAAGAGGAGAGAGTGTGAGTAGCGGCCGTAGGTGGACACACATACACGCGTCACCCATATATATGAGGTGCGTCGTGTGGCACCGGAGATCGCAAGTATAACGAGTCGGGCGTGCATCGGTGAATCTTATCATATCGAATGGGTCAGGTATTGTCCCGACCGAGTAACCGAAAGACAGTGCGTTCCAGTGACTCTTCGCGAGGATTCGCGATGCATCTACTGGGTGACCAAAAATGTGTGAATCATACCATTTTCGTAATCTCCACTCATTTTCGTACTCCATTGACCTAAACACATTATATTTGTGATGCCTTTCCTTATGTTGTCGTGATTTGTGAATTAATGGTGAATTAGTGGGGAAACAGTTGTAAATAAAATAATAAATTAATTGAGTTTGTTTATGAATTAAAAATCTACGGGTCAAGTCGAGACAGTTGGGTAGAGAAAAACATTAGAAAAACAAATAAACAAACAGAAGATAAGAAAAAATATGAATATTGTATGAATATTAAATCATAATTATCTAAATGTTAAACACCCGGTAAATGGTAATATCGATTTTGAAACCAAAGAAAGAAATAACGAAGTGCGACTTATCGTCGGTGGTATGAAACAACACACCATCCAATGCAGAAAAATTCCAATCCACGACGCAGAAACACCACCCAAGAAGATTGGACGACAAAGGAAATTGACGCACCTAGCAACAACCCCTCCAGTCCAAAAGAGGAGAAATGATGACCACACCACCGACACTATTGGAGAAGAAGGAGAAGTCTGGAGTAAGCGTGGGGAACATCATCACCGAATCACACGACTTCCTCCCCGCGATCGTTTTAATTTATCGATAAATATTGTGAAACTATTGTTATCAAAATCGAGGGTAAAATAGGGATAAATTCCATCAACAAGAGTAGTAAGGGGCAGGAATAGGGAGACGACACTTCCCCCTCCCCATACCTGCCCCTGTCTGGGCCCCTGGCGCCGGTGCTAGACAGAGGGAGGGGGAAGAGTGGGGGTAAATTCTCCGAGTTCTGATTGGTCTAAAAATCCCCACTCCTCCCCAACCCTTCGGAAAAATTTTCCCTGTAATGTTTGAGAGGAGGTGGGAGTAATTAGCATAATTCCCCGAGATTTCATTGGTCTAAAAATCCCCTCTCCTCCCCACTCTTTCGGGAAAATTTTCCCTGTAATGTTTGAGAGGAGGTGGGAGTAATTAGCATAATTCCCCGAGATTTCATTGGTCTAAAAATCCCCTCTCCTCCCCACTCTTTCGGGAACATTTTCCCTGTAATGTTTGAGCGGTGGTGGGACTGATTAGCATAATTCCCCGAGCGTGGGTTGGTTGCTAGGTCCCCTCTTCCCCAGCGCCCCACTCCTTCGGGAGAATTTTCCCTGTGTCGTCTTCTCCGAGCGCAGCGACGGCTGTGAGTGGGGGCGTCTGGCGTGGACCTTGATTCCCCGAGCGCTGGTTGGTTGTTAAGCGCGTGGAGATGATTGCCCGCGTGCTGATAGGTCCGCTCAGATTTTTGTCCGAAGCGTCAGATTTTCGAGGTAAAATCGAGCGCGATCGTGCAGCAGCAGCCGACGGTATTGTCACGCAAACCCGTACACAGCTAATATACGCGTTTAAACATAGAATTTTTTGTTTTCCCCACAACTCCTTGTGACGAATCTCGCAGATTTACACGCTCGCGCAAACCCATACACATCTAAAAAAGTTGTATATTAGATGTGTATGGGTTTGCGCGAGCTTGTAAATCTGGAGATTAGACACAAAGGTGTTGTGGGGCAAACACAAAAATTCTATGTTTAAACGTATATTAGATGTGTGCGGGGTAAAATCGAGCGCGATCGTGCAGCAGCAGCCGTCGGTATTGTAGATTTTTAGCCTACGATCGGTAACTCGCGATTTTCGATGGTAAGGTTTCCAGGTGGGTAAGTATTACAAATGGTGAAACAAAATTTTCCTGCCGGTTTTCGCTGAGTGGTTGATGGTAATTTTGTTCGGGAAGGTAAGTCGTTAAAAATAAAATTAGATTTTCACATAAGTAATTTTATTAGACCGTTGTACACGAAGACAGAGAAGTTTACAGATACACGATTGTTACGAAAAGAGCCAAAGTATTAAAATTAAAGTACATCTTATAGGTAATTACAATATCATACGATGATGATGATTATGACTGCCGTCGTTGTATGATACAAATGAGAAATTATATAGATTGTCGCGGGGGCTTCGCTTATAAACAGACACAGAACACTCATATTTACAGGGTTTGTCGTTATTGGGTTGTCTCCTGATTTTTCACCGCAAGTACTTTCCGCAGCTCGTGTGTGATAAACGCGGTGCACAATACGGTGAGCTCGAGGAACACGATGCCGAACGTGAGTTCGACAAAATCAGCATCCATGCGATGCTGTACGGCGTCTTTCAAAGATTTGAAATTATTTTTTATCAATTCTTTGACGCGCTGTTCGTTGATTTTTTCGGGTGTTTCGTTGGCCGGAATATGCAGCAGCAATTCGGAGCAAAGTACTTCGGCGCTCTTCTGAACATGTGCGGTGTTCCTTTGAAGTCGTCTGAAGCGCTCGTCGGTGCACACCATTATCTGCAGCAGCCCGTCGTACGATGGTTTCTGCATCACCACAGCGGGTGAATAATTCTTGCGTTTCTTCTTCGGTGGTTGCTCGGGTTCCAGCTGACTCTCGGCCACCTCATCAACGGGTGTTTCTTCAACACGGCGATCAAACACAATAGATTTCGACCCGTAACTTGTCGTGAAGAGTATCTCGCAGTCCGCGATGTATATCGGTGCCGGAGTGCGCCAGCCCGATCCCCAGACGACCTTTTGCCCATCGGCAAAATACTTCGATAAATCGGGAAGATGCGCTTGCAGTAGAGTTCAATCCTTAGCCTCGAAAACAATACCACCAGTCGTGTTATTGTTCTGCAGTTTTACGATCGGATGTATACTTCCATCGGCTCGCGGCTGTAGGCCGACGCTCACCCTCTTCGTCTCGGACTGGTTGAGTCCGTACGTAGTTCCGAGAATTAGGGGTCCTTCGAGGCGTTTCTTTTCGATGTCCGACAGCACGCGGTACATGGTTGAAGTCTGCAGATCGCTGACGCGCTGATCTTCGGATGTGATACCCTGACTCATGTTGAACAATAGGCCGTGCGGTGAAGCATCGAGGATAAAAGGCTGCGTAATATCGCGTAAACGGTCTTTACTGAAGTCACGGGCCGACTGCCGCTTTCTAGTAATGTAGGGGTATTTATATATGCGCTTCACGGTGGCCTAGACCCGCGACCCTCGATATGTCACACGTGTTGTCAAAAGGTGGGGGTGAGACCGGTTAGCTGTTGTGTACAGGTGTAATATAAATATAGCGCTGGATTCACCTGATGTGTGTAAGAAGCAACAGATTGCTTGTTAACAGATATTTCAGGGTGGTCCGATTGGTGTGTGTGTGTGTGTGTGTATGACACCTGTTCAGATTTTCCTTAGTCGTAGGAATTTTGAACGGTGGGAAATCGTTGTCTACCGATGGGGGAGATAGCGATCTGTCGCCACGAGGCAATGGTTTGACGTGCTATAGTCCTGCTGTTGTATACATTAAAAATAAAATAGTGTAGGTCTGGAGGTAATAAAACTTGTACTGGATAGCTATCGATGCCAAAGGGATTCACGGTGGTCTGTTTAAGGGGCTGTGGTGTCGCTAACCGGCTGTCGCGTGTCGTGTCATTGTCTACGTCGAGGTGTTGGGGTTTTTCGCGTCTACCTGTATAGACAGCACGGTCAGCGAAGGGTTTTCCAGGGGGTACCGTGGCGGGCGACTATGGGGAAAGTATCGATGGCTCCACCGAAGGTCGCTGTCCATCTTTTAGGACATCTCCGCGAGATGCTGTATTGTTTTTATGCTGATTGTGGGTGTTCGAACTTTTTTACAAGGGGTGTGGAACGCCATGGTCATCTCGGCATTTTGCTGACATTGGCTTAGAGCTTTGGCCAATGTTTACCTTCCAAAGCCAGTTTAAGCCTCCTTCCACCTCATTTGCGACGCTAAATTTGTTTGTGAAGGTGTGGTTAGAAGTATGGTGAATTTGGAAAGACAGAGTCTGTTTAATCGGTCTTCAGACTTCACCAGCGACACTTCGCCGCGCATTGTGCTCACCAACTCTGTCTCCAGTTTTGTTTTGAGTTCTCGTTAAGTGTCAAGTGAGCCTTAGCGGACTTTGTGCTGCTTCAGCGAAGTGTTGTTCATTTACTGTTTGTGACAGAACAGTAACAGTGTGTGCGTGTGATCGTGTTAGCATTTTATTAGAAAGCGATTTATTAAAAAATAAAATGCAGTGTGACCGTGCTCGCGATTTAATCAAAGCCATGCTTAAAACAGTGGGCGTAGTTAAAATCAGGAGCCCTGTGATTGCGCGTAAATGTACGCTTCTTTGGGCTAGAGATCTTCGTGTTATGTGCCTCCGTGACGTGCAACGACAGTTTCGCTCGATTCTGCGACGGTTGCCAATGCGCGTTATTGCTCGAGCGCATGAGCATAATGCTTTTGAAGCATCGGCGTACGCCGTGATTATTGCGTGCGAGGTTGTCCGCGAGCGCAACCTCGACCGTATGCCCGTCGCAGGAGCGCTTATGAGCGCCGAATTCAGTGCACAGCAGGCGTTGTTCAGCCCTGCTTACGAATCATCGGAGGAGACAGAGGCGGAGGACAACGATGACGCTGACAACGGAGGCGACGACGAGGCTCGAATGCCCGTGGAGGATGCACCCGCGGACATTGTGCTACCTGCGTCACCAGAGCCAGCGGCCAGGCGTGCGCCGCGAATTTTTAACGAGGCTGAGGCTGCGGAGATCGGCGCCGAGCCCCAGCAGGTCGTGTACTCCCAGGACATCTGGGAGCGGCTGCTGCTGGACGAGAGCGACAGCGACAGCGACGTGACCGCCGACATCGCTGATTCGGGATTCGGCTCCGAGGAAATGATTGTCGACGGTGATGAGGAGGCGAATCAGCTGGTTCCTGGACCCGGGGTGCTCGTCGTCGAGGAGCGCGAGAACGATCACGCTGTTCCTGACGTCGGCAACGAGGTCATCATCGTCGAGCCCGCGAACGAGCATCGTGGCCCGTGTGTGCGAGCTGTACGAGAGGGTAATCTCCCACGGGTGGCCGACATGCCTGTTATTAGCGTTGACGACGACGGCGACGACGACGCCGACGACGAGGACGACGTCGACGACGACGACGACGACGTCGACGACGACGACGACGACGTCGAGGGACCCCACGGCAGCGACGTCGACGACGAGGGAAACTCCGACGCGGAGACCCTTTTCATGGGAGGGCTCAACGTGGCTCCGCAGGAGCAGAGTCGCAACGACCGTGAGTACTCAAGAATCTATTTATATCCCTCTATAATATAAAAAGATCTCGCCGCCGCCGCCGCCGCCGCCGCCGCCGCCGCCGCCGCCGCCGTGTAGGATATATAGGGCATTCCATGTCAAAAGGGCCCCCTTGGGCTGGAATTTTTCTAAGTCCCTCAAGGATCCCCTGGGCTGGAATCTGAGCGATGGGAGGGACGTCCCGACGGATAGGGGTTCTGAGGGATGTGGGTCCCGTGATAGGTAGGATTAAATTATGTAGGGTTAAGTTAGGTAGGGTTAAGTTAGATAGAATTAAGTTAGGTAGGATTAAGTTAGATAGAATTAAGTTAGGTAGGATTAAGTTAAATAGAATTAAGTTAGGTAGCGTCAAGTTAGGTTTGGTCAAGTTAGATATTGTTAAGTTAGGTAGGGTTAAGTTAGGTATGGTTAAGTTAGGTATGGTTAAGTTAAGTAGGGTTAAGTTAGGTAGGGTTAAGTAAGGTAGGGTTAAGTCAGATAGGGTTAAGTCAGATAGGGTTAAGTTAGGTAGGGTTAAGTTCGGTAGGGTTAAGTTAGGTAGGGTTAAGTTAGGTAGGTTTAAGATAGGTAGGGTTAAATTAGGTAGGTTTAAGTTAGGTAGGTTTGAGTTAGGTATGGTTAAGTTAGGTAGGGTTAATTTAGGTAGGGTTAAGTTAGGTAGGGTTAAGTTAGGTAGGGTTAAGTTAGGTAGGGTTAAGTTAGGTAGGGTTAAGTTAGGCAGGGTTAAGTTAGGTAGGGTTAAGTTAGGCAGGGTTAAGTTAGGTAGGGTTAAGTTAGGTAGGGTTAAGTTAGGTAGGGTTAAGTTAGGTAGGGTTAAGTTAGGCAGGGTTAAGTTAGGTAGGGTTAAGTTAGGTAGGGTTAAGTTAAGTAGGTTCAAGTTATGTAGGGTTAAGTTAGGTAGGGTTAAGTTAGGTAGGGTTAAGTTAGGTAGGGTTAAGTTAGGTAGGGTTAAGTTAGGTAGGGTTAAGTTAGGCAGGGTTAAGTTAGGTAGGGTTAAGTTAGGTAGGGTTAAGTTAGGCAGGGTTAAGTTAGGTAGGGTTAAGTTAGGTAGGGTTAAGTTACATGGGGGTTCCCGAGAGAAAGGAGTTCCGAGTACGAGAGTTATCGAGGCATAGGGGTTCGGAGTACGGGAGTTCCCGAGTATGGAGGTTCCCGAGAGATGGGAGATCTCGACGAATAATAATTCCGAGTAACGGGGTTCCCGAGGGATAAGGGTTCCGAGTATGGGGGTCCCGAGGGATATGGATTTCAAGTATGGGAGTCCCGAGGGATAGGGGTTTTGAGAGATAGGGGGTCCCGAGGGATATGGATTTCAAGTATGGGAATCCCGAGGGATAGGGGTTTTGAGAGATGGGGGGTCCCGAGGGATATGGATTTTGAGGGATGGGAGGGACGTCCCGAGGGATAGGGGTTCTGAGGGATGGGGGTCCCGAGTTAAGTAGAATTAAATTAAGTAGGGTTACGTTTGGTAGTGTTTATTTAAGTAGGTAGTAGTTAAGTAAGTAGGGTTCTGTTAGATAGGGTTAAGTTAGGTAGAGTTAAGCTAGGTCGGGTTAAGTGAGGTAGGGTTAAGTTAATCAGGGTTAGGTTACGTAGGTTTAAGATGTTGAGGGGGGGGGGAGCGCGCGAAGCGCGCGGGGGGGGGGCGAAGCCCCCCCCCCCTGGGGTTGGCGCGCGAAGCGCGCAGGGGGCGAAGCCCCCTAGTATATATATATATATATAAATGCTCTTTTGAACACACGGTTTAACATGCGATTGCATTAAACCGTAGGTGTTCGGTTGTGGCTCGGGGTCGAGGGTGGCGCTGAATGGCAACAGCAACAGCAGCATCAGCAAAGGGGTGGAGACGGCTATGTGGATGACCAAGCGGTAAATAGCTCGGTCTTGTCATTACATCTTGACAATCCCGTAGAATCCGCTCCCGACAACCTCGAAAACCCAATCGCTCTATCGCCAGACGAGCACGAGACCGTCGACGGCTCTATAGACGTCGTACCAGACTGGCGACCATATCTGTTGGTTAATCGCCCGGACTGGTACGATTCCTATGGGCAAGTCGGGGAGGAGTCCGACTCGTGCGACGAGGACGACGATCTTATTACGTTGCGAATCCTCGAATCGTCGCGTGGAATTCCAGAGGAATAATCCGAATCCTGTCGGTATTCAGGTCGACCTGCGTCACAGGCCCGTGGAGCAGCAGCAGCAGCAGCAGCAGCAGCATCAACAGCAGCAGCAGCAGCAGGCTCAAGAAGCCCAGCCACAGGTGGCGCGGCTGCACCTTTACAGCTTCCTGCGTCAACTGCAAAATCGACGTCGGGGGTAGAGGTAGCCTCAGCATCAGCATCATCATCATCATCATCATCATCACCGTCATCATCAGCGCAACCCTCACCAGCAACAGCGGCCTGGATCACCGAGACGGAGGCCGCCGTACGACAATTGGTGAGCGAACAGCGTAAATTTCAGATAGGCGGTGGCCATGCGGGGCCTAGTAGGTTAAATTTAGATGTAGGCCGAATTGACGACGACTACGACGATGGCAATAACGACAACGACGACGGCGACAACGTCGATGAGCCTCGCAATGGCGACGCTGAGCTTCGCGGCCCGGGCGGTAGAGGAAGCGCGAGTGTCGTTGACGATAACGACGTTGTCGCGCCCGCCGGATATCGCTTTAGAATTTTAGGTCAACCGAGGGTCTGTGTTTCGCCGCGCTTCAAAACAACTAGCGTGCAGACCGATGTCGTGTTGGCTTCACCACCGGCCGGTATTAACCCGATCTCGTGGGTGCACAATGCGATTCGCGATATTCACGCATATTTTATTTCGGGTCGTGCGTCGAATGATATGATAGGCGTAGGGTTCATGGCCGAGGGGATGACCGATGGTATCGCGGGGCTATCTTTGAGGCCCATATGGCGCTTTGATTATTCGCAATTGTGGGAACTTCTTTGTAACGTCAACCAGAGCGCCCGAATCCTTTCGGTTTACGACACGCTCGTTTTCACAGTGACGTACGTTGAAATGGTTAAGGGCGCTGGAAGCTTGGCTGAGAAAATCGACAAAAATCGTTCGGTAGTGGCTATCGACAACGAGGACAATTTGTGTTTCCCTCGATCGCTCGTGGTGGCCCTTGCTAATTCTCGGCGCAAACACGAGCGCACGGCAGAAGCTAAGAATTTTTATGACCGAATACGTCATAAAAAATCGAAGCTTCAGAGGTGCGAGGCAAACAAACTTGTCAGCGAGGCGAACGTCACGGTGCCAGCGACGGGGTGCGGGCTACCTGAGATCGAAGCGTTGCAGCAGCACTTTATGGCTTCGAAAGTCGCTATAGTGGTGTACGACTGGGCGTCTCTGGGTAACGGGGTCGAGCCGATTTTCGACGGTCAAAAACAATTTCGAAGCACACAGGCGCAAACAGTTTTAAATATCACGTATTTTAATGAAGAAAGTCATTACAGCCCGATAACGAATCTTTTAGCTGCAGGCGGTACGAGGAATTATTGCATACCGTGTAATTCTTCGTACCGTCATTTACACCAGCACAAGTGCACGAGCACTTGCCCGCGCTGCTACTCATCGCCGCCGTGCGTGGTCAGATCTACGGACGATGACTGCGGCGACGACGGCGATAAGTGGGAGTGCGAGGAATGCAATCGGTTCTTTCTCAGCGCTGTTTGCTTTGAAAATCATTTGAAGCCGCGCGAAAGTCGACTCAAAACGCCGCACACCGATCGCAAAACCGTGTGTCAAACGGTTCGCTTTTGTCGACAATGCTCCAAGCTCGTTGACACCACAAAGCACGCTCACGATTGCGGGAAATCATTTTGCAAGCTGTGCCGTACTCCGCATGGGTACAATGAGCACTGCTACATGCAGCCTCTGGCCCCACGAAAGATCGCGTCAGACGCAAAGCCGCAGACCTTATTTATTTTCTACGATTTCGAGACACGCCAGGACGAGCCGTATACTGCAGCGCCGGGTGACGATAGGCGTGAGCACATCGTGACACTCTGCGTTGCACAACAGCTGTGCGAGGTGTGTCTCGAGACCGTCGAAGATGTGGAGTTCAACGACCCCTGTGTATGGTGCGGTGTTCGAAAACACGTCTTTCGAAGATCGCCCGTGGAGGAGTTGGTGAATCTGGCCGTACGTCGCTCGACAGCGTTCCGGAAAATAGTATGCATCGCACACAATGCCAAGGCCTTCGATGCGCAATTCGTATTGCGTCATGTGGTCGAGAGTTGTAGCGATCTCGGGCTCCCGGAATTAATTCTCACGGGTAACGCGATCATTTCAATGCGGCTCGGACGCACTGCTTTTATTGACAGCCTGAATTACTTTCACATGCGTCTCAGTGCTCTTCCTGGTGCCTTTGGTTTCGCGGATAAAATGGGCAAGGGTTACTTCCCGCACCTTTTTAATACGCAAGCCAACCAAGGCTACCGAGGTGTTCTACCTGCACCCGAGTTCTACTCGCCTGATACAATGAGTCCGCTTGAGCGAGAGGAATTTTACGCCTGGTACATCGCGAGAGCAGCGACCGGTGAAGATTTTGACTTCTCTGCAGAAATTGAAAAATATTGCTCGCTCGACGTCGATATTCTCCGGCGAGCCTGCAAGGAATTCCGGAGAATCTTCATTCAAGCGGGCAATGTTTGTCCATTCACAGAGGCGGCGACAATCGCATCGGCCTGCTCCAAGGTGTTTAGGCGCAACTTCCTCAAGCCCAATACAATCGGACTCATTCCGAACGGAGGGTATAGGCTCGCGGAACAGCACTCGAGACAGGCCAACGCGTGGCTTCTATGGGTCGAGAATTGTCTGGGGCACTAGATCGTTCACGCGACTAGGGGTCGAGAATTTCGGCTACCTGAGGGCCCACTCGTTGACGGTTACCTGCAGCTCGGTGACGATCGTTTTGTGTTCCAATTTCACGGGTGTTATTGGCACGGCTGTCCTCGATGTTTTCCCGACAATCGCACGTTAAAGTCACGTGCCAATGTGGAGACATATGAGGCCCGCTATGAGCGCACCCTTGCGATTGACGCAAAAATTCGTGCATCAGGCTATCAGCTCGAAACGATGTGGGAATGCGAATTTGCGGCGTTGCGTCAATCAAACCCGACAATAAACGAATGTCTGCTTAACCATCCGCGTTTGCAGACGGAAACGTTGAATCCTCGCGATGGGTTTTACGGCGGTCGTACAGGTAACACTGTGACTGTGTACGACGCAGCGCCAAACGAGCGAATCAATTATATCGATATCTGCTCGCTGTATCCGTACATCTCAAAGGTTGGCCGCTTCCCGAAGGGCCACCCAAAGATATACGTGGATACAGAGTGCGAACGATTGTTGAATGGCTCGCTTGACGCCTTAGGCACAGCGGTCAACGGGCTGATCAAGTGCACAGTGTTACCTCCTCGGGGCCTCTTTCACCCTGTGCTACCTGTTCGCATGCACGGAAAGCTGCTGTTTCCTCTGTGCCGTACCTGCACCGAGGAAAGAGCGCAGACAGCGTGTTCTCACGAGGACACGGCTGACCGCTCGTTCACAGGTACATGGGTCGTGGACGAGGTGCGAAAGGCCATCGAGATGGGTTACATGGTGGAAAAAATCTCGATCATCTGGGCCTACGAGATGACTCAGTACGACCCCGTAACACGCGAGGGGGCCTCTTTGTCGACTACATTAATACGTTTTTACGTATTAAACAAGAGGCTAGCGGCTGGCCCGCAGAGTGCACGGATGAGAAATCTAAGGCACGCTACGTCGAGGAGTACGAGCGTGCCGAGGGTATACGCCTCGACAGCGAGAAAATCGCAAAGAATCCGGGACTGCGGGCCGTAGCAAAGCTCTGCCTAAATTCGTTTTGGGGAAAATTTGGGCAGAGGTCTAACTTGACGCAGACAACGGTCGTCAATAGCCGCGAGCAATTGTTGCTGCTTCTCGGCGACAATGACAAAGAGGTCCATCGTCTATTGCCGGTTAACGATCGTGTAATGTACGCGAATTGGTCGTGTATCGACGAGGCCGTGGTACCCTCTGCACAAACTAGCGTGGTTATCGCGGCGTACACGACAGCTCAGGCTCGTGTAAAACTTTACAGCTATCTCGAGCGGCTGGGAAGACGCGTGCTGTATTATGACACCGACTCGGTGATTTTTGTCAGCACCGGTGAAGCGGGTGAATGGGTACCACCGCTCGGAAACCTTCTCGGGGATATGACAAGCAAGCTGAAGGAGCCAACCGACTTTATAAAGTCGTTTGTGTCCGGCGGGCCAAAGTTTTATGGCTACGAGGTCGTGAACGCAGCTAACCCCGAGAAGGTTATACAAACCGAGTGTAAGGTGAAGGGTCTGTCTCTAAATTACGGAAATTCCCTAAAGGTAAACCTCCGCTCGATCAGAGAAATGATTGAGTCGGAGTTACCGGAGGAAAACCACGAGGCTATAAAGCTGAATTTCTCGTCAATTCAGAGAACGGCTCTTCACAATGTGATAACTCGAAAAGAGACAAAAACCTGTCGAGTCGTGTGTCATAAACGTCGTCATATCACGCACGCGCTATCGCTACCGTTTGGGTACAAAGACTAGCGCCGACTACACCGTTATTAGGCTCACCCTCGTCGCCCTCGTCGTTGTCGTTATTGTCGTTGTTGTCTGAACATATATATATACATAAGAATTTGTAATATTATGTTTTAAATTAGTTTTATATTGTTATAGATGTTAAATATTATATGTGTATGAGTTTGCGTAAGCGTGTGAATCTGTGAAATTGTATTTTTATATGTATATTAGATGTGTATGGGTTTGTGCGTGTGCGTGTGCGTGTGCGTGTGCGTGTGCGTGTGCGTGTGCGTGTGCGTGTGCGTGTGCGTGTGCGTGTGCGTGTGCGTGTGCGTGTGCGTGTGCGTGTGCGTGTGCGTGTGCGTGTGCGTGTGCGTGTGCGTGTGCGTGTGCGTGTGCGTGTGCGTGTGCGTGTGCGTGTGCGTGTGCGTGTGCGTGTGCGTGTGCGTGTGCGTGTGCGTGTGCGTGTGCGTGTGCGTGTGCGTGTGCGTGTGCGTGTGCGTGTGCGTGTGCGTGTGCGTGTGCGTGTGCGTGTGCGTGTGCGTGTGCGTGTGCGTGTGCGTGTGCGTGTGCGTGTGCGTGTGCGTGTGCGTGTGCGATTCCCCTCGACCGTGGGCGTGAGCGTGTCGAGAAAACGAAAATGTCCGCCGCGACGCTGTATCGCCGCGTGGCGGGCGCGAAGAATTGATGCTCGCGGAACCTGAACGTTACCGCGTCGCCGAAACAATTCTCCCACAGAGCTGGACTTGAGCTGACTGAGCGCGAGGAAAACTAATTAGCTTGTAAGGCTAATTAGCTCTGAGCGGACTAGTGAGCGGCACGGAACGCGAGAGAACGAAAAACACCTGTCGCTTCACGGCACCGGACGAACGCAAGTGAAGCGCCGACCACGCTGCTCGTGCGGTCTCGAGGCGACGCTCGGGGGGGAGACTCAGCGCGCAGGCGCGGCGTCGCAGTGACGCGATCGCCCCGCGAGGTGCTGCCACCCTTCCCGAGCGGCACACTCGGTCAACCACACCGCAGCAGTGACCGGCAGCCTAGTCGAGCGGGCTTCTCGAACATTTCCCGCCCGCCATCGGTGATGTTCGCCGATGTTCCTTCTCGTGATGATCTGGTTGAGGCGTCGGGAGCAGTGAGAGCTTGGTGAGCGGTCTGATGAGCGTGGTGGTGGCCGTCTTGAGGGTCACTACCCGGGTGAGTCCATCCTTTCCTGGGTGAAGCTCCAGGACCCTAGCGAGCGGCCACTTACACGGCGGGAATCGCTCGTCTGTAATGAGCACAAGGGACCCCACCTGGACCTTATTACTGGCGTGGTGCCATTTAGAGATGGACTGCTGCCTCTGTAGGTAGTGAGCTGACCACTGAGCCCAGAAAGACTGGACTCGTTGTTGGATGAGACGCCAATGAGTGAGCCTGGTAACCTGCAGGTCCGGAAGAGATGGCTCCGGCAGTGTTGTGAGCGCACCGCCGATGAGAAAGTGGCCGGGTGTTAGTGCTGAAACGTCCTGCGGGTCATCCGTGAGCGGCTCGAGCGGCCTTGAGTTGAGAACAGCCTCGATCTGAGCAAGCAGGGTGGTGAGCTCCTCGTACGTGAGCAGTGCCTCTCCTACGACCCTCCGAAGATGATATTTGGTGGACTTCACCAGAGCTTCCCATTTGCCACCCATATGAGGCGCAGCCGGCGGGTTGAACCGCCATTGGCTGCAATCCTCCGAGATGACCTTGGCAATGGCCTTATGCTCCTGCGAGTACTGGGAAAAGAGCCGCTGGAGAGCTTTGTCTGCACCGACGAAGTTGGTTCCGCAGTCCGAATAGAGGGTACTAGCGATCCCTCTGCGAGCAGTGAACCGCCGATAAGCTGCGATGAACCCTTCTGTGGTGTAGTCGCTCACCGCCTCTAAGTGAGCAGCCGATGTTGCAAAACACACGAACACGCAGATCCATCCTTTGTGAGTTTTTGCTCCTCTCCCTTTCCAGGTTTTGAGCGTGAGCGGCCCTGCGTAGTCCACACCGGTGTGAGTGAACGGACGCGATGGCGTAACTCGAGAGAGAGGTAGTTGGCCCATCAGTTGTTGGGCACGAATCCCCCTCTGCCGAGCACATACCACGCACCGCAGAATGTGTGATTTCACAGGAGCCCGTCCTCCGAGAATCCAATAGTTCTGACGAAGGTGAGCGAGAGTGAGCTGCGTGCCTCCATGGAGTGTCCTACGATGAGCGTCTTCAATGAGCAGGAGCGTCAGCCGCGCGTCGCGCGGAAGGATAGCCGGATGCTTCCCCTCGTGGCTAAACGCAGACTGCATGAGCCGTCCTCCAACCCGAAGAATACCCTGACCGCAAATAAACGCAGTCAACCGAGTGAGCGGGTGATTCGTCGGAAGAGCGGTGCCTTTCCTCAGAGCTGCAAGCTCCGATGGGAAGAAAGCCGCCTGTGTAGCCATGATCCAGAACCTCTTGGCCATCGCCATGTCCTCGGATGGTACAATCATGACCGGCGTACTTAACTTCCCCCGGAGCCGTGAGATGAGCCTCGTGCACAAGGCCGTGAGCCGGAAAAGCTTGTGAGCTGTCGAGACCTGGTAGATTATATCCTAGTGATAATCCATCGTGGGCGCTGCCACGGTGAGCGAGACGCCGGGACGCACCTCCTCTGCAGCGGGTGCGGTGGTCCCTTCGGGTTGAGCAGGCCATGAGCTTTGCGGTTGAGTTATCCACAGTGGTCCCGTCCACCATAGCGAGTGGTCCTTGAGCTGCGCCGTGGCTACGCCCCGCGAGGCGCAGTCAGCTGGGTTTTGAGTGCCTGGAACGTGTCTCCATTGAGCGTTCGCAGTGATCTCTTGAATTTGAGCGACACGGTTCCGGACATAGTCCTTCCAGCGCGACGCATGAGAGCGGATCCACATGAGCGTGACTTGTGAATCGGTCCAGAGATGTATGCCCCCTACGTCCATGCCCAGCGTGGTCTGGACGTACCTCACCAACTTGGCCAACAGCAGCGCTGCTGTGAGCTCAAGCCTCGGGATGGTGAGACGTTTGAGTGGCGCCACCTTCGTCCGGGAGCACACGAGCGACGCCTGAGCGTCAGTGGACAGCGAGCCGACAGTGATGTAGATGACTGCCGACATCGCGAGCTGTGAGGCGTCAGAGAAGCCATGAATCTCGACGCGGGATCCTTCCCAGGTGTTGAGCCATCGAGGTAATGAGAGCCTGGCCAGGCGAGTGAGATCTTCTCTGAGCGCGAGCCATCTGGTTGTGAGCGAAACTGGGAGCGAGTCGTCCCAGCCGAGATTGTGCAGCCACAATTCTTGCAAAAGCATCTTTGCTCGAATCGTGACCGGTGAGATGAACCCGAGCGGATCGAATATCTGAGCCACCTCAGATAAAATAAGTCTTTTTGTGATCCTGCCTGGTTGAGCGGGAAACTGAGCAGAGAAGACGAACTTATCTTCATGTGGTACCCAGTTGAGTCCGAGTATTTTGGTTGCACAGTCGTCGAGCGTGATCGATGAGCTGCCAGTACCCGTCGCTGATACAGCCTTGAGCAGCTCGTGGTGAGTTGAATGCCACTTGGCTAGCGGGAACCCGCCCGCGTCGCACAAGCCCTTGAGCTGATGAGCAATCTGGATGAGCTGTGGGAGAGAGTCCGCGCCGCCGAAGATGTCATCGACATATCTCCCGCATGTTATGGCTGGAAGCGCCAGCGGAAAGCGATGTCCTTCGTCCTCTGCCAGTTGGAGAAGCACCCGGACTGCAAGATATGGCGCAGATTTCGTCCCGTAGGTCACTGTAGTGAGCTGATACGGCACAATGTTGAGCTGTTCATCGACCCAAAGAATCCTCTGGAGATCCCAGTCGTGGCGATGCACTTTGATCTGGCGGAACATTTTCGTGATGTCCGTAGCGAAGAGAAAACGATGTTTACGGATCCAAAGGAGCACATCTGGGATACCGAGCTGAAGATTCGGACCAGTGTGCTGAAGGTCGTTGAGCGATTTCCCTGATGTCGTGGCACTCGAGCCGTTGAAAACAACACGCAGCTTCGTTGACTCGCTGCTGGGCCGAAGCACCCCATGGTGCGGCAGGTAATACGGCATCACAGATGGTCGGACAGCCGTATCAGCCCGAATCATATGTCCGAGCTGCTGATATTCCTCCATAAACTTCGAGTATAACCCTCGATACTCTGGATCTCGGGTGAGCCGTCTGAGAGTTTGTCCAAGACATCGATGAGCTGTACCGTATGAGTTGCCGAGATGTGAGCTGGACATCTTGAGTGGGATCCGGACGACGTACCGCCCGGTTGAGTCCCGAGCATGAGTGGTCTTGAAGTGAGCCTCGCACTCCTCCTCCTCAGCGGTGAACTGCTTCCCCGCATCCACCGGGAGTTCTTCCTGAACCCAGAATCTCTCGAGCAGGTCCTGTAGAGCTCGGTCAGGGTGGGCGACAGAAGCTCCGCACACCTGGCGAGCGGGACCGGATGAGCTGCACACTGGTCCGAGGACAAGCCATCCGAAACCCGAAAGCTGCGCAATGGGCATCGAAGGCGATCCTCTCGCCAGATTGGCTTTGATGACCTGGCCATAGTAATCGGCACCGATGATGATGTCAATGGGTCTCGGTGTGAGGAAGTCCGGATCTGCGAGCGTGAGCTTGTCCAAATGCGGCCAGAGCTGCCGCGAGGCCGTGAACGACGGAAGAACCGACGATACCGTCCTCAGGATATGAGCGGTGACGATGAGTACGAAAGTTGAATTTGATGAGCTGAGCTTGAGCTGGACAACGCCGCGCGTGGTCGCGGATTTACATCCTCCAACTCCCAATATGGGAATGGAAGAGCGCTGCCTTGGCAGCTTCAGCTGTCCGATGAGCTGTTCTGAGACGAACGTCAGTTCAGACCCAGGATCCACCAGCAGGCGTACCTGATGTGTTGTCCCGGGCGTGACGACGTGAGCGATTGCTGTGGCTAGCAGCGTTGAGCGCGACGAGTTGAGCGGGATCTGCGTTCGTCCGGTTTCGTGGAGCCGTGTGAGCTGCCATGTTGAGCGGCCTCAGCGGACGGCACGTCTTCAGTGCGGGGGGTGAGAGCGTACCTCAGCCTCGCTGCGCGCCGCTTAAAAGCGGAGTACGTCCGGGAGCCTTTCATATGCGCCTTTGTTTTAAAGTATTCGTGCTCACCGATGAATGCGATCGGCCACGTCACCTCGAAATACCGGTGCATGTCCTGGAACTCTCGATGAAGCTCGTCCATGTTTGATTCGCTTGCATTGAGCTCGGCGAGCGAGAACCCGGTCGCACTGTCCGGCAGGGCATCGAGCACCTCCTCCATCAGCGCTGTCCTCTCGAGCTGTGTCACGGCCTTCATAGCCAGCTCACCTGGAAGCCGTGCCGGTGAGGCTGTGCGTAGTGAGGTGCGATTAGCGGTCTCCTCCTTGTCCTTGTTGGGAACTTCCAGCCTCGGTGACGTCTTCCCGCTCGCTGCTGATGGATCCGCCATTCTGATATCCGATGAGTAATGCGCGAACCGTTCACCAAACGCGTGAGCTGCACTGGGAAACGCGGGCAAATGTCAAACGCGAATCGCCACGTGCGAGAGAGCGGACAAAAAAATTACGAGCGGCGTAATCGCGCGAAGAGTCGATCACTGCACTCGCGAGCTGCACAGGGAAACGCGGCAAAAATGTCAAACGCGAATCGCCACGTGCGAGAGAGCGGACAAAAAAAATTACGAGCGGCGTAATCGCGCGAAGAGTCAATCACTGCACTCGCGAGCTGCACCGGAAAACGCGGCAAAAATGTCAAACGCGAATCGCCACGTGCGAGAGAGCGGACAAAAAAATTACGAGCGGCGTAATCACGCGAAGAGTCGATCACTGCACTCGCGAGCTGCACCGGGAAACGCGGCAAAAAATGTCAGACGCGAATCGCCACGTGCGAGAGAGCGGACAAAAAAAAGTTGTGAGCGGCGTAATCACGCGGAAAGTCAATCACTGCACTCGCGAGCTGCACCGGAAAACGCGGCAAAAATGTCAACGCGAATCGCCACGTGCGAGAGAGCGGACAAAAAAATTACGAGCGGCGTAATCACGCGAAGAGTCAATCACTGCACTCGCGAGCTGCACTGAGAAAAACGGTTGAGCGTCGACGCCCGCCCGCGTGCACGAGCTAAAGCACAAGATGTGCAAGTCCGAAGGGACGCGGAGAAAAGCCGTGAAAAATCTCGTTCGACGAGATCACTCGCGCACAAAATGGCGGACACCGGGCGATCGAACGCGAACAATGCCGGCCGGCGTGTCGTACCACGAGGCGATCACGCCGTCGACCACGAAACTCGCGCACAATGCAGTGTTTTCACCGAGCAGACCGCGGAAAACGCAGCCAATTATTCCACGCCTCACTGCTCCACCATCCGGCTCGAAGGACCAAATGTTCAAGAAATTATTAAATAAATTGCCGTGTGGATGGAAGATGGTGGAGCGGGTGGAAAATAAAGTTTTGAAGGCGTGCGACACAAAATTTCTGCGTTTAATAATCACTATATTTACACGATGCGTTACTCTGTACACTGGTTTGAG
The DNA here is from genome assembly GCA_963932165.1 of Pimpla rufipes. Classification (NCBI taxonomy): domain Eukaryota; kingdom Metazoa; phylum Arthropoda; class Insecta; order Hymenoptera; family Ichneumonidae; genus Pimpla; species Pimpla rufipes. The sequence goes on from OZ010635.1 coordinate 1,562,847, forward strand.
CGGATTACGGCACCAGACGGCCGATTCGATCGCGATTCCCCTCGACCGTGGGCGTGAGCGTGTCGAGAAAACGAAAATGTCCGCCGCGACGCTGTATCGCCGCGTGGCGGGCACGAAGAATTGATGCTCGCGGAACCTGAACGTTACCGCGTCGCCGAAACAATTCTCCCACAGAGCTGGACTTGAGCTGACTGAGCGCGAGGAAAACTAATTAGCTTGTAAGGCTAATTAGCTCTGAGCGGACTAGTGAACGGCACGGAACGCGAGAGAACGAAAAACACCTGTCGCTTCACGGCACCGGACGAACGCAAGTGAAGCGCCGACCACGCTGCTCGTGCGGTCTCGAGGCGACGCTCGGGGGGGAGACTCAGCGCGCAGGCGCGGCGTCGCAGTGACGCGATCGCCCCGCGAGGTGCTGCCACCCTTCCCGAGCGGCACACTCGGTCAACCACACCGCAGCAGTGACCGGCAGCCTAGTCGAGCGGGCTTCTCGAACATTTCCCTCCTTCTCCTCCGCACCTCTCCACCATCTCAACTACCATAATGTTTTTCAATAAATTTTTTTTTTTAATATTTCACGTTTTTACCAACATTACTTTCCTTGCCAGCGTTAATTTTTAATATTCGGAGCGCCTGCGTCCGCGCTACAGCGAAGCCAGCTACGCCGATGGGCCTTATGAACGAGAGCGCGTGCGCGCACGCGCGAGAGCGAGAGAAAGGTAAGTATCTGATACTGTTGCTGCTGCTGCTGTTGCTGCTGGGGCTGCTGCTGCTGGGGCTGCTGAAAGCGATGATGGTGGGGGAGCGCGGTTTACAGGCTTATCGCCCTCGCTCGCTCGCTCCTTCAGCTGATTGGAGCGAACGAGGGCCCGCGCGCGCGCGCTCGCGTATATAAGCTGGACCACCGCGCCCGGCCGCGCACACGTCGTATAAGCTTATAACGACGTGTGTCCGACGCGCCGCCGCCGCCGCCGCCGCCGGGGAACAGCTTGTCGTTGGGGGGCCCAAGTGAGCCAGCGTAGCAGGTAATAGTGACCGTCTGTTGGTAAATCGACCGCGCGCGCGCTCACGCCCGAAAAATGGACGTTCGTTGGAAACATCCATGGACTTCGTTAATCTGTGGCCCAACCGGTTGTGGTAAAACAGTTTTCGTTCGACGATTTCTACGTAACCTCGAGGCAATGAGTGACACCCGTTTTGCGCGTATTCTTTTTTATTACGGGGATAATCTTGACCGTGACACCGAGGCATTGTTTAATCGAGGCTCTGCGGCGACCACACCGAAAATCGAATTTCACGAGGGACTACCGCAACCGGAGGATTATTCTCATGACAATGACGCCGCGAAGCTAGTCATTATCGACGATTTGATGCGTGAGTCATCAAACAACACAATCGTCGATTTATTCACAAAAGGCAGTCATCATAAAAATATCAGTGTTATTTTTATAACACAGAATATTTTCCATCAAGGCCACGGACAACGAGATATTTCGCTAAACGCAAATTATATAGTTATTTTTAAAAATCCCCGAGATCGTGCACAAATACAGCATCTCGCGCGACAAGTTTATCCCGAAGATCCACGATTTCTCTCGGAGGCGTATCATGACGCAACAGCACAACCGCACGGCTACCTTCTTCTCGATCTGAAGCAGTCGACACCGGATATTTGCCGTTGCCGTACGACAATATTTGCCGACGACGCACAAATGCAAGTATACGTGCCGAAAAATAAACGATCACGCAGATGACGACGCGTTATTCACGGCGTATTTAGAGCTTTGCGGTTATGTCTATTGTGGTAGTAGCTCGATCGTCGGCAATGCGCAAACATCGTGCAGACAACATGGCGAGGCAGCAGCAGCAGCAGCAGCAGCAGCAGCAGCAGCAGCAGCAGCATCGAGCGATGGTAAAGAAGCGCGGTGGAAATCGGCAGTGGCCTGCACGGCTGCCGATCGGTCAACGCCACGCGGCCCTACTCAACGCTCTATCCCATGCGAATAGAGCACAACAAAAAGCCCTACTACGCACGTCCGATGAATCGCTAGTCAAGTGTATTTGTGAATGCGCGTTAAACGTACTACATGGTGTGGTGGAGCTGAAACCAGCGGCAAAAAAACGTTTGGGACGATTTAAACATGTATTGCGACAACTAGCGCCACCACTACGACACGTGGACTCCCGACGACGACGACGACGAAACAGGGAAAATCAGAATGGTGGCGGAAAAAGACGCGTAGATGGCTTTAGTGGCGCTCGTAAACGACGAAGATTTAACTGGCGCTTGAAAAAACGTATTATGATGCAAAAAGGATGTGGCGCATTTTTGCCCCTTTTATTAGCACCCATTATCACGGGCCTGTTTAGTAGACTGTTTGGCGGCAACGGTGGTGGTGGTTGAAGTGACTAAAAAATGAACAATGGAACACGCAAAGAAAATGGTTTTAGTACCGGCGGAGGAGGTGGTGGTGGCGCCGCCGACAGCGGTGAACGAGCCAATGATCGGTGGCGGTGGCGGCGGCGGCGGCGGCGGCGTTCAAACATCCGCACAGACTCCGGGCAATCCTATATCACGACTTGATGGTGAACTTGCGAGTATCTTAAACTCGGGAAAATATCCTGATGATGGCGCCAAATGGAAAGCATATCTACAAGTTCTACAACGATATTTGTATCTCGTTGAGACACGGAATGGACCACCAGATCCATCGTTACCTGGAGTAAAAGCAATAGCAGCAGCAGCAGCATCGTCATCGCAACCGGAAAATCACGATTTCAACGTGACTAATATTGTGAACAGCGTGCCGGCAAAACATCAACGTAGAGCTCACGCTTTACTGCTATATATGCGTAATTCACCGCGTGTGTCACAACGAGTCAGCTGGGACAACAAGGGACGTGTGACTATTGACGGAGTGCTCATTCACAATTCGAACATTCTCGATCTTGTTAATGACGCAACACGTGAGAGAAAAGATTTCAAAGCCAACGGCAGGCGTCAGTTTATTCGGAGCCTTCGAGAATGTGCTGTACCACATGAATTTGTCGGAAATAACGAATTATGGGCTATTGGTGGCCGGAGTGCTGCTGCTGGTGGTGATACTGCTACTATTGCCGGTGTAAAACGTCGAAGAAACGATTCAACGCATTATAACAACGATGCCAGCGACGAAGACGACGACGACGACGACGCTGAAGAGAACTACGAACCCAGTGCAAAAAGATCGAAAAATAAGCGGGTGCGACAGTGGTACGAACCACCGATCAACCGTAAACACCGTCGAAGAAAAGTGACCATACCTGCTGCTGCTGCTGCTGCTGCCGACCCCGCTCCTCGAGAGATACCTGTGGCGAGTTCGACACCGTTTAGGGCAGCAAGGAGGAGGCAGAAACCTGTTACACCTACAGATCGACGAATTACCGCTGGTGCAAAACGTATTCTCGAAACTTCTATCACGGGGAAAAGAACACGATCTCGCCCCGGATTTGATTATTGGCTTCGAGCGTAAATACGCGCGCTCTCGTGTGCAATATGAAATTCGAAAACTCATATTACGATCCCGTGCATCCTGCGAGTTATTCCGGTGCACAGCATCTAATAAGTATGAAAAAAAAATAAACCAATCAATGTTTATGACTGGTTGAGCCAACAAGACGCCTATACACTACATAAACCCGTGAGACGACAATTCCCACGACTTCACTATAATGTCGACAATATAGACGATGTTTGGGAAGCCGATCTCGTGGATGTGCGATCGATAAAAAATTATAACGATAATGTCGCTTACCTACTCACGGTCATTGATGTGCTAAGCAAATTTGCATGGGTCGAACCGCTACCGGATAAAACTGTGCACTCTGTCACCGAGGCATTTAAACGAATTTTCGAACGCAGCGAGGGTCGCTTACCCGTATACCTGCAGACCAACAAAGGCAAAGAATTTGTCGGCAAAGAATTACAGGCTTTTCTACAAAAAGTCGAAATTCGTTTTCGAGTTACACGTAATCCCGATATAATAGCCGCAATTGTCGAACGATTTAATCGCACACTGAAAGAACGAATGTGGCGCTACTTCACACATCGAAATACACGACGATATATCGATGTATTACAAAAATTTACTTATGCCTATAATCACGCAAGACACTCGTCAATTAAGATGCAACCGGCTGCTGTGACGCTATACAATGCGAATGTCGCACTGGAGAATATGACAAACGCGGCGGTGAAGCAACGAGAAAAAAGACGTCACACTAAGGTTAAATACAACCGCGGCAATTACGTGAGGATTAGTCGAACAAAAGGCACCTTCGAGAAGGGTTACGAGCGAAATTGGAGTGAAGAAATTTTTCAAATCGCGAAAGTCACGACCCGCCAAGGAATACAAATTTACGAACTACGAGATCTCGAGGGAGAATTAATCGATGGATTTTTCTACACCGAGGAAATAACACCTGTGCACGAGAAACGCCTGACTGCAGATCAAGATTTTAAAATCGATCGTATCTTACGGACCAAAGGACGAGGCGCGAAGAAACAACTTTTCGTCAGCTGGTTTGGCTACCCCTCGAAATTTAACTCTTGGATACCTGCGGCTAACGCCTACACCCTCGACACCTGACAAACGCCGGCGCGCGCGCCCGCTCGAAGCCACCCGTCGTCGTCGTAGCCGCCGCCGCCGCCGCCGCCGCCGCCGCCGCTGCCACCGCAACCGTCATTATGTACAACGACGAAAACTTTTATCTCGTATTACCGAGTAATAGCAGTATGCATTATTATCCGGAAAACACGACAACGCATTTTATTACACAACTTTCACGTGAAGTACTGCTGAACGGTCAGTGGACCGTGGGTTTATCGGAAATACATATACCCTGTACAATGGCGCACTTACAGCGAGAAGACACGCTGATTCAATGGAGAGCGTGCGACAACAACTTGGAATATAAGAACGCTCACATACCGTACGGTGTTTACAAAAACCACGAAGATCTCATGACAAAGATGAACAATATACCGGGCCTTCGTGAGGCCGGTATACAAATGGTCAATGCCGAAGATGCAAGTGGTTACGCGGCTTTTACGAGTGATGAGCGGACGGTAAAGTGTGGCAAAGAAATTACAATGCCAAACAATGTGTTACGCGTTAGCGAGAAGGTCCAGCGTATACTAGGCTTCACCGAAAACATCGGCACTAATGACTGGAGGTCTGGGCAGACTTCATACCTGCCATTCAAGCGTGGACACCAACACGTGGGACAAACACCCGCTTCCATCTCTCGAGCTCTACCTGAACTGCTCTTTGTCTACACGGATCTCTGTATACCCTATACACTGGGCGATACTCAGGCCGCGCTATTACGTATAGTCAATTTGAATACAATACGCTACGCGTATGGTTCGACACAAGTGAAATATTTTTCACCACCAAATTACATACCATTATTAAGCAACTGCTTTCGCACAGTCGAAATCGATATAAGGGATCATCTGGGCAAGCCAATACCATTCGAGTACGGGACGCTAACCCTAACGCTTCACTTTAAACGCGTCGCGTAAACTCGCACTAGCGAGCGCTCCTCAGAACCGTCGGCGCAATGGTGGCCCATTACGCGGCATACTACGATAACCAGGTTGGAGGCGGCAGTCGTATAGGCAACGTCTTTGTCGGCGCACCGTATCAACGAGGGCACGGCATCGGCAGATTCCTCGGCGGACTCTTCAGGAGCGTTCTCCCGCTACTGACACGAGGCGCTAAAGCCATCGGAAAAGAGGCTCTACGCACTGGATTACACGTGATCGAAGATGTGAGCGGCAATCATATACCGTTCAAGGAGTCGTTCAAGGAGTCGTTCAAACGGCGCGCTGCAGAATCGGGAGAAAATTTAGCCCGAAAAGCCAACGAAAAAATCTCTCTACTCATGAACGGCGCGGGGTATAATAGTACATTCGCGACGCGGACGATGCAGTCGTTAACGGGTCGTGCACGCGCGCGTACCTCGACGAGAAAGCGTGCGACGAAAAGGAAAAGCGGTGCATCATCAACGGCGGCCGCGAAAAAGAAGAGGCGAAAGAAGAAGAAGAGCAACAGCAGCAGCAGCAGTCGCAAGACGGCGAGGGGAAGAGTGACGAAGAAACGCGGACGAGGCGGGAGTACTAAAAAAAGGAAAAGACCCAGCGATATCTTCGGTTAAACATGTCTTTTCTACACTCACACTCGTGTGAATGTATGAAGACGGAGCTCGACTTATTCACCATACCACCGACACAAACGTCCATCGAGTCGTCGCAATATGTCCACTATAAACCCGTCTCCTCGCTCTCGGACGACGGGCCCATCGAGTCGTTATACCTGGCCACGGTGAGGAATACCTTGACCTAGCCCACACAATGCTCTGTGTAAAACTCAAAGTTTTAGCAAACGCTGACTCACCCTACAAAGTAGCACCTGTTAATAACTTTTTACACAGCCTCTTCAATCAGGTCGACGTGTTTTTCAATCAAAAACACGTTGCACCGCCCAATAATGCTTACGCATACAGGGCTTATATTGAGACATTGTTGAATTACGGGCCTGCGGCTAAACAATCGCATCTCACGACCGCCCTGTGGTTCGCCGACGACGCAGGTGGCTTTCACTCACTGCCCGGCATGAAAACCAATAATGGCCAAGAGCTAAGGGCGAAGTATATTAAAGGCGGTAAAACTCTCGATATGATTGGGCATTTACACCGCGACGTTTTTAATCAGGATAAATTTCTACTAAACGGCGTGGAAGTGCGTCTACGACTCGTACGCTCGAAAGACGATTTTTGTCTTATGGAAGCACCAGTACAGGGAATTACACACAAAGTTAGAATAAACGATGTGACTCTGATGGTGCGTCGAGCGAAAATTAATCCTGGTGTGCTTATCGCACACGCAAAAACACTGGCCAAGACAACGGCAAAGTACCCTATAACACGAGTGGAGGTTAAATCATTCACCATGCATAGTGGAATTATCGGTGATACACTGGATAATGTGATACTCGGACAACTACCGAAACGAATCATTCTCGGCTTTGTCTACAATAAAGCATTCAACGGCGACAAGACACTCAACCCCTTCAATTTCCATAACACCTCGATAAATTATCTATCGCTCTACGTGGACGGCCAGCAGATACCGGGAAAACCACTTCAACCGGAGTTTGGCGGTAACGACACATGGGTTCAGAGCTACCACACTCTCTTCTCCGGCACGGGAATACATTTTCAAATCGAAGGATTGGACATTGATCGCGAAGCATACGCTAGAGGCTATTGTCTCTTTGCCTTTGACTTAACACCCGATTTATCGGCAAACTGCTTCACGCACTGGAATCTCGTGAGACACGGCAGCGTACGAATTGAAGTACGCTTCGCTAAACCCCTCAACTCAACGTTAAACTGCATCGTTTACGCCGAATACGACAACGTTATTGAAATTGATTCAGCCCGTCAAGTCATCACCGATTTTAGTGCCTGAGCACCGGAAAAGATAAAAATCTCGTCCCTACATCGTCGCAGCCGTCGCCGCAACCGCCGACGCCGCCGCCGCCGCTTTCAAGATGTTACGGAGAGGGCGCAGCAACCGACTCGTCTCATGAATGGTATTTAAGAGCCTCTACACGCGTATGCTCGACAACAGTTCATCGCTACTTCTCATCATGGACGCTATAGTGGATATTCAGGCCCTTTACGGAAAACAAGGCGAGTTCCTTCCTAAAGAGATTGCCGTGACAACACTACAAGGCGATAATATCGGCCACTGGGTCGTTAAAGCACCATACGGCTTTGGTGATTTACCAAAAGCAATACGAGGCAGCAATAATCAACTGACGTGCTACCATCATGGACTCGAGTGGGTGGACGGTGATACGCCATTGTGGAAAGTTTACGTTAACTTGAGAGCCATGCGTCGCTACGCCATACGCATCTACACGCGCGGAGCACAAAAAGCCGAAATTCTACAAGATATACTTGGACGAGACATTATCAACCTGGAGAATTTCGAGGGACCGAGTTTCAAGAAAATGCCCCCGACACATGGTGCATTTATCACAGCGTCGCGCGGGAGGATAACGTGAGATGTGCGTTAAATAACGTGGGAAAACTAAAACGTTTTCTTCAAACACAGCTTGTCGATACGGCCAACCCAATTTATTCCGAGCCACTTGGATCGGTGCCCCGGAAGAGCCGACCAGATGACACAGATAAAAAAGCCGTCCGCATCACGATGCCCACCGAGTCGGAGATTGCCGCTACGGGTCAGGGGTATATATCTCAGGTAGCGGCGAAGGGTGTCAACAGTGTCACGCCAAACAGCTGTGACGCCTCGGTTCCCGCGGACGACGAAATAGTCGCCCTTTTCCGTGCGACGACTCTACGCTCAGCCCCACCACCACCACCACCGCCGAAACGTCAGGCAACACCGACCGCCACACGTGGTGGTGGTGGACACCATCATCAGCATCATCATCATCATCACCAGCATCAACGCCGACGCCGTCCCCACCAGGGACCCGAGAGCGTATATAATGAACAGTCTGGAGGTACTGAAAGCACTACAACACATTCCGGCGCAGACGAAAGGAGTGTTTCCCGCCAATCGTATCCCGAGTCGCTGGTCTAGACCCGCTGCAATCGTCGCCAATACCGACGATCATACCAAACCGGGGACGCACTGGGTTGCCGTGTACGTTGACAACGATGGCCGAGGTATCTTCTTCGACATCTACGGGCTACCCCCTCTCGTTAACAAACACCATAACCGTATACGTCGAAACACCGCAACCTACGAGTGGAATACAAGAACTCTACAATCAATCAATTCTCGAGTGTGTGGAGAGTACTGTGTTATGTTTCTTGATTATATGTCTCGGAGCTATAGCCTGGCTATGTTTCTACGTCTATTTTCGGCAGATAAGCTGAAAAATGATAATATTGTACGACGCTACTACAAAAATCTGAAACATGTAAAACGCGAAAAACGTTATGCGAAAAATAGACGATCCAATGTGCTTGAAGGGGCTGGCAATATGTGTAATACAGCGTGTATACAAACCTGTACAGCCCGTTTCGGGTGCCATCTGTAAACACCCGAATAAAAATGAAAAAAATTTACGTGTCGTGACTTATAAAAATACCACCGCCGGCGCCACCATCCTTCTCCTCCTCCTCGTCCGCCCCCGCCCCACCAACATCTCCGGCTCCGGTATAAAAGCAGCCACACATCGGGCTATTAAACACACTTTCGAAAGAACTGTAGTAGCTGTAACACTGCAACAACATGATGGAAGTCATCAGTGGTATACTCGTCATCGACTGCGGCAAAGATCCATGGGAACTCACGAGAGAGGAACTCGCATACGTGCCCAAACCACTGCTGATACAGCACTGGGGCAACCTATTCCCTATTCTCTGGGATAAACTACCAGCACATATTCAACTGGACCCCGAGGTTGCATCGTATCAACTCTGCATAGATCACACGGACTTGCCAGATCTGTACATGCAAATCGATGGCAATCTTCCGACCAAGAGGGAATGCAAGACCTGCATACAACAAGCTGCTGAGCCACCATCCACAGAGCCCGGTGTACCACGGCCCAAACCACGCCTGAGCATTCCAAAAATCTACCACTCGACCGCAGTCTGAACAATTGTAATATTTTGACACACTCGCACATACTATATCATGTGTTTAAAATAAATCTATTTTTCGAGAAAATTCGACTTTTTCATTTCACGACTTACCGGCCGGAAATATTTACCATCATCCCCCAACAGGTAAACTTACCATCGAAAATCGTGAGTTACCGATCGTAGGCTAAAAATCTACAATACCGACGGCTGCTGCTGCACGATCGCGCTCGATTTTACCTCGAAAATCTGACGCGGCGGACAAAATCTCAACCGACCAA